>OY856409.1:298386557-299586557 GCA_963693085.1 Alisma plantago-aquatica | reverse complement strand
AAACCCTAAAGTACCCTTGAGGAAAACACCTTGAAACCAAGGTTTAAATAGGATACCCATGGATCAAAAAGCTAAAGAATGATGATAGAATATCCAAGGAACATAATGAAATTGATAAATTGCAAAGAAAACCTCTCAATTGGGTAAATTGTAGAAAAGTCCAAAATGTGCATAAAATTACATAACTTGCTCAAACAATGTCCAAATTGGACCAAATTTGAAACTTAAGCTTGTATTATGATTTAAAAGCATATCACAAGGTTAGAGTATGGTTATAAGAATAAAAGTATGATAATTAAGCTTGTTCAACACTTTAAGCAAGGTTAGGGGTCTCACAAGCAAGGGCCACGACTCCTTGGTTGAGTTGAACGGGTTTGGGCACCTGGACCTGGTATGTATTCTCTTTTCTTCTTGCACTCATTGGGATGTACCACTAACCCGATTCTTTTGCATGCATTCCCTATTCTACAGGGCACCACCTCAAGCTTAGATCTTTGGCAAGGATCGAAAGTCATCTGCCCCTCCTCTCCATCACATTACTCTTCGAAGATCTTCATATGGCACCCCTTCGTGTTGACGGCCTTGCAGATTACTCCAATACTTCTCCTTATGTGGTTCATGGAGCTTGGCGTCACTACCGACTACCAAGACAAAGCAAAAAGGAGGGAGACTCCCTCATGTTGTAGAAATCTCTAAATCTTCCCAGAAGCACATTGAGGTCACACACAGATAGTCCAAATCCGTCATTTATGTTGTGATGCACTTGTCATGTATCCCTAAGCTTCATCTTTAACTCTCACAAATTTCACTTTGGTCACCATCAAAACCACCACTAAGGTGTGTGGTTATGACTAGAATTGTTTTCCCTAAACTACACCTTGATTTTCCTGTACTTAGACTCCCTTTAACTGACTTATACCTCCACCCTCTACTTGTAGCCACCACCTGCTCATTGTGCTGGAGAGCCAGTGGAAAAGGAGGGCTTGTTCGAGCCACACACTAAACTAATGACCATGAGTAAGTGGTCAAGGTACTCCTTACAACGACGAGGATGCAACCATTCGGTCAGCCTTGCCCATGACCCCCTCAACCTTAGAATGTGAATGTGGGGAAACTGTGGCTAAAAAAGCTTCACTACTTTGCACTACTTGCAAAACAGGAGATAAATGAAAAGTCATCTGATTAAGGCATCCAAGGGATGCAAAAACACTACAATAAGTCGATCTTATATCTCCTCAAACCTGTGAGGAGTGTGACTACACTAATGATTAACTTAGCATCACACACATCAAACCTAGTTCAAATGTCATCACATTATCAATTATCTCATTAACTTCAAGCCCATATAACTCCTTGTGGGAATATTCAAATACCACCAAACTTGGCCCATAGTGTCCTCATCATTCAAGATGCATTACATATAACTTTAGTGGGAAAACACCATTGTTTTACCAATCAATTAATTATTTCAAAAGATATAATTCATGTTGACAAGATTCACATCAATAATCATTATTATAAAATAAAGCATTGTGACATCATCACCACATATATGAATATATTTTCAAAACAAACATTCCAATCTCAACTCATGAATTCACATCTTTCTAGCCCTATCCCCTTCCCTAATAAGAGGATCTAAGGGTACTACCTATGAATTTTATGTCATCTTATGCCCTGAAGACTGGTTGTTTAGAAAGCCGTACCACATCCTTATTTGTGGTTATCTATGACAATATTTTATACAAATTTTCCTACTTATTATTTGATATGATTGGAATAATCCAACATATCTATGTTTCTCTTGTTGATCCATAAGGTTCAACTCCTAATATGGGTCTTTGTCTGGCCTAAATATGTTGTCCATTGCTTCATGAAATCATTTGTTGTGACTTCTACTGCACTCAATACAACATGTTAACTTCCTAACATGGCATGTTAGTGACTTTTTGACCCTGCTACTAATTTAAATTTGTTTCTCTATTATACGTTATGTTGGTATACTATGGTTTCATCCTCTTCTTCTACTAAGATCTCCAAGGCACACTCTAAGTGTGTAACTTATGTGAAGTTTAATATCTTGAACTATGTCCTATGGGCACACACTTTTAAGATCTATGCACATTCTTCAAGAAAGTTGGAGCATCAGGCTAATCCACCTCCACCTAAAGAAGATCATCTGTAAAAAAAAGCAATAGAAGAAACATCTAACAAAAGGAATATAGATAATAAGAAGTAGGCTGAACATGACTCTCTTGCTCTCTCTTAGATTATGAATAGTTGTAAATCACATATATATACTAATATACTTTTCACCAACACAACTAAGGAGGCATGGGATCACCTTTATCAAGTATACTCTAGTAAAGGGAATGCATCCTGGGTATTTGATCTATACAAACAATTGCACTCTCTTAAACTTGAAGATAACTCAACCTTTTCTTCAAAATTCAAAAACTTTAAAGGGAGTTGGGGCATGCTCAAGCTTCATTACCCCTTATCATCTAATTTCTCCAAAATTTAGAAGCAATAAGAGGAAATACAACTCTGTCAATTTTTGGCATCTCTACCTCCAAATTATGAAGCTATATTGTCAACAAATTCTTTCATATGAACCCTTTCCATTGTTAGATGATGTCTATCTTTGAATATCTCATGTTGTGTCTTCTACTACTACTTCTAAGGAGCATGATGCCCTTATTCTTGTCAGACAAGGGCGTGGTAATCCTAGTCATGGCTGGGGGAAAAGTTCCAACAATTGGAGTGAATCTTCTTGTTACCAAACTAGATTCTATGATTTTGGTAAGCTTAGTAATCACAATGAAAACAGATTCTAGAAAAAGCATGGGAAACCAGAATGGGCAAATCTTGTGTTAGCTACTAACGCTGATGGAGAATTTACTTCTATCCCTACTGGTACCAATCATAAGATGGTAACACTAAGTTCTTCTAACCTTGACAAACTAATCAAGGTTGCTTCTGTTGCTACTATCACACCCTAGTGAATATTGCCCAACACATAGGTGATCCCTCATGTCTTCAAGCATCTTCATCGAAAGATGATTGGGTTATTGATTCTGGTGCTACAACCCATATGATTAATAATAAGAATTTGTTTATTACCTGGAGAAATATACTTGGCATCCTCCTATGTGTCTAGTAGATGGATCCACTTATGCAGTCATTGGGAGAGGAGAGTGAATAGCAGTCTTCTTAAATATATTTTATTCATTCCCAAATTTTCATTAAACTTGATGTTTGTTAGTAAAATTACCAAAATTTTAGACGATAGTATAACCTTCTTCCTTACACTATTTTGTGCAGGATCTCAAGACGAAGAAGGTGATTGGGGGGATATGAAGGTGGAGATGGTTTCTACTACCTACATACCTTATCAACCCCTCCTACTACAACACTCGTGGCTTAGTCTAGCTCTCTTCATTAATGGAACTTGAGGCTTGATCATCCTTTTGCTTTTATTTTGAACTCTATCTTTTTTTTTTAAATTTTGTCTTGTTAGCTTGGAAAACACGATCAGACAATTTCCTCTTCATCTTAACAATAGGACTCCAAGTTTGTTTTACTTAGCTCACTGTGATGTCTAGGGATCACATCATGTTGATAATCATACTAGTGTACAATATTTTGTAACCATTATTTATGATTGGCTTTGTGCTACTTTGATCTATTTGTTAAAAGATCATTATGAAGTTTTAGATGTTTTCTCTAAATTTATAAATGAAATAAAGACTCAATTTTCTACTACTACTAAATTTGTCTGCACTAATAATGCTTCGGAATATGTGCAACATAACTATCAAAAGATTTGGATCACCAAGGGTATTATTCATCAAACTTCTTGTCCTTATATCTCGCAAAAAAATGGAGTTGTTGAAAGGAAAGACAATCATCTCCTTGATGTATTTCACACTCTCATAATTGAAATGAAAGTCAATTTTAATTGGGCAGATGCTATCCTTTTTGAAAATTATCTCATCAATCAGATGCCTTCTTCAATCCTCTAACATAAGATTCCTTATCAACTTCTCTACCCTCATGAATGAAACTTTTCTTTACCACTGATTTTTTTGGTACCTATGTTTTGTTCATAATCACTGACCTAGGAGTGATAAACTATCACTCGATGCTTTCTATTTTCATTTCCTTGGTTACTTTTGTATGTAAAAGGATATAAATATTTTTATCATTTTGCACCTCGTTTGTATGTCAGTGTGGACGTCCCCTTTTTTTAAGATACATCTTTCTTTTATGAACGTAGTAAACATGTGCCACTTTCAACTACACAAATTCTTGATCATATTGGATACATCACTCTACCTGAAGTATCCCCTACTTTGGCATCTTGTGAGACTGATGATCGACCTTAAGACAATGGTAATATTACCTACCCCATTACAATTTCTAATTTTGACATTTCTATTGCATTTTAGAAGGGTGACGATCTATTACTAACGATTGTATCTCTCAACATGTTTCTATGCTCATCTAAATCTTCCACACCTCAGTTGACTACCGCTTTATCAACAATTTCTATCCTAAAAAATGTTCAGGGGGCATTACTATACTCTAGGTGGAAGCAAGCCATGTATGAGGACATGGATGCACTTCATTCTTGAGGGACATGGGACCTTATTGATCTCCCTATAGGTACTAATCCCATTGTCTTCTGATGGGTTTTGACTGTGAATTACTTGCCTGATGGGCCAATTGAATGTCTAAAGGCCAAACTTGTTGTTAAGGGATATACACAAGAATATGGGGATGATTACTTTGAAACTTTTTATCTTTTTTCTTGTCTTAATCTTGTTCATATTTTGATTTCTATTTCTACTAGTAAAGGATGGAACTTGCATCAATTAGATGTCAAAAACACCTTTCTTTATTGAAATTTATAGGAGACTGTCTATATGTCACAACCTCCAGGTTATTTTTCCCAAGGGGAGTATTCTGGGAAAGTCTATCTTATGAAGAAAGCCATTATTTGGCCTTAAGAAACATCCACAAGCATGAGTTGATTAGTTATTCCTTGTGTTACACAAATTTGGTTTCACATTGTCTCAATGTGACCATTTTGTGTTTATCAAACCACTACTTCTCATGTAACTTTTCTCATTGTTTACATGGATGACATCACCTTGTATGGAAGTGATGATGTAGGGATTGTTGATACAAAGAAATATCTTATGAAGCATTTTGTGACCAAAGACCTTGGGTGTATGCGGTATTTACTTGGCATTGAGGTAGCACATAACAAGGATGGAGTACCTTTATCTCAGAATAAGTATACTCTAGACTTACTTACTAAAACATGAATGCATAGTTTCCGACTTGCAGTCTCCCCTATGGATAAAGTGCATGATCTACAACAGAATGTACTAAACCCTAAGAAGATAAATTATCAATAAGCATTTGGTTGGCAAACTTTTATACCTCACTATAACAAGGCATGATATATGCATTGTTGTTGGTGTTCTTAGCCAATTTATGGATTGCCCTAGGCAGTTCCACTGAGAGGCATCATGTCGAGCATTGAGATATTTGACGTACATACCTACACATGGATTGTTATGTAATAGAAATGGACATCTGGATTTGACTGTATATTCATATGTTGATTATATAAACTATAAATGTGATAGGAGATCTACTATAGTTATTGTACCTTTGTAGGGGATAACTTGGTTACTTGGAGAAGTAAGAAACAAAATTTGTCCCCAGATCTAGTACAAAATCTAAGTATCATGCAATGGCACATCCTACTTGTGAGCTAATATGTATCAATTTTTTTTATACTTTGGGTTTCATATCACTTATGTTATTCAAGTGTACATGACAATTGTGCTTCTACATTCATATATAGTAATTATTTTTTTCTTAAATGGATCAAGCATATTGAGGTGGACTATCATTTTCTCTTACATGTGGTGCTGACTAAGAAGATCACTACCCATTTTCTTCTATACATGAGCAAACTACAAATATATTTACAAAGCCTCTCTCTATCAAAAGACTTGGGGAGTGATGTTACAATATAGGCATGATTGATATCTATTCTCCATCTTAAGGGGGAATATTGAGATATATTTATATCCATCTATTGTATTTTCTTTAATCCTAATGATTTTTACTTAAGTCTCATGTAATATGGGCCTAAGTATAATAGGATCATTAGGATTTGTTGTTCGCTTCCTTGCTTTTCCTCCTCTTATTTATAGGAGAGGGGTTTAACTTTCCAAGTTATAGAAAGATGACTTATTTTGACAGATTGCTGGCCTAAATTGACAAAATTTAGACTCGAAATTTATTTTTTCATTAGGGTCCTAATTAAATACTAACAAGATCAAACATACAATACTGTATATACAACCCTCTTACAGAGAGCAACCCAATTAATTGTTAGATGACTCCCTCTAACCTTTAGTGTGTTACTATCAAATTTACCCATTCTCCCCTTCTAGAATTGTTCTTGGTGACAATTAATATATAATTAGTACATATAACAATTGACATACTACCCACAAAATGAGAACAACTAAATTAACTATCTGTTGACTCCCTCCAACCAATAGTTTGTCACTACTAATATTACTTTTGCTTCCCTTCTCTTTCTAATTACATATAGTCAATTTTTTTTATAAGTAAAGAGTACAATTATAAATAATGTGTACACTACTATTTTGTGGCTTGAGTGACAAAAAAATAATAAGCATGTAAACATACAGACATGCTGGACAAACGAGCTCACAGATAGGCTGTTGAGGTAAGCAAATAGAGCTTACATACTTGCTCTGAAAATAGAAACATATTAGTAGGATGATCTGACACAATATTTATGTGTGTATTGGCACTATAGTTGTGTGGTACAAAAAGGAGAGCGACATAAGCAAATAAAAAAGGACTGCAAACCACTTGTGAATGGTACAAAAAAGAGGGACCATATTCCATGTAGTGTTTCACTATGACGACATACTTTAACGGCTCATTGTGACGAATGTGAGCCACACACATCTAGACTGTACACTCCTATATAACCGACCATTACTCCCCTCCACTTCTAGATATGCATGGTTGAGATATGTGCATAGCAGGGTTGTGGAAAAGGGAGATTTGATCCAAAAAAAAGAGCCACAAAAGTAAAAAAGGGACAAAAACAAACAATCAAGCAGGAGCAAAACCAACTCCAAATATGGACACTAAGACTTCTATAACCCTATATTGACAATGATATCCTTAAACACAAAATTATGTTTGGTGTAACACACAATCTTATATTAGGAAATAAAGGACTTGGTGGGGTACATTGCTTTGTCTATCTTTTAAAATATATTTTTATTAAATTAGTTGCAGTAGAATGTAGTTTGATATTTGGAACCTTTCCAACTACACAGTTCAACCTCAAATCAAGGAATTTGTGTCATGCCAAATTCAACTCAATCAGGTATTCGTTGGAGATTCCTAATTTTTGTGTGCGCTACAATACAAACTACTAGATTACATTTTTTTCTCTCAAAAAATACATTGCTCCTACGTCCACATTCATAACTATGTTCACTCATCCTGGTCACAACTACTCTCCTATCGCCCCTGGTCCCTCTCAACATGCATATAAATAGAGTATTAGTAATATAAAATAATAGTGGTAGGCAATCAAACTCACACGGGGGCATCAACACCACATGCATATAACAATATCATGTTATTATTCCCCATATGATCTGGGTATGGGGCACATAACTTCCATACCAAAATATATAAAACAACCAATCAATTATATTTCTCAAACACTTATGAATCAAAACATTCTTCAATACAAAGGCAAGTGAATCTCAGTTGCATATGTGAATCAACTAGAATGGATCAAATGAATTCATTACTCAAATAGGGTGAAAATTGAGAGAATATGATAACTTAGGATTCAACTTGCAATTTTATCCATGGGAGATAAATATATGAGATCTAATCTTTAAGGTCACTTGTAAAACTCATGGAAAATATGAAAGAGTTATATTTTTTTGGAGTTTTCGCTTCTTTATAAGAGAAAAGAATGTAGATAAGCATTTAAATAAATATAAAATGATAAAAGGATGAAGAGTGACTCCACCTAAGGGTGGATCGCCTGTATAAAGTGTGGCCCAAAATATCATGGTAGACAATCCTATTATGACTGGGAAGGTGTCAAGCATCTGTGTGCCACCTCAATTTTTTTTAAACCCGAGTTCATAAAAATATATGGATTGCGTTTGATTAGAGAAAATTAAGCAAAAAAATAAAGAGAAAAATATTATTAGGGAGTGCAAGTATTTGGTCACTCAAGATGATAATGACTTTCAGTCATCGTCCCCAAAACTCTAACTTTTATTATGGGGTCCCAATCGCCTCAAGATCTCCCACAATAGAAATCCACCATAGGGAAATTGTAGTAAGAGGTGGGAAGATAAAAAGGAGATGATTAGAAAAGGATTCATATTATAAAGATATATTCTTTTGTGTATATGATCAACTAAAAGATCAAGAAATATAACTATATCTACATGATAAAAAAAACTAGTTAATCAACTTCTAATTAGATAATGACTAGATTATTAGTGTGTCCATTCTAGCGATGGCGTCGAGAGGGAGACTAGCGGGGAGAGGTGACAATGATGGCGTGAGGGGCCATGTCTAGGATTTTGATGGAAAATTCTCAGGGGAGAGATTGGAGGATCTAGATCCCAATGGAGGGAGGCAGAAGGATCCAGGAAAAGAAACTGGAGATGGTGATGGTGGAGGAGTTAGGATTTTGGTACCGATCGTAGGAATTTATTTCCAATTTGCCGGTATGTAGGGGGAGATGGTGGAGAGTGGTGATCAACTAAGATAAGACGAGACATGCCCAGACTCAGTTACCTACAATCTAAACTCTAAGCATAAAACCCTAGAATCACAAGTATTTCCAGAATTCGGGAGCGAGGAGATCCACGAGGGGGAAAACAATCAAGAAACTTTCTTCCTGGATAAGATTTATGAGGACAAACTAGAAGACAAAGATGTAGAGCTTACAAAAATGTAGGGCAGCCTGACGATTTACATAGATTCAGAGGCAGAAGAAGATCTTGCAAGGCCTTGGAAATATGATGTTGTCACATGATTACTGGGTGCAGATGTGGGCTCATGACAATTAGAGACAATATGAAACTTCTCTCAAACCCTAAAGGTATGTTAAATATGTATGAACTGGATAAGGAAGACTATGTGGTACAACTCTTAAGTAGAGATGATTACAAAACTGCCATGGCGGGAGGGCCATGAAAGCTATTTGGATGTTTCTTGGCAATATGGGATTGGTACCCAACATTCAAGCCTACGAATGAGCTACCAAAATATGTGGTAACATGGGTCCAGATTTTGGCCCTCCCCCTACACCTATATGTTCACACCCTATTCGAGTATATCAGAGTGGCCTTGGACATGCTTATAAAGGTGGAAAACCATACAACATTCAGGATGAGGAGAAAATTTTCCAGACTGGCAATAGAGGCAGAGAAATCCAAAGACCTATGTCCTATCATCCTAATCAACGAGGTTGAATACCTAGTAGAATACGAGGTAACCCCAATCTCTTGCACCATCTAAAAAAAAGTGGGGCACAAGAAGAATGTCTGTAGATCCAACAGGGTAACACAGACTAACTCAGGTGATAATAATACGAGGACAAGCAACAATGGGGAAGAACCTACATGAGAAAGGGGCTAGCAATACTAGAGGAGAAGAAACCCAATGCCTAGGAGGAACAAACAAGTGGATAAACACAACAAATGTTGCCAACAAATTTGGAATTTTGGCATAGGAAGACCACCCTAAGAATGATCACCAAGTCAAAAATGAAGGAGAATAGACAAGGAGAACGTCAACAAGGAACACTGAGAAGGCATACAAGGTATGGAAGCCCAAGAAGACCATTGCCTTGATGGATAAGGAATGAGAGGCTCTGAAAGATATTACCAACAAAACACAAGTAGAGAAAGAAGTAGCATGAACCTCGAAAGATAGTGAGAAGCATTACACTGTGGTCCATCTACGAGTAGACGAATCTATTCAAAAGATTGAGGAGAATAGTTTGACCAAGGTGATTGTAATAGTAGAAGATGAGGCCCCTAAAGTTATTGAGGAACCTACAATACAGATTACCAAGATTTCACTACTAAAGATAACTTACCGCAAGATAAACTGGCTGATGATCAATCCAATATGGAAGAGGATGAAGAGAGAGGTGACAAAGAAAACCGAGAGTGAACTATGGGAAATGAGGGAATCAACAACAATATTCCTAACCTGCTACCCCCAAGAAGAAAAATCAAAGGCAGTGATTCCACGATGAAGATGATTAGAGCAATCCCCTAATATGAGGATAGAAGGAAAAGTCCAAGGCTAATGGCTATGGATGAAGATGAGGACAAAATGGAAAATGAAGAGGGAGAAAGAGGTGAAACCAAGGTGGGTAACGAGGGAATTGAATATTAACTCCAAAGTCTCACCTCTATTCTGAGTAAGTTGTTGATGAATTTTATATGTTGGAATGCTCAAGGGATCGACAACAATGATAGACGTTGTACCCGTAAAGAAATGACTACTATGTACAAACCTAAAGTTGCTACAACTTTTGAGCCTAAAATCAGTGGGGAGGCAGCAATACAAACCATCAAAAACTCAGGTTTGGAAAATCATATCGAGTTTAAGCTAGAGGCTTTTCAAGGGGCATGGGGGTCTGCTAGAATCCAGACCAATGCACAGTTGAAGTGGTTTGCAACCATAGACAGTTTGTGACCTTCAAGGTAAAAAGAGAATGCTACTTCACATTTGTTTATGCGACTCCACAAATAGGAACAAAAAAACTTCTCTAGAAGCACATCATTCAAATGAGCAACCAATTAAAAAAACCTTGGATTTCTTGGGGAGACTTCAACACTACCATGGATCCAAGGGAAAAGAGTGGAAGCAAGACATACAACTACAATGAGGTGGAGATATTCCAAAATGCTTTGATGGAGGCAGACCTAACTGACTTGGGTTACTCAGGTATGAAGTTCACCTATTGTCATGGCTTATTGCAGGAAAGGCTCGACAGAGCTATAGTGATTTTATCTCAAGCTATCCCAATGCAACGATCCAAAATTTACCCATACTTGGTTCTGATCATTGTCCTTTACTGCTCAAATTCCATAGAGTTAACCCACCACCTAAACGTTTCATCACCAAAGCATCCTGGAAAACCACAATGAGATTCTTGATGATGCTTGCTAGTCCTTGGAATAATAATTTGAACTTCAGCGAGACACTACAGGAGACACAAATCTCCATTCAAATATGGGACATTAAACGGAGGAAGGCTACCAAGAAGTGCAAGGAGTGGATCATCAATGATATTGAGAAACTCTAGACTGAGTTAGCGGATCAGTATAATGTTTCACGGATGGGATATGCACAAATCTTTAGACTAAACTAGAATTTATCTTAAAGGATAATGAGGAGGATTTGAAACACAAAAGCCACATTATATGGCTAAAGGATGGGGACAATAACACTTTTCTATCTCAATTTCATCAATCAAATAAGAAGAAGGGACAAAATTACTTCTTTGAAAAACTATGAGGGTGATTAGATAACTGATGAAGATCAGTTACAAAAGATGGTAGTGAAGCACTTTGAAAGGGTACTCACTGGCCTAACTAACAACTATGACTCCAATAGTAGTGGATTCCCAGGAAACTTTGTGCCACTAATCAATGCATTGGTGACTGTCCAACAAACGCAAAGATATTTGCAACAGTGATGTAAATCGATCCTGTGAAAGATGTGGGGCCTGATGGCATCAATGGAACATTCATTCATAAGAACTGGACAAAAGTGGGACCGATTATTATCAAGATTGTCCAAAATGCCATATCCTATGGCTCGATCCTAGATGAGCTATGCAACCCTATCTTGATTCTTATTCCTAAGGTTCTTTTTCTAGAAACATGTAAACACTTAAGGCTAATATCTATCAACAATGTTTCTATGAAAATCATCTATAAATTGGTGGTTGAGAGGTTAAAACTGTTCATGGTAGCATGGGTGCCACATGTACAGAGTAGCTTTGTACCAGGGCATAGAATTATTGATAACATATCCCTCTTCCAGGAGCTAATACACAACATGGAAAAGAAAAAAGGTGCTAAGACAATTGTGATTAAGATAAACCTAACCAAGGCCTAAGATCAGATGTCTTGGCATTTCATCAAGGATACCATTGAGAGAGTGGAACTCCCTCACAACATTGTATCATACATAATGCAGTCACTCAGTGGGGGAGATACATACATTGCATGGAATGGCAACACAACTAAACCATTCAAAGCGAGTAGGGGGGTTGAGCCAAGGATATCCCCTATCGCCATACTTGTTCATTCTCTATATTGAGAGCCTTAGCCAATATATCAGCACAAGGTAGATGAGGGTGTTTGGAAACCAGTGAAGATGGGACAAAGGGGACCGAAAATCTCTCATGTATGTTTTAAAGATGATCTAATTATATTTGCCAAAGCTTCTAGCAGCCAAATGAAGGTAATTAGAGACTATTTGATGGAGTTTGAAAGAGTTTCTAGGCAATCTGTATCCCTGATCAAGTCAAGGGTCTTCTTTTATAGAAGCATGGATAGAGTTATGAGGAGAGGTGTCAGAAGGAGAGAAACTTTTAGGAGACAAAGGACTTGGGAGTGTTTTGTGGTTCCCATAGTCCATGGTCGAGTAACTAAATCTATGTACAATGAGATTGTAGACAAGATTTCATGGAAAGTTAATGCTTGGGCTGCAAGGAGCCTGTCACTAGCTAGGAGAATCTACCTTCCTAAATCTACCCTATTGACATCGATGACCTCATCCGAAGATTTATCTGAGGAGGAGCCCATAAATCTCACTCTACTACATTAGTGGCATGGGATAAAATCACCAACCATAAGAGTGAAGGAGGAATAGGTTTAAGAGACATGTGCGAGTGGAACCTGGGTCTTGTATACAAACATTCTTGGGAAATGAGTGCCAAATGGGTGACTCTGTGGTGATCGGGCATGAGAGCCCATTTTGAGAAAGGTTGTCCTAGGAAGGCCTACACGTTCTCTAGAATTGGAAATGTTGCGATCATAATATTCATTGAGGAAAACTCATATATCGTGTCATGAACAATCATGAGATAAATGTGTGGGAAGATAGATGATGGTGAAATGGTCCAATATTGAAGAATCATGTTAAAAAAATCATTAATGGATAAAATAAAGGACCTGAGAGTGATTTCTCTTGTCAATGTCAATAGTGATTGGGATTCTGAGTTCCTAGAAGAATGGCTACCGAATTAGTATGTGGAACAAATAAAGAAACTAGACATACTATTAGATGAAGATGGCGAGGACATGAGGGTCTAGGAACATATGAAGAATGGGGAGTACTCCACTAATATAACCTATTCAAAGCTGAGAGAAGGAAAGGGGACCCAAATATCAGGCCAATGGATGAAGATATGGGAATTGAAGAGAAATTCATGAAACAAAAGTCTTCTTCTGGCTCATATTGCATGATGCTTTACTCACAAATAAGAGATACACCCAACACCACATGGCCTTGAGCTGTGAGTGCCCTAGAACCAATGCTACAGAAGAATTGCTAGTACACACTATAAGAGACTACAAGTTTGCTAAAGAAGTATGGGCTGTTATCTTGGAAAATAGGGGGTCAACTGATTCCTTTAGCCTGAAAGAGATCAAGGATTGGTGCTATGAGAATATAAGAAAAGATTAAGAACTTAGGTATATGTTCCTTATCACCTAAAGGCAGATATGGGCAAGAAAAAACAAGCAGTTTTCCAAAAATAAAACCACCCTTACTTGGCATTTAGTTATTAGCATAACAAGGGAGATCAAGGTACAAATGGAGACATTAAGTATGGACCAGGCTAGTGTGTATACACCTATGAAGGAGAAGGAGAAGTGGAAGAAGACAATAGAAGGATAGATTAAGCTTAATATAGATGCAACAACTAGGGGAAAACAGGATAGCTACAACACAGTGATTAGGGATGAACATGGAAAATGGATAGGGGGTCTGGAAGCAAGCTTACAATTAGTAGATGTTCTAGAAGTAGAGCTAATGGGGACCCCATCACCATGGAAGTGGAATAACATAATGATTTTGAAAAGATCCTAGTTGAATATGACTCCATGATGGTAGTGATGATGATTAAGGAACCCATAAACAAGAATCCTATATATGCAAAACTGGTCTGGAGAATCTAGACGCTCAAGAAGCAAAACTGGCGAGTTCTTTATGCACGAAGGGATTTCAATGCAACTGTTGCTAGCTTAGCAAAACAAAAACTCAAAAACCCAGGAATCCTTAGTATCTATGAGCTTCCTCTTGCTCAGATCCATGAGACCTTAGAAAAAGACTTATGTAATGGTAGTAGTACTACCACATTTCCATTTTAAAGTTCAATTAGTGACTGTAAGTTATCCATTGAATTAGCTCGCATGGGGAGGGAAGGATGAATAAGATCGCCTCCCAATTTCTCTAAAAAAAGATTATAGATGTCCCACATTACATCCAATCAATAGACTTGACTAGATGTGCCTTAGGCACACAATAAGATCTTTCAAACTTATAAAACTTGATAAACACTCTCATAGGATTTTACAAGCACATGGGCTCATGGGTAGTATAGGAGCGATAAGTCAGGGTCGAACCCAATGGAAGAAAGGGGGCACTAGATCTATGTTTGATATGGATAGGTAATGTGGAGTCTAGGATTCATGGGTTTAACTTGCATTTTGGTTGATTACACTAAAGTTTCAAGCAAGAAATTAAGAGAGAGCAAGAAGCAAAACCTACCTTAACCCTAGATAGTTTAGTTCCAATTAACAAAGAAAGGAAACTAAGCAAGGAGGGAGGCAATTAGATTAAGGCAAGCAACTCAAGAGCTAACACTACCAATACACTAACAAAGAAATCCTAATTAACAACCCATGGATGGAAACTAGTCAAACAAAGCAAGAAACTACACTAAACTAGCAATTAGTTAACTAGGGCAAGAAAAGGACTAGGTTAGCAACTGAATATCTAAAGCAAGCACAAACAAGCACAAATGAACACTAACTACAATAGCAAGACCTAACAATCAAGAAAAAGACAAACAACAAACTAAGAAAGTAAGAAGATTAGCTAGGCATGCACCAATTAAGCAAATAAGCAATTAAAGTTTTTAACAATTAATGGAAGTGTGGGTCATTTTAGGTAATGTGACAAGAACCTTGGTTGGTAGATCATTACATGCAATATATACACATTCGTTTAGATTATCAAACCAAAAAATAAGTTAGATGCTACAAAAATAAGTTACATGCAAATTATACACATCCGTTTAGATTATCATTACATGAAATATATACACATCTGTTTAGATTAGCAAACGAAATGATAGAGTTTACACATTACTTTCCCTCAAAGTGGTATCAAATTCACATTTTAACCCCAAACAACTCACCAATAGGGGCTTAGCTACTCATAGAACATGCAATGGAAAAAGAAGAACAATTGGAGAGGGGAATAGCCATGGAAGCTCATGGAAGTCCTCTTATTCTTCACCTCTAGCCACAACAAGTTGTCCTCCTTAATTGTTGGTTGGATGGCATGGAAATGTGGATGGAAGTAGACAAAGACCAAGAAAACTAGGGTTTTGAGGAATCTGAAGTGGGTGTAGGTGGGAGCTTAATGAAAGTGGTAATGAGTGCTAGGGTGGCTAGCCTTTATCTCCCATATTCCACTATTGAATATGTTGGTAGAGTATGCCCCGAGAGCCAATCATATGATGATTGCAATGAGGCATATGATACCTGATTTGATAATAATAAAGGTAAATCCATCATTTATGTTTGTCTCAATCATGAGACGATGACACATACATGATAGATGTCTAAAGAATTATGTGACTCGATGACATATGTCTTCAAGTTAAGGACCTGAATAATGAGATCATATGTATGATAAGAGTACATACATTCTTATTATGTCCCTAGTCGAATATTATTGTGGAAGAAAAATAGACAACAATAATACATAAGACTAGAGTGTGTGTTGAATGATGACAGAGTCTCATTAGTCATGATATATGATATCAAGTCAAACACACATATATATGTTAGAGAACAGTATATCAGACAGGCCCACCATGAAGTGATACATGGATACCATGGAGTGGTAGTCACAATCGTCTCTCACGGTGATGGTGGTGATTGTGTTTCTTAGACCTAATCACTGCACTCATCACATGTGATTGGGTACACTTTGACATCATCAAACGCAGTCCTAAAACATGGGTGCTATAAAGGTGATGGTTGGGTGACTTTGACACATGGGGATAGACTGTGAGTGATAGAGATGGGATTTGTCCCTCCTACAAGGAGTATGATATCTAGGGGCCCTTGATAAGCGAGACTAAGAATTGTATGGACATAATCATGTGATTCAATTTATTATATGTGAATTAACATGCATCTCAGATAGTCTTCTCTAGGTCAAGGAACATGGATTGAATGTTGAAGAGGATGACGTTCCATGCCTCGAGTTCAATCTGGATGTCAGTGGAAAAGGAACTATACAATCACTATAACACTAATCATAGATTGTAGGTTGAAGTTCTTCTACAACTTTATGAGTTACTTGGGTAACAATGGTGAGTTACTAGATTCCGCTCATTGCTTGTGATGTCATAAGTTGTTATGAACATTCAATGCCAACATATATTGGAACCTACAGGGTCACACACATAGGATACCCGTGGAAGAGGAGATTGTCCATGAATGATGTTTAGATTGAGACTAAAGGTGTTTAGGTACTCAATTAAACATTCAATTGACTGACTGGACTCAAAACTATCAAGTTTAAGTGTTGAACTAGCTGGTTAGAGTGTTAGGTCGATTGGAGATTGCATTGGCAATGTCAGAACTGCCAATCGACCGGTTCACCCTTGTGAGCCGATCAGCTGGTGTGAGCCAACTGACTGATTCACTTGGTGAACCAAGCGGCTCAAAGTCCTGCCAACCAAGGAAATTGGGGTTTTCCTGGTTGGAGGAAAACTTTCACATTTCACTTGTTCAATTCGATTGGAATAAGGAATAATCTTTGCATTAATTGGAAATGATTGAGGAAAGTCAATTGTGGGCAAGTCTAGGAAGTGAAAAGACCGGTTCACACTCCCAACCGACTGGTTCACTAGTGAACTGATCGACTCACCTTGCTAAATGACTGGTTTATTTATGAAACGATCGGTTTGCCTACACAGCACAATCAGTTTGTAGAATTTTTGGATCCTTCTACTCCCAAATAGACTGGGAACCCTGACCCTGCCCTCTACTATAAATAGAGGGGTATTGGGGGCTTCTCAGAACACACAACTCAGAACATCAATTTCTCTACAAAGTTATTGTCCTCTCTAGTTCTGGTAATCGAGAGAGCCTGAGCAAGTGCTACTTGACTAGGGAGGCACAATGAGGGAAAGACAACTGTAAAAAACAGTATGAGTAAAGGAGAGCAGGTTGGTGCTAGTACACCAACATGAGGGTTGTCTCCTTCTTGTCAGTTCTTTTAGAATGGAAGGAGTTCCAAGTGGTCACTGTGGACTATTTGCAGAGGTGGGAGGTGTCTGCCGCTCAGGAGGACACATCAGCTGCAGTATGTGGTGGAGGCTAGAGTCCATGGCGAAGATAAGGAGCTGCATAGACATCGTCCAAGTCAGGGCATCGAAAACAACACATGGCTGCAAGTATTGTCACTGGGCAAGCCCCAAGACCAGGTATATCTCACTAAAACCATCCTTCCCATTACATAGTCATTGATGCGATCTCTTGTTATGGGTTAACGACTAGTAAGTTTTTTGTTTCCACTACCTACTCTGAGGCCATAAAACCCTACAGTTGTATCCGAGTGAGGTTAACATACTGTGTTTCAGAATAAATCGATATGATCAGATATTGGTTTTACTATCATTTATTTATTGCATACGATGCAAATATTTAAAATGACTAATGTGCATATCTGAATAAATACCACATGTGACCACAAACTAATACACATATATGATATGGTATGTATGCAATTGATACACATCACCCTAAAATGGTTTTGATGGTGGATGTATAGTATGGTTATGACCTATAAACCCTATGTGTTCTTGGTTGGTTATGGTTGTTTGCATATCGGTTTGCATACCAAGCCTCTACCTTCTATTCCACATGTAACTCAAGATAACTCGAGATCCTTTCTCTTCTACCTTTTCTCCCCTCGAATGTAACTCGAGGTTTCCCAAAGATTATGTAAAAGTAGGATAGTTTATGATCTGTTACATCGAAGAAGAAGACACTCAGCACTAGACGAGCCGACCACCTAGAGGACCGAGGAGGATTGTAAAGGTGCCAGATAGACTGACTTATGACCCAACCACTTGTTGGAGGTGTCCAGACATCGAAAGCCAGACCGACCAACCAACCAGGAGGCAAACCGATCGGGTCATAGGATGAGCCAATCAACCTGGAATGGTTCAAGCACAAAGATCTTCATCAACAACATGCCACATATGATGTAGACCTTAGATGACTGTAATTCCTTGTGGTTCTAAGGAATTACAATAGGATGGCTAGAATCACACTTTTAACGATATTGCATGTTTCTCGTTGTGGTTATAGCATGTATATGATACATACTATAATAATGTGGTGATTGAATATGTATATGTACTTATATAAAATCCCTCAAATACAATATTAAAGTCTTAGATGCCTTCCATTAGTAGAACACATGAAAAGCTTGATCGATTAAGTGTAGGTTATGCCAAAGCGTGGTGCACAGTCCATCTCGTGGAAGTGTGATGGTAGACATGTAGGTTCTACCAAAGCAGGGTGCATGTTTATCGTGTCAACTTTTGGGACAGACTTAACTGGTGATTCTTAGAGAGTCTAAGCTCTAGAGGCATGGAGATGATCATGGAAAAGAGTTGCGCATGTCATCTATCCAAGATTTACATATGATGCAATTGGTATGATGGCCTACCTAAATAGTCAAGTTGTGGGCGATCAACGCAAGCTAACTCATAATTTGATGAAATATGGATCTTGGCCAGTAGAAGATTGTACGCCGCAATCTTCTGAATTGATGGTGAGGGCTATCAATTTGAACAAAATAGTGGGAGCGATAATTAATTAAAGGCCTAATTAATATCATCAAATATATCAAATCAAACAAATCAAAAATTGTTTTGAAAAGTTGCAAAATTCTTTTGTAGAATCCAAATGACAAATACAAATACATTATCATTATGACCAGTTCATAAATGGGATAAACTTCAAATATGGTTTGGGACCTTTGAGAAGTGTTCTCAATTGTGATTGTAAACTCTAAAGTCCTTGAAAGTCCAGAGCCAGTTGAACCACTCCAAATGCACCTAATGCTAAAATTGGATGCTTACTTGAAGTATGCCAATGGTGCCTAAGACATCAAGAACCTTATGCTGAGCTATATGAACTATGAGTTGCATAAATAGCTTGAAGCATGGAAATTCTTGAGATGGTTATACATCTTAAGAATCATGTAAAGCACAAAAGGTATAATGTTTTCAAAGCGATGTTTGTGTATAATCAGACAGATGGAGATCAAGTATAATCTCATATGCTCAATATGATTGTTCATATAGATTAATTGTGATTTCTTATAGGTCAAGAGTTGACTAAGCATATGATTCTACAAATCGTTGTGTGAATCATATATCCAATTTATCAAGTGTTGAGAAACTTGGCCAAAACACTGTTTGAAGTGCTTGGCATGTTGATGCTAGAGAATGAATGGAGAAGGACAAAACTTGTGATAATGATCAACATAGTAAAGTCCATTGACTAAATTAAGTTCAAGAAGTGTTTTGAAGCCAAGCTAAGGTCCAAATCTTCATCACTCAAGATATGGAGAAAGGGGTAAGTGTAAAAGGGAATATGTCTTTTTCACTTTTAAAGATAAGGAAAGAAAGTGCCACCATTGTCACCTATTTGACATTTGAAAGGGAAATAACCTCTTTATAGAGGATCTCAAGAAGATGATAGAGATAGAGATCTACTTTAGGACCTAAAAGGAAGTAAGCTAGAAACTGTGTGGATCAAGAGTTTCTACCATTACAGTTACATAATGACATTCATGGGCATGTAATAGAATTAGTGAATTGCTACTATATACCTGCCATCAATGAAAAACATCATACATATTGTATGGGAAAGAGTGTTGTGGACTGATGTTTCATTTTAAAGATATGATCTTTGATGGCAATGCCTATGTCTCACTAACTATACTTGATAGTTAAAGAGATAAATGTGTGTGACACATGTAATGAATGAAATGATAACTCAAAGTTGAATGCCTATAGCGATGTCATCTAGAGCGCATAAATGGGATTGAATTTCTGGAATCCATATGATGGATATCTAGACTCTTTTGGTTGTTGAACCAATAGAGACATGATAATCTCATTCATTGTGCTATATGACAAAAGTTCTTCACTAGATGTAGTGGGAGGATGATTATTCTATTAAGGATTATACATATTGATGTATATAGACCTTTTAGAATAAATGCTAAAGGTAATCACTAGTACTTCAATGTATTTACTCATGACCTCAGTATATACGATAGTTTGTATTTAGTTTAATACAAACATCAATATCTTGAAGTGTTCAAGAATATCAGAATGAAGTACATAATTATCTTGATATAGGTATTAAATTTTGATATGATCAATTTGGAGATACTTTTGAACCAAGAGTTTGAGAACCATTTGGGAGATCATGATAATGTATCATGATGGAATCTATATGAAACACAATGATAGTGTATCATGAGAAGTGTATCAGAAAGAGAGAATCACAACTTGTTGAGTCAGAGTGTGATTACTAGCTGAATCTTCAAATTTCCTTTTGGGCACATGCTTTACATTGGGAATAAAGAGAATCACAAAATGTTGTGGAATCTCAAAGTTTCTTAAGTAACACACATAACTCATGGTTATGGTAGAAAACTCCTAGATCTTGAATGATATATGATATCTTATGGACAAGAAGGAAGTGAGTTGATCATATGATGAGTCAACAATCTACCTAGAAGCTAATGAGATCTAGAAACTGAGATATGGCTTGAAGCCATGAAATCCAAGATGGACTCCATGTATATTAACAAAGTATGACTTTGGTTGATCCACCTGAAGGGGTAAAACCCATAGGGTACTTTTGGGTCTTCCATAAGAAGACTGACATGAGGGGTAATTTGGTTGCAACGAGTTTCTAACAAGTTCAAGGTGTTGAACATGATGAAATCTTTTCAGCAGTTACCATGGATAAATCCATCTGGATAATTCTTGACATTGTAGCTTAATATGACTATGAGATTTGGCATATGGATGTTAAAACCACATTCCTTAAATGGAATATTGTGCATGATGTGTATGTAACACAGTCTAAAGGTTTTATAAATCCAATAATGTAAATAAAGTCTATAAAGTTGGGTATAGATCAATCTTTGGATTGAAGCAAGCACCACAGAACTGGATCTTCAATTTGACAAGATAATCAAAGAGTTTGAATTGAGTCAGAATGAAGATGTAATGTGTGATTACAAGAATTTAGTGGGAGCATATATATATTCCACATATTGATGGACAATATCATCCTTATACTACAAAATCTGGCAACAAAGTGTATTCTAAAAGGTATTTAGAGAAGCATCCTGTGTGATAGGAATCAAGATCTATAGAAATAGATCAAGAGGGCTTCTTGACCTAAGAAAGAGAACATACTTTGCCAAGATGCTAAAAGGGTTCAACATGGTGAGAGAAAACCTGTCCATGTTCCATGGGGTTAGTCTCTCAAGACCTGAGTGTCCCAATTCTTATGAAGAATAAGGAACATACAGATAGATGCCATATGCATTTGCAATTGGATCTATCACTTATGAACTCATCTCTTTATCTTGTATGAATTGGACATGATAAGAAAATATGAACTAATTATCTTGTATGTATTGGACATGACAAGAATATACAAACTCATCATCTTGTATGTATTGGACATGACAAGAAGATATGAAATCATCATCTTGTATGACTAGATGATATAAATATCCAGTTATCTCGTATGTATTGGACATGATGAATGGATATCTATCAAACTCCACTAGAGTTATTGGAATACCATGAAGGACATATTTGTGTACTTGTGAAGTACTAAAAGGATTAGTTCTTTATTTATGGTAACAAGGAAGAGTTGGGTGTAAAGAGGTACACAAATGCAAGCTTTCAAAATGAAAAAATTGTGTTTATGATACTATAGTATAGTTACATGGATTATCCTTTCTCCTAAACCCTAATTTCCTATACCCAATTTATAAGTGATGGAAATGTTGTGGTTCTTGCCTGTATCCTATTCATGACTCATCATCTTGAGTTATGGTTTGGCCCTCATGCTTTGGGTGAGGTTTTAGACCAGTTTTCCATGAGGTCAAAGATTGGTTTTCTCTCTCTTAGTTTGGTTTCCTTGTTGTTTATGATGGTGACCGTTCCTAGGGTTTGATCTTCATGTTTTCATGAGTTTGAGCATGGTGATGTTTGGTCTTCTTGGTACTTGGCACTTGTTTTGGTCAAAGTGCCTTGGTTGGTTTTGATGTCGTTACCATCCTCGTGTTTTTCTTGGTCGTTACCCTCTTGCGTTGATCAATGCTTGTGTTCTTGTTGTTGCACCTATAACACCAAGTTGAGGGGTTGACATACTTGATTTAGTTGGTGTTGGTCACTACCCTAGTTCATCTCTTTGGTCGACATGGTTTCTTAGGGTTTGGGTTGCTACTTGGCTAACCCTAATCACCTTGAGTCACTAAACTCTATGTTTAGTCTGGTCACAACAAGCTTGATGGTCGCTACCTATGCTGGTGTTGTTGCGGTCAAAGAATTTTGGGTTTTGTTGCAATCGATGGGCTTTAGCTTTGGTTGATGATGTGTTGTGGTCACAACACATGTCCTAGTTGGTTTGGTTGACACACACCCATGAGTGCATGGTTGCTACACCTAATGTTGCGGTCACAACAAGGTGTTAGCCACCTGTGGTCGCTATACTTGTCTTCTTGTATGGTCAGAATATAGTGTTGTTTGGATGATTGACTAATCATATTAGTAATAATGATGCTTAACCCTAAAAGTTCTCCAAGAAAGTGGGATATGGTATGTATCAAGTTTTAATGATGATTAATTACATGGAAACCCTAATCGACGATGTGTGAAACCTTAACCCTAATTCTAGGGTATGCTATACTTGTTGAGCCTGCTTAAATGAACAACATGTGATTATGTTTTCTCTTTGCTACTTGTGTTAACCTAACATTGTAGGTTGAATGCATGTCATAACTAGTGAATTCTATGGTGATATGACACAGGGTGATGGCTATGAGCCTTCATGTAGCATGATGAGATGATGATGTGATACATGAATGATGTGTTTTGGGTCTCATGACCTGGAAAAGGTTTAATGCCTAGTGAGGGGTGATATCCTCTAGTAATGAGATGAGGGATTGCTATCCCCTAATGATGTGATAATGATGATGGCCTTGTGTGGCAGTGGAATCAAGAGATGATGCGACAAGTTATGCTTCATACATTTTATATCTTCTGGAGTTGTAACATACCCTGATCTTTATAGAGTTTGTTTAGGGTTTGTGCGTTGTAACTTGATTAATGCTAAAGCCACTCAATTAGCTTAACTAATAAAGAGAAACCCTAATCATGTAGTTTCCTTATGCCATAGATCTATCTTTAACGTCAGTACTTGCTTGATGGTGAAATAGGTTCCCCCTTCGTGGAAGCTCAGAGTCGTATATTGTCGAGTATATGAATTTCACAGGATTGTCTATGGTCATACCATGGAAGGAGAACAGTCGAGGCTGTATCTCAGCGATGTGATTCAATATATGTATATGATATGATTTGAGGATGGTTGGAGTCATAACTCGACAGGAGTGCGACTGCGGTCGTAACTCAATTTTCACTTGTGATGTGCCCATATACCAAGGCATGCCAGGCTATTTTGTAGTTGGACTTTATATGTAACTGTGGAGGAATCAGACTGGCTGAGGGTGCGGGAGATCATAGGAGTCTGGTTCCTCCTAGATCTTGTATGGCACTGATTTCAACTTAGCAGTGGTCAATTGGAGCATGAGTGGTATACCTCATCTCCTTAGGGCATAAAAAAGACATAATACAGCAATGTAGTATACTTGCTTAGGGTTAAACATGATTCACATTGGACACCCCTTTTCCCGATCTCTTGTAGTTGTTCTACTGCTCAGTTATAGATGCCTAAATTGCTTAACCAGTGATAACTACTTTACTCATATAATTTAGTTGAATATGCTCATCTTAAACATAATGATATCTTGCTGCTTTAATCTATTTGTGCTTATAATAGACATTGGTGGAGAGTTATATCTCTCACTGGGACTTTGAACTCACTCTGTGGGCTTCTAGATCTTTTAGGTGGTCGTGCATGATGAGGTAGAGATTGTGAGGTTGAGTCCAAGCTGCAAGAGGAGAAGTAGCTGTTAAAGGTTGGATATGCTGCTAGTGTTTTGTAATTGAGTCCTATGTGTCATCCTTGCACTCTCAGGTCCTTGGGGTGTTTTATAGACTTTGTATATCGATATGAGGTTTTGGAAACAAGCCATGGTTGTACATATATGGCTTGTATATGTGAACAATTTGTTATATGTAACAGGTTTGTGGCATGATGGCCACTGAACAATGATGTGTACATCATGACATTTTATGTAATATAGGTGGCAATGTTTACAGACTTGGATGTGATATGTTTCATATTAAGATGTTATGATGTGATCAATTTTAATTTATTGTGTTTTCTAGTAATCTGGTTGATTAGTTATAATTCCTCACCCTGTTTTGAGTTATCTTGTTTTACAGTGACGATGGGCATCAGAGTTTTGGTTGGTATCAGAGATGTAGGTTCACTGAGTCTACAAGGACATAGGAATATGGTTTGTGTCTATTCTAGTGTCCTCCGATATATTTAATGGTAACTTATACTTATGTAGAAGAAGAAGAGAAGAAAAGATACATCTGGAGAACACATAGTACATGTTGAGAGCAGTGTTGCTGCACCAGGATGTGGTGCTAGGAGGCATGTAAGGGTTGATGGAGTGCCTGAAGAGCCTCAGTTTGACCCAGAAACTGTGGCCAATCCCGCTTTCCACTCCATGTTTGGACAATTCATCACCATGATGACACATATGGCAGATAGGATGCTTGTAACCCAAGCTAGAGCGGTAGTCCCCAATGCAGAATCCTAGGATTCTGGGAAGATATTTGAGAGGTTGAGGCATGTGGGGGCGTTGGAGTATGTTGGTACAATAGATTTGGTGGACACTGACATGTGGTTGAACAAGTTGGAGAAGGCCTTCAAGATCCTCAATATCCCTAAGGAGGATAAGGTGAAGCACACTGTGTACATGTTGAAAGGAAGTGCTAGCCATTAGTGGGCCATTGAGGAGGAGAAGAGGCCAGGTGTAGCCATCATTTGGGAGGAGTTTTAGTGAGAATTTGTGAGCCGATACTGTCTGGAGAGCTACCTAGATGAGAAGATCACATAGTTCAAGAAGATACGACATGGATCTATGCTAATCAATGAGTACAAAGCCAAGTTTATGGAGCTTTTGAGGTTTTTTCTGCATATGGCTGTAATAGACAAAGAGAGAATCAAATGATTTTAGAAGGGTTTGAGTTTTTAGTTGACCATGTCAGCATCAGCCTTAGAGAATAGAGAGAGGTTTGCCACATTTGTGGAGTCAGTCAGGAGGATAGAACAATCAGTAGTGGAGACATGTGAGGCGAATGCCAAGAAGAGACCTGCATAGTATCAAGGATAGTCGATTGGAAGCTTCAAGAAGCTAATGTTTTCAACACCTTAGTCACAGCAAAGGTCAGTGGTTCAGTCTCAGTGGTCTCCATCAAGGGCATAGGTCATACCTTTCCACTGATAGGAGCTCACAATGCGGCATCACTATCAGTGATGGGGCCATCTAGGCCACAATACTAGACCAGGACTTGACACAAGTGTGGACATGTGGGACATCTAAGGTGGGCATGTCCTGTGAAGGATGATGAAGTAACATAATATCCAAGGAAGAGTCAACAAGGGTTTCAACAATGTTAGTTTGACAGTAGTGGTGGCAGAGGACGTCGTCAAGCATCACATGCTAGTTCATCTGGACAAGCCAACAGAGGATAGGGGCAACAACAGGCAATGGATCAATTCTATGCCACAAGCCAGTCAGAAGGAGTGGTCAACCCGTGAGTCATGACAGGTCAGATGGAGTTATTTCATTCTGATATGTCTGCGTCTTGCTCTATATCTGTTTTGGTTGACCCGGGTGCAACACACTCTTTTATCACTAGAAAAGTGATTGTTAGTTGTTCTTTGCATGTTAGTCATAGACGTGATAGTCTTCACTTAGAAACCCCGATGGTCAGTTCTGTCGAGTTGCTCAAGGTGTGTCCTTCCTACATTCTTTCTTTCTCAGGACACAACATTTAAGTGGATCTTATACCACTTGACATGCATGGATTCAATGTGATCCTTAGATAGGATACTTCAGAGAAGTATCGAGTGGTTTTGGACTGTAGTTCCAAAGTGGTGACGTTTTTTGATGGTGATGTTTCATGATCTTCCAAGGATATAGGAAGATTCTCCCAACATGTCTGGTATCAATGATGACAATAGAGAAGATGATGAGACAGGGCTGTGAAGCATTTTTGGCACATGTGATAGATACCAAGGTGAGGAGTCCTAGTATTCGGGAAGTGCTAGTTGTTTGTGAATTCAAGGATGTGTTTCCCAATGAGTTTTCAGGTGTTTCCCCACCTAGAGAGATTGATTTTGAGATCAATCTAGTTCTCGGTACCCAACTAATAGCACAAATATCATACAAAATGGCACCAGTAGAAATGCAGGAGCTGAAGAAGCAGTTGTAGGAGTTGCTTGAGAAGGGCTATTGTTTGTGAATAAGAAAGATGGATCCATGCAGTTGTACATTTATTACAGGTAGTTGAACAAGGTGACAATTAAGAACAAGTATCCTTTACCACATATAGCTGATGTAACAACCCCACTCCCTGGTAACCCCCAATTAAGCAAGACCAGAAAGCCAAAGCCGCTATCCCAAACATGATCAATTGTTTTGCAAATAATAAAAAATAATTAATAAATTCTACCAAAGACTAAGCTTAAAACATGATAAAATTTACTTTTCAAATACCTTTCAAAAATAGGAAACTAGAACTTTACCCACTGTAGAGTTCTATCTAACTAAATCCTCCTTTTAAAGATTAGCTTTATTCTTCACAAATTCCACTTTACTATTTGTCCACTTTCAGATATTCCTAAAATGTTGAAAAACAAAATGTCGGTCAGTATAATTGAATATACTGGTATGTGGTGACAACCAAAATCTTGCACATATTTTATAACAACATCTAGAGGACCTACTCGACCTCAAGTTCATAAGTTTATTTGATATGAATGATGGATGGGATACAAAGTTTCTGGAAGAATGGTTGCCCAACAATCTAGTGTAGACAATTAAAAGTCTTAAACCACATGTAGAGGAAGATGGAAATGATATAAGGGTGTGGCTGCATACCCAGAATGGAGACTACACAGTTAAATCAACCTACAACAAACTCAGAGAGGGCAAGGGGACTAAAGTTCCCGACAGCTGGAATAAGATCTAGAAACTAAATTTGTCTACTTGGATCAAAACCTTTGCCTGGTTGATGCTCCACAAAGCCATCCTAACGAACAACATACGGGTGCAACATCATATGGCCTCCATTGGTACCTGCCCTCATTGCACATCAACTGAGGAATCCATGGTTCACACACTAAGAGACTGTAAATTTTCCAAGGATGTGTGGAATAGCATCCATGCTGGTAGAAATACAACCAACTTCTACAACACAGACGATGCCAAACTATGGATCCAAGAACAGCTAAAACTGAATGAAGAGGAAGTAGGTGAGTTCTTCATCACGTGCTGGCACATCTGGAACACTAGAAACAAGAAGGTATTCGAGAATGCTAACACCCACATCTTGCGCCTTGTTAGAGATATAAGAAGAGACACTGACCTCCATAAGGATATGACCGACAATGAGGTGGCGGCAAAAATAAAACATACTCAGGATATGACCACACAGTGGAGGAGACCAAAACTAGGCAGGATCAAATTCAATGTCGATGCCGATGTCAAGAACAAGGAGGCCTACTATGCAGTGGTGGCAAGGGATGATGCAAGGAGGTGGAGAGGAGGAGCAACAAAAAAAGTCAACTCCACCGATGTAGTGGAGGTAAAGCTTGAAGCAGTCACCCTGGAGCTTGAGATCGCTACGGAAAATGCACTACCAAGAGTTATTGTCGAATGCAATTCTCAATTAGCTATCAGTATGTTAAAGAATCCTCCATCTGTTAACCCCAAATATGCCAAAGACACCCAAATGATCAAAAGGCTTCTACAACCAGAGTGGGAGGTGGTATACAAGGGGCGTAACTCAAATGCCATCACAAACATGTTGGCAAAATGTAACCTTAAAAATAATCAGGCGTACACTGCGTACACACAACCACCTTTTGAGGTCCTTGACCTCCTATCTAGAGACCTTTGTAATGGTAGTAGTACTACCATGTTTATGATTTCAAGTTTAATTAGTGAATGTACTTTGTTAATTTCGCTCGCTAGGGGAGGGCGGGATGAATAAGATAGCCTCTCGACTTCTTCAAAAAATAAAATAAACACATCAAATAGTTGTTAACAATTCAAGATTACATTTTCAACATAACTTCCCAACCTCTTTTTATCATCCTCTGGGATACCCTCTCTTAGGGTTCAGTCCTTGCAATGGACTTTAGGCTACCTTCTCCATCCTGATCTTGGTACCTTATGGGTCACCTCTCTAGGTGCCCTGTGGCCTTCCTTCTGGGGCTTGACCATCTCTGACCTTCCCTATTGAGCTTGGTCTCAAATCTTACATCTAGAGATGGTATGTAGGTTTGGGCAAGTCATATGTATACTTAAATTATGATAATCATATTCACTTTAAAGATTGCAGAAATAAACTCATCCAAATAGTTATTTCCATGCAATCGCTAAAATGTCGAAAAACATCGGGAAAATAAAGTGAGTAGTCATAAATAACCACATACCTGATTTGAAGTCTCAAATATAAACAAGATATCCAATCCAATCAAGGTGTCTAATCAAGCAAGTTAAGTAACCAATCAAGCAGATCTTGAAAACATGTATAATGCCTAACTATTACCATCATATCCCAAACAACTCCTTATTGACTTGGGACACCTTTCTAAGGTTTCTAAATCTCATTAGGATGCATTCATGTTTCTTAGATTAATCTCCCGATCTTTATCCTTTTTAGGTCAACAACCCTAAAGCAGGTTTTCTACTCATAAAACCCTAATTACTGAAATTATCCATATTAAGGATTCTTTATTCTCAAATTAGCTTAGGATCATCATATCTCTCTTTTATTCATGGATTTTTGAAATATAAACCATTAAAAGTCATAATCACCTAAATTAGGGTTTCTAAGCCCATTAATGCACTTTATTCATATGAAACCCTAAACTAACCAATTTAGATTTAAAACATCATTTTTATTAACAATAGGTTAATATTCACATAAAACATCCATATGACCTTTCCCAATTTCATTAGTCATCAAATTAGGGTTTCTTATTCATGAAAGCATTAAAGATAGAAACTTTATATACTTTTTGAACTATGAATAGATTCAGACTTCAATACTATTTTTATCAGATTCCTTGCATTTTTCTAATCAATTTCCATATCTAACTTGTCACGATCAGAGCTACCATTAATTAGTTACAATTTTTACAAGATTAATTACCTTTCTACCAATGGGATGCCACCACATTAACAATGCAGCCCGCTATTCCTTTTTCCATGCGGACTAGGCCAGGCCAATGGGCCTCGACTACATTGGCCGCTTGCTCCCAGTGGGCAGGGCGTCAAGTCATGAGGGAAAGTCGCTACTGCCCCACACCCTTGGGCTTAAGGTCTCGCACATCTGAGGGTAAAACCATAATTCCATTCTTTCTCATCTCCCACCTAAAGCCGCCTCCTGCTCGTGAGCCCAAAACATACACCGGTCAACCCAGCCATTGACTTGGGGCATCAGTATGTCAGAGAGCTAGGAACCAATGCGCCACCCTTCGCAAGCCTTCACCAAACTTGCTGATGGTCTTGAACACGTCAGACAAAGAGGAACATATGCTCATCGAGGTAGCACTCACCGATGGTGAAACATGGAATCAAAAGTGGGACACAGATGACTGTTGGTGCAATTCTCATCCTCTGTCCTACTAGAAACACTCTCTCTATTCTAGGGACTATCCGAACCCTTTTATAGGTGGGGCTGCGAGGATGTTTGTCCTCCACACAACTCCAGTCTCTTGGATGAGTTGGGAATTGGGGAAATCCCAATCCCGCACAACAGTATAGGAAATAGGGGATAGGGAAGTCTGGAATGATCTCCTTGTTTTAATGGGAGGGTTTCTAGGAGCCAAACATCATTGAGGAGAGAGGTAAAGTATTAAGGGTTCTCGGGGTTACTGTACCCCATTTTACTTTTTTATCTGGGGTAGACGATGACTGAGTCACCCATATATCTCGATCTGGTAGTTAACATGCCACACAAAGAACAATGGTAATCAGGTCCCTTATTTCCCAATTTAAATCAAATCACGACATTCACTGCATATTCCCTATTCCTCCTCACTTTAGGAAATATCACAAAAATCATATCTCCTATACCTCTTACCCTTTTGATCCCAAATTTTAAGGGAAAGTCCATAATGACTTAAAATACTTGTGTGCCAAGTTTGGGACTCAAATTAGAGACTTTTATTCATATGTAAGTTATCACTTAATAAGGCATATTTTATTCATATTTTCTCTCTCTTTCTCTTCTATTTCCTTTATTTGGATTCCTTTTACCATTGGAAACCATGTGGATTTGAAACCTAATCCATAGTGGTCTTTTATACATTGTTCTAGATAATTCTACTTAATTCTCATCATTATCCTTATTTCTTTTACATTTTTAATATTATGGGATTTATTTTGTCTTTTCTTCCCTTTTTATCACATTGGACTCACTAACTTATTAGGATCCACAAAATCATACATTTAAAGGAAATATTATCAAAGAAATCCACTCATTACACATAAATCATATAATTTGATAATCATACATCTTATAGGAGAAATTGCATTTTTAACCATATAAGCCCAAAAACTGGGGTTGTAACATTCTTCCCCTCTTATAGGAATTTTTCCCTCAAAATTCCACCAAACATACAAATAAATCAAGATACGACTTTTCCCATGTCCATCACCAACTCCCATGTGGCTTCATCCTCTCCATGGTGATTCCAAAGAACCTTTATCATCTTCTATTCTTTACTCATGAGCTCTCTCTCACCTAAGTATCTCGTACCCTCATAGGTGACTCAAGGTAAGTTAGCCTCCCTTGGAGTTTAATAGGTTCAATGCTCAACACATGGCTCGGGTACATCACATAGTGCTCTAGATTGGATGCATGGAACACATCATACATTATATTATCCTGAGGGGTAATGATAAACAAAAGTAGCTCCACCAATCCATTTTAAAATCTCAAACAGACCCATGTATCAGGGACTTTGATTTCTTAGCTATAGCTCAGATGGGTTGGATTTTCAAAAACACATGCTCACCCCCAGTGAACTACAAGTTAGTCTGCTTCGCATCTCACACAAGTCCTGTCGATCTTGGGCTTTCTTAGCCATTGCTCGATCAAAGTGACTTCATCTGCATACCCTGTGGTTTATCTGACCTTCACAAGGTCCTCTCACCTACATCACCCTAGTAAAGCGGTGATCGACACAACCTTCCATTTTGAGCTTCATACAACCTGATACTGGCTTTGGTGGCTGTCATAACAAGCAAACTCTACTAGGGGCAGGAACTTCTCCCATGAATCACCCCGAATGAGCACATATGCTCTCATCATACCTCCTAAAGTCTAGATCATACTCTCTTTACTGTCCATCAGTCAGGGGGGTGACATTTTGTACTAAACTTCAATCTAGTATCCAGTTCTTCATAGACCTTCTTCCACAACATGGAAGTGAACTTAAGGCCATGCTCAAGAATATTTGAACTCAGATTACTGTGCAGTTGAACTATCTCTCTCTCTCATATATATATATATATATATATATATATATATATATATAGAGAGAGAGAGAGTTCAACCAAATCTATCACACTGGAAGTGCTCTCTTAGGCAAGGGAATGTGTCGACTTGGTAAGGCGATCTACCATAACCCATATTGCATCATGACCTCTCTTGGTCCAGGGGAAACCCACCACAATGTCCATGGTATTCTGCTCCCATTCCCCCTTGGGGATTCCTCATTATCTTTAGCAATCCATTGAGTTATTGGTGTTCAGCCTTCACCCTCTGGCATTTATGACCACTGGCCACATGTACCTTTGTATCCTTCTTCATTCTAGGTCTTCAAGATACCACTGCAAGCCTCAACCATCTTGGTAATACCAGGGTGTACAATGTACTTAGAATCATGAGCCTCTTGCATGACATGATTCTTCAAGGGTGAAACCTCAGAAACCCTAAAACACTCTAGTAAAGGATTTCACTACCTACTCTCCATGAGAGGTGCATCTGAGGCTCTTATAACAATCCTTTTATCTCATCAAGCACTGGACTGGCTAACTGGGCAACCACTAACTCGACCAACATGTCTGATTATAACTGAATGTTAGCCACATAGGTCTCATCTTCTAACTATCGTAGGGTTCACCTTGCAACCTCTTGCATCCTTTCTACTGGCTAAACAAGACAATTATGTCTCAACCAAGAGTATCTATTACCACATAAGTTTTCTTATGTTCTAGGTGATGGTGAAAACCTAAACCTTCATATACTCCTCTTATCATCCTTGTCCCGGGTTTAGGTCTATCTGAGTCAAGAAAACTTTGAGCTCTTACTCCCATCATTTCGGTTATCAGACCCAAATTTGTAACTCAAAGATTCCAAACTACTCTGGATAGGTACATTCTCATATTACCCATGTTCTCCTTATGCTTTCAAGTCACCTATCCAATATATTCTCTAAAAGGTGTGATACTTCCTTCCATCCTCAAATATCATAAAAATGTTTTAACTCATATCACCTTCATTCTCAATGTATGACGTGTTTTGCCCTATTCTCACACCCATAACAAGAGGAAATAAGCATTTGGCTACAATCCAAATATAGAGTTCATCCCATTCTAAGAGTAGAGATGGTGCATCACACATCGCCATTACACTTTCCAATCTAAGTTGAAACATACTTCTCATGACTCTACACCATGAACATCCCAATTAGGTGTCTACACCCATGATAAGACTTTTCCTCATCACCTCTAGGTCTTAACATCACTCTTATTTAAAATCCTTAGTCATATCCTCAAGGTCTCTAGGGTTCCGATACTTTTGGGGTGATCTTACCATTATGCATCTAGGGAGTGCCTATAACATTTACCCCTTAGGCCCCATGAACTCATGAAGGTGGCCAACCTCCCAAACCATGGTCCTCGGGCAAAGGTAGATGTTACCTCCTGACCCTATGGTCTTATGCGTCTAGGGAACAAACAACTCATGGTCCGTGGAACTCTCTTTCATACATCCAAAAGGTAGGCTCTCATATCATCTATACATTTATCTAAGGCACGACAACCTCTTTAGATCTTGCACGGTGAAACTCCACACATCTATTTAGGGTCATCCATTCGAGGCCACATCATACCAAACCTTCTCATGATTCCTCATATCTCGGAGTCTAGGTCTCCAACCTTCTCCATCAGCGTCTGTCCCTCTCTCTAGGGCTAACCCTAAAACTAGTCCTACCACAGGAGGTTCTCTCCCAGAATATGGGTCAAGCTCTTAAGGATACACGTTTGTACCCCCTGAGTGAAAGGTACTATCAAAACTTATGTTTGGCTAAGATCATCAAAAGCTCTGCATGACCACCTCATAAAATTATTAGGCCTAACCCTTCTGGCCTAGGTCTAAAACCTACTACCAGCCTTGCTTCCACTCTCTTCTATGTAGGTACATGCCTCTTTCTATTCATATATGCCCTTTAGGGTTCCTATACAGTCACCATCAACCTTCTCAATGAGGGAACTATCCCTCACCCTAACAGGCATGACCGACCCAAGGTCGGGTCACCACAAGGCACCTAGGGGTCAGGAAACCACACCTAGTCTATGTTTCTCCTACATACTCAAAACCTTTACGTAAAGCATGCATGTCTAACCCACGTACTCACATGCACAAACAACTGAGGTATCCAACTCATTGTGTCTTCTCTTTCTCTATCCACCGCTTATGATATTGGGTTGAGAATCCTCTTTAGAGGATGCACCAGGTCTCTCCCTGGAGCCTTCTTCCTCTAAAGATATCCCTCTCCTCCTCATCCTGCGTGAAGGTCTAACCTCAGAGCTCTCTTGAGGGCATGTCAACACATTCCATGCAACCTAAGCATGTAACTAAACTCGGTCTGAGTTTTTAATTATCAAAACTTATGTCCATGATATGTTTCTTACATGATTTTTATTATTTGATGGGGGATTCCTTAATCCTTATTACTCTTAACCCCAAAACTCAGAAGGGTGGTGGAGAGAGAGAAACCCTAATCTCTTAGAGCTATTCAATGAACAAGGTAGAGAAGGGACAAAGACATATGAGATAAACCTAGAGGTATCTTATTTCGAGTCAAATCCTTTGATTTTGGCCAGACAGTCACACAGAATCTGGGAGTCCTCGTAGACCAACTAGCGGGGTAGAAGAAAATCTTGGTAGCCCCTAGATTGTGATCCTTTTCTAGACACCTCCATCATTGGAAAATTCTCTCATAACTCCTTTGGGTTCTAAAGAGTTTGCAAAATTTAATAATTATTAGAGATTAAATGGAAAATCATGCTCTGATACCAATTGTAATGACCCCACTCCCTGGTAACCCCCAAATAAGGAAGACTAGAAATCCAGAGCCGCTATCCCAAAACAAGATCAATGATTTTGCAAATAATAAAAAATAATTAATAAATTCTACCAAAGACTAAGCTTAAAATAGGATAAATTTTACTTTTCACATACCTTTCAAAAATAGGAAATTGGAACTTTACCCACTGTAGAGTTCTATCTAAATAAATCCTCCTTTTAAAGATTAGCTTTATTATTCACAAATTCCACTTTATCATTTGTCCATTTTCAGATATTCCTACAATGCTGACAAGCAAAACGTCAGTCAGTATAATTGAATATACTGGTATGTGGCAACAACCAAAATCTTGTACATATTTTATAACGACATAAACACATCAAATAGTTGTTAATAATTCAAGATTATGTTTTCAATATAACTTCCCAACCACTTTTACTCATCCTCTGGGATACCCTCTCTTAGGGTTCAATCCTTGCAATGGACTTTAGGCTACCTTCTCCATCCTGAGATTGGTACCTTATGGGTCACCTCTCTGGGTTCCCTATTGCCTTCCCTCCAGGGCTTGACCATCTCTGACCTTCCCTCCCAGTCTTGGTCTCAAATCTTACATCTAGAGATGGTATGTAGGTTCAGGCAAGTCATATGTATACTTAAATTGTGATAATCATATTCACTTTAAAGGTTGCAGAAATAAATTCATCCAACCAATTATTTCCATGCAATCGATGAAATGTCAAAAATCACTGGGAAACTAAAGTGAGTAGTCATAAATAACCAAATACCTAATTTGAAGTCTCAAATATAAACAATATATCCAATCCAATCAAGCAAGTTAAGCAACCAATCAAGCAGATCCTGAAAACATGTATAATGCCTAATTGTTACCATCATATCCCAAACAACTCCTTATTGACTTGGGACACCTTTCTAAGGTTTCTAAGTCTCATTAGGATGCATTAGGGTTTCTTAGACTAATCACCCAATCTTTATCCTTTTTAGGTCAACAACTCTAAAGTAGGTTTTCTACTCATAAAGACCTAATAATTGAAATTATCCATATTAAGGATTCTTTATTATCAAATTATCTTAGGATCATCATATCTCTATATTATTCATGGATTTTTGAAATATAAACCATTAAAAGTCATAATCACCTAAATTAGGGTTTCTAAGCCCATTAATGCACTCTATTCATATGAAACCCTAAATTAACCAATTAAGCACATGGATCATTTTTTTAGATTCAAAACATCCTTTTTATTAACAAGTAGTTAATATTCACATAAAACATCCATACGACCTTTCCCATTTTCATTAATCATCAAATTAAGGTTTCTTATTCATGAAAGAATTAAAGATAGCAACTATATGTAATTTTTGAACTATGAATAGATTCATGCTTTAATACTATTTTTATTATATTCCTTGCATTTTTCTAAACAATTTCCATATATAACTTGTCACGATTAGAGCAACCACTAATTAGTTACGATTTTCACAAGATTAATTACCTTTGGACCAATGGGATTCCACCACATCAACAATGCGGCCCTCTATTCCTTTTCCACGCGGACTAGGCCAAGACAATGGGCCTCGACCATGTTGGCAGCTCACTTCTAGTGGGCTGGGTGCCAGGTAAGAGGGAAAGTTGCTACTACCCCGCATCCTTGGGCTTAAGGTCCCGCGTGCCTGAGGGTAAAACTATAATTCCATTCTTTCTCATCTCCCACCTTTGGCTGCCTCCTGCTCATGAGCTGAGAACCTATGCCAGTCAACCCAGCCATTGTCTTGGGGCATTAGTATGTTAGAGAGCCAGGAGCCAATGCGCCACCCTTCACAAGCCTTCGCCGAACTTGCTGATGGTCTTGAACACGTCAGACAGAGAGGAACATATGCTTGTTGAGGTAGCACTCATTGGTGGTGAAATAGGGAATCAAAAGCGGGACATAGATGACTACTAGTGTGATTGTCATCCCCTGTTCTACCAGAAATACTCTCCCAGTTCCAGGGAATATCCTGACCCTTTTTAGGTGGGGCTGCGAGGATGTTTGTCCTCCACACAACTCCAGTCTCCTGGATGAGCTAGGATTTGGGGAAATCCCAATCCCACACGATAGTATAGGAAATTGGGGATAGGGAAGTCCAAAATGATCTCCTAGTTTCAATGGGAGGGTTTCCAGGAGCCGAACATCATCGAGGAGAGAGGTAAATGCCAAGGGTTCTCGGGGTTACTGTACCCCATTTTCCTTTTCTGTCTGTGGTAGACGATGAATGAGTCACACTTAGATCTTGATCCAGTGGTTAACATGTCACATGAATGAACAAAGGGAACCTATTCCCTTATTTCCCAATTTAAATGAAATCGTGACATTCAATGCATATTCCCTATTCCTCCTCATTTTAGGAAATATTAAAAAAATCATATCTCCTAAACAGCTTATCAGTTTGACCAAATTTTTTAAGGAAAAGTCCATAATGACTTAGAATACTTGTGTGCCAAGTTAGGGACTCAAATTAGAAAGTATGAGAGACTTTTCTTCATATGCAAGTTATCACTTAATAAGGCATATTTTATTCATATTTTCTCCATCTTTCTCTTCTATTTCCTTTATTTGGGTTCCTTTTACCATTAGAAACCATGTGGATTCAAAAACTAATCCATAATGGTCTTTTATACATCATTCTATAGAATTCTACTTAATTCTCATCATTATCCTTATTTCTTTTACCTTTTTAATATTTAGGATTTCTTTTATCTTTTCTTCCCTTTTTATTACATTGGACTCACTAACTTATTAGGATCCATGATATCATACATTTAAAGAAAATATTATCAAAGAAATCCACTCATTACACATAAATCATACAATTTCATAATCATACATCTTATTAGAGAAATTGCATTTCAAATAATATAAGCCCAAAAATTGGGGTTGTAACAGATGATTTGTTTGATCAATTAAGGGGTGCTACAATCTTCTCCAATATAGACTTGAGGTTAGGATATCATCAGTTGCGGATCAAGGTAGATGACATACCGAAGTTAGCTTTTAGGATGAGGTATGGTCACTACGAGTTTGCGGTTATGTCGTTTGGGCTAACTAGCACCATCAACATTCATGGACTTGATGAATAGAGTGTTCCAACCTTATCTTGACCAGTTCATGATTATGTTCATTGATGCCATCCTGATCTACTCCCGAGACAACCAACAACATGAGCATCACCTACGACAGGCGTTGACCTTGTTGAGACAACACAAGTTGTATGATAAGTTCAGTAAGTGCGAGTTCTGGATGAAGGAGGTGTCTTTTCTAGGACACATCATATCTGTTGAAGGTGTGCATGTGGATCCCAAGAAGATTCAGTCTGTGTTAGAGTGGGAGAAACTAAAGACAGCGATAAAAGTCTGCAATTCTTTGGTTTGGTAGGCTACTATAGGAGGTTCATCAAGAATTTCAACGCAACGACATTGCCCCTAACAAAGTTGATGAGGAAATATGTGCCTTTTGTCTGGGATGACAAGTCTCACCATTATTTCCAATCATTGAAGGAGAAGCTGACCAATGCACCAGTGCTAGTGTTTCCTGAGCAAGGGAAAGGTTATATAGTCTTCTGTGATGCATCAAAGAATGGTTTGGGTTGTGTGCTGATGCAAGATAAGAACGTGATTTCTTTTGCTTCGTGGCAGCTTAAAGAAATACAAGGAGAGATACCTACGCATGATCTAGAGCTTGCAACTATGGTCCATGCCTTGAAGATATGGTGACACTACATTTATGACGAGAAGTGTCAGAACTTCACCGACCACATGAACCTCAAGTATATCTTTTCACAGTAGGAGTTGAACATGCGGTAGAGGCGCTAGATGGAGTTGATTAAAGACTATGATTGCACCATAGAATACCATCCAAGGAAGGAAAATGTAGTGGTAGATGGTTTGAGCATGAACTCTTCTTCTTCATCATCAGTGGGTAAGGCACAATTATGCTTTTTGATGTGCCAAAAGAGAGACATGTTGCTCTCCTTGCGTCAGATGAATGTGAAGTTGGAGGTGTCCATGTTAGCGGGGCTGTTGGCACAGTTACAGGTGAAGCTGACGTTGAGTCAGTAGATTATAGATGCACAACATAATGATATTGTGATTCAATAGATCCGAGTAGAGTTTGGAAGTGAAAAGTGTGATGGCTTCTACGATTCAGAGGATGGGACAATGTGTTACCATAGTAGAGCAGCGGTACCTGGTGTTGATGATATGAGAAGTTGATTATGGAAGAGGCTCACTCTTTGATGTACTCTATGCATCCAAGTAGCACTAAGATGTACCACAATATAAAAGACCTATATTGGTGGCCTAGCTTGAAAGGAGACATAGCTGAGTTTGTGGAAAAGTGAACAGTGTGTCAGCAAGTTAAGGAAAAGCTTCAGAAGCCTATAAGGACTTTGCAACCATTACCTAATCCACAGTGGAAAATGGATCATGTTACTATGGACTTTGTGGTCGGAACCAAGGGCCATGATTCCGTATGGTGATTCTTGATAGGTTGACAAGCCATCTCACTTCCTTCATGTGAAGACAACATACATGACAGAGAACTTGGCTCAAGTTTATGTGGATGAGATTGTTCATCTGCATGGTATTACAACTATCATCATTTCATATAGAGGTCCTCAATTTACTAGTCACTTTTGGGAGTGTCTGCACACAACCATGGGTACGCAGTTGAAGTTCAACACATTGTTTTACCCACAGACAAATGGATAATCTGAGAGGAATACACAAATTTTGGAAGATCTATTGAGAGCTTGTGTCTTGCAGTTTTTGGGCAGTTGGGGTGTCCATCTCAGTTTGATAGAATTTGCATATAACAACAGCTGTCTGTGGTGTGCTACACAAGCTCAGGACCTAGAAGCTGATACTCTCCTATTTCATACCAACATGATGGAGATCTGCCATGTCTCCCATACAAAGCCTCATATGGTACATATATAGGTTGCATCTAGTGGTTCATGTTTCGATGATGTGGAAGTGTCACCCCGACACTGAGTTGGTTTTGCACCCCATAGACGTTGAGCTGGATGAGGACATGTCATATGTTTAAGGTCCATTGTTGATAGACCTATCAAATAGGTGGGTAGTTTGGGTCGTTGCAGGTGCGGGTCTGGCGGGTGTGGGTCAAAAAGATACACTTCTAAATGGGTGGAAGAAAAGCACACCCAAATATGACCCAGCGGGTTGCGGGTTGCCCACGGGTGACCATATAATATCTTTCCAATCAACAATAAGTTGTTAGTTTATTTCCTTAACACTAAAAGTAACATTTCAAACAACTTGTAACTATTGTTTTTATATCAAATATAGTGTAAAGGAATCAATCAATTACTATGTCTGATGTCAAACCTTTCGATGAGGTGTCAATATATGTTTATGTAAACTTAAAGAAATAATAACAACTAGTCATTGTATGTTGATGTAAAATAGAAAAATTGGTATAGTTTTCAAAGATATATATATAAAAAAACAACACTTAATTTTGTCATGTAACATTAGACATTTCTAATATTAAAAGTACTTGTTGTTGCCTATTGCAAACACAAAATAAAGAGAATACAATTGTTTTTGGTAAAAGTAAAGAATTAACTTGTATGAAACAAGTATCATCTTTTAGTAGGTGTATGCATATATTATGCGTATAAATATACTTGCTTTAGTTAACTGGGTCACCCGTCGGTCCCCCGTGAAACCTACAAAATAAATAGGTGGGTATGGGTTTGGGTGATTTTTAGCGGGTGGCAAATTTTACCACCCAAACCCAACTTAAATGGGTCGAACTGTGGGCGCCCGTAGATTTTGACCCAGTTTTTCAGGTCTAATTGTTGATCCTGTTGGTATGTATTCCCTGAGAGCCAATCATGGGATGATTGGTGGGATACATTAAGATTGATTTGATAAGCATCAAAGGCAAGCTTCCAATTCTTTTTGGTTTAGTCATACGAGATATGATAGAACAGATTGAATGTCTAGAGAATGACAATACTTAATGATGTATGGTTTCAGGTTCAATACCTGAACGATGAGATCATACAGATACTAAGAGTTTGTACATTTTTATTATGTCCCTAGTCAGATGTCATCGTGGAAGGTAGATAGACAGAAATGACACACAAGACTAGATTGTGGTGTTGGTTGATGACAAAATCTCATTAATCATGATATGGAGATATCAAACCAAACACATAGGTACTTGTTAGAGAACAAGTGTACCAGACAGACCCACCATAAGAGTGACACATGGAACCATGATTTGGTAGTCACAATCAGCTCTCACAGTGATGGTGGTGAGTGTGATTCTTTGACCTGAAATCACTACACTCAACACATGTCATTGGGTACACTTTGGCATCATCAAACTCAGTCCTGAAACATGGGTTGTTATAAAGGTGATGATTGGGTTGTTGGCTAAATGGACATCTATAAATCCCTTTGTTTTGATTATGACAAACATTTCATTCTTATTAATCTAATGAGCTACTTGAGTGTGCAGGATGACAAAGCAACAAGGGAAAATCTACAAGCTTACATATTTATAATTTCATGCAATGTAATTACTGTTGTAAAAACTTGTACAAAAATATAATGTACAAGTACTTAGAATTGCATGTAAATCAAGCGTTAGATTCTCCCTAGCTAAACACCACAGTTAGACAAGTCATCCCATTCAAATAGGATTACTTATGCACACTCACACACATAATTAGTGCCTAAATTGAAACCTTGAAACAGGATCAATCTCGGTCGACAAACTCCTCGACCGAGACACTCTCGGTCGACAATCTTCTCGACCGAGAAAGATCCAATGTAGCCGTTAGACACAACAGACAAGTTAGTTGGCAGTTGAAGAAAGACGTTGCAAATCACTTGTTCCAGAGAGCCTGTCGGTCGACAAAAGTTCGACCGAGTAGGTGTCTCGGTTGACCATTTGTCGACCGAGATGGTCTCTGACAGCAACTACAGAATTAATTAATTAGCCGTTGCTAAAGCAACAACTTTGTACCTAACGGCTAGTTAAGCACTTAGAAACCCCTAGAAGTTGTCTAGAATGTCCTTAAGCTTCCTTAGGCCATTCCTATAAATAGGACAAGCCATAGGACACTCAAACTCACTTGTTACACTTGAGAAATACTTGAGCATACTTGAGCAATCTGTTGCAAGCAAATTGAGCACTGTGATCATTGGCCTACTTTCCCCTTAGCTCAAATTCGTGTCCTATAGGCTAGCATCTCCTTACTACACCACTTACATTTCTACACTCATTGGTTAGGAGATCAATACGCTTGATATAGGCAAATCAAGCCTTGTGCTTAAAAGGATAAGTTGTAATTTCTATTTTCTTTCTTGTTCCTTTTTATCCTTGTATTCTCCTTGCTACTCCTAGGGTTGGAGGCTGCGGATTGGAGAAGGTTCTTCTCGGAGGAGAAGGTGGACTTCAAGCTACTTCAAGAAGGCTATCGCATGGGAAGCTACTTCAAGAAGGCTATTGCAACAGGAAGCTACTTCAGGAGGAAGGCTGCTTCAAGGTGGTGCAATTACTTCTAGGTGAAGGCTGCTTCAAGGTTGGGCGATTACTTCTAGGTGAAGGCTGCTTGAAGGGTTTAGGGAAAGAAATTGTAATTTTATGTAAAGTCCTTGCAAGGTAATAAAATTAATTTCTTTCCAAATCCCAGTTGGGTAAGAAACCGGGTAGTGGACTGACAACTTTAGTATTTGCTAAAGTTGGAACCACTCTAAATCCTTGTCCCCTTGTCCAATACTTTTGTGGTTGATTGTTTGAGTTAATTAATTATTAAAATCTTTATAAAACTCTATTCACCCCCCTCTAGTAGTTTTCAGTTGGTATTAGAGCGAGGCTTCAAGGAACCCTAACAAGGTCTTGAAGAAATGGGTGACGGAGTGCTCAACAACCTCAACATTGAAGGGACACTTGTTGCTAGGCCTCCAGCGTTCGATGGAACAAACTACCAATATTGGAAGAGAAGGATGCAATTCTACTTCCAAGGAATCAACTGGGATCTATGGAGAATGGTGTCTACTCCATATATGCTCCCTTAAAATGAATTTGCGGAATGGGATGCAAACACGGTAAAGCTGGCCCAAATGAATGCAAAAGCTGTAAGTATCTTATATTGTTCTATTTCGGTAGGAGAATTTAATAGAATATCAAATTGTGATACAGCTTATGATATTTGGCATAGACTGTCCATAACCTATGAGGGTACAGTCCAAGTCAAAAATTCCAAAATTAGCTTGCTTAAAACGAAGCTTGAACATTTTCGTATGGATCCTAATGAATCTATTAGTGAAATGTTTTCAAAATTCTCTACCATTGTTAATGGTTTAAGTGCCCTAGGAAAACCTGTCCTTGAGGAAGATCAGGTATCAAAAATCCTTCGATCACTTCCTCCTAAATACAAGCCAAAGGTGACAGCCATTGAAGAAGCAAACGACCTCACTCGACTCAAAATGGAGCAACTCATCGGCAATTTAGAAGCTCATGAGGCAGATCTAGAAGAGGAAGAAAGAAGAGAACGTGAACGTCAAAATGGGAAGAAGAAGGATGTGGCTCTCAAAGCTTCAAAAGTCGTCACACAATAAAGTGAGGAGTCAAGTGAAGAAGAAGGAGAAGAAGCCTTGATCGTCAACGGTAAGAAATATAAAAGGTTTAAATCTAACAAAATTTCTAGTTCTTCTACCCCTCCCAGGTGTTTTAAATGTGGGAAGAAAGGGCATTTCAAAAATGAATGTCCCAAAGCAAAGAAGGGAAAGAAAAGTTCACACAAGAAGAAAGGAGAAAAAGCCTATAAAGCTGCTTGGGATGAGTCAAGTGAGAGTGAAAGCGGAGAAGAGGTGGAATGTCTAATGGCAAGAGAAGACAATGAAGACTCTCAAGAGGTAAGCCTAATCGATCTTCCTAAAGAAGAGTTAGTTACTAATTTACAAGAAACTCATGATAAATATATTGATGCCAAGAAGAAACTAAAGAAGGCTATAAAATCAAATGATGAGCTCATTGCCAAATTAGATAAACTTTCTTCTGAAAAGAACAACACTGATCTTGAGAGTTTATCTTTAAAAACATCTTTAGATGATTGTACTAGAAAGCTACTCACTTTAGAAACAAATGTTGATCTTCTTTCTAAAGAAAAGACTGAATTGTTAGCTAAACTACAAGATTTTCAAACTCAACCTATTTTGTGTAACCATTCGGACTATGATAATCTTGTAAAGGAAAAGGACTCATTGTTTTCTGATTTAGATCAAGCAAGAAAAGATCTACAAAAGAAAATGAATGACATTGCTATGTTGCAAAGAGAACTTTATGAGTTAAGAAGAAAAGATATACTTGATAACATACTAAGAGTTGGCACTGTTTTCAATGGGAGAAAAGGTTTGGGATATGCTCCAAAGAAAAATCAACCCAAAAGAACTCAAACTAGGTTTGTACCTAAGAATACAATGGCTAGAAAGAGAAATGAAGTTGATTCTATTACTTGCCATTTCTGCTTACGTCTTGGAAACTATTCCTTTTCATGCCCCTACAAGACTAAGGAGTCCGACTTAGTTTGGATCCCAAAACCCCAAACTTAGTAGAGTGGAATGTAGTTGAGATATGACCAAATGCTTTATTTTGCTATTTATATTGTCTTATCTCAACTAAAACAAAAGGTGTCATGCATATTGCTATTTTTCTGCATTATTGTACTGAAACAGAAACCTTGTCGGTCGAAGTATTGTCGACCGAGCTTTGGATCGGTCGAAGTATTGTCGACCGACTAGATGTCTTTAACAAATCAAAATTTACAGCACCTATTTCGGTCGAAAATTGGTCAACCGAGCAAATTTCTGCGTTTCTTTGCTTGTAATACAGTAACCTTCTCGATCGACAAATTGTCGACCAAGATAGATGTCGGTCGAACAATTGTCGACCGACTGGACTTCTGATTCAGAACTTTTATACAAATCTGTGTTTAAATAAGTCTAACCATATCGGACCATCACATGGGTACCAAAATCTACATTTTAATGCAGGAATGGGTGGTTGACAGTGGATGTTCCAAACATATGACCGGAAACAAGGATGCATTCCAAACTTTTGAAGAAAAGAAAAGTGGAACAGTCACTTTTGGAGACAATGGTAAGGGCAAAATCGTTGGAATAGGTAATGTTGGTACAAACCTCAAAATTAAGAATGTTCTACTTGTTGATGGTTTGCACCATAACTTGATAAGTGTTAGTCAATTATGTGATAGTGGTTATGATGTGTTATTTAACAAAACCTGATGCAAGTTATTAATAGAAAATACTACAAATGTTGTTTATGAAGGAAATAGAGTTGGAAATCTTTATATTCTTAAACCTAACTCTATGAAAACAGTAGTGGGAAAATACTTGCTTGCAAATGAAAATACCTTACAAATATGGCATAAAAAGCTAGGACATGCTAGTTCACATGTTATCAAAAAGTTAGTGAAATATGATCTTGTTCGTGGATTGCCTACTTTATCTTTTGATCAAGTTGAAAACTGTGAACCATGCACAATGGGAAAGCAAACCAAAACATCTTTCAAATCAAAACATGTACTTAGCACCAGTAGATCATTAGAATTAATTCATATGGATTTATTTGGACCAATGAGGACACAATCAATCGGTGGTAAGAGATACTGTTTTGTTATCGTTGATGATTATAGTAGATATACATGGGTACATTTTATTGCAACTAAAGATGATACTATTCATGTTTTTATGCAATTTTGTTCCAAGATTGAAAATCTCTTACAAAATAAAATATGTACCATTAGAAGTGATCATAGTGGGGAATTTGAAAATCATACATTTGAGGCCTTTTGTACATCTCAAGGGTATACTCATAATTTCTCGGCTCCACGTACCCCACAACAAAATGGTATAGTTGAAAGGAAAAATCGATCCCTACAAGAAATGGCTAGAACCATGATGCTTGAACACAACACACCTAAAACCTTTTGGGCTGAAGCTGTAAACACTGCTTGTTATGTGCTAAATAGAGTAACTGTTCACTCTCATTTGAAGAAAACTCCATATGAAATAATACATTCTAAGAAACCTAGAGTTGACTACTTTCATACTTTTGGCTCCACATGCTACATTTTAAATACCAAAGATGATAGAGACAAATTTGATTCTAAATCACACAAAGCATTCTTTTTGGGATATTCCACTTCTAGCAAAGCTTTTAGAGTATATAACACTATCTCTAGAAAAGTTGAGGAATCCATTCATGTTTCTTTTCATGAGGAGTCAAAATTTGAAAATCTAGAAATTACTGATCTCACTAATCAATTTGAAAATTTAACCATACCAAATGATAATGAAAAAGTTACTACATCCAATCCCCAAGTTGAAACACAACCTACACCTAGGCTTATCAAGGATCATCCCCAAGAACTGATTATTGGAGATCCAAATGATAAAGTCAAAACTCGGTCTTCCTTCAAAGATGTAGCAAACATGGCTTTTGTTTCTATCATTGAACCTAAAAAGATATCCGAAGCTCTTAAGGATCATTATTGGATAATAGCCATGCAAGAAGAATTGAATCAATTCACTAAAAATGATGTATGGGATTTAGTTCCTAAACCTCAAGATAAAACCATAATAGGAACTAAATGGGTTTTTAGGAACAAGCTAAATGAGTCAGGAGAAGTAATAAGGAATAAAGCTCGGTTAGTAGCACAAGGATATAATCAACAAGAAGGAATAGATTTTGATGAAACATATGCACCCGTAGCTAGACTTGAAGCTATTAGGATGTTACTAGCTATTGCTGCCCATAAAAACATTAAGATCTATCAAATGGATGTCAAAAGTGCATTTCTAAATGGCATCATTCAAGAAGAAGTTTATGTTGCCCAACCACCTGGCTTTGAAATACCGGAAAAAGGTGACTATGTTTATAAACTTAAGAAAGCACTTTATGGTTTAAAACAAGCACCTAGAAATTGGTATGAAAGGCTCAAAACATATCTTTTTGATAATGGTTTTTCTATTGGAAATTCAGATTCTACTTTATTTTTCAAAACATATACATCTGATTTCCTAGTTGTGCAAATATATGTTGATGACATTATTTTTGGAGCTTCAAATGATTCATTGTGCACACAATTTAGTGATATTATGCAAAAAGAATTTGAAATGAGCCTCATGGGTGAACTAAATATCTTTCTTGGTTTTCAAATTAAGCAAACACCTACAGGAATTTTCATAAGCCAAGAAAAATATACTAAAGAACTCTTAAAACGTTTTGGGATGGATCAATGCAAACACGCTACTACTCCTATGGCTACTTCTGTCAAAATTGATAAGGATGAAAATGGGGAACCTATTGATGATTCCTTATATAGAGCCATGATTGGTAGTTTGCTTTACTTAACGGCTTCTAGACCAGACATTATGTTTTCTGGTGGTCTTTGTGCTCGATTTCAATCACAACCTATGCATTCTCATTTTCTAGCAGTTAAACGAATTCTTCGTTACCTAGCCGGTACTACTTGCTTTGGTTTATGGTATCCAAAAGGACAATCCTTGGATTTCAAAGCTTATACTGATGCGGATTATGCCGGTTGTCGACTTGATCACAAGAGTACTAGTGGTGGCTATTTCTTATTAGGGAGAGCTTTAGTATCTTGGTTTAGCAAGAAACAAAATACGGTTGCCCTATCTACAACTGAAGCTGAATATATGGCAGCTGGGTCTTGTTGTGCTCAAGTGCTTTATATGCAACAAGTGTTAAGCGATTATGGTTTTAATCTTTCATCTACGCCTATTTTTTGTGACAACACAAGCGCCATAAACTTAGCACACAATCCTATTTTACACAGCCGAGCTAAACATATTGAAATCCGTCATCATTTTTTAAGGGATCACATCTCCAAAAATCATGTTTCCCTTCATCATGTTGATACGGAAGATCAACTGGCTGATATTTTTACAAAACTGCTTCCACTAGATCAATTTAACAACATTAGGAAGCAATTGCTTATCACTCCTTTGGAGGATGTTTTTTTCGATATTTGTGCTACTTAAACAAACAAAAACTCTTATTTTGGCTTTTAACTGGACATCTTTTTCATTAGATTTGATGGGATATCTAATTAAGGGGGAGTTTTTATTCTTAACGGTTATCTTTTTGAAATGACAAAGGGGGAGAGATAAATATAAAATTAACTTTTAGTAATTATGTCAAACTCAATTAATGAGTTTCATAAATACACTCTTGGCTTTACATCGAAAGTTGCTATATTCCCAAATGATCTAGATTTCATGTTCCATAATTCATGGGGAATAATAAGCACACATTTTATACACAAGAGAAAAAGCTACAAAAGGTAATCTAAAGGTATGAAACTCATATGTTTTATATTTCCTTTATTTATATTTTGGAAATGTTTGTCATCTTCAAAAAGGGGGAGATTGTTGGCTAAATGGACATCTATAAATCCCTTTGTTTTGATTATGACAAACATTTCATTCTTATTAATCTAACGAGCTACTTGAGTGTGCAGGATGACAAAGCAACAAGGGAAAATCTACAATCTTACATATTTATAATTTCATGCAATGTAATTACTGTTGTAAAAACTTGTACAAAAATATAATGTACAAGTACTTAGAATTGCATGTAAATCAAGCGTTAGATTCTCCCTAGCTAAACACCACAGTTAGACAAGTCATCCCATTCAAATAGGATTACTTATGCACACTCACACACATAATTAGTGCCTAAATTGAAACCTTGAAACAGGATCAATCTCGGTCGACAAACTCCTCGACCAAGACACTCTCGGTCGACAATCTTCTCGACCGAGAAAGATCCAATGTAGCCGTTAGACACAACAGACAAGTTAGTTGGCAGTTGAAGAAAGACGTTGCAAATCACTTGTTCCAGAGAGCCTGTCGGTCGACAAAAGTTCGACCGAGTAGGTGTCTCGGTCGACCATTTGTCGACCGAGATGGTCTCTGACAGCAACTGCAGAATTAATTAATTAGCCATTTCTAAAGCAACAACTTTGTACCTAACGGCTAGTTAAGCACTTAGAAACCCCTAGAAGTTGTCTAGAATGTCCTTAAGCTTCCTTAGGCCATTCCTATAAATAGGACAAGCCATAGGACACTCAAACTCACTTGTTACACTTGAGAAATACTTGAGCATACTTGAGCAATCTGTTGCAAGAAAATTGAGCACTGTGATCATTGGCCTACTTTCCCCTTAGCTCAAATTCGTGTCCTATAGGCTAGAATCTCCTTACTACACCACTTACATTTCTACACTCATTGGTTAGGAGATCAATATGCTTGATATAGGCAAATCAAGCCTTGTGCTTAAAAGGATAAGTTGTAATTTCTATTTTCTTTCTTGTTCCTTTTTATCCTTGTATTCTCCTTGCTACTCCTAGGGTTGGAGGCTGCGGATTGGAGAAGGTTCTTCTCGGAGGAGAAGGTGGACTTCAAGCTACTTCAAGAAGGCTATCGCACGGGAAGCTACTTCAAGAAGGCTATTGCAACGGGAAGCTACTTCAGGAGGAAGGCTGCTTCAAGGTGGTGCAATTACTTCTAGGTGAAGGCTGCTTCAAGGTTGGGCGATTACTTCTAGGTGAAGGCTGCTTGAAGGGTTTAGGGAAAGAAATTGTAATTTTATGTAAAGTCCTTGCAAGGTAATAAAATTAATTTCTTTCCAAATCCCGGTTGGGTAAGCAACCGGGTAGTGGACTGACAACTTTAGTATTTGCTAAAGTTGGAACCACTCTAAATCCTTGTCCCCTTGTCCAATACTTTTGTGGTTGATTGTTTGAGTTAATTAATTATTAAAATCTTTATAAAACTCTATTCACCCCCCCTAGTAGTTTTCATGGGTGGCTTTGACACATGGGGCTTTTGAGGGGTGAGTGATAGATATGGGATTTGTCCCTCCTGAGGGAGTTTTATTTCCATGGCCACTTGATGAGTAAGATTGAGATAGGCGTGCGCACACATGTTTGAATTCGTATATGTTATTGATGTCATACATATCTCCTCCAGTCTACTCTGAGATCAAGAAAGTGAATGAATTTTGACAGGATGACTATTCCATGCCTTGAGTTCATTCGGGATATCAGTGACGAAGGAATTATACATTCACTGTAACACGATTCATGGATTGTATGATTGAAAGTTGTTCTCCAACTTTCCTTTTCACTTGGGTAGCACTGATGTGCGACTAGGCACCACTCTTTGCTTGTGAAGTCATAAGTGTTATGGACTTTTACTGCCAACGTGAAATGGGCCTGTAGGGTCACACACATAGGATTTAACCTGGAAGAGGAGTTTATCCACAAATGATGTTTAGACTGATTACTAAAGGAGTTTAGTAGTTCATTTAAACACTCAATCAATTGATAGATCAGTATCATAGTGTTCAAGGTGTTGGACCGATTGATTAGAGTATCAGATTGATTGGAACTACAATTGACTCTTTTGCGCAGTCTGCACTCCCAAGTGATCGACTCATATGATGAACCGATCGAATCAGCTTGGTGAACCGATCGACTCAGGTTGGTGAGTCGATCGGCTCAGGACAGGATGAACTGAACGGTTCAAGGGTTGAACCAATCAACTCAACTGGTCCAACCGAGCAAGTTGGGAAAGTCAGGTAGGTGAGAAATTTCTCTTCGTTTCACTTGTCTAATTTGATTGGAACAAGGATTGGTATTTGGATCAATTCGAAACAAAAGAGGAAAAGTCAATCAGGAACTGATCTGGGGAGTGAACTGACCAGTTCAGACTTGAACTGATCGGCTCAACTATCCCAACCGACCAGTTCAGGTGTGAACCGATCGGCTTAGGTCCCCAACTGACCAGTTCATGCTTGAAACGATCGGTTCAGCTGGCGTAGATGATTGTTTTGTGAAAAATCTTGAACCCTTCTACTCCTGCTTTAATCCCGCATTGCCAAGGGTAGAGAACCCTATCCCATGACTATCCTATATATAGGGGTATTGGGGGCTTCTCAGGAACAACAACAACTCAGTACACCAGTTGCTCTACAAAGTTCTTGTTCTCTCTGGTTGTGGTAACCGAGAGAGCCCGAGCAAGTGCTACCCGATAAGGGAGGCACAACAAGGGAAAGATAACTAGTGGCAGGAGAGTGTGTCAGTGACTAGTACACTGACATGAGGGTATGACTTCTTTCGGTGCCTTGTGCGACAAGGCGATCGGAGTTCCAGGTGGTCCATGTGGACTACTACAGAGGCGGGAGATTTCTAACGCTCGGAAGACAACTGTCAATCCTGACAATCCCGGTGTGACCAGGAGCTGCATAAACACCGTCCAAGACCGGAGGTGAAGACCGCACAAGCCGCGAGGTAATGTCTCCGAGAAAGCCTCGGGACCAGGTATGTCTCTACAAACCATCCTTCCTACTGTATAGACATTGATGCAATTCCTTTATACTGGGTTCGGGGAGAAGAAAATTTTGTTTCCGCTGCCTTCTCTGCCTCCCCTAAAACACAATAGTGGTATCAGAGCCATGTCAACAATTCTATACTTTAGGATTATTGATGTGATCGATTTTGGTTTGTCACCTTTATTTATTGCATACGATGCAAATAAAATTGGCTTTATGCATGTCCAATCCTAAATCCACAAATCCCAATATACATATATGATATGTAATATGAATGCACTCGATACGCGTCACCCTTAAATGAGTTTTGTAGTGGATGTATAACATGGTTATGGCCAATAAGCCCTATGTCTGTGTATGTTTGAATGTGGTAGCTTGCATCTCGGTCTGCACACCGATTCCCTACCTCCTTTTCTTAATGTAACTCGAGCTAACTCGAGATTTCTTTCCTACCTTTGCTCCTCCCGAATATAACTCGGGGTTTCTCAATTCAAATGTAAAATATGATAGATCTTTTATTTCTTGTTATGTCAAAGAAAGGCGGACAACCTGACGTCTGAGACGATCGATTCAAGGCGTGAACCAATCAGTTGGTGTTCCAGACGACCAGTTCTAGGAGTGAGACGAGCGGGTGGTGACCTGAGGAGATGTACGATGACCAGTGAACTGATTGGATGGAGGCGCCAGTCGATCGGCTGGTGGAACCCAACCGAACGGCCTAATGGTGAGCCGATTAATCATGGAGATGAGTTGATCAAACCTAGAATGGCACAACACAGAGTTCATCTTATACAGGTTGCATGTGATATGGACCTAGATGACCGTGATTCCTCTTGGCTCGAGGAATCACATTAGGATGGCCATAATCATTGCTTTTATCATTTTACATGTTTTCTGTGGGATATAGCATGTATATGATATGTACTATATATTGTGGTGATTGGAAATGTATATGTACCTATAAAACCAAACTCCTCATTACACTAGTAAAAATTGGGCCATTATTCACGAGTGAGTCCTGTCACAAACCCCTCTCTACAGGCCCTCACAAATAGGTACGGTTGTGGGTCTGGCCCTCACAAATGGTCCGTGAAGAGAACTCACGTGACAAATACCAGTGGCCCTCACGAATACAATTGTCACGGACCAACTGACCCTCAAGAATGTTATATTGAGGGACTATTTAGCCTTCATAAATACATTTTTGAGGGACTATTTAGCCTTCATGAATACATTTTTGAGGGACTATTTAGCCTTCATAAATACATTTTTGAGGGACTATTTAGTTCTCATAAATACATTTTTGAGGGACTTGATGGTCCTGGAGAATATATTTTTGAAGGGATAATGCCTTCATTAATATTATTTTTGAGGGGCTATGTGGTCGTCATCAATGCAATTTTGATGGTCAATCTGGACCTTCATCAATATATTTATGAGGGACTGCTGTAAATGATTTGGTTATTGATTATTGAATGATTTATTAAATGATAATTAATTGTTACTATAGTGAATATCAAATTTTAAATGAAAACTTTGTATACATAACCTCAAGAAATTTTTTTATACTAATTCACATGACATCATAAGAAGATTCAACACCAAAATGACACATAAAAATGTTAAATCACCTCAAACCAAATTTTGTTATTGAAGCAAAATATTATCCATACATTGCGTGCTCAACGTTGATATAAATAAAGAGTACATATGGTTCAAAAATTTGAGATTGATGACAATCAACATATCATGCTAGAAACTCTTAAGATATATAATGTCTCCATATTCCTTCAAATGGTGTGGTGCTCTTCATCAATGCCATGCCTCATACGGTTAGGTACTTGGATATTCTTCTCCTAAAAATGACAAATCATTATATTAATAGAATTTAAAGTTTATACATAAATCATAGTACAACAAACAACTTACCCTTATATTTTGGTTTTGGTCTACTCCAAGGTGCATTGTCCGTCGAAATCTATCATTAAAAGTAATTCTACCCTATCAATATAAATTCAAAAAGGAATCAGAGTGAGTGCAAAGTAGAGATAAATGTAAGTGAACCAACATAGCAGCAACATGCACCCGTAAACTAAAATTATGATTGAACTTAGTAAATAGTACATAATTTAAAAAAACTCAGTGGGTTATATGCCTATATCTCTGTGGACTGCACTTAGTTGCTGTCATCAGCGAGATGCATATATAGATACAAAAAGATGACGATCCTCACATGATACAAAAGGATTATTATTGAACTTGTCTTCTTGATCATCTTCTGTTAATTAGTGGAGCTGAAGACATAATGGTTCGTTGGAGCACAGTGTAATCACAAATTGAGATGGTCATTTGTTTCCAGATGCGTTTCACACAGCACACATCTCAAACAAAGGTGATATCCTATACGCTTGAGGCGTTTATGCTGGTACACCTTTCAGGTGTGTAGCTACAGTTGACATGAGGTGTATTAGTTGCAGCTGCAGTCATTAGTTACAACGATAAGGATGTTAATTATTGTTTCTCATTGATAGCTGCAGCTGCAGTCATTAGTTTGTCCTATGCTTTTTAGCCAAGATCTGCTAAAACCACAAAACCAGGAAGAACCTAGAACCACAAAACATCATGGGGCCTGACATGAGGGGAGAGGGTAAACAAAGGGCCAACACAATAAAAGGTAGTGAAATCATAATAGTAGCTGGATAATTCCAGTATAATTCAACCTTAGCAGGTGGTACTTACTGGTTAGTATCATGGCCCGATATACCACTATGTCTACTACACCAAACCCTTTGCAGGCTGCATGTGTACTACCAGAACTAGGGCTTTTGCTGTAAAAAATTATATTTTGCTGTAAAAAAGAGGATACACCATAACACATTTGCTATAAAAATTATATTTTCAGCATCCTTTCAAAGTTCACACTGTTAATAATACCTACATAAACCAGCTTCTATATGAAGTAAATTACAAGCTAATCCCCTCTATGCTCTAGCCCAACCCAACACTTCTATATGAAGTGGTATTGCCAGCGCCTGCTGCTGCAACGACCATCCTCAGTGTTGGACATCAACCAAGCCAGTGTGCAAACCTCTCTCTCACACTGCAGATCTGCAATGCCACCAATCTTCAGTGGAAATCCCCTCTTTGCCTCTGCTTCCTTCTCTATTTCTTCTCCGTCTCCAATGCTCTTGCTAACAGACCCTCCACGACAGACCCCTCCACCTTCCTTGACCTAACAGACCCCTCCACGACCTGTAAGCTTCTCACTAGGATTTCTTTCTAATATCAAGATCCCAACTGCCCTGTTGGGACCATAGTGCGGGATGCATCAACAGACTCTATAAAGATTCTGATAATAGTAGATTCTTAAATCAGATGTGATTTTCTATATCTACTTACCTACTAAAAATTTCAAGGATGAGATAGTAGTTCTTTGATCTTTTTTTCTACTGTAGTGACCAACTTAAAAAATGATTACCTTTTAAAAATTTTGTATATAGACATCAGTTGCTAGTTGCAATTGTGTCCCGTAAAATCTGGAATGACCACTCTATATTAATTACTCAACTACTAGTTATTTAGATAGTCTAGAAAATAGAGGTTTAATTCAAAGTTTAGACTAAACATGTGCAACTTCTTAAGCACTGACTAAAGAAAAGTCACTATAAACTTTGTATCTAAAATATTATGAATTGAGGCTTGACCAAGATGACAGTGCTGATGTTTTCTTATCTATCACGATCATTGTTTGTGAATCTAATCTCTGAAGTCTACCAATTCAACATACATTCAAACATTAATATAAAATAACAAAATACATCTCATTTCAGTTGTAAGACAAATAAGTAACACTACTATGTACATATAAGTGGAATGTACTTAGTTTCATTAGCCACTTTTAAAAAAAAAGGCTAACTTCAATATCTTAGAAGGCAGTGAAAAGTAATAAGAATATGGCTAAAATGTAGATAATCTGAAATGAATTACTTACAGGAGGAAGATATGACAAAAATGTAGTTCTATAATAATCAGATACAGTCCTCTTTTTTGTTCAATCAATCACCTATAAGTCTAGTGCACTAACCTCTCTTTCTTGCATATATGCTTGTTCTAGTTGTGTGGTAAGACATGTATAGCCTGCTCCAGGGCCCATACATATTCACCTTTCTTGTACAATGTTCTTCCATTCTCCTTGGTATGTAGGTCAGGTTTCAAGTAAGTCTTAACAAGATTGACCATAAAATAAATGTTTGGTAGCAAAAAACATCTTCAACACTATGTGTATTCTAAGCTCTGTTATGAGCATCCTCAAGAAAATGAGAATAGTGAATAACAATCTTCAAAACATAACATTCTACAGAAGAAAATCCTAGATCGAACTTAAGACATCCATCATGGAGATATATTCAAATAGGAAATTCATGTGATTGGATGACTTAAAAGAATGGAGAAAATTCCACTCACTAAACTCTCACATGCACATTGGCCTCAGATATATCCATGTTAGCAATTTGATTAAGAAATAAATCTATACGAATGTAGGACAATGTGATGTAATTGACTAGAATGAAGAAATATGAGAGAAGATACAATACATGGTATGACAAAATTTAAAAGAACAACGTCACACATTCAACTTTAGTGGTGAAAAAATAGTCTTTTCATATTTATAAATTTTTTGGCAGTCGATCAGATTCCTACTTAGAATTAGAATCAGAATTACAAAAGTAAATATGTTTTTGTGTTTTGAATTTAATATTATGATGATTGGAGTTAGATCTTGTCTCTGTGCTTAAGAGTTATCTAAGAAAACATATAGGGAAATGGATCCTATGAACCTACAAAATTTAACCATCTGTGACTACTTCAAGACTGTTTGATAGAGAGCACGTTGTTCTGGTTTGATTCACATCCTAGAGAGAATTCCCAAGATTCATTATACTCTAGAAATCACTGTAAAGTCTTACTTGAACAGAGCCTCTAATATGTCAAACATTCTAAATCTACCAGCTCCACAGTCCTATTAGTGATTTGACTCATTGGCCAGTTATATCAAGCATTTCCTCCTGCCCTCCATCCAACCAACAAGCCATGATGGGTATAATACGATGCAAACTCGCTACCTTTTTGTTGGAGCCTTGTTCAAATAACAATTCATTAATTATGTATAGCTCATTGTCAAAGAAATTAATAAGAGAGTTTCATTAATTAGCATGAACAGTAGAGCACGTTGTTCAAATAACCAGGCATGGACAGTAGAAGAATTCAATCATTTCATAGAAATTAATAAGAGAGTTTCATTAATTAGCATGAACATGATGGTAAATTTCACTTCATGAGTATAGCTCATTGTCAGCACCTAGAACTAGACCTAAAAATACATTAAATCAGCAGCAACCAGACCCCATTGATGCTTGTTTGAACCTCTCTGGTGACTTTCCTACATTGAAAAGTCAGAGTACCCTGAAATCTGTATCTTATTGCATGTCAATCAGACAACAGTTTGCATGATGTTTTACATGAAACAAAATTTGCAAGCTGCTAGTTTGCAGAATAAAATATGAATTGGTATGGAATAGTATTGCATATAAAAATAATGGCTAAACTTTTATATATAACCAGGATCACATGGCCTTTCTCCTAACTAATCATCGATAATCCCAGCTACACCCAATAAAAGATTAATTTATGTCAATGTTATCAGTGGATGACCTCAATTCCAAGTAAGTCACAACAATTTATCAGTTAGAACAAATCATACCTTAACAAAATCTTGCTTCCCTGAAAAAACCCTACCCACTAACTATGTTTTCATCATAGAAGAAAAAAGATTAATGAGTAATGAATAAAGCAAGCCACAAAATGAATATCATCGTAACCATTTCATACCTTCCTCCATGAGCCTCTTAATACCTACCCAGACCTTATCGTGGACTTCATTTAACTTCCTAGAGGAATGGTCATCTTCCTGGTATGCAAAAATAGATGGAAACATCAGAATATAGGGATAGAATATAAGAAAAGGCTAAAGTAGATGATGCATTATTATTCATGAGTTTAATCTCCTGCTCTTTGTGTGATACGATTCCACCACCTTGTAGTAATATAAGTAAAATTCAATGGAAAAAGGACAATACTAAAATTTTGAATTTTCAGATTGTTAATTCAGCTTGATATGGGATTAGATCTTCCGATTTAATGTTGAAGAATGATGGGATATGAATGAACTTGTATCTCCTAGTTCTAAATATTAATCAGTACCTTAGTGGTTTTCACAAAAGCAGCATCCTTTTCTATAGAGCTAGTGTTGATCCTGCACTAACCATAGGAACTAAAACACCTTCTTCAGTAATTTACAGAATGACTAAGAAGACCCAAAGTTCACATTCATTTCACAATGACTAAGAATAGAAACATGGTTAATCTTGTGTCATAAACATGTGTCCTAGAGATGGTTTAGGTCTGATTCAAAATAATATCCAACTTAGTCATTGTTTACAAATTTGTGGTACATCACCACTGACACTTTAGATGAAATATAATTTTTCTAGCTGCTAGTGTGCATGGATCTTGATAGATTAAAACACAAGTCATGAATTATTGGAATACCATCACTGAGGATAACACACCTTCCCAAAAAGTTGGTATCTGAAGGAGGCACAAATTCAGAAGAATTAATGCTGAAATCAACTATCTAAGGACTAAGGAGAAGGTCAAGGGCTCAATCAATAGGAAGAAGCTATTGATTCTTCCATAACTTGGCTGATGACTTTAGTGCTACCTCTTTTGAAGAAGAAAGTAGAGGTGACTAGTTATCATTGGCATCATAATGAATATCAAATAGAGCTCGAGACATTTTATTTAAGGGCAATGATGTCTACCTAACACCCTTGACTTGTTTCCATCTCATTGGCAGTTCCATGGCCACATTTTTTGAAGAATTTATGGTTAGTGAATTATCATCAAATTACCCAAAAAAAATATTCTAACAACTCTTTTCTGTACTAGAAAACCTTCAAAATTCAATGAAATGAAAAATCCATACGCAAGGAAAGAAACATAGAGAAATGAGTTGGATGAAAATTTAGTGATACAAATTATATTAGAAATGTAAAGTTCATAAGTTTTAGCAACAACCAGTAGTCTCACCTAAAGTGGTGGTGGCTGCTTATCATAAGAACAAATAGGAAGTCAGTTGCAATTTCTCTTAATAATCTCACTTTACCATGGCAAGCCAAAAGTTTTTTACATAGTATCTTGAGCATTGAGATTCAAGAGAATATTGATGATCATATGGATTTCACATATCCAAGAGAATAAATAACACAATATCTACAATGAGACACCGATACTTGACATCTTGATCATTCATATGTAGACAAACTTTGAAATTCAGCAGAACAGATGATTGAGCGCATGGTTACATTATTGCATCTAACCTGAATGAGTGGAGCACATAGTGCCGCAGATGATGTATGCAATGCAAAGTATCAATAAAACAATGCCTCATTCCTCTGAGACTGAAAGGCTACTCTAGTTATGTTGTGGAATGCTAATGCTCAATTCATATTCTTAGCTCCCTTTAGTGATTGGACCTTCACTAGGATCGATATGTATGCTCTATTGTGGATTGTTAATGATGATTTCCTACATGACAACAGAAGATCATCATCTTGAAACACAAATATACTAAATGATTGTAGTATACTGTTCAAAGTTAAAACAAGTAAAAACATAATCAAAATATAGTACTACACAAATCAAACCTTCATTTTCATGCATCGTCAACAATTTGGAATGAATGTGGCATGAAAAATGTTACAGTGTTTGTTGTACACACTCGTAGTATCGTAGTGCTGGCCTCATGAATGGTAGAGACCTTCTTCTCTAGGTACTTTATCTCGAACTACAGTATCAGTAGCATGTGTCATCTTGCCTTTCCACCCTAAGCAGGTATATCATCATTATGTAGAACCAATTCCACAACAACTTGGTTCAAGTGAGGATTCATGGCAACATCAGCTTTGAACTTATTCCAATTGGTTGGTGACTACTACTAACTGATTGTACTATTGCAGGTCCAGAGGCATTAGGATCCCTATAAATAGAATTACTGAAAGGAGGTATGTGTTAATGTGAAGAGGGGGAGCGGAAGGAGGAAAAGGATTGGGAGGAGGACTAACCTCCAGTTCTACAGATTGCATAGATCTTGACTAGTGCAAGAAAAAAGACCCCAATCTTAATGATTATAGTACTTACCTCTAAAGAGGAGGCGATCTTGTGAACTAAAGAAAAGGATGCTCTGCTCTATTAAGACAATGTGCATTGATTTGATAAGATGGAGTTAGAAAGATTTAAACCAATATACATCTGTTTCACTACGAAATAGAAGCCAAAATAAGAAAGAGAAGCCACCAATAAGAAAATTTGAAGTTGATGAATGAGATAATTGAGCCAAATACTTACCAAGATATCCACAATATTTCTGATGTAAATAAAAAACTAAGCAATTGCATATCATATGCAAATTAATTATTCAATTCAAAGAATCATATTTAGACATTCTGACATAGAGACTACCTAGCTCAGGACACCATTTTGCAAAATAGTTGTTCTTCCTGACTAGTTGGGAGGTGAAGAAGTGAAGTCCATTGTCACGATTACCAATTCATTTTCAACAGTGATAATAAAGAAGGAAGGAGCTTTTTGAGAAGTTGAAGAAAAAGCTTAAAATTTGTATTAGCATGAGCAAGAGACATCCTCTAGATTACCTTATTGAAGAGCCTTCCTGCATTATGAATAGCTAGTAGTGGGATGATTCCTTCTCTAGACATCCTACATGTACTTAGAGACATTCTCTTGAAGTAGTTTATAAACTATCTTTCTCAAAGGAGCTCACCACCACTATAAAATTCCAGGTTATGAGCAGTTCTTACATGGATTTTTCTTTGACATTGAAATACATGATTGGTAGGTCCTTTGTTATCTCGACGTCTGTCGTGTTGAATAAGGTAGTTAAGTTGCCCATTAAAATCTTGTTTAATGTGGAAGGGTCATAAATAGGGGTTGTCACCTTGTTGTATGGGGTTGTGTGATAACCATACTTCCCCTTTCGGGGTTCTGTGCCGTCGTGTAAGTGGGTTTGTCAATGAGAGGCAGGAAGTTTCTTTTGTGATGACATTGTCGCACATATCCATGTCCATGTCCATGAAATCATCTAGTTTTTGGTGTTCTTTTCATGGGGATCTTCTAGGGTGTCAATCAATGTGAGAAAAATAGTGGAGATGGAGGCCGATTGAGTCTAACATAGTGGATTGTGGTTGGGGGGCTATGGAGGGTCCTTGCCTAGCTTATTATCACCCCCCACAAGGAGGGTTGAACGTGCCGTCAGCATCATCGTGAGAAGAGCCCCAAGTAAGGGTTTAAGAGAAAAGAGAAATTATTACACAACACTGTTAGAGATGTTTAAATGAGAGGATGGATGATTCAATGAAATGGTTAAAATTTATTAATCTTTAAATTGAATGGGGACATGATAGGAAAAAGCAAAAATGTTTTGAAATTAAATTAGTAGATAGACCCAATTATGCAAAAAATAGCAAAACGTTGTGACCTAAAAATCATGTCTTCGATAGTTATTCTTAAAAATATGGTAATGAATAAATATTATTGGAAAAAAATCTCCATGTATTTCATAGTTTTTTTATAGTAAATATAACATGATCAACTTCTATTTATTGTTTTCATAATAACTTGAGGATTGTTGGTCAGTTTAACAAACAAGCTTTACTAACTTATCATCTCAACTCATTTCTTCCATGCAAGTATATGAGATCTACTATAGTTAAGGTTGTATCTAAAATGAGCTAAACTAGCTAGACACAAGAACATTAAAGTTTAGATCGATTTACAAAAGTTTCATTACTTTGATTAAACTAATAAATAGAAACAACATAGCTAAACACAAGCCTCTTGGGTGATGATTCATATTGTGTGAAATATCTTGGGGATGCGATTTCACTTCCACATAGCAACTTAGTAAAATAAAAAAAAATTAATGTCCTCCTCTTGACTCATGAGCTGGGTCGACTCATGGGGTTCAGTGCAAGGGAGCAAAAGGACCAAAATGTCCATGACCAAGAAATGGAAATCATGACAAAACTAGGGTGTATTAGTTAATCCTTGAATGTTGCAACTAAAATTGGGACTTTAGGTCCTTGCTCGCATCAATGTAGCAGTGAGTTATGGAGTGAGGCCACAATGAAACAGGAAATATGTAGCGGCTTTGCAAGATAAACTACGGTCTTGGTTGGTTTGTAGTAACCATACGGTGCCAAAGACCCAAAATTGGCTAAAGACCGTGAAACATGGTGGAACAAGTAGTTCCATGGCAGTAACAACAAGCATAGTAGAAGGAGGTAGGAGCAAGGTTAGGAGGTATACCGCACACTGGAGAGAATTTAGTGTATCAGTTCCTTCGTGAGCCCTTGAGGAGTCATCTGATGCCTTCGGCTCCCTCTGCACTGACGTCCAGTGGTGGCCAGTCGGTGGTGTCCTTGCAAAGTACATGGCACTTTGTCGGATGGGCTCTTGGAACTTCCGCATGACCTGACGATGGTGGTGGATGCTCCACCTAAGTCCCCTGGTGGTGAGAGGAGTCGTGAGGCATGAGGCATGAGGAGTCGGCGAGGGCACCTGTCGGCGGCGACCGTAGAGGTGTTGGGGGCGCCGGCGGCTAGGGCGAGGAAGGAACAGAAGCACCCCACGATCGGCTAGGCAGAGGAACGACGCGGGATGGAGCACAACGTGAGAGGGGAGGGAGCACGGCGCGGGAGGGAGCACGGCGTGAGAGGGGAGGGTTTATCTTTTTTTATTTGCAAATGTTGTGTTTTAGAATGGAGGGAAGGGTTATGAGATGGAGGGAAATATTTGGCATGGTATTTTTCACGGGGTGATTAGTGAGTAATGTATTTGTGAGGGATTAGTGTACACATAAAAGGTCTAAGGATGTAAAAACACAGTTGAGGGATTTGGTCCCATGTTTGAAGGATGATCCCTCACAAATAGACATCAATATTCACGATTTTCAGTTCCTCACAAATGTTCTTCAATAAATGCCAAATTTTTTGTAGTGTTAAATATTAAAGTTTTAGATGCCTTCCAAATGTGACACACGTGAAAAGCTTGATCGACCAAGTGTGGGCATGCCCTAGCGTGGTGCACCGTCTATCTCGTGGACGCATGAAGGATGGATATGTGGGTCTTCCCTAGCAGGGTGCATATTCATCGTGTTGGCTTTGGGTCAGACTTAACAAGGTGACCTAGATAGGATGTAGCACCTTGAGGCATGGAGGTGATCATGGAAAGGAGTTGCATATGGCATCTTTCAAGAGGTGCATATGATGCAATTGGTAAAAGTTGCCTACCTGGAAGATCTAAGTTGTGGGTGACAGCCCTAGCTGGTCCATGACTCAGAGAATTTCAGGATCTTGACCCACTAGAAGATTGTACATTGCAATCTTCCAAATTGATGGTGAGGGCTATCAATTTGAACAAAATAGTGGGAGCAATAATTAATTAAAGTCCTAATTATATCGTCAACCTTTCAAATCAATCAAATAAGTCAAAATTGAGTTTTGGACTAAATTGCATATATTTACTTTTGTAGTACAAATGACAAAAAACAATAATCACTTTTCATTGCAATCGGTCCTTGAAAAGGACAAGCTGAATGGGACTTACTTCCACGACTGGTTTAGGACATTGAGAATTGTTCTCACTCAAGATGAAAGCTCTATGTCCTGGATACTCCAGCTCCAGAGGAACCTGCTCCTATCGCACCAAAGGCAAAAAGGGATGCTTATAAGAAGCATTCTGAAGATGTCATTGATGCAAAGTGCTTGATGTTGTGGTCCATGAACCAGAGTTGCAAAGACAAGATGAGAACATGGGTGTCATTGAGATGATTCAACATCTCAAGAACATGTATGAAGATCAAGCACGACAAGAGAGATATGATGTCTCCATGGCGCTATTCAAGTGTGTCATGACAGAAGGAGATCAAGTTGGTCCACACACGCTCAAAATGATTAGGTATGTGGAGAACCTGGAAAGACTGGGATTTCCCCTGAGCCAAGAGTTGGCTACTGATGTGATACTGCAATCATTGCAGAATCCTACAGTCAGTTTGTGATGAACTACAACATGAACAACTTTGATAGGCCATTGACAGAGTTGTTGGTCATGTTGAGGACAACCGAGGCACAGATGAAGAAGGACAATCCTAAATCTGTGATGATGATCAAAAACAAGAAAGGCAAGTCCAAGCGCAAGGGAAAGGGCAAGGCTAAGAAAGGTTCTGATGCTAGCCAGCAGCCCAAGCTGTCTTCAACTCTCAAGGCCAAGGGAGGCGTGACCAAGAGAGGCAATTGCCACCATTGTCAAAAGCCAGGACATTGGAAAATGAATTGTCCACTCTATTTGGAATAACTAAAGAAGAAGGAGGCGACAGACGTCTCCACCTGAAGGTGTCATGAAATAAACTTATAACACTTTTGAGGTATATGATACCAAGATATAAAGTATAAAGCACTCAATAAATGGGCAAGTGTTGCTGCCATAGATAGGAGTACTTTAGTTTATTTTTAGCCTTGAAGTCATGTAATAGAGTTATAAACTACTATTTCATATTTTCCAATGAATAGAAACACCTTATTCTTGCATATTGTATGACAATAATGGCAATTAATAAAGTTGATGTTTCCTTGTGGCAATGCCTTGTTTATCTAGTGGTACTTGGTATGCATAAGATAAAATGATACCTAAAAGTCACTGATAACTCAAACAAAAAATTAGCATTATCATGAGAAATTCATCTCTAGTTTCCATATGATGGATAAATCTAGACTCTTTTGGTTAGAGAACCAGTAAGAGACATGAATGTCTTAGACATGATTAATCAATCTTCACTAGTCGTAGAGGGAGAATGATTATCCTATTAGGTATAATACATGTGATGTATTTACATACCTATTAGAGTTAATGCTAGTACTTCAAACAGTGTTTAGAGAAATACCAATATGAATATCTTGAAGTGTTCAATAATATCATAGATGAAGTAAAAATTTGGCAAAGTGTTAATTCTTGATGAGATCAAAGAATAAAATACTTGGACCAAATGTTTGAGATCCTTATGAGTGATTATGTGTGTATCATAGTGAACTCATGATTAAGGCATGGTGATGTCTAAATCAAGAAGGAGTCATACTATAAGGAGTTAGAGGATGATTATAAAATAACTAAATTCTTCTTAAATAAAGAATACCCCACACTAATAAAGGACATTAAGAATCACAAGGAGTTATGAGTTCTTATATCCTTGACAGATACACCTCGATTATATATGTGATGAGTTGGTCATGTGATGAGTCAACTATCTAGATGAATATGAGGAACCAGATTTTGAGTTATGGTTTATGACCATTACATCCTAAATGACTTCCATGTGAACCATAAGGTATGACCTTGATGGTAGCACCCATTGGGATGAAATCCATATGTGCAAATGAGTCTTAAGCGTTAAGACACATGGATAACATTTTGAGAATAATGATGCTTGTTGATAGAAACTTTATGACTAAGAAATTTAACATATGGATACTAAAACCGCATTCCTATGAGGAATAAAAACAAGGATGTGTACGTGACACAACCTATAAGGTTTATGAATCCATTAATGCAAATGAAGTCTATAAGTTACAATGGACTAATCAATGCGATTGATTGAGTACAAGCAACTCAGAACTGTGATCTTTACTTTGATAATATAGTCAAAGGGTTTGATTGATATGTCAAAGATAAAGAAGGGATCTGTGATTTAGTAGGAGCATATTCACATTCCACATGTTGATGTGAAATGGAAATGTTCTAGAATGGAAATCCAAAGTGGAAATTATCTTTAGGGAAGATAAAGACGTTTCCTATGTAATAGGAATAGAGATCTATAGAGATAGCTCTAAAAAGCCTCTTAACTTGAAAAGAGAAAGCATACATTGGCAATCTATACTAAAGGGTTCAGTGTGCATAGATTTAGTGGGAGAAAACTTGTCTGTATTACATGGAGTTAGTATCCCAAGGTCAAGTGTCCAATTCTTATGAAGAATAGGAACACTAAGAATAGATATGGATCTATTATGTATGTAATCATCCCATTATCTTACATGTATGGACATAACAAGAATAAAATGCATTCATCATCTTGTATGTAGGACATGACAATATGATGTGCTCATCCTGATAAACTCATATGTGGAACATGACGAGTGGATGTCTGTCTAGTTCCAGTAAAGGTTACTGGAATACCATAAGAACTTGATAAGTACTAGTTCTATGAAAATAAGGAAGGGTTCACTGTAAAGAGTTACACTGATGCGAAGTTTCGAAAAGGACAGAAAATTAATCACAAAATATATATGGGATATATAAAAGTGAATGTTTGTTGATAAATGGAAACGTTCCAATAAATCCGGTTAAAAGGAAAAGCCGTGTATCCGTGTGTTAGAGAACATTAGTGGATGCTATATGGATCTGGAAGTTCATGAGATGAACTTATAGATATTCTGATCTTTGATGACAAGTAAGGAGTACTTGATCATACAATATGGCTAAAGGTTAGCAAAGGAATACTAGATCACATATTACGACAACTCCATCTCATACGTGTGACGTACATCGAAGAGATGAGAGACATGCAGTTAATACTGACTTTGGCAAGGTGTTGCCATAACTCACTATGTTAGCACTAGAGCACAGTAACATGTGGGACATGTTTGAAGATCACTAAGAATATGATTCAAGGGTGATTGGCTCACAATACAAGTGGGAGTCTGTTGGTATGTATGCCCTAAGAGCCAATCATGGGATGATTGGTGGGATACATTAAGATTGATTTGATAAGCATCAAAGGCAAGCTTCCAATTCTTTCTGGTTCAGTCATACGTGATAATGATAGAACAAATTGAATGTCTAGAGAATGACAATACTCAATGACGTATGCTTTCAGGTTCAGGACCTGAACGATGAGATCATTTGAATACTAAGAGTTTGTACATTCTTATTATGTCCCTAGTCGGATGTCATTGTGGAAGGTAGATAGACAACAATGACACACAATACTAGATTGTGGTGTTGGTTGATGACAAAGTCTCATTAATCATGATATGGAGATATCAAACCAAACACATAGGTACTTGTTAGAGAACAAGTGTACCAGACAGACCCAACATGAGAGTGACACATGGAACCATGATTTGGTAGTCACAGTCATCTCTCACAGTGATGGTGGTGAGTGTGATTCTTTGACCTGAAATCACTACACTCAACACATGTCGTTGGGTACACTTTGACATCATCAAACACAGTCCTGAAACATGGGTTGTTATAAAGGTGATGATTGGGTGGCTTTGACACATGGGGCTTTTGAGGGGTGAGTGATAGATATGGGATTTGTCCCTCCTGAGGGAGTTTGATTTCCATGGCCACTTGATGAGTAAGATTGAGATAGGCATGCACACGCATGTGTGAATCAGTATATGATATTGATGTCATACATATCTCCTCTAGTCTACTCTGAGATCAAGAAAGTGAATGAACATTGGTAGGATGACTGTTCCATGCCTTGAGTTCATTCGAGATATCAGTGATAAAGGAATTATACATTCACTGTAACACCATTCATGGATTGTAGGATTGAAAGTTGTTCTCCAACTTTCCTTTTCACTTGGGTAGCACTGATGTGCGACTAGGCACCGCTCTTTGCCTGTGAAGTCATAAGTGTTATGGACTTTCACTGCCAACATGAAATGGCCCTGTAGGGTCACACACATAGGATTTAACCTAGAAGAGGAGTTTATCCACAAATTATGTTTAGATTGATTACTAAAGGAGTTTAGTAGTTGAATTAAACACTCAATCAATTGATAGCTTAGTATCATAATGTTCATGGTGTTGGACCGATTGATTAGAGTATCAGATTGATTGGAACTGCAATTGACTCTTTTGCGCAGTTTGCACTCCCAACCGATCGGCTCATATGATGAACTGATCGACTCAGCTTGGTGAACCGCTCAGCTCAGGTTGGTGAGTCAATCGGCTTAGGACAGGGTGAACAGACCAGTTTAAGGGTTGAACTGATCGACTCAACTGGTCCAACCGAGCAAGTTGGAAAAGTCAGGTTGGTGAGAAATTTCTCTTCGTTTCACTTGGCCAATTTGATTGGAACAAGGATTGGTATTTGGATCAATTCGAAACAAAAGAGGAAAAGTCAATTGGGAACTGATCTAGGGAGTGAGCTGAATGCTTTAGACTTGAACCGATCGGCTCAACTGTCCCAACTGACCGGTTCAGGTGTGAACCGATCGACTCAGGTCCCCAACCGATCAATTCATGCTTGAAACAATCGGTTCAGCTGGCGTAGTTGGTTGTTTTGTGGAAAATCTCAAACCCTTCTACTCCTACTTTAATCCCGCATTGCCCAGGGTAGAGAACCCTGTCCCATGACTATCCTATATATATAGGGGTATTGGGGGCTTCTCAGGAACAACAACAACTCAATACACCAGTTGATCTGCAAAGTTTTCGTTCTCTCTGGTTGTAGTAACTGATAGAGCCCGAGCAAGTGCTACCCGATAAGGGAGGCACATCAAGGGAAAGACAACTACATAAAGGTGACTGGTGGCGGGAGAGTTTGTCGATGACTAGTACACCGACAGGAGGGTACGACTTCTTTCGGTGCCTTGTGCGACAAGGCAATTGAAGTTCCAGGTGGTCCGTGTGGACTACTACAGAGGTGGGAGATTTCTTCCGCTCGGAGGACAACTATCAATCCGGACAGTCCCGGTGTGACCAGGAGTTGTACAGACACCGTACAAGACCAGAGGTGAAGACCACGCAAGCCACGAGGTAACGTCGCCGAGAAAGCCTCGGGACAAGGTATGTCTCTACAAACCATCCTTCCTACTGTATAGACATTGATGCGATTCCTTTATACTGGGTTTGGGGAGAAGAAAATTTTGTTTCCACTGCCTTCTCTACCTCCCCTAAAACCAATAGATCCTTGATAGGAGAATTGACCCAGTTTGTCATGTCTAATTGTTGATCCTTGATAGGAGAGTCAAGAAGTTGAATAATAAGGATATCATTTTGGTTAAGGTTTTGTGGCATCACCCTGGCATGGAGGAAGCCACGTGGGAGCTTGAGGAAGAACTGCGTAGGAAATATCTATCAGTTTTCACGTAGGATATTGGGGGCAAAATCCTTGTTAGGGGTTTATTATTGTAAGGCCCCTGGCCTATCTTAGTGCTTGAATGTGTTTTCTTTGCTTAATAATATGCTTAAACCTTAATCTAATCTCTTGAGATACCTTAACAACATGTGACAATCTTATGTTTTCAGTTTGGTCCTGTGTTGTTGATGTTTGAGCTATGTATGCTTGTTTTGGATCAAGTTGCAATTTTTCCATGATGAGGGTTCATCTTGCAATTTGTCACATGTGGGTTGTGATTCTTGTGATTTGGCATCATGAGAGAGAAGGTGATTCTATGGGGCACCTTGTATGGGCCTTGGTTGATAAAGTGACACCTTGAGGTGATATTAGGGTTTGTATGGCTATGCATGAGTTGCATGGATGATGGTAGCAACCATATGCGTGTTTCTTCAGTATCGAGCAATGTAGCAACCTTGTTCTGAGTCTTGAGTAGTGATTCGACCACTACAACATGTATTGGATGGTTTGCTTTGACCTAGTTCCTTGGGCATGTGTTTTGGTTGCTAGGGTTTTGCTTTGGTGAGGTGTTGCGGCCGCAACACCCTTGGTTTGTTTTTGTTGCGGCCGCAACACCCTTGGTTTGTTTTTGTTGCGGTCAACACTAGGGTTTTGAAGTGTGTTGAGACCGCTACCATGTGTTGAGATTCAACCATGTTGAGGTTGGGAACCAAGTTTTCACTGCACCACTTTGGCTTTAATGTTTCTTTTGCATGTTAGCATGCATGGCCATTCCTTGGCGGGACAAGTGTCTTTTTGGTGCCCTAACATCTTGATACCTCATATCTTACCTCCCTCCTTCCTGATATGTATATAATCTCTCTCTTCTACATGCTAGCAATCCATTTAACTCTTTCTCCTTCCTGCTTCTTGCTTGTCTGACCTTGGATCTTGGTAAAGCTTGAGAGGGCTTATCTTGGAGCTTCAGTGACCGACCATCCTTGCATGTGGTGATCTTGAGCTTGATCATCTTCTTTGTGGTGATCCGTGGTGATTCTCTTCTTGGTAAGTGTCTCTATTACCATGATCTCATTTCTTTGCACCCCACCCCTTCTTAGCCGTGAGACTATGGTGCAACCATGGTGGCTATTCTTTGAGGATCTTCTCTTCACTAAGGCTGGAGACTATGAATTTACCATGGTGGTACCTATGTTATAAGAAGTTCTCCTCTTTCTTTTCTCTTATTCGACCTAGGGTTTTCACCCTCTTTCTTGATTTTTATTTGATCATGGTGTTCTTCTCTTCTTGAGGTGATCTTGTGGTCGTGGAGTTGATCCAAGTTGGAGCACCTTTCTCTCTCTTGGAGCTTGTGATCTTAGAGCTTGATCTTCTTCATAAGGCAGGTTATATAACTTTTCCCTCTTCTATTATGCACTATATGCTTGCTTGCATGTTGCTAATTTCATCTCTAAAATGTGAATTTAATATGCTAGATAATGATACCGTGATCTAGGGTTTATGATTCTGTGGTATTCATACATGGATTACTCTTTCTCCTAAACCTTAATTTCATGTACCCAATTTATAAGTGATGGAGATGTTGTCGTTCTTGCCTATATCATAGTGATGACTCATTATCTTGAGTTATGGTTCAACCATCATGCTTTGGGTGAGGTTTTGGACCATTTTTTAATGATGTTGAAGCTTAGTTTTCTCTCTCTTAGTTTGGTTTCCTTGTTGTTTGTGATGGCAATCGTTCCTAGGGTTTGATGTTTATGTTTTCATGAGTTTGAGCATGGTGATGTTTGGTCTTCTTAGTGCTTGTCACCTATTTTAGTCAAAGTGCCTTGGTTGGTTTTTAGGTCGTTACCATCCCCATGTTTTTCTTGGTCGTTACCCCTCTTGTGTCAATCAATGCTTGTATTCTTGTTGTTGCACCTATAACACCAAGTTGAGGGGTTGACACACTTGCTTTAGTTGGTGTTGCTCTCTACCCTAGTTTATCTCTTCGATCGACATTATTTATTAGGGTTTGGGTCGCTACTTGGCTAACCCAAATTGCCTTGGGTCACTACACTCTGTGTTTGGTTTGGTCGCAACAAGCTTGATGGTCGCTACCTTTGTTGGTGTTGTTGCAGTCGAAGAACTTTGGGTTTTGTTGCGGTTGAAGGGCTTTTGCTTTGGTTGATGACGTGTTGTGGTCGCAACACATGTCCTAGTTGGTTTGTTTGGCACACACCCATGAGTGCATGGTTGCTACACATACGTGATGTTGCGGTCTCAACAAAGTGTTAGCCACCTATGGTCGCTATACTTGTCTTTTTATATGGTTGAAATATAGTGTTGTTTGGATGATTGATTAATCATATCAGTAATAATGATGCTTAACCCTAAAAATGCTCCAAGAAAGTGGGAGATGGTATGTCTCAGGTTTTAATGATGATTAATTACATGGAAACCGTAATCGACTATGTGTGAAACCCTAACCCTAATTTTAGGGTATGCTATACTTGTTGAGCCTTCTTGAATGAACAACATGTGAATATGTTTTCTCTCTCCTACTTGTGTAAATCTAACCTTGCAGACTGAATGTATGTCATATCTAGTGAATTCTATGGGGATATGACATAGGGTGATGGCTATGAGCCTTCATGAGTCATGATGAGATAATGATGTGATACACGAATGATGTGTTTTGGGTCTCATGACCTGGCATAGGCTTAAGGCCTAGGGAGAGGTGATATCATCTAGTAATGAGATGAGGTTTTTCTATCCCTTAATTATGTGATAATGATGATGGCCTTGTGTGGTAATGGAATCAAGAGATGATGTGACAAGTTTATGCTTCATACATTTTATATCTTCTGGACTTGTAACATACCCTGATCTTTGTAGAGTTTGTTTAGGGTTTGTACATTGTAACTTGATTGATGCGAAAGACACTCAATTGTCTTAACTAATCAAGAGAAACCCTAATCATTTAGTTTCCCTATGCCATAGATCCATCTCCAGTGTCAGTACTTGCTGGATGGTGAAACAGGTTCTGCCTTCGTGGAAGCTCAGAGTCATATACTGTTGAGTACATGCATTTCATAAGATTGGCTGTGGTCATACCCTGTAAGGAGAACAATTGACGTCATATCTTAGTGATGTTATTGAGTATATGTATATGATGTGATTTGAGGATGGTTGCAGTCAACCTTGGCAGGAGTGCGATTGTGGTCGTAACTCACTTTACACTAGTACAATGACTATATACCAAGCATGCTAGGATATTTTGTAGTTGGACTTTATATGTCACTGCAATGGACTCAGACTGACCAAGGCTATGGGAGATCATAAGAGTACAACTCCTATTAGATCTTGATGGCATTGATTTTGACTTAGCAGTGGTCAGTTGGAGCATGAGTGGTATACCACATCTCCTCAGGGCATAATGAAAGACATAATACAACTGTGTTATATACTTGCTTATGGTTAAACACAATTCACAATGGATGACCCTTTGCCTTATCTCTTGTATAGATTTCTTTAATCATAATGCGGTAAGAGAAATCAACTATTATACATGTTCATCATATTCCTTCTTAAAGTATAAGATGTTATACTGCTCAGTTGTAGATGTCTGAATTGCTTAACCAGTGATAACTGCTTTACTCATATCATTTAGCTGAATTTGCTCATCTTGAACATAATGCTATCTTGCTGCTTTAATCTATTTGCGCTTATAATAGACATTGGTGGAGAGTTATATCTCTCTCTGGGATGTTGGTTTCACTCCGTGGGTTTCCACATCTTTTAGGAGATCATGCACGCCGAGGTAGAGATCATGCGGTTGAGGCCGAGCAACAACTAGAGTAGTAGCTGTTAAAGGTTGGATATGTTGCTAGTATTTTGTAGTAGAGTTCTATGTTGTTGTCCCTATACTCTCAAGTCCTTGGGGGTGTTTTGTAGACTTTGTATATATATACAAGGTTTGGCAATAGGCCATGGTTGTACATATATGTCTTGTATATGTGAACATGTTGTTATATGTAAAAAGTTTGTGGCATGATGGCTATTGAACAGTGATGTGTACATCTTTATGACATGTTATGTAATATAGGTGGCAATGTTTACAAACTTGGATGTGATATGTTTTATCTTGAGATGTTGTGATGTGATCAGTTTTAATCTACCATGTTTTCTAGTAATCTGGTTGATTAGTTAAAATTCCACGCTCTATTCTGAGTTATCTTGTTTGACCATGATGATGGTGTCACAGACAAGCCAGAGAGTTTTGGCACACAGAAGCAAAAGTTGATGATGTAAGAAGATATAAGATTAGCGTGCAAATTAGAAAATATATAAATAACTCCAATATGCAATGTAGATGAATCTCTATGTAAAGTCAGCAACAAAAGTCTTCATCATCTTTCCTCTTCATAAAGTATCCATAATAGTAGCAGGCGTCAAAGTCCAGAGAGTGCTGGTTCATAGTAGAAAGTGACACAGACAATAGATAATGCAAAAGCACAAAGCAACAAGTAAAATGTGCTAATCATAGCACAAGTAACAAGAATGATGCCCAAATATGTAACTTCATAGCTACTGTTGAGGAAGATGATGAATAAGCAATAATAGTAGTAGAAATATCCAAATAGTAGAAACAAGAATGAATAGTTCACATAACAATATAAGGATCCACATAGAAGCAAAATGAACACCACATAGTAGCAAAAGGATCCATATATCAGCAGTAAAAGTGGCATGATGATCCATATAACAACATAACTAAATTCTTCTTCTTCTTTCTTCATCTCTCCTCCATCTCATTTCTTCCCTCTACTCTTCATCCTTTATTCCCCCTTATGCCAACCATGAAAAGAGTCAAGAGAGTGGTTGGGGTGGAAAGTCAAAAATAATTTTAGAGGCAAGTACTGTATAGGAAAGTATGTGGAAGGAGTAATCAACAACTCAAGTCATGGTGAAATATGATCTGATTATCATCGGGAACAATATGTGTATGAGGGGTAGTACAAGTAATGAGGAGGTAGGCAATAAGATATATAAGACTGGAAAGACTGGGGGGGTGTAGAAAATATAAAATTGTTAAAAAGGGAAGATAATTGTTGCTAGTTAGAAAAGGATAAAAGCACATCATATATAGAACCTTCCATCATGAGTAGATGATGTATCACTCCAAGATGTAGAAATAGGAAGCAACAGACACACTGTGTCGATGAAGGGACACAACACGTCTAATATCACATTAGTTGTAGCACCGACAAAAAGTAGGCGACACGCCATGTCATTGAGAGAAATATGTCGTGTCAGTTGACATAGCTCAGGATAGTAAGGCAATAACACATCATGTAGTATACTGACATGCAATTTAGGTTGCATGGAAGAAAAATGTCAGCAAAGCAGTAGCACACCATGTCAAAATTTTGACATGATATGTCTTGTATCGCGATGACAAATTTGTCAAAGTAGATGCACACCACCATGCCATGTTTCAAGGAAACTTGCCATGTTGTGGTGGTGAATCATCAACAACAAGTCTGAGTAGTATAAGAAATGAAGGAGAAATCCTTACAGAACTCCACCAAACCAATATAGAGGATGAAGTATCCCCAATATCAGTAGAAAAGAGAGATCTTTATTCAAAATTTTGGATTAGATCTCAATGGTGGTGGCATGGAGTAGATCGGTGGCAGAGTAGATAATGGTGGAGTAGATCTATGATGATGTCAGTGAATAGGATAGTAGTGGCTTCATTAGTAAGCAAGGTTGATGGAGACGTGGCGACCCTTGTAGATCTGGTACTATCAACTTCAAGGTGGATGATTTTTTTGTTGAAGATGGAGACAACTCCAAGTAGAAGAAAGGATGCAAACTATATGGGCAACCTAGCAACGCCTAGCGGCAGCGTCCACCCACAATGGAAGGCGACTCTTTTTTGTGCTCTCTCTTATAGTTGGGGGTGGCATAGGAAATCCTACTCTGATACCATGTAGAAAATGATATGAGTGGGGAAATCTCCTCATGTAGGTTTTTCTTTGATAGGAGGCAACAACCCTTCCCTATAAATTGGATAAGGGGGAAGAATACATACACGAAACAAACCCTTATGGGCTAAGACACATTTGGGGACCCATATTGCAAATAGACCAATACTACTTAAGTAAATAGACACACCTTAAGTAAATAGACTCTCTAACATTATATATCAAGAAAATAGTTATGATGAGATTTTTTTTATTTTTATTTTTTGTCAATGAAGTATTTATCCTCAAAGAAAACATGCATGCCAAAGATTCTTCTTTATATTTTTTAATACTTTGATATTTTATACTCACAATAACATTTGATGATAGAATTTTTTCATCGGTTATGTCAAAAATGATTTTCATTGAGTTTATATAGGATTTGTACCTATATGGGTGTTTTTTATTAACAAAATTCCCTAAAGAGAAACCAATGTTGTTGCATGAAGGAGGAATGGAATAGGGTGTAACACATTACATGAGTAAATGAAGTAGTATGTTCATAGAAAAAAATTCCCTATCCCCATCTAATACCTATGTAACAAACAACACTTCTTAATTATTTCCTCATCACTTTCCCCTTCCCCATACAAGCGTTAAAAAAAATAATTTTTGACAATTTCCATTCCCCTTCCCCATCCATGTCCCCTTCCCTATCTATTTTGTCACCATGTACCAAAAGTAACCTAAGGGATGATTGAGTTGGACACCATTCATGGAAGGAGTAAGGCTAGGCACCAGATGGTATTAAGGTTCAAGGTAGTATATCAAAGTCTATTGATTGTGAATGGTTAACCTCATTCCACTAAAGATGCCAAGCTTTCAAGGGGAGTATTGTCCTTTCTGGAGTTATCTCGATCTCATATGTGGCATGGCATCACACTAGCCTTTACTCAATGTGTGTCACATTTTGTCACTAATTCATGTCCTAGTCAGGAAAAGGTATAGGTGATAAAGGAGGGCAGAGATTTTTTAAGGAAATTAAAAGGTTAAAAGAATAAGATTCATCAAAGGATATCTTTATGAATCATGAGCTTGCAATCGTTCAATATCTTTGAAAGTTCTTGGGTTTGAAAGATTGGCATCTTATCTTTTTCTTGGGATTAAATGTTAGAGTGAATTAGAAAAAGGGGTGGACCAAATTTGAGCTACAACTATAATGCTAACACGGTAAAATGCAGGGAGTTATCTATTGAAGTAAGGGCTTTCTAAAATGTAAAGTGCTCATTTAGGTCATATCTTGAAATGAAGTGTGGGATGCATACCAAGTTTAGGTATTTAAATGGGAATGAGGTACCTAATAAAAGTAGGAGTTGAATTCAAAGAGAAAATTGACACGTGCCTACTTAGGATAGGGTTTCAAATGAAATGTTAGTTTCCCACCCTATGTAGGATTTTAAATGAAAAAGAGCTTGCCTACTCAGGTTAGGGCTTCAATGCAAAATAGTTTAACATATGATGTACAACTTAGATGCAAAAAAGGAAACCTGAGGTTTTCCTACTCAAGGATGTTGCAAGGTTTTCCTATAGGGTAGGGCTTAAATATTAAAGTAAATTTTTTTCCTACTGAGGGTAGGGCTTTATTCATAGATATGGCACATTTTAAGGTCATGATCTAGGACCCAACTAATGATACTCACTTGATGAAGGGTTTTGAAATATAAGGTGCATGAAGTGCGTGTTTGTGGTCAAGGTTAAGGTCTTGGTCTAGAAACCAACTGAAAGTACCTACTTGATGGTGCATGTTCAATATATGCATGTTGTCTAGTTTAAGGTCTTGGTCTAGGTCCTAGGTGATGATTCCTAGTTGTGATAGAGCTTACATTTTTAGATGATTTACGGTCAGGTCTTGTTAAGGTATTTTGAAAAGACCAAAGCTTAGAGCGCGGTTGAGATGAAAAGATTTGAAATTGATTTATGTGGACCATGATCTAGGATTCAGGATCTGGTATGGGTTTGTGTTTCATGGTAAATCAAGATTGGTATCTTCCTTATAATAGTGACTTGTTTTGTTTTGAAGGAAGGATTTGTGGTATTTAATTCTCAAAAAGTTTTGATATTTTATTTATATTTTCCTAAGTTTTCTGGTGAATTTTTATGAATTTGTGTATTTTTAAAAAATCTTATGAGTATCTAAGGACATGTTTGTAAGATTTAAAAAAAAGGGATGATGAAGGGATGTCACACATCAATATCATTTCTCAACATTTTGAAGACAACAATGACATGGGAATCTCAGTTGCAGGTGAGCAGAAATGATAGTTAGAGTAGGCATGCTCACATAATGTGGAATTTTTTAGCTGACTTGCATAGAGGAACTAGAAATTCTATGGTGGTGATCTAGTGAGGTGCAATTGGGTACTTCATCTTGATAGTGAAGTTGTATATCGAGCATTTTCAAGACATTTTGGTAATTTTAAGACTCTAATTTACAAAGAGGAGGTAAATTCTCTAAATTTTAGCCTTTGATTCATTACTTTTTGGCATTCAATAGATATTTTAAATTTTTGGATTCCTAGCGTTCTTTTCCTTCTCGAGTTTAAAGATGAACAAACTCACTTTTTGACTTCTATTTACTCTTTTTTCAGTACTTTTGAATTTTTTGTGGGCATGCTTAGTTATGCATATTCAACTTGTGTTGTGAAGTTGTTGTCATTGCAACTTTGACTTTTTTTTATCATAGATGGAGAGAGATTGATGCATGTAGGTCCAAATATATATCCCTCATGGGTATCTTGAGTAGGAGTTTGCTTGTGAAGTCTTGTGAGCTAAGGCTTATCCCTGATGAACCTTGAATCTTGATTGTTTGATTGTATTTCCTTAGTCTAGAAAAATTATGATCTTTGTTTTCCCTAGGAAGTAATTATGCATTTGATGAAAAGATTCATAGACAGCTTCACCCTATTGAAGACGTTGGGAGATGGGGATGAATGCACTATGGATGAACTTTTATCATCAGGGGCATTGAGCAGGCAATGAGATATATCTTGAAGCTTTCATCCTTTGTTATTTTATTTGATTGGCTATTCTAAAACATGATTTGGTTTCTTTGTAGGTAATTTGATGATTTTTTTTGATAAGCCAGAAGGTAATCTTATTCAACCTAGCTTCCCCTTGTAGGAAAAATCAGTAAAAAATTACACATCCACTTATAGATAGTAGTTCAACAGGCTAAACAACATTCAACAGGCTAAACAACAATCCATCCAAAAGAAAAAACCATCTCCCAAAAATGAGTGTCTATACAAGATAAAAATCTAAGTGTTTATCCATTTCGTATCTATGTAAGGTATACCCTTTATATCTAAACTCAACAGTTCGCTAATACATAAAGGAAGGAGGGTAGGATTGATAAAAACTACACATTCTTCCAAATGGGTGCCCCATCTTCCCATACCTTGAGCTACTATGCTTACTATCTTTGGCATGTGTTATCCAATGATTCTTGGACTCTAGATCACATCTTTAATCTCCCTAACAGAAGGAATAAGATTCCATGGACAACAAGAGTTTCTCCAAATGGTATGGTAGGTCTGAATGCCATCCACCTCAATGATAGATATGTTAAGGTTCTTGTCATCATCAAGTTTTAGTGCCACGATGAGGCCTTGCATCCAAGACTTGACATTACTATGCCCATTCAACCAATACCTAAAAATGATCCTAGTGTAGCTGTAGCAATTTATGATAATACCAGGTACCCAATGTCTCTTAGAGTCATCATAAACTCTCTCCATCTTGATGGTGAGATTAAATTTCAAATTTGCAACATAAGGGGAGACCATTTGTGCAACTGGATCCTCTTTAGTTTCTACCAGTTCTCTAACGACCCCATTCCTTGAAAACCCCCAATTAAGGAAGGCCAAGAAACTAGAGCCGTTATCCCAAAAATAGGATGAAATGGTTTTGCACAAAATAAAAAATAATTAAGAAATTATACTAAACTAACTAAGCTTGGTACATGATTAAAATTCTTTTTGTTAAGTTTACAAAAATAAGGGTTCTAGAATTTATAGAGAAATAAACAAACTATCTATATCCTTTGGGCCTTACTTCATTTGTTTTCTTTCGGTGTATTATTTTCTTGAATGTCCAATTTCCAGCAAGAATATCCTAAAAATGCCGACAATCAAATGTCGGTCAGTATGATAGATCATACTGGTATGTGGGGGAAACAAAACTTCACAAGTAGTGGTAACAACATAATTCAACAATTATTTTTTAACAAAACAAATTTAACATTTTGACCATGACTACCCAATCTAGGTTTCTCCACCCTCTATTATAACCCCTCAGGGTCTCATAGTGCAGTATTCACTGTCTTCTCCTATTCAGGAAGATGACTTCATCATGTCTCCCCCTATTCAGGTGGGTGACTTCTCATGTACCCCCTATTCAGGCTGGTATCAAAATGTGCCTTCCCCTATTCAGGAGGATGGCCATTCCATAGATCCAGAGTTGGCCTAGAAATGGGCAAGCATATCCATATATAATGTGATAGTCATAGTCACTTTAAAGTTTGCATGGAATGAAATAAACAAGAAAGCATATATGTTCAAACCATGTGATGAAATCTTTGAGAAACCACATGAAACTACAACAAATATTCTTAGGCGTAACCACATACCTGTCTCAAGAGAAATTGCAATCTAAATAAGAACAAGTGAGATTAACCACTTAATCAACCAAGCCAGTCAACCTAAAATTCAAGGCATAAACCCATGTGTCACTATATGATTCTAAAACCTATCAAAGGACTGAATTGGCTCTAATACCATTTGTAACACCTGGGCCCACTACCCTAGGCTCCAGTAGAGTTTCAGGAATGACTACTGGCCCCATAGATCACCACTAGACTTTACTGCGCGCTTTGTCCTCACTTACGCACAAGTTAGGATCAACTTCCTGACTGGTCACCCATCCTAGTACTACTCCAAGCTGAGTACACTTAACTATGGACTTCTTTAGTGATGGACTCCCAGAAAAGGAGGTGCACCTTGGTGATATGGGTAGTACAATCATTCTTTTTAAGATCATGTTATCTGAGGCCTCAAATCCTAGGATGTTACAATCTCCACGACTTAGACTCTTGATGTCCTTATCAAGGCTCAACTATACAACCTCATAATCACTTCCCCATTTCAATGCAGACCCAAAATGGCCCATGGACACCCAGCTCCCATCCATGGCTACCAGTGCAAGGGTGGCTCCATCTTGTCTTAGTGGATAGCCCTTTCCATCTTGCATGGACCACACAACTTAAGACTGGCATGCCACATGCCCATGTGGGCCCCACCTACTAGATCTATGGAAAGGCAATCTGCCTGAATAGGGGAAGGCACATTTTTGTACCAGCCTGAATAGGGGGTACATGAGAAGTCACCTGCCTGAATAGGGAGAGACATGACAAAGTCATCCGCCTAAATAGGAGAAGACAATGAATACTACAGTATGAGGCCCAAAGTGGTAATGACAGAGGGTGGAGAAACCTAGATTGGATAGTCATGGTGAAAATGTTAAATTTGTTTTGTTAAACAATAGTTGTTGAATTATGTTGTTACCACTACTTGTGATATTTTGTTTCCCCCATTTACCAATATGATCTATCATACTGAATGACATTTTGATTATTGGCATTTTTAGGATAATCTTGCTGGAAATTGGACATTCAAGGAAAAAAGACATTGACAACAAATAAATGAAGTAAGGCCCAAAGGATATAGATAGATGATTTATTTCTCGGTAAATTCTAGAACCCATATTTTTGTAAACTTTGGAAAAAGAATTTTTGTCATGTACCAAGCTTAATTAGTTTAGCAGAATTTATTATTATTTTTTATTATATGTAAAACCATTTGATCCTATTTTTGGGATAAAAATTCTAGTTTCTTGGCCTTCCTTAATTGGGGGTTGCTGGGGAATGGGGTCGTTACAAGTTCAACAATCCCAAGTTGTGCCATCAATCTTTAGAGGGATGGGTCTTCAATATTCTTGAAGTTGTGCTTTTTGAATTTGCTATTTGTGATTGAGATAATCAATTCCCATAGCTTAGCCAAAAGAAAATTTCTTCCCTTCAAATCAACTTGTACATCTGAATTTCTAGATGGACCTACAAATAAGTGATGTGAAATAAGGGAAGATAGTTTCATTATAGTGTTGTTTCTAAATATTTGTAAGAAGTGGGTAAGGTTTCCTTCTGACCATTGTTCTTGGATCAAATTTGGTCACTATAGTCAAGTCCAAATATATAAAGATGGGTGACTATAAAGGAAGAGATGTGTTGTCATTTCTATGGATGGGTCTTCACATTATTCACAATAAGATGTCAAGGAGATCATGCATCTAGAAACATGTTCATCTGTCGGTATAACTCTTTAGAGGAACTTCCAAAAAATGACATTAGTGCATGGAAGGGAGATATATTTCTAGATCTAGAAAAAAATGTTGAGAAAATTTCTTGCATTGGTGATGATATTCTTTTTGGATTTGAAGGTGAAGTTTCCCAAAGTGTTTAGACTCCACAACATGTGGTCTTCATTCTCAATGATGGCAACCTTAGAGGACATTGGTGTGAAAGCTCGTGGTTCTTTTTTTTTACTTTTGTAGAAGGATACAAAGTTAGTGCCTAGGGCCGTTGACTGACCTCATACACAAAAAAACTATCTATAATTTATCTATATGAGAACAAAAGAAAACATATAGACCAACACAAAACTATTCCAATGACAAAATAATAGCATTTTGAATTTGAAGCCACATCCTATCCACATTGGTGTATCTATTCTCCTGGTCACGAAAGTTCCTTTCATGCCATAGGGTATAAATATAAAGAATGACAAGAGCCATGAGGTGGGAATCCTTGTTTGTCCAAAGCACTATCTCATCACAACACTTAGGAAGAGAACCAAACTGAGCAACCTTCCTCCAAAATTTAGACAGATAGATGCAAGAGAACTTAACATGACTAGTATCTTCATAACTTGACATGCATAGAAAATACATTGAAGTAGTGATGATACCCATTCTTTTGACATAATTAGAAGTCAACAATTTATTATGACCCACTTTCCATGTGTATAGCTGATAGATCCTTGAACATTTAAATTTCCAGATCCATTCAAAGACTTTTACAACTTTAATATTATCTCTAATGATATCTATTACATACCCAACCTTCAAAGTGTCCTTTCCCATGCAGGCACGATCAACACTAGAATAAGGTATAGAAATATCTCTGAGCAGATCATTAATAGGAAAATTTCTGCATTTCCTTGGCACACACCAAGCCCCATCTTTGATAATGTAGGCTAGATTAGCATGAACATGGAGTCCAAGACTTAAGAAAACTGTAGAACCAATGACATACTGATGTGGACAAATCATATTATCTTTTGGATCATGTTTTGTTGCATATCCATGTTGTTTTGACTCAATTATCACTCTGATTCATGCTAGATTCTATATTTTTAACTATTCTTACTTGTCTCATGGTTTGGATTGTATGTACTACATTTTGCAATGAAACGATGAGGAATATATCATATTATAACTTATTGTATCACTCCTCAAGTATCTACATGTTTTAGGGTTCCAAACTAGGCAAACACCACTTTTTACGACATGTAAATCAGACCTACACGCTGAACGTTATGAGCAGAATACACAACAGCCTAGAACAGCCATTGACACGCCGTGTCTTAAAAAGACACGTCGTGAACCTGGGAGCGTCGAGCAGACTAAAAGTTTCTAGAAAGTTGCACGACATGTATTAATTCAGCATACACCGTGCAAAGTGCATTCTGGAGCAACTGATGAAGGATTTGCATGCCATGCTCTAGGAATGCACGCCGTGTGCCTGTTAGTTTCAACAATTTTCAAATATGACTCCTTTCATTTTAAAAGACGAAACTACTCTATGGAGTAGTTATCACTTGTCATAATTTGAAGGTCTTTCATCCAGAGCAGGTCTAGAGCAAGGGAGGGTGATTTTTGGCAGAAGAAGGTGGTTTCTTGCCAAAGAACCCCTATTCTTCTTCTCTTCTTCTCCATTTTCTTCTCCGAAGGTGCAGCAGAGCTTCTTCACTCCACAAAGCTTCTCGGATGGGAAGTTTGTCTGGTTTGGAGAAGATGTAGGAGTGGGATTTCATCCTCAAGTCGGAGTTCTACCTTTCTTGGGTTACACCTTTGGATTACTTAGCTTTTCATTCTCTAAATCATGTTGAATTCTGAAAATTCTACACATTTCCTGCTGTACACATTCATGGACGAGTAGTTTCCTTTTCTTGGACATGAGAGAGTAGCTCCCATGTCATAGAATGTAAGGAACATGATAATTTTGTACTAAATGCTAAGTTGCTTGTTTTTCCACCTTGTGAGCACCAGTTTCTTGCTTCTTGCATGTATGGCTGGTCACTTTATGTGTATGTTTTATGCTTTCTTGCTTGATCTGAGAAGATAAGTAGGAGAGTAAGGAGGTACTCTCTTGGAAACTCCTTATTTACCACGAGAGTGGAAATTATGGAGTTGAGGAGTAGGATTGTGATCCAAAATGAAATTCATACATGAGAATGTTGTATTGAGTTAAGATCATTGTACTTGCACCGAGAGGTGAAGTGCAACACACAAATCTCCTTTAAAGAAAGTGCTTAGTATGTTTAAATTTCATGCTCCTATTTTATGCTATGATATGTTGGCGAAATCCTAGGTCCAAGATCCTTTCATATCTGAATCTTAACCTTTCTTAAGTGATAATTTACTGTTTTATTTTAAATCTATAATTTAGTTGTTCTAATCCAATCATCTTGTGTTCAACGATCTAGATTATTGAAAATCCTAACTCTTGTGCCTAACAAACCAACACTCCTTGTGTTTGACCTCGACTACAACTACTCTCACATACTTGTGGAGATTGGTTAAGTTGAGTAAATGATCCTTCTTAGGATTGAAATTCATTAGCGTAAATAGCCAAGAAATTTTTGGCGCTGTTGCCGGGGAGCATCGATATTCCTGTTAGAGTAAGAGTTGTTGATAAGTAAATGAGACTAGATCACAACCTTCATATCCACCATCATATCCATAAACATAATTCATCATGATCATCATAATGTGTTGTATCTTCCATGTTTGTTTTTGTATCTCACTCACCTTGTTTATTTGCAGGAGCATATGTGGTGTTCATAAAAAGATTCTTGAACTGTGCATATCTCTACATTTAGAAAATGAACACATCATTTGCAGCCCTCATGGAGCAAGAAGGAGTGAAACCCAAACATGTATGGAGGAATCACAACCCACACAACCATCATCCTTGACACCATCATCCAAACGACATTCACCCATTCATCCTTCATCCACATCACCATCATTCACACCTAATTAACCACCAACACCCATACCACATTCTTCCACACCCTCATATCCACCACCTTCATCCATACCACATACACCACCACCATCTACGCCATATCCACCTAATCCTCCGGATTCACATGAAGAACTAGTCAAGGAGGATGGCCTTCCTCATAAGGACCACTTTGGTACAGCTGCAATGCACATGAGTGGGCCTATAAATATTTCATAATTTGAGGCAAAGGAGTTTTCTATCAGCCCAACCATCATACAATTGCTATAGCTGAATGCATTTGGAGGGACACCAATGGAGGATCCAAGCCTCCACATTGTTGAATTTCTGCAGTTGCTAAGCACCATAATGATATATGGTATTCCTATTGATGGGATACACCTAATCCTTTTTCCATTCTCTCTTAGAGATAGAGCCAAGGCATGGCTGTATACTTTGCCAAAGAAGTCAATCAACACTTGGGAGGAACTTCTAAAGGTCTTTTTGGCAAGATATTTTCCACCTAGCAAAACTTTACAGCTGAGGATTCAACTCATCAATTATTCTCGAAGGGATGGAGAGACCTTGTATGATACATAGGAGAGGTTCAAAGATCTTCGACATCTTTTTCCACATCACGGTCTAAGAAATTGGCTTCTATTGCAATCTTTCTATAATGGTTTGTGCTACAATACAAAGATGTCTATTGATGCAGCTGCAAATGGAGATGTAATGAACAAATCTTATGGAGACCTATGCTATTATTGAAGATAAGGTAGCAAATCCTTTCCAATGGAGTCTGTCTACAAGATACCACCCATCCTTTTCATATACTACTTCCAAAATGCAAGTGGAAGATCACACAGTTGGTGTTATAGACTTGATTGCAGCAAGGCTAAACACTTTGTCACAAAGGTTTGAGAATCTAAGCACATAACTAATTCAAACAACCAACAATATTTGTGATGCATGTGCGTTGCTTGGACACTCATCTTCTACATGTTATGCTTCTTCTATTTATTCTCCAATGGGCTACACTCCACCGGACTTCTATAGCAATGTCAACCTGAATTTCATTCAGCCACAACAACCACAAGTATCTTCCAACTTAGAGTCTATGATTGCAACATTTATTTTAACTCAAATGCACCAAAATGAGGAGTTCCATCAACAAAGACAATCTATGATGGATGCTATTGACCAACTCTCTTCTAAGGTGGAGGCTATAGATACTCATGCACACATCTTGGAGAAACAAATTGCCCAACAAGCTATTCCTAGCAAAGAAGCATTTCCACCTTTCTTTCCTAGTCCACCGGAGACAAATCCTACATATTTCAGGCCAGTGACATTGAACCATGGAGTTGTTATAGAGTTATATCCTTCAAAGTATGATGATGTTGATATCCATGATGATTATGAAGTTGCAACTATAGGGGAGAAAGCTACAACACATGCTCTACATGTTGATTCTTCAAGCAAGCCACATGTCTTTCCTCCTCACACTCTAGATTACACATTGCTTTATAATTAGAACACTCTTCCCAGCTCATATTTTGATGATGCTTCAAAGGAGAATGAAAAGGCAAATAGTATTGGCGTACAAAAGACTATTCTTACTGCAGCTCATAGGTGCTTTTGCTTTCCCCAAATGAAGGACATATTTGTAAGGAGGCATAAATCTTTAGCACAACAATTTCCAGCTACAAATCAGAGAACCGGTCCTCCATGGACTTTAATGTTTCCACGATGATGAGGTACCCGATTGTAACCTTTTTAGTTTGATTTATGCAGTGAGGACACTGCAGATTTCAAGCTTAGGGGGGAGTAACCAGATGGTAACCTAGTTCTTTTAGCTTTTCCCTTTCATGTTATTTGCTTCTTGTCATTTGCTTTTGTTTTGTGTTCACATTTCAGTCTTTTGTTTTCAATTCTGCTCTTCTTGTGACAAATCTAGTATGATATGAGGTTTATATTTTATATGTGGATAGAACTCCTATGCTTAACTGATTGTCCTCTTTTGATGAGAAATATCATTTAGAGAAATTGTAAAATACATGAATTAATCAAATGAAACCTTTTAGCCATCAACATGTGCTTAACTCTGGTTTATGCTTCTAGCCTGAACATTCATCTTTCACAACCTTGATTGCTTAAAACATGTAATGGTTTCAATTTTTGTGAGTAAATCAACTTTTCAATATCATTTGGAATACGTGATGCCCTTGCCAAGCTCTTAGTGCATTTTCAACCACTCTTTCAATGAAAATTTTTCAAAACAAATGAATGAAATCTAGTTAATGTTGCAGTTTAGTTAACTTTCCTATGTTTTTTGAAAAAAATTAAAATTTCTTTTGTCATATCTCATCTTTATACCCCATAAAAGATGGCTAAACCACCCACATATCATGCTAGGCTAGTGTAAGTCTGATCTGGCCACGATGGTTAGGTGGTATGTCTTAAAAGAGGGTAAAATACCCCAACCGACACTCCACATGTGCATAAGCCTACATTAGCAGCCAAGTGTCGGAACCCATAATCCATTATCATATCACTTTTGAGAAAGAAAGAGAGTACAACTAGAATTGTCAATTTTAACTAAGATTTCATCATTTATATCCTTAATAGTTGAGAGTTTGAGTTTCACATCCACTAATTATTTGGCTTGGTCATCTAAATTCTATTTAGTGTTGTTTAATTGACTGGTTCATTTAATTGTGGCCACCCCTACTGAACTAAAAATCTCTTTCTTGTGTGTTTAAGTTTAATTGATGGCTATGAGTATAAACATGTTGATCATGGTTGGCTTGGTCTTATACACATCTTTCTTTTCATTTGATCTATGCATGAACTTGACAATTCTTCATTTGTGTTTCTATGCTCTTTTTTCTTGAGGACAAGCAATGGTTTAAGCTTAGGGGGATTTGATGTGCACAAATCATATCATCTTTTGGATCATGTTTGGTTGCATATCCATGTTGTTTTGACTCAATTATCACTCTCATTCATGCTAGATTCTATATTTTTAGCTATTCTTACTTGTCTCATGGTTTGAATTGTAGGTACTTAATTTGCAATGAAATGATGAGGAATATATCATATTATCACTTATTGGATCACTCCTCAAGTATCTACATGTTTTAGGGTTTGAAACTACACAAATACCACTTTTTATGACATGTAAATCAGACCTACACGCTGAAAGTTATGAGCAGAATACACAACAGCCCAGAACAACCATTGACACACCGCACACCGAGGAGCGTCGAGCAGACTAGAAGTTTATGGAAAGTTGCATGACATGCATTAATTCAGCACACGCCGTGCACCTGGGAGCGTTGAGCAGACTGAAAGTTTCTGGAAAGTTGCACAGTGTGCATTAATTCAGCACACGCCGTATAAAGTGCATTCTAGAGCAACAGAGCAACTAACGAAGGATTTGCACGTCGTGCACCGGGAATGCACGCAGTGCGTCTGTCAGTTTCAACAATTTTCAAATACGACTCCTTTCAGTTTAAAAGACGAAACCACTCCATGGAGCAATTATCACTTGTCATAATTTGAAGGTCTTTCATCCCAGAGTAGGTCTAGAGAAAGGGAGGGCGATTTTGGGTGGAAGAAGGTGGTTTCTTGCCAAAGAACCCCCATTCTTCTTCTCTTCTTCTCCATTTTCTTCTCCGAAGGTGCAACAAAGATTCTTCACTCTACAAAGCTTCTCAGGAGGGAAGTTTTTCTGGTTTGGAGCAGTTGTAGGAGCGGGATTTCGTCCTCAAGTTGGAGTTATACCTTTCTTGGGTTACACCTTGGGATTACTTAGCTTTTCCTTCTCTAAATCATGTTGAATTCTAAAACTTCTACACATTTCATGCTTTACACATTCATGGATGAGTAGTTTCCTTTTCTTGGACATGGGAGAGTAGCTCCTGTTGGTATATATATGCCCATAGAGCCATCCCAAGCGATTGCATGGAGTCAGATATTAATTAATCAATTAATGTGATTATTTGGTTAATTAATGAATTTCAAAATATTCTAATTAATCTACGAGCGTTTTAATTAATGGAGTGTTTATATTTACCGATGGGTTTAGGAAACCCTACTTCCCTTCATATCCTATTTAAAGAAGGTTGACGGCCAATATCTATATAAGATATCGAGAGGCTTTTCAATTTATACTCAGGTACATAAACCCTAGCCGTCACCATACTTAGGAGAGAAAGGAGAGCAACGCGCTGCTAGCACACCGCCGCACAGACACGACTCCTTCCCGCCGGCTTAGGAAGCGCGACATGGAGTTCCAGTCCATCCGCGTGGACGAAGTAGAGATGCAGACGCTGAGACGCCTGCATTCAGAGGACATCAATGACCATCCATGCACATTACGAGCTGTGTATGTCACTGTCGCAAAGGAGCACCGCCAGATCTTCCTACGACAGCGAATGGGAGAGAAGTTCCTTCCATGTAGACAAGCATTGTTGCACATCTTTATGCAGCGGGACATCGCTGGACTTACTCCGCGATAAGGTATATCCCACAAACACTCCTTCCAAATATGCTATTGTCGATGAGATCCTGTTTCAGGTTGCGTGGATTTTGTTGCTTCTGCCGCGCATGTTTTCTCCACAAAACCCAACGGCTCCCATGTCATAGAATGTAAGGAACATGATAATATTATACTAAATGCTAAGTTGCTTGTTTTTCCACCTTGTGAGCACCGGTTTCTTACTTCTTACATGTATGGCTGGCCACTTTATGTGCATGTTTTATGCTTTCTTGCTTGATCTGAGAAGATAAGTAGGAGAGTAAGGAGGTACTCTCTTGACAACTCCTTCTTTACCACGAGAGTGGAAATTATGGAGTTGAGGAGTAGGATTTTGATCCAAAACGAAATTCATACATGAGAATGTTGTATTGAGTTAGGATCATTGTACTTGCACTGATAGGTGAAGTGCAACATACAACTCTCCTTTAAAACAAGTGCTTAGTATGTTTAAATTTCATGCTCCTATTTTATGCTATGATATGTTGGTGAAATCCTAGGTCCAAGATCCTTCCATATATGAATCTTAACCTTTCTTAAGTGATAATTTATTGTTTTGTTTTAAATCTATAATTTAGTTGTTCTAATCCAATCATCTTGTGTTCAACGATCTAGATTATTGAAAATCATAAATCTTTCACCAAACTAACCAATGCTCCTTGTGTTTGACCTTGACTACAAATACTCTCGTATACTTGTGAAGATTGGTTAAGTTGAGTAAACGATCCTTCTCAGGATTGAAACTCATTAGCGTAAATAGCCAACACATACCCAAAAAAATTGGTTACCAGGAAACCAAGGGTCTCCCCAAATCTTAAAATTACTTCCATTCCCTAAATTGAAATTTAGATAAAGAAGGATACAATGTCTAGCACAAATCAACTGATTCAATAACCAGGACAAAAAGCTACTTATATCAACTTGCCATATGTTGACTTTGGCTAGATATTTTTCATGAATCCAATGTAACCACATGCTATTCTTTTTTAGCCATATTCCACAAATTCATCATAGAAGCAACTCTGATAGTTAATCTATTGGACTTAATCCCAAGGCCTCCTTCCTTCTTTCATGAAGTGATTTTGTCCCACCTAACAAGATGAACGTTCTTCTTTACCTCGGTACCTTCCTACAGGAAGTTGCTACATATTGCCTCTATTTCATCGACAATTGAGCAAGTCAAAGGAAAACTTGCAGATCAAAATAGCTGCATAGAAGAAATAGTTGATTAAATCAACTCCAGACTACCAGCCATTGAAAGTAGCTTAGATTTCAATTTATCTAACCTGGATTTAATCATGTCTATGAGAGGGGCATAAAACTCGTGTTTCATTTTTCCAATGAACAAAGGGATTCCCAAATACCTTTGTGGGAGAACACCTTCTTCGATATTTAGAATTGAAGCCATTAACTCTTTACCTACATAACAACTGTAAAAGACTAAACTTTTCATCAGATTTAGTCTTAATCCAGTCATATTTTTTAGATCTTCAAAAAAAAAATTAATGTTTTTTAAGATCTCAGAAATATGACTGGGTTAAGACTAAATCCCACCCATTTTCACCCAGCCAAAAACTTGGCTTAAGATAAATATAACTCTTTATCTGCATCACAACCTTGGAGGACATGGTATGATGAATGCCTTCATCATTAAACTAGTCCCACCCATCTTCACCCTTCCAAAAGTCTACAACATGAAAATATGTCAATATATCATTGTTTGTCCTCATAAATGGCCTCAGGGCCTCATATCACCAAATTCTATCCCAGAAGGGAATGATGCCTTGACCTAAATGGGGGAGGAAATCAAGGACACACCTCCAAATCTTCCACCAATAAGGGGAAGTGAAGGAACTTAACTTCATATAAGGGGGGCAACATGTCAGGTGACTATGGTAGTACTTGAGCATTTAGCATTGTAGAAAGTTTCCCACATTGATTTACCTAAAGGAGTTCCCAAAAAGCCTTGTAATTATAGGATTTGGATGTCAATGTTAGGGAAGGATGTTCCATTCCACCCTCAATAGTCGGTCTAGAAACTCTATACCATGCCACCTAGGCTCTACGACTATTGTTGGTATGATCACACCATAGGAAAGATGAGAACATTGCATGGATCTTCTTTAGAATTTTTACAGGGTTGTTAGTTTCTACCATAGAGAACACTAACGGTGGTGAGGGTATGAGAAATGAGCATCTTATAACCTTCAAAGGATAGTAAGTTTCCCTTTCAAGATGCCACCTTCATCTTACTTTATTGAGTAAAGAAGTAAAAGTGTATTAGTGTTGTTTTTCCTTTAACAACAGATAAATGAAAGAGTCTCCTATGGGTAGAATTTGCAAAGTATCAGAGATTTATTGAATAGTGGCATCATCATACCCACACATGAATCCTGCCTTCAGTATGTTAACAATATGACTCGACACCTATTCATACTTATTGAATATGGTATGAATTTTGGGAAAAGAAGATGGATCTCACGAGAGGATAATATCATCAACATAGATAAGGATAGAAGGGTGAGACCTTTGCCTCTAGTTTCATTCTGTCAAGGAAAAAGTCTATCAAAGTTGCATTGATTTGCTTGCAAAGATTTTTTTTCAAAGAGAATGAACAAAAAAGGTGATAGAGGATTTTCTTACTTAAGATACCAATGCATTTAGAAGTAGCCCTTAGTTATCCCATCAAGGGTGACACCCATCCAAGTGCCAATGTAGAAGCTTAGAAGTAAGTCAACCAACATGGGCATCATCCCAAAGACAGAGAGGATAGCCCTCAAGAAATCCCAATCCATTATGTCAAAGCCTTTGACATGTCATACTTGATTAGCACATTTTGGAAGTCTTAGAATATGTTGATATCATTCAAAAGCTGCTTGTTCATCCAAATGTTGTGTATTATATCTCTATTTCTCATGTATTCCCCTTGTTCCTCTAAAACCATAGAGGGGATACGAATGGAGAGCCTATTGCTAAGGATACAAGCCAAAATCCACAAGGAGATGTTCTCGATGGATATTGGCCTGAAGTCCTTAGACAAATCACATGCTTGATCAATATTCAAAATCAAGGTGATTCTAAAATACTTCTATAACATTTTCTTACTTGGGAGAAAATGGTAGTGATATTCATAAATTCTTCTTTGATAGTCTCCTAGGAAGAAAGGTAGAAGCTCAGAAAAAAATCATAAAGACCTACTATTGCTCCCTTGTTCTTCATCTTCATAGTGACAAGCACTTTGTCCTTGGTAGGTGTAGCAATCAATGAGAGGTTATCATCAATGTTTAGTATCAATGGTATGACTAGCTTTGCTTCTAGCTCTGAGTTGAGTAAGAAGATTCAAAGAAGGATGTGACTATGGTCACTATAAGAGTTGGGTCATTGATAGAAGAACCATAATTGAGGGCATGGTTTGTAGCCGTCTTGTGCTTTCTCCTATCTTTGACCATCACATGATAGAATTTTGTATTGCACTCTCCATAATTTGTCCAGTTAATATTTGCCTTTTATCTCTAGATTCCTTCTTCTTGGGATAAGACAATGTTGAGTTCTCTTATAACTTCAATCACCAATTCTTTTTTTAAGTGGGTCTGGGTTATTATCAAACTCAATCTATAGGGTAAATGCCACATCCTTGAGGTCCTTTTTCTTTGGTGAATATTGCCAAAAACACCACAATTTCAGGCTTTGAGATAATGCCTCAGATTTTTCATCTTCACAAAAAATATTAAGCATCACCACATCCTTCTGTTTGCCATCAACACCTGATGGCGTCAAGATAGTCTGTGAGATAGCCAGGCATCATGAAAGAGGAAAGGGTTAGGTTGATGGTGAGTGATGGTATCATTATTAGGGAGTGTGCAATACATGGGTGAGTGTGTTGCTTGTCAGAGAACATGAGGTTGTCATATCACATTAATCCTCCCATGGGATTGATTTTGTTTGGGAATGGGATCGATCAATTGGTATGCAACCTAATATCTGATCTTGTGAGTTATGTTCCATATTTGGAGTGATTTTCAATTTTCGTAAGCCATTGTTGTTGTTTTAGGAAGCTCATTAACTATTAGTGTGTGCTCCACTGGTAAGTTCAATATGTGTAATTTGTTCTTCTTTACTGTAAGGCCCCTAAACTTACTTAATGAGTTTAATAAGACTACGTATCATGATTGAATTCTTATAACACTAATCTAACCTTGTGATATGCTTTTAAATCATAAGACAAGCTTAAGTTTCAAATTTGGTCCAATTTGGACACTATTTGAGCAAGTTATGCAATTTTATGCACATTTTGGACTTTTATGCAATTTACCCAATTGAGAGGTTTTATTTGCAATTTATCACTTGCATTATGTTCCTTGGATACTCTCTCATCATTCTTGATCTTATTTATCCATGGGGAACCTATTTAATCCTTGGTTTGAAGGTGTTTTCCTCAAGGATATTTTAGGGTTTTTCCCTTCATGGATGAGCTACCTTTAGTAGCTATCAACTAATGAATTATTTGTTTTGCTTGGAAATTCAAGAAACGAGGGATAAGCATGTCTCTATGGATGGTGGGGGATCTGCTTCTGTGTGTGCTTGTATATTCTTAATAGTTTAAGGCCATGGACACTTGGAAAGATACTAGAACTTCAACTTTTTCTTTTTCTTTATCTTAAAGTTTCATATACTTATCCCTAAGCACCAAAATGAGCCATTTTATCTCCACACTTCCCTCCTTCTATGAAACTCATTCTACCTCTATGATGTTGTGAATTTCCTATCCAAGGAAGAAGAAAGAGGGGATCTTCTTGGAAAAAGAATCTAGGGTTGCAATTGACTTCCTTTTAGAGTTTGAAAAGCTTCCTTCTAGTGATCTTGACCTAAAAGAGTAAGAATCTCATTATTTCCTCCATTTATTTATTTTTTATCCTTCCTCCTACCTTTCTCCAGGTCAAAACCTTACTGTTCCATGGTAGAAATTGCTCTAAAGCTCTAAAACCCCACCTTTCTTGCTCCTTATGCTTAGGGTTTGCTCATTTGATGAAGAAAGGTTCTAGATGGACAAGTTCACAACTTATGCTTGGATTTTATACCCTAAGTTATTGAGTTTTTTTTTCTATCTGGAGTTTCATATTCTAATTAGAGGCAAGTTTTCTTCTGTTATACCTATCTTTAATATAACTAAATGATGGTAATTGGGTACGAATGGTCCTTGAATGACTAATACAATCATGGAGTACTCTGTTATTGTTATTGAAATTCTAGTATGATACAACCCGATGGTTATACCTTGATTTATGTGTGGGTTCATACTTGAGAATAGTATGGAATGTGATGATGATTCTTCACCTTATGCTCCATGATTCAATGGGAATGTCGTGAGTTAGGGTTTGGGTATAAGTGCTGGTTAGTAACATTGATATAATGTATCTTGTTGAACCTAACTCTAATGCAAATAAATAAAGATGAGTATTCATGTTTAACTTTCCTATATGATGGAATGATGGTGAAATAACCTCCTTAACATGACCATAACCTTAATGTATTAATTGGTGGTTATCATATCCACATGGTTGATACTTTCTTATGCTAAACATGTGCATCATGAATATAATGAGTATTAATCATATCTAGATTCCTTACATGTTGATGTATTAAAGGAATGTTCTTAATGTTAATATAACCTTACTATGATTGTTTATGAATATATCCTAGCTCATTAATGCAATATTGTGTTGATCCGGTGTATTATATGTAAGTGATGTTGTTGAGCCTTGTTATAAGGCATGTAAAGATAATGATGATCTTGTAGGGAATAGTATGATGGTCTTAATGACCATTGGGCATGGTTGAGCCCTGAATGAGGTGTAATCCTCTTGTGTTGATAAGGGTTGATACCCTGTGATATTGTGAAAATGATTTATATCCTGTGATATTATGATGGTCTTAATGACCTTTGGGCATGGTTGAGCCCTGAATGAGGTGTAATCCTCTTATGTTGATAAGGGTTGATACCATGTGATATTGTGAAAAGGATTTATATCTTATGATAGTATGATGACTAGTTTGGTCTCATGAATGGCAAGTGAATAGTACCATGTGATGATGAGATGAGAAATTAAGTTTCACACATTTTATATCTTTTAAAAGTTGTGATATTTATATGCTTGCTAGAACTGAATTATGGTCTGTATGCCCACTTGTTTGATGTAGCCTTCATTCACTCAATTGGCATAACTAATCAAGTGCAACCTAATAATGTAGTTCCCTATGCCATAGAGCCATCTTCAGTGTCAAAACTTGTTGGATGGTGAAATGAGTATTCCAAAGGGAAACTCAGAGCGCATACTGTTGAGTATGTGGGGGTGGCAAGTTGAGGATATATCCTTGTCATCCACAATGCATATTGTGGAGGATGGCTATGGTCATGCCTCATACATCTGATGTGATTGAGAACGACTGTTGTCGTGTCTCGGTGATTATAACATGATGTGATTAGATGTCAATTGTAGTTGTACCTTAGTGATTGGGTTTGAATACCATAGATGCTAGCGCCGTGACTTGTACCAAGGTGGGCTAGTTACAGGGCTATATGCCATTATGGTAGCAGCTTTGACTGATATGTCACTACCTTTTTACTCATACTGACCGAGGGGAAGAGATCTTAGGATACCGACACTCCTAGATCTTGTACGGAACCAAATAGCCCTTCGTAGGGGTCGGTTGGACTTTGAATGGTACAATTCAAATTCCCCAGGGCATAATAAAAGATGTAATACAACCATGTAGCATATTTAGTTAGGGTTATACACAATGTTTCACATTGGATGATAACACTTGTTTGTTATCTTTACATAAATATGATGCTTAGTGCAATTAAGAGATAGTAGATATACTTATGTTGTAGATATGCTTAAGATTGTAGATGTGTACATACAGTAGCCATGCTTATGTTGATAACTATACTGCTACCGCTAATTGTAATCATGATGCTAGCTATCTCATGTTGTTAGTTATGTTTAGCATGCTAGCCATGCCTTTGTAACTAGAGATGCATATACTGCTAATCATGCTTATCCAGATAGTTGTGCTTATGTTGTTAGCTCTTCTTATGATGTTGATATGTTCAACCTGTTAGACATGCTGATGTTATTAGCTATGCATGTGATACTAGATTTATTCATGATGTTAGAGAAGCTCATGCTACTAGAATCCTTATACTGTAAATAGGGATATGAGAATAGTCTGGCTAATGAAGATAGTTATTATCTTCCCATTTATGTATTTTGTTAATCATCAGTGTTGTTGAGCTTATTTGTTATATATGATTAAACTACTTGAACCATTTAATTACTTAAAATGTTGTAATCAATAAACATCGTTGGAGGTTATATCTCTTACTGGGACATGGGTCTCACCCTTGTGGTTCGCCACATTTTTTTTAGGTAATCAGAAGTGACGAAAACAAATATGTGGTAGCAAAGAGGAGTATAGTAATGAATCTTTGAGAAAGTTGATTAGATGACTAGTGTGTCTTAGAGTCATTCCTGTACTCTCAGGTCTGGACAGAAAAAGTTTGTATAGGGTGTTTCAAACAAATTGGACTTTTGTTAGCATATTAATGCTTGTTTGTGTGGCATATACGAATATTGTTCTCTTGTGTATATATATAGTGGCTAAGGCGATAAAACAATTTGTATCAAATTCTTGGCATAATATGGATATAAGAAAGATGTTGGACTCGTATGCAAATGTTTCTGAGCAGGTACTGACATTGAAATCGGTTTTAATTTACCCATATTTTTGGGTATGTGGTTAATTGGTTATTGATTGTGTTCTATATTTTGAGTAATCTCGTTTAGTGTAACATGTTCTCACATTTACTTTGTATAATTAGTTGTATATTTTGTAGTATAGTTTGTACTTCTTTACTTTGTCAAAGTAACTCATCATTTCTTATATAGTTTTTAGTTCATTAATTTGTCAAAGGAACTCATATTTGCTTGTATACCATGCACTTCTTTACTTTTTTGAAGTAACTATGTTTGCTTGAATAGTTTTTAATTCTTAAATATGACAAAGTAATCATGATTGATTCCACTTATGTAGTTGGTTGAATATGATTCAGTTGAGAATCCAAATGGCATTGGTTGTGAGTTATTATGTCCTTGTCCTCTTCAGGAAGAGCATCATCAGGAGACTCTTCCTCCACCTCTACTTTGGCCTACTCAGGGCTTTGATGACTTTCTAGGGTTATGACCTCATCGGGACTTTGGCGTTGGATCTTCATTTCACTTCCTTACTACTAGAGCCCATTCTAGATCATTTTTAGCAAAGGTGACTTTGAAGGGTATTTGTCTCATCATGGATCTAGTTTTGAGATGACCGCAATGAATATTTTTTCAGTTTGAGTATCCCACCATGGTATAAATAGAGTCATCATTGAAGGGGAGCTGAAGTTCACCATGGCTATATTACTAGTACGAGTGGCTTCCCCATGGAGGATCTAACCTTTGCTTTGGACCCACATAGCTATGTGGTCACCATGGAGTCACCTACTATGACTGTTAATGTATACCATCCCATCAAAGGGACACTTCGTTGGATGTTGAGGGACAAGTTGGTTTCCCATCTTCTAGTTAGTGATGGTCCACCAATGTAGTGCTTTTGGATGTGAGAAGAGAGATATATCTTCATGGTCATCTTCTTCACCTCATCAATTTTTGACATGATAGCTGAAGAAGTAGTTGTATTTGTATTTTTATTGTGATGTATCTTTAGTTTCAGCATTTTGTATTATTTATTCCCCTATAAGAAAATTGTGTATCCATTTAGTTTTTAGTAAAACATTGTAGTAAATAAGGTATGTTCCAAAATTCGAATATGGAATTAGAGTAAAATCTTGTTTTGACTTTAAGAAAACCCTTTTGTCATGATAGTTAGCCTTGTAGGTCTGTTCATAGATGGGGTCATGGGTGCCAATTTTTGTTCATGGAACACAATGTTCTACAACACCTTCTTGGTGACAAATTGACATTTTTCATTGATAACACCCAAATTTGATAAATATTACTATGTATTTTATCTTAGATTTTATATCTTTATTCACCATGATATGCCTTTAATTGTTTAATTCTTATTCTTTTGTAGCTTTTGTCCTTTTTCCAACTTAGTTTCTTAATTAGTGCATTTTTGGCTTGCAGGTAGTGCAAAACACAATTTGTTTGTGTCCATTAAGTTGGTTGTAGAAATTAAAGGAAGAAGGTAACAATTTTACATTGTTTGGAAGACTTCAAAAACTCATACATATAACTGTCCGCTAAGGAAAGTTACAAATTTTGGCCGAACTTTTTGATCCAAGATTAATAGTGTAATACATAGAAAGAGTGAAAGATGAGCGGAATACATAGAATTTTTTTAATTTGGCATTGGTTTTTTTATTTTCTTGGAAACTTAGGGAATTGAGAATGCAATTATAAGTGGCAACAAAATTGATTGTAGAAACTCGTCAAGAATAGAAACGAGACTTATTTCCATTCCCCCCCCCCCACGTGGTGAGATCTTGGTAATTGTAAATTGTGGTATCAAATAAAGATTGTTGGGATTTGTGCATCTTTTCATTTCACATGATGGACTTTACGTTGCTGCACCTATATAATTAATGAGAAATACTAGGCTAGGTGGACACCATTTTGGGACCCAAAATAGAACCCCAAACAATTTCCACCACATGTTACATGGTATAACAAATAAAATACATTATTTTATTTGTTATATCTTGTAATATGTGGTGGAGATTTCTTAGGGTTCCGTTTTGGGTTTCATAATAGGTCTGTATAGAAAACCTCATAATTAATATCCAACTACCATGTACGCGCCTTGTTTCCATTGCGAGCACAATTAATACAATGAGGAATGCGGAGTCTTTATTAACAATTTAACTTCCGAAGCATTCAACCTTGATTTAAAAAGAAGAGTTACGCTACACACACCCTCCCACCTACCCGGTCATCCACCCGGTGGTTGGGAGGCGTGGTCAATGCTGATGTGGCATAAAAAGTAAATACACCATGATAGAGGAAAAAATTGGAGAGAGAAATATTTTGCACATAACTCTCAAATCGTAAGAAATATTTAGTCGGAATAAACATCATTAGGTTCGTTATAAAAATACTTTCTATTAAGACCAATGTTGACATACTTTGAAAAAAATAATATTAGAATATAATAATTGAGGAGAAAAGTATACAAAAGTAAAGTACGTTTTCAGATACTGTACTGAGATTGACCATTCAGGTACAACGGTACTTATTGCCTCATTGTTTCTTCACATTTCATATTATGTCAGAAATACATAAGTATTGTACATTTTATCATTTATATTAATTTTTACATACATTTAGAATGTAGCGTTTGAAAAAAATCATATACAAGGATACGCGCACATTCTACAAGAAGTGCAGTACTAACACTCAAATTTTGTAAAATAAAGTACAAAACTAGAAGTACAATACTAACAACCACATTCCATTTTTTTAAAGTATTCACATTCATAATATGTATAGACATACAATACTAATTGTCTCCTTATTTTTCACATTCAATATTATGTCACAAATTTATAAGTATTGTACATTTTATCATTTATATTTATTTTTGCATACATTTAGACTGTAGTGTTTGACTAAAATTATATACAAGGATACACACACATTCTACAAAAAGTACAGTACTAAGAGCCACATTTTGTAATACAAAGTATAATACTAAATGTATAATACTAGATGTACCATACGAGACATAACAACAATATATGATTTGATGATGTTGTTAGTACTGTACGAGACATGTCATTTATAAAAGAATGTCGATAACCACATACAATACCTATACAAACTAATTCACATTTAACTAAAAACATACACATTTTACTAAACTACAATTCTTTCAAGTATTGTTTAAGAACATCTAATCCTTTCCCCTTCATTTAAAAGTACAATACTAAACTCATTACTAGTGTAAGCTCAATCGAATCAATATATGAACAAGTAGCTATTGTACATGATTTGGGAGAAACATGTAAGTGATGTACTATACTCACATGTAAGTGATGTACTATACTCACGAGTACTGTATCCAGAACATTTGTATGATATCTTAAAATACGTATACTATATTACTCTCGTATTATCATTATTTCAAAGTATGTCAACACTAATTTTGTTGGAAAATATTTTTTTTTATAAAGATTCTAATATAATTTATTTCAACAAAAAATACACTCCGGATTGAAAATTATGGATAAAACTATTTTCTCTCTTTTCTACTACCCTCATCCTTTATTACTTTAATTGTTGCTGTGGGTGGACGGGTAGGTAAGTGACGATGTCTAATTTTTTTTCAAAAAGAAGGTTGTCGAGCTCCGCCAAATGTTAATGACCATCGACGCTTAAGCAAGGTATCAATAGCATTTGTCGACCAGCACTGTCGATGCATGCACGCAATAACTAATTGTACAATTCTATTGACAATGATTACCATGCATGATCGACAACCAGCACTGCTCGACATCCCGGTCGACGGTCACTTGTGGATGTTTCCGGTCGACAAACACCTTCGACAGCTGCTGGTTGACGAGATATCATTAGACAATTCTGGTCGATAGCCTAGAAGGTCGACAGCCCAGCAGGCCGGTAACCAACACCTCGACAAGCCAACAACTTGATAGACAACACATCAATAGAAACCTGTGAATATCAACCAGCAACCACCGGTCGGCATCTCAATCGACGACACTGATCGACATCCCGATTGATGACAGTCTCGGTCGACAGACTAGCAATCGACGACTTTACCGCTCAACAACCCCACTGCATTAAATATTTTGATTTTTCAAATCTCAAGATCAACTCTTCGACTTCCAAGTCTATTCCTATAACTCATGGATCTCGTATTTTGGAGAGAAAGAGCCCAAAGACAACACCCGAGATCAAAGTCAAGTCTAGATTAAATGTTGTAACATGTTTCCTTGTTGTGTCATGAGAGTCTAGACCCCATAACTTGGGTTGGAAGTAGTCGTCAGATCCTCCCGACCATGTAATTGTTTCCTTTTTAATTTTATGACATATGCTCTTAAAAGTTTTGTTTTTATACTTTTGTTTCATTGCGTGGATTGATGATTAACTACCCTCTTCTGACGTTTGATATGAATATTATTTGAGAGAATGATTTCAACGAGATCTAGAGTATATTATAGTAGAGTCACAAGAGTGAGGAGTTGCTATAACAATAGTCATACAATTTTTCAAGTATCTTTCAGGTATTACCTCGAGAGAGAGAACCTCCTTAGATAGAAATCTATCTAGATCTCGAGAGAAGGAAGAAATAAATATATTTTATGACCATTTACAAAATGAGTAAAAAACATATATAATTTAGGAGGGAATGTTTTACATAGTTGTGGCTGGCTTGATTGGTGAAATCAATCCAAGTTTCCCCTTTTACCGTTTCACAATTTTCTTTATTTCTTCTTTGGTCTTTCATAGCTTAGATTTACTGCTTAATTAGATTAATTTGTTCCTTAATCAGAACACCAAAATTTACTTATTCGATTCAACTAAACTAAGTCAAGATCTCCCGTTCTTGTTCCGTTGTTCTTCTTGTTCCTGTGTTCGACCTCACATTACTACAAAGACTTCGTATTTAGTTGCAGACATCTCTTCTAGTCAGATATAAATTTAAAGTCTGATATCTTTGACTAGACAATTGTGTTTACACTTTTGACCTATGAAAAAAAACAATCATCCATGTCAAACTTTGCTTGGGATTTTGAGTTGTCTCAGGAAACATATATATGTTCTGTTATCTGTAGATGGCTATAAATATGGTTTATTCACCTCATTATTCTACATATATTGACTAGTTGAAGCTCCTGTATTAATGTAGTTTTCCGTGATCAAAAGGAAAACTATGGATAAGCTTGCGAATCTTCAAAAAATTTCAAAAAGACCAAAGAGTGAATCTACCGAAGGATGATAAAATGCAGAAATCTTGGCCCAAAATATTAGAACTGGAAACATATTATGCTCGATGAAGGTGTTAGGCACCCCCTATTAGTTGTAAATTGGTATTTCTACTCAAAGTCTCGAGTTTAGAAAAATCATTTGGTTTGAGTTTAGTTAAGTAAAATAGAGTAGTAAAACAAGGGAAAATCCATTACAAGTGTGCAAATATCTGAGGACTCAAGATGACTATCATCTCCAAAAATCTAATTTTTATATTGGGATCTTAGTGTCTACCAGATTTCCAAGTAGAAACTCATCCCAGGAAATTGGGAAAAGATGTGGGAAGTTATAGAAGAAACGTTAAAAAAATGGATTTAATATAACTAAGACCCGCCGACAAGGAGTGGCTCAAGTGGTCAAACACGGTGTCCCATAATAAAAGGACCCGGGTTCAAATCTTTCCCCTTGGTTTACCACCCTCTCAGACATTCGGCCTCCTTATGGGCATGAGAGAGGGGGAGAAAATGCCTCTCTTAATCCCAATATAACTAAGATATATTGTTTTGTGTATATAATCAAGCAAAGGATCAAAGAAGTCAATTAGATCTACATGATAATTAATCTAGTTAAAAAATTTGCAATAGATAATAACTAGATTAGCAGTCAATCTCAAGATCAATAAGAATAGTAGTTTTCGTTGGATGAGTCTTTATTGGAGTAGTTAGAGAAGCTTCTTGTATGGTTGCCAAATTGAAGAATAGTTTTGAACAAGTCAAAATCAAGACAGATAACTATCAATAAATAGTATGGCCCTATTTTTGTCTTAAGTCTCTACATCGTCTCACCACAAGGGAGTTGATGTGATAGAAGAAGGATATTCTAGGAACTGGGTAATAACATTCTGAATAAAGGAGGTAGTCGTTCTTTGGCTTTAAGAGAGTTGAAAGGGATACATTGATATGGTGGATATGGGGTATTTATAATTACAAATTAATATTTTGGGGATCGAAATCTTAAAAGAAGTTTTGATATTAATTCCTTGTTAGATTAGAAAAAAGGAAACAAAAAGTTAGGATTTGTGCGTCGGGGAAACCCTAGTAAAAGGTTGCATTGCATAAGGCTTTTCATTAGTGGACCATGGGATTTTCCATGTGGCACTATTCTAGAGTGTTGATGTCATAGATCTATTTGTTAATCCTACAACCATTGAATATATAGTCAGTGGTAGTAGGGTTTGGGCATCCATCCGTAGAATGACACAAATATTTCACACATGCATTATATGTGTAAAAGCAGTAACAACAAAGATATAACGACATGCATGAAGTAGATATCGACACATTCCCCTTTCTATTTTAAATTTTTCCCATTGGTGTTTCATTTCATAGAGTAGTTGCACCGAATCTTCATTTGGCATCAAAAGATGATAAATGAAATATATTAATACTAAATCATTAAGTACACCATGTAAAGACGTACTCACATATTAAAAGTATAATAAAACTTGCTTGTCTAGAAAAATTATATCAAGAAAGAAGTAGAAACAAGGTGAGAACATTTTGAACGATATTGTTTTATACAAAGTATGTTTTAAGTTTCTTTTTCTAATATATTAACATAAACCTTTTGACCATTTCCAAAGGAAGGGTCCATGAGGGGCATTTCTGGATCAAAGCCCAAATGTCACCATGTTTCTATGCGAGGGACCTCGAGACCAAATTCATTGAGTTAACACTATTTTAATTTTACCATGTGCCCTTACCCTGAGAATTCATGTAGACATACAAGGTCATCGAATGGATACCTATACATTATGTTCAAGGTTTTCCACCATAGTATAATCAAACATGAAAATAGTAGTTATTGAAACAAAAGATCAAGCAAGTAATTAAGTGGAGCATACATACAAACAAGACAATATCATAGAAGGATCAAGAGATTAAGTGTACCTTTTGAGTAGTGATCAAGTTATGATTCTTAAATAAGATTCATAAAGAAGGCCGAACTAAGATATAAAAAAGACATAATACGAGATCTTAGATCAATAGGGTTTCGATACGATAAAAATCATATGTGTAAAGACCCGATTCTTACAATCGAATATATACAAACTAATATTAGATAATATAAACAGATCTTTTTACAATCATTCTTTACATCGGAGTTGTAGAAGCTTTACATAAAATTTCAAGATTTATCATGGATTCCTATTGAATCTTCAATAGTGGGAAACTCTTGCACATCTCTTTTTAGTCTTCTTTCATCACATGTCCATGAATTCCCATAGGAATAAAACCACACATGGACCCCAAGAAGGGAAAATGGGTCAACAAAGATGGTATAAAATTAGTATTTGGAAAGTAAAACAACATGAACCTATTGTAGGGAAATACGTCATCCGGTATGCAGTAGATTTTTTTACTGACATGTTTCCCATTAACCAGTAGATTGCATCAATAACTATACAATGGGAATGATGGTTTCATGAAGATATACCTGGTCTTAGAGAAAGTCTAGCGATCGACAATTCTCATCGATGTAAATGCACACTCTATCTTGGACAGTGTTTGTACAACTCCTAGTCACACTTGGACTCGTATGGCTGCTCCTCCACGGACAACAGACTCAAACAATGGCTCCTCAGATCTTGCCAAAAGCTACGAGTTGACATTGTCCTCGTAGCAGTAAGAAAATGACTCATGTATCTAGAGTAGTCCTCACAGACCAACTAGATCTCCTATCATCCTACAAGAATGGACAAGGAGTTGTCCCTCCCATTGGTGTAGGAGTTGTCCCTCCTGTTGGTGTACTAGCCACCAACATGTTGTTCCAAGACAATGATCCTCAATTGTTTCTCTCCCGTGGGTATCCCTCCCTATACGGGTAGGACTTGCCTAGGCTCTCGTGGTTACCACAACCAGATAGGAAAACAATTGTCAGAGCAACATATTCTCGATTGTCTATGTTGTAGTTGTGTTCTGGGAAGCCCCCAGTACCCCTATATATATAGGAGGGGTTAGGGTCAGGGTTCCCAGTCCCCAGCCAATGCGGGACTAAAGTGGGAGTGGAAAGGACCAGAAGATCTTGAATTTTTGCAACAATTCTGGAAGTTTCACAACCTGCGTGAACTGAAATGGTCATGTCACCCAGTGAGATGACCATTTTGCTAAGAAAAATAGTTGTTTCCCACTTTCCAATTTTACACATATGTCGACAATTCAATTCCAATTAGTACTCAACATGAGGTTAGCACCATTTCTTGATGCAATCGAATTACACCCCAGAGATAGCCATTTGGTGCAACTAAGATAGGCATCTCATACCAGGCCAGAGGGCCGTTTTGCACAAGCGAGATGGGCGTCTCACAGTCTAGGTCGGGAATAATTCTAACCAATGTATAATACAATCAATTTGACACTCCAAACAACAGTCTCAACACTTGAACTGATCATTTGGCAGTCTAGTCAACTGTTCAATTGCATGAATTGAAATACCTAAAAACTTTAGTAATCAATCCAATCATCATTCAAGATCAAACTCCTATTCTATATGAGTTCCTATTTGTGTGACCCTATAGGTCCCATATCACGCTGTCAGTGAATTCCCATAACTAGCTTACGACATCACAAGCAATGAGCGGTGCCTAGTCACACATCATTGCTACCCAAGTGAATGAAAAGTTGGGGAGAAACTTCAACCTACAATCTATGTATAGTATTGCAGTGTTTGTATAGTTCCTTTGTCGCTAATATCCATATTGAACTAGAGACATGGAGCAATCATCCTCATTATTATTTAATTTTGTTCCTTGAAGTAGAGCAGACTGCATGAGATATATGTAACCTCAATATCACATACATGCGTATGGACATATTTTTCTCAGACTCGCTAATTAAGAGGCCTTTGATATAATACTCTTGTAGGAGGGAAAATCCCATATCTATCACTCACAGTCAATCCCCATTTGTCAAAGTCACCCAATCATCACCTTTATAACAACTCATGTTTTAGGACTTTGTTTGATGATGTTAAAGTGTACCCAATGACATGTGATGAGTGTAGTGATTTCAGGTCTAAGAACCACAACCACCACCATCACTATGATACCTGACTATGACTTCCATGTGTTAGTCTCACGGTGGGTCTATCCAATGCACTATTCTCTAACATGTATCTGTGTGATTGATTTGATATTCCCATATCATGACTAATGAGATTTAGTCATCAACCAGCTCACACTCTGATCTTATGTGTTATTGTTGTCTATCAACCTTCCACAATAACAAACAATCAGGGACATAATGAAAATATGTATATGTACTCTTAACATCCATATGATCTCATCTACAAGGTTAGTAACTTGAATACATATGTCATTGAGTAATATGATTCTCTAAACATTTATTATGTTATTAATTATCTCATAATTGAATATATAAAATAAATTGGAAGCTTGACTTTATTATTAATCAAATCATTTACATGTTATGCCATTACAATCATCATATGACTGGCTCTCTGGGCATACATACCAACATACTTCTACTTGCACTTAGAGCCAATCACCCATGGATCTCATCTTGTGTGACCTAACATGACCATCATGCTTCTACTGCGTAAGTGCATTCATAGCATGTTTAGCAACATTTGGTTTAAGCCAATATTTTGTAATTTTCACTTCTCTTTACTGTATGATTACTCATATGAGATGGAAGTGTTGTAGTAAGATATCTGAGATTCCCAGCCTAACTAGTACCTCCATTGTTGTCATTAGTATTTGTAATGTGTCATCAATGGTTTGGAACCTCACACAAGTTCACCCATATGAACTTCCTGATCCATACAATATCCTCTACTATTCTCATAATACAGAGATACTCATCTTCTCTTGTAGATTTGAACAAGTGTCATCAGCTCAGAACCCTTTCTAGTTTACAGTTCTTATTTTTCGTTAAACACAAATTTAGATTTCCACTATTTTGTCAGTTTGGAAGCTTGCATCGATGTAACTCTTTACACCTAACTCTTCCTTATCACCAAACTCAAGGAGAATATCCTTTTATTTCTTCACAAGCACTAAAGGATGTTCATTATGGTAGTTCAGTAACTCTCATTGGTATCTGACATATACCCTCTCGTCATGTCTAATATATACAATATTGCTAGGTAGGTATATATATGTCCTCTCATCATGTCAAATACATATGAGATGACTTGATATCCTCTCATCATGTCCAATACATACAAGATTACTGGATATCTTCTTGTCATGTCTAATACATATGAGATAACAATATAAGTACATGACATTGCATTCAAGATAGATCCAATTGTGAATGCATATGACATCTATCAATGTGTTCCTATTCTTCATAAGAATTGGGACACTAGGCTCCTAAGAGACTAACTCCATGGAACATGGACACATTTTCTCTCATTGAGTCTTAGATGTTGAACCCTTCAACATCTTGCCAATGTATGTGCTCTTACTTAGGTCAAGAAGCTTTCTAGGTCTATATCTATAGACCTTGATTCCTATCACATAGGATGATTCACCTAAACCATTCTCATAGAAGGCACTTTCCTTGCCAAATTTTAACGTATGCAGGATAAGGACGTCAATCATCATTATGTGGAATATTAAGATATGCTGCCACTAAATCTTTTGTAATCACAGATTCCATATTCATTCTAATTCAAGTCAAACCCTTTAATTGTCTTATCAAATAGAAGATTCCATCTCTGAGATACTTGCTTCAATCCACAAATTGATCTTTGTAACATATATAATTTATTTGCATTAATGGATTTATAAAACCATTAGGCTGTGTCACATACACAACCTCTTAATTATTCCAATTAAGGAATGCAGTTTTAACATCCATATGCCAAATCTCACAGTCATATTAAGTTGCAACAACAAGCATGATCCATATGGATTTCACCATGGTAACTGGTGAAAAGACTTCATCATGTTGAACACTTTGAACTAGTTGAAAACTCTTTGCAACCAAACTACCCTTCCATGTTTGGTCTCCTTTCAAATACCCAAATGCACCCAATGGGTTTTACCCCTTCAGGTGGATCCACCAAGGTCATACCTTGTTGGCTACATGGAGTCCATTATTGATGTTATGGATGAAATCCATTTCTCAAAATATGATCCCTCAATAGTTTCTAGGTAGGTTGTTGACTCATCTCTATGATCAACTTGCCATCTTTTGAGTTATAAGATATCATAATTTTTCAAACTCAAGGAGTGTTCTACTAGAACTATGAGTTCTGTGTTTACATAAGGGACATGAGATTCCACAACAACTTGTGATTCTCTGTGTTCATATTGTACCTCTTTAGATTCTATGTTTTCTTATTTGTCTCGAACATTTTGAGTTCTACTTTTAATCCCACTGATTCATTTAGAATTAATTTCCATTTAGGAATTCAGCCATCCTAGCAACAAATACTTTGTTATTGGGTTGGAATATAAGTAGTATTCAATAAGAAAATATTCATGTGATTTGTGGATAAAGCCTTTTAAGAAACTATTCTCTTATACAAGCTTTCAATCCTAATCAGTATAAAAGACATATCGATACTCCTCGGTTGCCATATCTCATTTAGCGTCTTTTGAACCATTTTAGATGGTACATTGTTTTCATGTAAAGCATGTTCCAAAAGAATATTGGAAGATTAGCTAGATACATTAATAATCACACCGTGACTTAACACTGTGTGATTCCTTCTTTTTGACACATCAATATATTTCAGGTGGAGTTCATTGTGATACACTACCACAGTCTCTCCAGAAGGTTCTCAAACTATTGGTTTAAATATTTCAACATTGATCCTATCAATGTATCTTAATACTTTACCAGGTGAGTTATGTACTTCGTTCATAACCTCCTTTAACACTTCAAGAGATTCATACTTGTAGTTCATTAAATACAAATATCTATTTATCGCATTAGTAAATGTAATGAGGTACTTGTAACTACCTTTAGCATTCATTCTAAAAGGTCTATGTACATCAGTATGTACTAGTATTAATGGAATAGTCAATCTCCCACTACCTCTAGTGAAGATGTTTTTGTCATATTGCACAAAGAATAAGACTTGTATGTCTCTATTCGTTCAATAACCAAAAGAGTCAGATAACCATCATATGGATTCTAGAAATGCATTTCTTATTTATGCGCTCTAGATTACAATGATGTAGGTATTCATTGTTTGAGTTATCAAGTCATTAAATATATGTGTCATACACATTTGTCTCAAAAACTATCAAGTATAGTTTGTGAGACATAGGGCATTGCCATAAAAGATCATATCTTTATAAATGAAACATAATGTTCTTGTCATACAAGACATATGATGTTTTCATCATCAATGGCAAGTACATAATAGAAATTCACTAATTCTATTGCATGCCCATGAATGACTGTTTATAACTATAGAGGAAGCAACCCTTGCTCCACACAGTTCTAGCTTACTAATTCTCAGGTCTTGAAGTAGAGATCTCTATCTCTATCTTCTTCCTGATATCCTCTATGAAGAGGATAATTCCTTTCTAAGGTGCAGACTAGTGACAATGGTGGCATTTTATTTTCTTTATCCTTTAAGTGAAAAGGTCAGATTCCTTTTACACTTACCCTTCTCCATAATTTGAGTGTAGAAGACTTGGACTTAAGTTTAGTCTTAGAACACTTCTTAGCCTTGCCTTTGACCTAGGACTCACTTCTACTGATCATCATCACGGATTTGTCCTTCTTCTTCCTTGATTTGGCATCAACATGCCAATCATTTGATAAACTGACTATATGATTCATGAAATGCTTGCATAATCATTTTCTTGGTCAACTTTTGATCTAAGAGAAATCCCAGTCATTCGATATGTCCAATCACATTGAGCACATGGGGTTCTACTGGACCTCTCTTTGTCATTTTGTACTCAAATTATACCTTGTTTTATTTACATGATTCTTAAGATGAGTTATCATCTTGAGAATGTCCATGTATTCATGTTGTTCATCCAACTCATAGTTCATACAACAAAGCATTATGTATTCAAATGTCTATGGCATAATTGACATGCTTCAATAAGCATCCTTTTAGCCTTAGGCACATTCGAAGCGGGTTCCTCTGGCATTGGCCTATCAAGGACATAGAGCATTCACTCATTGATGAGAACATTTCTCAAAGTCCTTAACCAATTATGGAACTTTATCCCATTTTTCCTTTAGAAGGACTGATTGCAATTTGAACATGTTTCTATTTGAGATTTGATTCTATAAAGAAATAGTGCAACTTTTCAAAATATTTTGATTTGGTTTGGTTTGATAAATTTGATGATATTAATTAGGTATTTAATTAAATACCACTCCCACTATTTTATTCAAACTGATAGCCTATAATATCAATTCCAAATATTGTAGTGTACAATATTCTAGTGGGCTAAGATCCAAAATAATTCAACTATTACCCATCCAACACCAACGTCCATAGTCAATTATCAAGGTAGACAATCATGCCAATTACATCATATGAAACTCTTGGATAGATGATATGTGCAACTCCTTACCATGATCATATGCATGCCTCTAGGCCTAGAACCTATGAGAATCACTAGTTAAGCCTGACCCAAAAGCCAACACGATAGAATATGCACCCTACTTTAGCAGAACCTACATATCTACCATCACACTTCCACGAGATAGACAATGCACCATGCTTTAGCGTAACCTATTCTTAGTAGATCAAGCTTTTCATATGTTCCACTTTTAGAAAGCATCTAAGACTTAATATTTTAGTTGAGGGAGTTTGTATGTATAAATACATATACTTTATCCAATAACCACACATACCATATGTATCATATACATGATATAACTACAAATCAGAGCATGTAATAAATAAAACACGCCCGCGATGGTTATGGACATACTAATGTAATACCTTAGAGCCACAAGGAATTACTACTACCTATGGTCCACAACATATGCAACCTATTGTTGGTGAAGATCTGTGCTCAAACCAATTTAGGTTGATCAGTTCAACTCTTGAACCAGTCAGCTCACCTCCTGGTCGTTTGTTTGATCTCTTCTGAAGCGATCATTTGGTTCACTGGTCCAAGCAATGTCTGGACACTTCCAGTCATTCGATTGGGCCACCAATGAATCGGGTTGTCCTCCTATCGTCTGGCCTCCTCAGTCCTCCAGTCGATCGGGTTGTCTCATGAGTCGTTCATTTGCCTTTGTGCAAATCATCATCTCACGGTGAAACATAAGTTAAAACTATCATATTTTTTATTATAATGTATATGGGAAAACCTTAAGTTACATTCAAGGGGAAATAAGAAGAAGAGCATTAATTTATTTTTGGAAATGGGAGGGAGGCTCGGTACGCAGATTGATTAACAATAGGAATACATAACCACAACCATGCACACACAATTCTGGGATTTTGGCCATAACCATGCTTTACATCCACCATTAAAATCGATTTTATTGCGACATGTGTAAATTTCATATATATCATATCATATATATATACATTCATTTGGGTTCTTTATGTGGTGATTAGACAGACGTGCATATCAACCAATTTAAATATTCACATCTCATGTAATAAATAAACAAGGTAAAACTAAAAATTCGATCACATCAATTTTACCACAACATAATTAACTGATGTGGCTATGATACCACTGTATGGAAATACGACATCAGGTAGGTAGTGGAAACAAAAAATTTACTGACATATTTCCCATTAACCAACAAATCACGTCAATAACTATGCAACGGAAAGGATGGTTTCACAAAAATATACCTGGTCCTAGATCATGTATAGTGACAATCCTCATTGATGTAGACACCCACTCTATCTTGAACGGTGTCGGTGCAACTCCTAGTCACACTGGGACTCATCTGACTGCTCCTCCATAGATAGCAGACTCGGACAATGGCTGCAGTGGCTTCTCAGATCTCGCCACAGACTGCAAGTTGACATTTCCCTCCTAGCAGCAGCCAAAGAACTCCTACCTCTAAAGTAGTCCACACATACCAATTAGAACTTTTGTCATCCTACAAGATTGGACAAGGAGTTGTCCCTCCCATTGGTGTACTAGTCACCAACATGCTCTCCGATGACAATGATCCTCAATTGTTTCTCTCCTGTCGCTATCCCTCCATAGTCGGGTAGGACTTGCCTGGGCTCTCGTGGTTTCCACAACTAGAGAGGACAACAATTGTCAGGGCAACTGATTCTCAACTGTCTGTGTTGTAGTTGTGTTCTAGGAAGCCCCAAGTACCCTTCCATATATAGGAGGGGTTAGGTCAGGGTTCCCAGTCCCCAACAAATGTGGGACTAAAGTAGGAGTGGAAAGGACCATATGATCTTGAATTTTTGCAACAGTTCTAGAAGTTTCACAACCTACATGTGACAAAATGGTTGTCTCATCCAGTGAGATGGTTGTTTCTCTAAGTGAAACGGTCATTTCACACTTTCCAATTTTGTACATGTGTCGGAAATTCAATTCCAATTAGTACTCAACATGACGTTAACACCAATCCTTGATGCAATCGAATTGCACCCCCTAGATGGCCATTTGGTGCAACTGAGATATGAATCTTACACCAGGCTATATGACCATTTCACACAAGCGAGATGGGCGTATCATAGACCATGTTAGGTAGAATTCCAATCAATGTACAATACAATCAACCTGACACTTCAAATAGCAAACTCAACACTTGAACTGATCATTTGGCAGTTTAGTGAGCTGATATGTTGTGTGAATTGAAATACCTAAAAACTTTAATAATCAATCCAATCATCATTCAAGATCAAATTCCTCTTATAGATGAGTTCCTATGTGTGTGACCCTATAGGTCATATCACGTTGACAGTGAATGTCCATAACTAGCTTATGACATCACAAGCAATGAGCGGTGCCTAGTCACACATCATTGCTACACAAGTGAATGGAAAGTTGGGGAGCAACTTCAACCTACAATCTGTGTATGGTGTTATAATGTTTGTATAGTTCCTTTGTCATTGATATCCAGAGTGAACTAGAGGCATGGAGTAGTCATCCTCATTATAATTCAATCTTATTCCTTGAACCTGAGCAAACTGTATGAGATATATATATAAGCTCAATATCACATATTGACTCACATGCGTATGGCCATACTTTTCTCAGTCTCGCTAATCAAGAGGCCTTTGATATCATACTCCTGTAGGAGGGAAAATCCCATATCTATCACTCACAGTCAATCCCCATGTGTCAATGTCATCCAATCATCACCTTCATAACAACCCATGTTTCAGGACTACGTTTGATGATGTCAAACTGTACCCAATGATATGTGATGAGTGAAGTGATTTCAGGTCTAATAACCACAACCACCACCATCATTGTGAGACCTGACTATGACTTCCATGAAGATGTCTTCCATGTGTCAGTCTCATGGTGGGTTTGTCCGATGTGCTGTTCTCTAACATGTATCTGTGTGCTTGGTTTGGTATTGCCATATCATGACTAATGAGATTTAGTCATGAATCAGTCGACACTCTGATCTTATGTGTTATTGTTGTCTATCAACCTTCTAGAATAACAACCGATCATGGACATAATGAGAATATGTATATGTACTCTTAACATTCGTATGATCTCATCCACAAGGTTAGTAACTTGAATACATACATCATTGAGTAATATGATTCTTTAGACATTTATTATGTTATTCATTATCTCATAACTGAATATACATAATAAATTAAAAGCTTGCCTTTATTATTAATCAAATCATTTACATGTTATGCCATTACAATCATCATATTATTTTCTCTATGGGCATACATAACAACACCTATCTACAAGTATTTTCATGGCCAAATGCCCATGCATAAACAATATAGATAAGTATCAAAAGGTGGAAATAGGTTTTTAGATTCAATACAGTTCAATATTAAAATTTTGAAACTAGCAATTCAATTTGCAATAGATAGCACATGTCAATGTCTAGTTTTTTGGGAAGCCATGTGTTCTCTCCTACGTAGAATGACAACACACCAATTGAAATTCCCAATATACTGAGTGACCCTATGTCCTTTAACTCTGTACAGAGGCATGGAAGCATAGTTCCACTAAACTAGGGACATTAACCAACCCATTTTCAACATCTAAACATTGTGCTACTATTTTCCAGGATTAAGTGTTGGTGGCCTTTCAAAGAGGTGAGATAAGGTACAAAATAAAATTTTGGCCAACCAACCTATCTAATCATGCACACAATCAATGAGGGAATAACATTACAAAAATAATAGAATTTTCATATCTTTGGATCAAAGTATGCAGATTTGTGAGTTCCAAGTATTTAGCTCCAAGAATTTAATCAAAACAAAGAGATCTACAAATGTAGAGGATTATTTGTCACTATATGTCTTGGAATCAGGTGTTTATTAAATTTCATTTTGTTAGTGTTATACGTGGTTATAGCTATCCACTTAAGTCTATTCTTCATATTTTTCATTATTCTCATATATCAGGTTTCTATTTGGGTTATGTATATATAAAATAAATATTACATTATCCATTGTTTTATCACATTTTTTCTCTAAATTACTTAACTCTATTCATCTACTCGGATCGATAATGTTTATTTACACATGTACCCTTATTAGGGATAGTTGGGATAAGTTCAAAGCATACTAGTTATACAATTTTACTAAGGTCTTAACTATTTTTTCTAGTCTAAATATGAATTATTAATATACTAATATAAAAACCAAATAGCTTTGCATATAGTTAACATGATTTTTTTCACCTGTCTCATTTCCAAACCAGGATTATCCATAATCAAATAGGTTTCTCACCTAACTTTCATTTTCACCATAATAGGATGATTTAGATCAAAATACCTTTTTAGTCAATACCTTTTTCAATCGAAATGTCTATATACTTCTGGGGTTTTGAATGTGTATCAAGATAATTATCACTACTAATATCCCTGAATATTTGTATATAGAAATATTATGGATTTGGTCGACCCAACATTCAATCCAACTTATCCAATAATTTCAATTATAACTAACCCATTCTATTCTATTACAATATTAGTATTTATATATATTTTATATGTTATAACCACAATTTTCACTTGTATTTTAAATAATTGAAATGAAAATTTTCTAGTAAAAGAGACTTGATTGGAAATTTATGTGCTTTGTTTTTAAAGAATGGGTTTCTTTGAAAATTTCCCCTTGAATTGTGGATTTCGTGAATTCTACTATTTTATTATTCCAATAAAGGATAAAAGGAAAAGGGAGAAAAGAAAATTCCATAATACGCAAAGAGCAAAAGAAAATAGATAATAATTATATGTGCTTAAGAGAATGGTGTAGAATTATCTAGAAAATGGCATAGATGGCCACAATTAATTAGTTTTTAGTTGCACATGGTTTCTAATAGAAAGAATGACCAAAATAAAGAAAATAGGAAAGAAAGAAAGAGAAAAAGTTGTGTTTTAATGCATAATATATGCCTTATAAGTGGATGACTTGAATGCTAAGAAAAGGATTTTAATTTTCTGAATTTTGGTCCAAATATTTTCACACATCTAGATAAAGTGATTAAACACTTTTGCTTAAAATTTGAGATTAAAAGGATGGATCGTTTGAGAGCTATGGATTTTATAAAAATCCCTAAAGTGGAAGGAATAGTGTAATGATTTCTATTCATATTACAAATCCTGATTTGAGCCTTTTATCTTGGCATGCAGATTGTAAACCATTGGATCTGCAATCCAATGACAGTGCCCTCAACACCTACCTTCGGCCAGTTTAGGCAACTCAAAGATACATCTGTGAATTTGTTTCACATCTCTCTCCCTCCTCAATGTTTGAGCAGGTGTGAAAACTACCCCAATGGATTCAGGAGACTAATCCGAATTAGCCTACCCTTTATTTTGTCTAGATTGGTGATATCTAGAAGAATTTCCCAATTCCATGTCAGCCATGGTCAACCCCTGACTATAAATAGAGGGCCATAGACCATCTGCAAAGGCATCAACTGATCCCAGATCTTCGGACGAACTCCACAAGCGTTTCCACACCACCAATTTGGTTCTTGATCTCGACCTCTACCATGAACAACCATGCATTCCTCACCGATGTACTACCTTGTCGTCCTGAAGGCCTTGAGCTTGGGCGGAGGAATTGAAGAGTTCTATGGGTTCGGGGAGACAAGATGAAGTTGAATAAGGTCCTAGCTTCCTTGCTCGTGCGCTAGATTGTAGAGTTAATGTGACGCCCCAAGCCACCAACCATGAGACAAATCAAAACTAAATGCGGAAAGCAAAACTAAATAATAAGATTACTAGAAAACACAAGAAATTAGAACCATTTTCATTAAGCTCCCCAAGAAGCAAAAGCCTTCACATATAAGTCCTTACAGATCACAAAGTGTTTACATCAACATGTTCTCTTCACGTATGTCATCAACTTGTTACAAGAGAACTTGTGCCAAACATATATACATGTCCACTATATCTTTACATAAAAAAGGGACGCCCGAGCCAAAACCATGTTTTGAAAGAACATCTATAAAACACACCCAAAACCATCCCAAAGATCTGAGTGTACAAGGATGACTCTAGGACTCTAACAACAAAAGGACCACAGACAACATTCCCAACCTTAGCAGCTACTATCCTTCTTGCTGCTGCTCAGACTCCTCTGCACAATCTCTACCTCCTCATGCATGTCCACCTAAAATATGTGGGAAACTCCCGGGGTGAGATCCAAATCTCAGCAGGAGATATAACTCTCTACCAACACTATTATTAGAACAGATAAGGTGATTAAAGAACAATATTAAAGCTATAACTATGATAAACAAGTAGTCATTACTAACAATATACGCAATTGTAATTAGATTATGAAACATCTTATCACCGTAAAAGGAATATAAAGAACATGTATGTTTACCACTAGCTATACTATATAAAAGCCAGCAAGACCTCATCCAATATATTCACATTTGATCTTAAGTAGTATACTACTCGGCTGATTACAAATTTTATTATTCCCTGAGGATTCAAGTCATACCACCCAAATCTAACTAACCACTACTAAGTCAAAATCGGGGCCATACAAGGTTTATGGAAGAGTTGGAATCCATGACCTCACCAAACCTAATGGTCAGTACACGAGTACACAACAAAGACATACCAGTCAACTACAACCTCTGACATATAGTCAAACAATGAAAATCCTAGCCCACCTTGGTACATGTCATTTCACTAGTGAAACTGAGCTAAGACCCATAGCCGCACTCCTACCTGGGTATGGCCCACATCCAATCCTATAAAAGCCCATAAGCAACATATCACTGAGCTACGGCCTACAGCCACACTCTTGCCAGGGTATGCCCCACAACCAATCTTGTAAATGCATATACTCAACAGTATATGAATCCAAGCTTTCTTGTAAGGGAAAGCCAATTTCACCATCCAACAAGTGTTGATGTTGAGATGGATCTATGGCACAAGGAAGAACTACATGATTAGGTTCCACTTGATTTATGTCAATTAAGGGTCTTTTAGCATCAATCAAGTTAGAACATATCAAGTCATAACAAACTCTACAAAGGTAAGGGAGTTTCACACTTCTATAAGATATAAACATATAGGGTGTGAACGTGTCACACTATCACCACATGATTCCTGTATTATTGTCATTGACCACACCATCAATACCAAAGTCACATGCTATGGGATATCAATCCCTCAACTCGTCATTCCTTTATCACAAGTATTTCAACGTGCCTCTTGAAGGCTCATTCAACTACATCATGTCTCATCACCATAGCATACACTAGCTATGATTATCAATCTCATAACACCTGCATGGTTAGAAGTTCATAAACGAAAGAGATAACCACATAACATCATAATCATTCTAAGGGAGAGAAACAAGCAAGTCTCATTGGACATTGTTAGGGTTAGGATTTTTTCTTATCCGATTAGGATTTATAAAGTTATGTCCAACCATCAACCCTAGAACCATCACACTCCATTATCTTGGAGTGTATAAGGATTAGGAAACATCAGTAGAGTTGATTAGATAACATATTAAACAACATTATATATGGATTATGTACCATTCACATATGAATATCATTAAGTGTTTACATGTGCTTCTCATCCACCTACCATCACTCTATGTTGACCACATAATCACATAGGTCACAACCACCCATTATGGTCCATGTCACAACCGCAACCCTCATGTGTCTCAACCACCCACAGACATGTCACGACCTCCACGCTCTAGGTCATGTCGCGCTCGCCTTACTTAGGGTTAGGGTTTCACAGAGCATCTTGACCAAAAGTGTCTCAACCTCCACCCATGTTGTGACCCTACACTCTAGGGTGAGTTTCAACTCAAGGAAGGTAGGAACAAGACACCAACACCAACACCAACAGTGACTAGGCCACTTAACCCCAAAAGCCTTGACCTAAGACCGCTAGGTCAAACTCAACCACAAGGAAGCATATCAAACTAGGCTATCAAGTCACGACCACCAAGAGAGAAGTGTCACAAACACCCCAAGATTCACCATATAGGTCTCAAAACACAACTAAAACTGAGGAGGAAACCAAGGTCATCAAGAAGGAGGGTCTGAAGCAAACGATCACCAAAAACCCTAAAGGCATGGGTCAAGAAACTACCAAGAAGGAATCTTGTCCAACGTAGAAAAAAACCATGGTTAATGTACCCAAAATAGAACCTAACCTCCCTTTAACATATAGGTTCATGAAAAACATGCATGGGAGAAAGATCAAGGCAAAACTTAGAGAAGAACCTCCACAACTCATCATCTACTAAATTGGGTACACATAGATTGGGGTTTCAAATTTCTACCAAACTAAGCAATATGTGTCTACCAAACAAACTCTATAGATTACTACTAATTACAAGCATGACGAGGAAGAAATTTAGAGAGATAATACATTCATAAAACACATAAATAAATGCAATAATAGAGTAGGTTTAGTGTTATATAACCCACCTTGAGTTGATCACCACCAAGAGCTCCAAACTCCAAGATCAAGAGCTCCAAGCACACGATCCAAGGGTTGAAGAAGCTTCACCAAAAGTTCCAAACTCGGCCACCAGAGAACCGAGGGTGGAAGATGAGCTCGGATCACCACCACCACCACATGCAAGAGGAGAATGAACCCCCAAACTCCAAGGACGAACCTCGTTGCTCCACCAAACTCTAAGAATAAGAAAAGAATGAGGAAGAAGATAGATGGCCAAAAATGGTTGCAAGAAAGAAGAGATAAGGAGTTATATAGATGGAAGATGTATGAGAGAGAGAGAGTAAGGGGTGACGTGTCAACATACTAAGGGACCCAAGGGGCACTTGTCCACTCAAAAGGCCAACATTCAACCACTTAAGCATGACATGAAAGACATGGTGATACACTCTAGGTACTGTATCGACCACCATGCGAACCCACATGGTCGCGGTTGTGGCCCTCCTAGGGTGCACCTCCCATGGTTGAGACACCACCACCTAACATCACCTCCTGGTCATGACAAAGCACCTCTACAACCCTAGGTTAAAACAACCCATACATGGACAACCATCTTGACTCAAGACCACCCTAGACCTCGTAGTGTTGGCTAAATGGACATCTATAAATCCCTTTGTTTTGATTATGACAAACATTTCATTCTTATTGATCTAACGAGCTACTTGAGTGTGCATGATTAAGGTGGATGACAAAGAAACTAGGAAAATCCATATGCTTACATGTTTATATTTTCATGCAATGTAATAGCTTTGTAAAAACTTGTACAAATATATAATGTACAAGTACTTAGATTGCATGTAAATCAAGCGTTAGATCTTCCCTAGATAAACACCACATTTAGATAAGTCATCCCCTTCAAATAGGATTACATATGAACACTCATACATATAATTAGTGGCTAAATTAAAACATTGAAATAGGATCAATCTCGGTCGACAAACTCCTCGACTGAGACACTCTCGGTCGACAATCTTCTCGACCGAGAAAGATCCAAAGTAGCCGTTAGACACAACTGACAAGGTAGTTGGCAGTTGGAGATAAACGTTGCAAAACACTTGTTCCAGAGAGCCTGTCGGTCGACAAAAGTTCGACCGAGTAGGTGTCTCGGTCGACCATTCCTCGACCGAGATGGTCTCTGACAGCAACTACAGAATTAATTAATTAGCCGTTGTTAAAACAACAAACTTGTACCTAACGGCTAGTTAAGCACTTAGAAACCCCTAGAAGTTGTCTAGAACGTCCTTAAGCATCCTTAGGCCATTCCTATAAATAGGACAAGCCATAGGACACTCAAAGACACTTGCTACACTTGAGAAATCCTTGAGCATACTTTGAGCAATCTGTTTGTGAGCAATTTGAGCATTATGACAATTGGCAAATTCCTTCCTTAGCTAAAAATTCGTGTCCTATAGGCTAGTATCTCCTACCCACTGCAATCACAAGTCCATATACTTGGTTAGGAGATCTATACGCTTGATCTAGGCAAATCAAGCCTTGGGCTACAAAGGATAAGTTGTAATTTCCTTTTTCCTTTCTTGTTCTCTATTACCGTTTGTACTCTCATTGCTACTCCTAGGTTGGAGGCTCCTGATTTGAGAGGGTGGAGATCTTCTTGGTGAAGAAGGTGACTTTGAGCTACTTCAGAAGGCTGGTGCAATGGGAGGTTACTTCTAGAGAGGAAGGCTACTTCAAGGGGGAGCTTGGAGTTACTTCAAGAAGGCTACCTCAAAGTTGGTGCACCTACTTCAAGTGAAGGATGTTCAAAGGGTGTAAAAGAAAGTATTGTATTTTGTATAAATCCTTGAGAAGGTAATAAAATAAATACTTTCAAAATCCCGGTTGGGTAAGCAACCGGGTAGTGGACTGACAACTTTAGTAGTTGCTAAAGTTGGAACCACTCTAAACACCTGTCTCCTTCTTCCAATTTTCAATTGTGGTTGTTTGAGTTCAATAAATTGTTAAAATTATTTTAAAACTCTATTCACCCCCCCTCTAGTGTTTTTCAATTGGTATCAGAGCGGGCTTCAAGGAACCCTAACAAGGTCTTGAAGAAATGGGTGACGGAGTGCTCAACAACCTTAATCTTGAAGGGAAACTTGTTGCTAGGCCTCCAGCGTTCGATGGAACAAACTACCAATATTGGAAGAGAAGGATGCAGTTCTACTTCCAAGGCATCAATTGGGACTTATGGAGAATGGTGTCAACCCCATATGAGCTCCCTCAAACTCAATTTGCAGAATGGGATGCAAATACGGTAAAGCTGGCTCAAATGAATGCAAAAGCTGTAAGCATTTTATATTGTTCTATTTCGGTAGGAGAATTTAATAGAATATCCAATTGTGACACAGCCTATGATATTTGGCATAGACTGTCCATAACCTATGAAGGTACAGTCCAAGTCAAAAATTCCAAAATTAGCATGTTTAAACAAAAGTTTGAACACTTTCGTATGGATCCTGATGAATCTATTAGTGAAATGTTTGCAAAATTCTCTACTATTGTTAATGGTTTAAGTGCCCTAGGAAAACCTATCCTTGAAGAAGATCAGGTATCAAAAATCCTTCGATCACTCCCTCCAAAATATAAGCCAAAGGTGACAGCCATTGAAGAAGAAAATGACCTCACTCGACTGAAAATGGAGCAACTTATTGGCAACCTAGAAGCTCATGAAGCAACTCTAGAAGAGGAAGAAAGAAGAGCACGTGAAATTCAGCAAGGAAAGAAGAAGGATGTGGATCTAAAAGCTTCAAAAGTCATCACACAAGAAAGTGAGGAGTCAAGTGAAGAAGAAGGAGAAGAAGCCTTGATCGTCAATGGTAAGAAATACAAAAGATTTAAATCTAACAAAATTTCTAGTTCTTCTTCTACCCCTCCTAGGTGCTTTGAATGTGGGAAGAAAGGGCATTTCAAAAATGAATGTCCTAAAGCAAAGAAAGGAAAGAAAAGCTCACACAAGAAGAAGGGAGAAAAAGCCTATAAAGCTGCATGGGACGAGTCAAGTGACAGTGAAAGCGGAGAAGAAACGGTGGATTGTCTAATGGCAAGAGAAGATGATGAAGACTCTCAAGAGGTAAGCCTACTTGATCTTCCTAAAGAAGAGTTAGTTACTAGTCTACAAGAAATTCATGATAAGTATGTTGATGTCAAGAAGAAACTAAAGAAGGTTATCAAATCAAATGATGAGCTAATTTCTAAATTAGATAATCTTTCTTCTGAAAAGAACAACATTGATCTTGAGAATTTGTCTTTAAAAACATCTTTAGATGATTGCACTAGAAAGCTACTCACTTTAGAAACAAATGTTGATCTTCTTTCTAAAGAAAAGATTGAATTGTTAGCTAAACTACAAGATTTTCAGACTCAACCTATTTTGTGTAACCATCTAGACTATGATAATGTTGTAAAAGAAAGAGATTCATTGCTATCTGATTTAGATCAAGCAAGAAAAGATTTACACAAGAAGATGAATGACATTGCTCAGCTGCAAAGAGAACTTTATGAGTTAAGAAGAAAAGATATACTTGATAACATTCTAAGCATTGGTACTGTTTTCAACGGAAGAAAAGGTTTGGGATATGCTTCAAAGAAAAATCAACCCAAAAGAACTCAAACTATGTTTGTACCCAAGAACACAATGGCTAGAAAGAGAAATGAAGTTGATTCTATTACTTGCCATTTTTGTTTACGTCTTGGACACTATTCTTTTTCATGCCCTTATAAGACTAAGGATTCCGAATTAGTTTGGGTCCCAAAACCTCAAACTTAGTAGAGTCAAATGGAATTTAGTTGAGATATGGCCAAACGCTCCATCTTGCTATTTATATTGTCTTATCTCAACTGAACAAAAGATTTCATGCATATTGTTAATTTTCTACACTGTTATATTGAAACAGAAACTTAGTCGGTCGAAGTATTGTCGACCGAACCATTAATCGATCGAAGTATTGTCGACCGACCGGATGTCTGTAACAAATCAAAATCTACAGCAATTATTTCGGTCGAAAATTGGTCAACCGAGTTAAATTTTTGTGTTTCTTTATTTGTAATACAGTAATCTTCTCGATCAACAATTAGTCGACCGAGACAGATGTCGGTTGAACAATTGTCGACCGACTGGATTTCTGATTCAGAACTTTTATACAAGTATGTACTTAAATGATTCTAACCATATCGGACCATCACATGGGTACCAAAATCTACATTTTAATGCAGGAATGGGTGGTTGACAGTGGATGTTCCAAAAATATGACCGGGAACAAGGATGCATTTCAAACCTTTGAAGAAAAGAAAAGTGGAACGGTCACCTTTGGAGACAATGGTAAGGGCAAAATCGTTGGAATAGGTAATGTTGGTACAAACCTCGAAATAAAGAATGTTCTACTCGTTGATGGTTTGCACCATAATTTGATAAGTGTTAGTCAATTATGTGATAGTGGTTATGATGTGTTATTTAACAAAACTTGCTGCAAGTTATTGATAGAAAACACTACAAATGTTGTTTATGAAGGAAATAGAGTTGTAAATCTTTATATCCTTAAACCTAACTCTATGAAATCAGTAGTGGGAAAATGCTTGCTTGCAAATGAAAATACCTTACAACTATGGCATAAAAAGCTAGGACATGCTAGTTCACATGTTATTAAAAAGTTGGTGAAATATGATCTTGTTCGTGGATTGCCTACTTTATCTTTTGATCAAGTTGAAAACTGTGAACCATGCACAATGGGAAAGCAAACCAAAACCTCTTTTAAACCAAAACATGTACTTAGCACCAGTAGGTCCTTAGAATTAATTCATATGGATTTATTTGGACCCATGAGGACACAATCTATTGGTGGTAAAAAATACTGTTTTGTTATTGTTGATGATTATAGTAAATACACATGGGTACACTTTATTGCAACTAAAGATGATACTATTCATGTTTTTATACAATTTTGTTCCAAGATTGAAAATCTATTACAAAGCAAAATATGTACCATTAGAAGTGATCATGGTGGAGAATTTGAAAATCATACATTTGATGAATTTTGTACATCTCAAGGGTACACTCATAATTTTTCTGCTCCACGCACCCCACAACAAAATGGTATAGTTGAAAGGAAAAATCGATCACTACAAGAAATGGCTAGAACTATGATGCTCGAACACAACACACCCAAAACCTTTTGGGCTGAAGCTGTAAACACTGCATGCTATGTGTTAAATAGAGTAACTGTTCACTCTCATTTAAAGAAAACTCCATATGAAATAATACATTCTAAGAAACCTAGAATTGACTATTTTCGTACTTTTGGCTCCACATGCTATATTTTAAATACCAAAGATGATAGAGATAAATTTGACTCTAAATCACACAAAGCATTCTTTTTGGGATATTCCACTTCTAGAAAAGCTTTTAGAGTATATAACACTATCTCTAGAAAAGTTGAGGAATCTATTCATGTTTCTTTTCATGAAGAAACCAAATCTGAAAATCTAGAAATCATAGATCTCACTAATCAATTCGAAAATTTAAACATACCAAATGATAGTGAGAAAGTTACTACAAATAATCACCAAGCTGAACCACAACCTACACCTAGGCTTATTAAGGATCATCCTCAAGAACTTATTATTGGAAATCCTAATGATAAAGTCAAAACTCGGTCTTCCTTCAAAGATGTTGCAAACATGGCTTTTGTTTCTATCATTGAACCTAAAAAGATATCTGAAGCTCTTAAAGATGATTATTGGATAATAGCCATGCAAGAAGAATTCAATCAATTCACTAAAAATGATGTATGGGATTTAGTTCCTAAACCACAAGATAAAACCATCATAGGAACTAAATGGGTGTTTAGGAATAAGCTAAATGAGGCAGGAGAAGTAATAAGGAATAAAGCTCGGTTAGTAGCACAAGGATATAATCAACAAGAAGGAATAGATTTTGATGAAACATATGCACCGGTAGCTAGACTTGAAGCTATTAGAATGTTACTAGCTATTGCTGCACATAAAAACATCAAACTCTACCAAATGGATGTAAAAAGTGCATTTCTAAATGGCATTATACAAGAAGAAGTATGTGTTGCCCAACCACCTGGTTTTGAAATACCGGAAAAAGGTGACTATGTTTATAAACTTAAGAAAGCACTTTATGGTTTAAAACAAGCACCTAGGAATTGGTATGAAAGGCTCAAGACATATCTCTTTGATAATAATATTTCTATTGGAAATTCATATTCTACTTTATTTTTCAAAACATATACATCTGATTTCCTAGTTGTGCAAATATATGTTGATGACATTATTTTTGGAGCTTCTAATGATTCATTGTGCACACAATTCAGTGACATTATGCAAAAAGAATTTGAAATGAGCCTCATGGGTGAACTAACTTTCTTTCTTGGTTTTCAAATTAAGCAAACACCTGCCGGAATATTCATAAGCCAAGAAAAATATACTAAAGAACTCTTAAAACGTTTCGGGATGGATCAATGCAAACATGCTACTACTCCTATGGCTACTTCTATTAAAATTGATAAGGATGAAAATGGGGAACCTATTGATGATTCCTTATATAGAGCCATGATTGGTAGTTTGCTTTACTTAACTGCTTCTAGACCGGACATCATGTTTTCCGTTGGTCTTTATGCTCGATTTCAATCACAACCTATGAACTCTCATTTTCTAGCAGTTAAACGAATTCTTCGTTACCTAGCCGGCACTACTTGTTTTGGTTTATGGTATCCAAAAGGACAATCCTTGGATTTTAAAGCTTATACTGATGCGGATTATGATGGTTGTCGACTTGATCATAAGAGTACTAGTGGTGGATGTTTCTTGTTAGGGAGAGCTTTAGTATCTTAGTTTAGCAAGAAACAAAATACGGTTGCCCTATCTACAACTGAAGCTGAATATATGGCAGCCGGGTCTTGTTGTGATCAAGTGCTTTATATGCAACAAGTATTAAACGATTATGGTTTTACTCTTTCATCTACGCCTATTTTTTGTGACAACACGAGCGCTATAAACTTAGCACACAATCCTATTTTACACAGCCGAGCTAAACATATTGAAATCCATCATCACCTTTTAAGGGATCATATCTCCAAGAATCATGTTTCCCTTCATCATGTTGATACGGAAGATCAATTGGCTGATATTTTTACAAAACCGCTTCCACTAGATCAATTTAACAAAATTAGGAAGCAACTGCTTATCACTCCTTTGGAAGATGTTTTCTTTGATATCTGTGCTTCTTAACAAAAACTTTTAATGGACATCTTTTTCATTAGATTTGATGGGACATCTAATTAAGGGGGAGTTTTTATTCTTAACGGATATCTTTTTGAAATGACAAAGGGGGAGAAATAAATATAAAACTAAAACTTAGTAATTATGAAAAACTCAATCAATGAATTTCATAAATAAACTCTTGGCTTTACATTGAAAGTTGCTATATTCCCTAGTGAAGTGGATTTCATGTTCCATAATTCACGGGGAATAATAAGCACACATTTTATAAACAAGAGGAAAAGCTACAAAAGGAAATCTTCAGGTATGAAACTCATATGTTTTATATTTCCTTTATTTATATTTTGGAAATGTTTGTCATCTTCAAAAAGGGGGAGATTGTTGGCTAAATGGACATCTATAAATCCCTTTGTTTTGATTATGACAAACATTTCATTCTTATTGATCTAACGAGCTACTTGAGTGTGCAGGATTAAGGTGGATGACAAAGCAACTAGGGAAATCCATATGCTTACATGTTTATATTTTCATGCAATGTAATAGCTTTGTAAAAACTTGTACAAATATATAATGTACAAGTACTTAGATTACATGTAAATCAAGCGTTAGATCTTCCCTAGCTAAACACCACATTTAGATAAGTCATCCCCTTCAAATAGGATCACATATGCACACTCATACATATAATTAGTGCCTAAATTGAAACATTGAAACAGGATCAATCTCGGTCGACAAACTCCTCGACCGAGACACTCTCGGTCGACAATCTTCTCGACCGAGAAAGATCCAAAGTAGCTGTTAGACACAACTGACAAGGTAGTTGGCAGTTGGAGATAAACGTTGTAAAACACTTGTTCCAGAGAGCCTGTCGGTCGACAAAAGTTCGACCGAGTAGGTGTCTCGGTCGACCATTCCTCGACCGAGATGGTCTCTGACAGCAACTGCAGAATTAATTAATTAGCCGTTGTTAAAACAACAAACTTGTACCTAACGGCTAGTTAAGCACTTAGAAACCCCTAGAAGTTGTCTAGAACGTCCTTAAGCATCCTTAGGCCATTCCTATAAATAGGACAAGCCATAGGACACTCAAAGACACTTGCTACACTTGAGAAATCCTTGAGCATACTTTGAGCAATCTGTTTGTGAGCAATTTGAGCATTGTGACAATTGGCAAATTCCTTCCTTAGCTCAAAATTTGTGTCCTATAGGCTAGTATCTCCTACCCACTGCAATAACAAGTCCATATACTTGGTTAGGAGATCTATACGCTTGATCTAGGCAAATCAAGCCTTGGGCTACAAAGGATAAGTTGTAATTTCCTTTTTCCTTTCTTGTTCTCTATTACCGTTTGTACTCTCGTTGCTACTCCTATGTTGGAGGCTGCTGATTTGAGAGGGTGGAGATCTTCTTGGTGAAGAAGGTGACTTTGAGCTACTTCAGAAGGCTGGTGCAATGGGAGGTTACTTCTAGAGAGGAAGGCTACTTCAAGGGGGGGCTTGGAGTTACTTCAAGAAGGCTACCTCAAAGTTGGTGCACCTACTTCAAGTGAAGGCTGTTCAAAGGGTGTAAAGGAAAGTATTGTATTTTGTATAAATCCTTGAGAAGGTAATAAAATAAATACTTTCAAAATCCCGGTTGGGTAAGCAACCGGGTAGTGGACTGACAACTTTAGTAGTTGCTAAAGTTGGAACCACTCTAAACACCTGTCTCCTTCTTCCAATTTTCAATTGTGGTTGTTTGAGTTCAATAAATTGTTAAAATTATTTTAAAACTCTATTCACCCCCCCTCTAGTGTTTTTCACGTAGGTCATGACTCAACCACTTGGAGGAGGTTTCTCGACTGTATCACCCTATAAAACCAACCTTGATTGTGACCCAAGGTTGAGACAACACAACCAACACACATAGTCAAGGCACTTAACACTCACATCAACCCTAATAACCACCCAGGGCGATACTCCTCAACCAAGGCTCTAAACAAGGCACCCTCCTCTTTCTCTGTCCTCTAGATGATGTCAAGAATGAGAGGGAACACTCTAGAGGTGGCATATTTCACATCAAACCCCTACATTGGGTAAATTGGAATTTTCACCAATACTAGCACAAAAAGCACAAACTTAATCCAAACAAGCTCAAACTTGAAACTTGAGCTCTCTAAAAGCCCTAATAACATGTTAAGAGATTAGTGTTAGGTTCTGAGCACATTATTAAGCCAAAGCAAACAAGGTTACCCCAAAAATCAGGTCAGGGGTCGTACAATCAACTCATTGGTTGACCAACCTACTCGCAAGAGAGTTGGGATCGAGGTTGAAGAAGGCAAGTGAGGAAAGGACGACGCTGCACTCTCATACATGTTATAGAGGTAAGGATATTATCGCCCTTTCACCTTTTTTCATTTGGATTGAGCGTATCGCCACATGGGCCAAAGTTTCAGTTGGTGTGAACTGATTGGCTGGCCCAGTCAAGTTGGCAGGGCAGGGCCCATGGATCTCTACCTAGGTGACATGACCCTATTGGTATAAAATGAATTGTTTTGCAAAAATTCTAGAAATTAGTAGGATACTCAGTTTGAGGAAATTAGTATATGATTTTTTTTCTGAGAAAAATACAAGCAATCCAATACAAATATAATCAAGACCTAAATCTACTTCGAGTTTGAAAAGTGCCTAAAGTTAGCATCTTTGATGTATTAAATGAACTAGAACCCTATGTTCCAAGATTTGACGATTCTAATGTGTCCAATTGATATTTATGCTAAAATACTAATCATTTTTGAATAAAAATAACAACTTAAAAGTTATGTGAACTTAACAACCCATGTTTTGGATAATTAGGGTTTACTTGAAGATTAAGGGTGTAATTAATGTTAAATTAGGGTTTGTAAACCTAAAGGGCATGAAAAATGGTAATTAGGGTTTGGAAAGCCAAAACCTTACTAAAACCCTAAAGTTGACCTTGAAACCCTAACTTGAGACCCAACTCGGTCTTAATGATGATTTGGGTAAAATAATAATACATGAGTGTATTGCTTAAATTTCAAGATAATTTGCTTGGTTGCTTGTTTGATTTCTCTTGCTTGGATATCCAATGCACCTGATCAAGGTATGTGGTTATGCCTATGACTAACCACTTTTGTTTCCCAGTGTTTTCTGAGGTTTTTCCAAATTTCTTGAAATGAAATGCTTGGATGATATTTATTTCCTACAATCTATAAAGTCACTATGACTATCACAATATTATGCTTATAACTTTCTTAAACCCACATACCAACTCTAGAAATTGAGAATGGGAAGAAATGTAAAGTCATGGTGATGACTAAAGACTAGGCCCTAGATTGAGAAGGTCAGACTAGGCCCCACATTGGCAAGGTCATAAGAGGTCATGCTTACATGACACCTAGCTCCAGATTGAGAGGTGGCCAATAAGGTACCTAGCTCTAGATTGAGAGGTAACCTAAAGTCCTCTATAGGGACAAAACCCTAAGGGAGGGTATACCAGAGGTTGAGTAAAAATAGTTCAGAAGTTATGAAGAAAATGATAAATTTTGTTTCTATAACAATAATTGCTTGATTATGTTGTTACAAATAGCTATGAACATTTTGATTCCCCCACATACCTATATAACTTGCTATACCGAACGACTATCTTGTTTGTCGGCATTTTAGGATAATATGATATTATTGCTACAAGTTTAATGGAAAGTGGACTCTCATGAAGATGACACCAAATCAACAAGAAAGTAATGTAATCTATAGAGGATGTAGTTAGTTTTTATTTCATGTTGAAAACTTAGAAAACCACATTATGTAATTCCTTTGAGGAAAGGTAATCTTGTACAAAATTCACTCCTATATAGTGAAATTTGTTAATTATTTCTAGTTATTTTCTAAACCTGCGGTCATGTATGATTGATAATGCCCTTGCTCTCTCAGTCCGCCTGAATAGGGGATAACAAGGAGAGGGGGTCGTTACATTTGGTATCATTGCTGGTTTACCATTTAACCTTTAATAATTGTTGAATTTTAAGAATTCTATAGAGCCCAAAGGGAATTATTAGAGTGTTTTCCAAAGATGATGGTGTCTAGAAAGGACCATTATTCGACGACTAGAAACATTTTCCTCTGCAACGCTAGTCGACTTATGAGGACTCCTGGACCCGTACTTCCTACATGTCCAAATTTTGAGGACTTTACTCAAAATAACATATCTCTAGGATTTTTGATATTTTTCATCATCTCTTTACCCCCTTCACTCACAAAACCCTAGGTACCTATAACTACTCTCGGTATCCCTCTCTAAGTACAAGGGTTATGAGAAATAGGGGTTAAGGCATCCTTTGACAAATAATAAAAGGTATGTAATCAAAATATCATGGACATGATTTATGATGCTTTGATACTCTAAAAACTTAAACTGAGTTTAATTACATGGTTATGTGAATTATCATGTCCTGTTACAAGAGAATCACCATTTCCGTTGACACTCCCCATGATCTTTCAGAGGGTAGGCCCTCCCACAAGAAGAGGAGGTCCTTAGAGAAGAAGCAAAAGGCTATGGAGGAAGTGTCTTCCAAGAAGAGGAAGAGACCTGAAGGAACCTTTGAGGAACGCCTTGAACCTAAACATGTTCCCTTCGACAACCTAAACCCAGAGAATGATCAAAAATATGAACCAATGTTGGAAGATGAGGTCAAGCCCAAAGAGAACCCTGCTGATGGCCCATGACCTACAGTTGGGCATGTAGTGGTACACACTCCTGATGCTCTGTGGATGGAACAACTAGAGAAATTGACCAAGGATATGAGTGCCCTGACCCTTAAGGGCATTGCCAGAGATGAAAATGGAGAGCCACTACTCGTTCTCCCTGACCTTAGAGCCAACATTTTGGACTTCGTCAAGCTGAACATTGGAAAGTTTTTGGGAGAAGTTAAGATAGAAGTAGTCAACAAAGTTGATGCCTAGATTTCGGTAGTAGAGAATTATTTTCATATGCTGGAAGTGAAGCCAACCAAGAAAGTCCAAACAGTAAATTAGAATATTGTGAAGATACAAATAACATGTACAAGGTTGATTAGTTAGCTTAGACTTTTACTATGGATAGAAGTCTATAACTAAAATTTTACAAGGTATGAAAAAATATTTGTTTCATTCCAGCTTTCCAGTTTAGTAATAGTAGAATTTGATAATTATTATTGACTAAATGACAAACCACTGATCCTGAAATATTGGGATAACATCTCTGACCTTTTGGTCTCCCTTAAGTGGGGGTTACCAGGAGGCAGGGTCATTACATTTGGTATCAGAGCCGTGGTTTCTCATTTAATCCTGAGCAATTATTAAATTTTACAAATTATGTAGAACCGAGGGAGTTATTAGAGGATTTTCCAAAAGATGGAGGTGTCTAGAAAAGGATCATAGTCTGGGGGCTGGCAATATTTTCCTCCGCCCTGCTAGTCGGCCATGAGGACTCCCGAATGTAGTGTGACTGCCTGGCCAATGTCTGAGGTTCTGACTCGAAATAAGATACCTTTAAGACTATCTCATCTATTTCGTCCCTTCTCAAACCTAATTCAATTATGGATACTAGGATTTAGGGTTTTCCTCTCTCTTCCCCACCCTCTTGAGTACATGGTAAGTATGGTAAGAATTAGGGAATCCTCCATCAAATTAATAAAAGATACGTAAACAAGATGTCATCGGCATAAGTATAATTAGTTTAAACATAAACTAAAGTTTGATTGTATGCTTACATAGATGGATCGTGTGAAGACTGTAGCTATCCCCGAGGCCACCGAGAACCCAGCTAGGGGTGGTTGGCCTCCCCGCAAGAGGAGGGGATCTTACAAGAAGAGGAAGAGGGACTAGTGTGATGGGTCCTCAAAGAAGAGAAAGAGACCTGAGGGAGCTTCAGAAGAAGGCCCCAATCCTAAACTAGTACCCTTTGACAACCCTAAAATGGAACATGAAGAGGAACACATGTCTAAAGATGAGGTCAAGTTTGAGAAGAACTAGACCGGTAGTCCAGGATTGGCAATGGTGGTTCAAACCCCTGATGCCCTATGGATGGAACAACAAAAGAGGCTAACCATGGACATTAGTGCCCTGACCCTCAGGGATATAACCAAAGATGAAAATGGTGAGTCACTTTTCGTTCATCCCCGACTCGGAGTCACCATTTTAGACTTCGTCAAGATAAACATCGATAGATTATGGGGAGAGGATAAGACTGAAGTGGTCAACAAAGCGGATGCTTGGCTGCTGGTAGTCGAGAATGGTGTCTACATGCTAGAGGTACAACTGAACAAGAAGGTTCTTTTTGCTGCTCACCTCTTGGAAGGAGTAGCCAAGATCTGGTGGGAAAACCACATCATGGGACCAGATCTAAGTGAGGAGCCAATGGCATGGACCAACTTCAGTAGTATCTTTACTGCCAAATTCATCCCCACCTCAGCTAAGAAGGAGAAGGAAAGAGAGTTCACCAACATGACCCAGAGTAACCTATCCGTTGCAGACTTTGGCCGCAACTTTTGCATCCTAGAGAATTTTGGGCACATGATGGATTAGGAAAGGTTGGTGGACCATTTTGTAGAGCGTCTTCACCCCACAATCAAACCACATGTGATGGTGAGTAAACCAGCAACTCTCTTTGAAGCCTACAACACTACCTTAGGCATGGAAAGGACAGTGATGCCTACTCAGAACCCACCCAAAGGATAGTTGGTTTTCACTGAAGGAGCTCAAGGATAGAAGAATGACTACAAGAAAGGACAAGGACGCAACCACACCAAGGGCAAGCATGGACATAAAGGAAAGCCACGTGGAGAGAATCACTTTCAGAAGTGTCTTACCTGTGGACGGACACATCCTGGGAAGTACAACTTTGAGAAGAGGGTGTGCTACCATTTCCAGTAGGAGGGACACTTCATCACCAACTATCCTCTGCCTGATCTGAGAGGTCCAATGGCAGCACAACCAGTGGCAACAATACCCCTAGTAGGAGGTGGAGTACCAGTTGGAGGTCCACATGTTGGAGTGATAAGACAAGCCAAAGTGTTCACCATCGACAATGAAGAAGCCCATGCGAATGCTAATAGGTTGATCGAGGGTAATAACCCATAGAGTTTTCCTTTTAGTTTAGTTTGATCATGTAATAGAAGTCTGATATAGTATGAAACTATGTAGGCATGCTTGAAGTCCTGGGACAAAATGTAAAAGCTATTTTTGATTCTGGTTCAACTAATATTTTTATTTTGAGAAATCTGGCAACTATGCTTTGTTTGGACATCAAGGATTTAGGCTATGTTTTGGATGTCACAACCCCGAGTGGTTGAATATATACATCTCTTTTAAAAACCCTGATCTTGCCAGTTAAGTACCTGAGTCATGAGCTTCCCACTGATTCATCCTCCTCGATATGAATGATTTTTATATAATCATTGGTATGGATTGGCTGCACACCTATAGAGCACAGATTGATTGTAGAGAGAAGAAGATCCTCATTAGGAAACTTAGTCATCCACACTTTACTATTCAAGGAAGGAGAGATGGGACTACCAACCTTTATGTGTCGGCTTTTAAGGCTGAGCTGATGATATCCAAAGGATGCCGAGCATACTTGGCCATAGTCACAGAGCTTGAGGCTCAGGTACAACCCTTAGAGGAGATAGAGGTTGTTCAAGAGTATGTAGACGTGTTTCCAGATGATCTACCAGGGATTCCCCCCGAGAGGGAGGTAGATTTCTCCATTGAGTTAGCTCTCGGGACTAACCCTATATCTAAGGAACCCTATAGAATGGCCCTAGATGAGTTGCTTGAGTTGGAAACTCAGTTGCAGGAGTTGCTAGATAAAGGTTTTATCCGACCTAGTACATCACCATTGGGAGCACAAATCCTTTTTGTGAAGAAGAAGGATGGATCACTCCGGATGTGTATTGATTATTGGATGATCAACCTGGAGACCATTAAGAATAAGTACCCCTACCCAGAATAGATGACCTTTTTGACCAGCTCAAATCGGCCCAAGTCTTTTCCAAGATTGATTTGAGGTCTGGGTACCATCAGGTGAGAGTGAGAAGTGAGGATATACCTAAGACGACTTTCCAAACCTGATATGGCCATTATGATTTTTTTGGTCATGCTGTTTGGGTTGTCCAATGCACCCAGTGTCTTTAAGAACCTTATGAATAGTGTGTTCGAAACCTTCCTTGACTCCTTTGTGATCATATTCATAATTGACATATTGGTGTACTCCGATGACCTAGCTCAATATCTTGACCATCTGGGTAGAGTCATTGATATCCTGAGAAAGCATAAGTTCTATGGAAAGTTCTCAAAATGTGAGTTTTGGATAGATCAAGTCATGTTTCTTGGGCACATCATCTCAGGAGGAACAATCACCGTAGATCCAGCTAAAGTGTCAACAGTTCGAGACTGGCCTGCATTGAAGAACCCCTCTGAGATTCGTAGCTTCTTGGGGTTGGTCGGATACTATCGACGCTTCATCAAGGATTTCTCAAAGACCGCCTTGCCGCTTACCATGTTGACTCAGAAGGATGTGAAGTTTGTGTGGTTTGATATATGTGAGGCTCATTTTTAGGAGCTAAATGAGAAGCTGACCACTGCCCCAATATTGACCCTACCTTCTGGCAATGAGAGTTTTGTGTTATTCACCGACGCTTCAAAGATGGGACTTGGCTGTGTGTTGGAACAAAATTGGCATGTGGTTGCATATGCCTCCTGAAAACTCAAGCCCAATGAGGTGAATTACCTGACACATGACTTAGAGTTGGCTGCTATCATCCATGCGTTGAAGATATGGTGGCATTACCTATATGGTGGTACCTTCGAGATCCTCACCGACCATAAGAGCTTGAGTACCTCTTGAAATAGAGAGACCTGAACCTCCGACAATGATGATGGATGGAGTACATGAAGGATTATGACTTCACCATCGCCTATCATCCTGGAAAGGCAAACATCGTAGTTGATGCGTTGAGTTGAAAACAGCTCAGCTGCGTAGTTGTTTTGTCCAGTCAGTGGAAGAGCTTGTGGAGTGCACTCTGTATCCATTAGAGGATCGAGTTCGATTGGCCAATATTCAGATTTAGTCAGAGTTGTTGAACGAGATAGTGGTGAAACAATTGACCAGTTCAGAACTCAACAAGATGAAGGGCTTGATGAAGAAGCCACAAACCCGTCTCACAGTTGGTGTAGATGGAGGGATCAGTTTTGAGAACTGAATTTGGGTTCCTGAAGATTTTCCATTGAAGGAGCGTATCTTGCAAGAGGCTCATGGTTCTAAGTATATGGTACACCCAGGCACTACAAAGATGTTTAAGGACCTGTAGAGGTATTTCTGGTGGCCAGGAATGAAGAGAGACATTGTGACATATGTGGCCAGCTGTCTTACATGCCATATGGTGAAGGCTGAACACCAATGACCCGGCGAACTTTTATAGTCGATAGAGATTCCCAAGTGGAAATGGGTGCAGATCACCATTGATTTTGTGGTGGGTATACCCCAGACCAACAGAGTTCATGATGCGATATGGGTTGTGGTAGATCGCCTTACCAAGTCAACACACTACCTTACCCTAAAGACCACTGCCAAGGTGTCAGACCTAGCCGAGCTATATATCAGAGAGATAGTACGTTTGCATGGCGTACCCAGTTCTATCATCTCTGATAGAGACCCAAAGTTCACTTTGAAGTTGTGGAAGCAGGTACAAGAGGAACTTGGTGCAAGGTTGAAGTTTAGTACCGCTTATCACCCCAGATAGATGGTTAGTCAGAGAGGATTATCTAGACGTTAGAAGATTTGTTGAGAGCTTCTGTGCTCGATTGGGATGGATTATGGGAACAATAATTACCTTTGGCTGAGTTTGCCTACAACAACAGCTACCAAGCTAGTATCGGGATGAGAGGACCTTGTTGAGGTAAAATGAGCTCCAAGTGCATGCAAATAAAGTCGCTTTGATCAAGTAGAGGCTGAAGAGAGCCCAAGATCGACAGAAGTCGTATGCTGATGTGAAGCGGACTGACGTGCAGTTCACTATAGGAGAGCATGTATTATTGAAAATCCAACCGCTCTGAGCTATAGACAAGAATAGAGGGAAGCTGAGTCCCCGATATGTGGGTCCGTTTGAGGTGTTAGAATGGATTGGTGAAGCTGCATACCGTTTGGCGTTACCCCCTCAGTATAGTATGATGCATGATGTGTTTCACGTGTCCAATCTAAAGCGATATGTGCAAGATCCGAGCCATGTGCTGAGCATTGAGCCTATTGAGCTTCAAGGGAAGCTGACCTATCCTGAGTCACCTTTGCGAATTTTAGATATAAAGGTGAAAGAAATCAAATGTAAGAATATAGAGATGGTAAAGGTTCTTTGGAAGCCCCATGGAGAGGATGAGGCCACATGGGAGCTGAATACGGACGTGAAAAAAGCATATCCTGACTTGTTTGTTTGATTGCTGAATTTTGAGGGAAAAATTCTTATAAGGAGGGGAGGATGTACCTCAATTTTCTTAACTCAAAATTGAAATGTAATTTCTCCTTGTAAGGATATTGATAACACCCAAATTTACAGATATTATCTATGCTATTTATCTATGGTTTTGTGTCACTTTGGCCCTAATATGCCCTCTAATGCTCATGTTTTAGTTCCTTTTATCTTTACATAGATAAAGTAACTAGTTAGCCAATAAAGTAGCCAATCTAGCCAGTTTTGGGACAAGCTGGCACCAAACCTATGATGACATCTTTCCCCATGATCTCTCTCTTTGAGGCCCTTATAAGCTGTGTTATCTAATAGATCTTCTAATGATAAATGCATATGTAACATGAACTCAACCGCCATCTCAGGACTTGATCTTTGCTCTAATTATTCGATTTATTGCCTAAATCTTCTAATGTGCAATCATACTAAAGGCAATCGATTTATACTAAATTTAATTGAATTTATTCTCCTTTTGCAGGTCATTTTGGGCCCAAACAAGCACCAAAGACCAACTAGAGGGGTTGGCCCTTTATTTCATTTACACTGCAATTGTGGTTCCTCGTCATTTTGCCCACGATTTACTTCTCCCTCTATCAAACCCTACATCGCGACCCGCGATTCATAGAAATCACGACTACCAACGCCTTCAATTGTGACCGACTCCTCATGTCTAGACTGCGACCTTCACTCTAGCAACCCAACCGCGGTCGCGGTCCTCCACCCCACATTAGCTGTGACCCACGGTAGCTACTCTGCCGCCCATGATCATCTCCATGCAAGCACCTACTTCTCGTAGCTGACAACGACAACAACTGCTTTGTGATCCACCTCCAACTCCGCACTGCACCCACAGTCTCCCCTCTTCCACTACCGCGACCAGGAGATCAAGCCACACATGTGATCTTCCTTTCCGCAACCGTGGTTCCAATGCCTCGACTTCGACAATTGAGACCAAGCGACGGGAACACCTTGACCTACCCTACCACGGCCTCCCTTTCCCTAACACCATGACCAATGAACAACAACGACAGTCACACAACAACCGATCACGGCTTCCCTCTGACCTGCTCCCCCTTCATCTACCAGATGCGACCTGCAACAACCCTAGACTGTGCTTCTAGCAGCAGCCATGTCCACCTCTCCATCTCGACCCTGCCTCTAAGACACAACCTGCTATGCCATCACACAGCCTCAGCGTGCAACCATGGACAACAACCATCTCCAGACTGTGACTATAAGGCACCACGACCTCCAACACCACCAAAACCGCGATCGTGGTTTCCATAACCATGACCGATTCAAGTGAATAGAGCCCCCATCCGCCCCTATAAATAGTTGACCAGATCTAAAGTCTTAGGGGAGTCAGGAGGGTCCGAAGTGGAGTCCAGGTCAGGAGAGCGAGTCCAGAGATCGAAAGGTTGTGATTTTGTCCACCCTAAGGGGAACCTCGACCCAGAGTCCCACAGGAGAGAACGGAGGTCCGAGAAGACCGAGGTGCTCACTCCACACTGCCCTCTATAGTAGGCTTTCATCCTCTCTCCACCATTCCACATATTTTCACCAGATCTATGGTGGAAACCCAGATCTAGACCATCCACTATCATCTTCCACCTCCGTTCATCCACAGAGCCACTATTTGGGGTATATCTAGAGAGAGAGAGAGAGGACCAAGGAGTCCATATCTGATCAAGGCAGAGGACCAAAAGATGAGATCTAGCCTATACGGAAGCAAAGGAGTGAGAGCCACCTCTCCTCCACGGGCTAAATCTTATCTTCTTCCCCTTTCTTCTGTTGTGTTCCCTGACTTCTTGTACAATGATGTTCTTCCATCTTTGTTCGGTGACAACTATGCTTGTCTATGGCTAGTTGAGATCCTTTTTGGCTGTGTAGCCCGTTTTGGGCATGTGTATGTACTTTTGCCTTAAGCAAGTAGATTTATTTCAAATCTAGTATGTTTTCTTGTTCTATCTTCTCTCACTAGTTGTGATTGCTAGTTTGGTTGATCTCTTTCTAGTATGAACTGCTATTTCTACCTATATCGAGAGATCCATGTAGGAATAGACACGAGAAGATAATTTGGATTAGAATTTGAGTTGAGGACAATTCAAGGTTGTCAGTTCCTAACATCCCCATAATATTCTAAGACCCGAGAGGGTACCCATAATATTCTCGGGTGTTGATTTTTCATCCTCGAGAGAGGTTCGATGGCATATCACGATGGGTTTTAGTCATGCTACGCGAGAGCAAGTGGGATGACCCCACATGAACAGACACGACATTACATACTATGTTCGTATATATATTGCTTGCTTAGGTGTTCAAGGATTGTCTACGCCCGAGAATGGGTGCATAGACTACCCAGGTTGTGGTTACATAGTCAGGAGCTCCTTCTCTCTTATTAGTAGAATCCCGCGAACTCTATTTTGTTTCCTTTTCTCCTCTGTGTTTTGTTTTATTTCGTGACAACCCGCTAGACTAGTTCTAGCACACATTTTCATCGACTATTGTTTTGGATTATCAGACTAAAGAACAAAATCTATGGCATCCTAAACGTCACTGCATCCCTGTGTTCGACCACGTATATCTACATCGACCGTATAATAAAAGTTGCGGGCGTCCTTGAAGGTTTCAGGTTATAAATTAAAACATCTGACTCACTTCTGGGCCAATTAGATATATGAACAAATAATTGCATGGTTTGATTTAAATGAATGGATTTCCTTGATAATAGCCTTGCTATTTGATTTGTGGGCCTTATTGGCTATTGGGCCCAATAACAAGAAAAAGAAAATAAAAGGAAAAATAAATTCAGTTGATAAAAGGATAATTAAGAAAAGGAGAAAAGAAAGAGGTAGAAGCCTCTAGAAGGCTAGGAGGTAGCCTCTAAAGGTATATTTCGTGTCTTTGGTCTCTTGGGTCCCAAGGAGCCGAAGTTGCCAAGATAATAAGAAAGGAAAGAGAAAATACCAAATAAATTGGTTTTATTAAAGGATAACTTGCTTATGAAGGAAATACCCTTTTCATTTGGAATTTGGGTGTCTAATTTGGTACACAAGTAGATAATACTAATCCAAATTTCCTTTAAAATTTGAATGAAAAAGGATAAACGAGGAGAGAGTTATGGATTTTATAAGTTTTCAATGCATTGAATTAAATATTACATGTTTTTCTCTTTTTAAAGGAAAATGGGAAAATCGGGGCGATGACAGCCATCAGATCCCCGTGTGGTCTAGAGGACCACAGATCTGACGATGACTATGCATCATCTACCCTGAGTCACAGAAGGAAAGGGAGAGGGCAAAAACTGGGAATTGTTCGTGTTTAATGTAATAAGTAGAGATGTGGATGAGTCCATCATCTTCGGGAGTCTGTTCTGATGAGGACGAATCCAATTTGTGGATGGTTTCATGGAGAATTAAAGAAGTCCCCAGTTTCTTGGATACCTGTACGAGACCCTATTTATAGGGAGGGGTCTGGGCATCACGAACAACCCTAGAAACCATACCCTCGAGACCGAAACCCTGCTGCGATCATTTTTTTGCTCTCAATTGGATCATTTCCCCTGTTCTTCCCCACCCCTCCACCCCCGTCAAGCTGCCACCATTGCCAAAGAAGCCAAGGATCGTTGGAGGTGAAGGAGCAATGTGGAGGAGGAATTGAAGGCACCCTTGAGTTCAGGAGAGCCAGGTGGAGCTCTCGGTTCGGTTGGTTTACTCGCAGACGCACGGAAGCCCAAAGTCAACCCAAGAATTAACCTTAGCTCGCTGCAAGCAACACACACGAGGAGGAAAATGATACCCAACCAATTTACCAATCTGCCCTTCCTCGTCTTCAGTCTGGGTAAGGGAAAATCTGTCCTTTGTATCTTTTGATCGTGAGTAAGGCACGCACCTATGGATCGTTGGATCCCGCATGGTCCAGCGGACCACAGATGAATGACTAATGTTTTATGGTGACATTTCCTTTCTGCTAGAAAATCCAAAAAATGCTTTTCTTTGCTAAAATCGTATAAATTGATAGGAAGATCAGATGAAGAAACTTTATATATGAAAAATGATAAAAAATACGAGTAATTTGATAAAATTAGTTTTAACATCTGATTTCTTTTTTATTTGCAATAAGTTGATCATAAAGTGCATTAAATTTTGGATAAAAACCCTAATGATGATTAGAGATCAAATCTAAAATGCTTAATGGGTTAAATTTAGTATAAATAACCTATTGAGAGATGAAGTGAGATTTAGATCTGATCTTAGAGATTAATTGGCTTGTTTTAGGGTTTTAATCCATGAATCTATGATAATACATGTAGAAACCCTAATCTTGGGTAAAGAAGGAAATTAACTTGAATAATCCGAATTTATTGGGATAATGATGTTATTTATTGATCCTAATCCTGATAGAAGGAATATGACAAGTTAATTAGGGTTTATAATTAGATTTGCTGAATTAGGGTTATAATATCAATAATGAGGATGAACCCTAATGAAACCCTAAAAAGGAAGTAGCAAACCCTAGGAAGCGAGTTCATATGAGTGTAATCTACGGAAGTGAATAGTAATTAAATTATATGATTGTTTTAGGATTATTGATTGTGTGAACTACCTGCTTGTGTGGATATTTCATTACTTGGATTATTGTTAGCTTGTTGAATCGACTGAACATGTATGTGGTTATTTATGAATAATCGATTTAGTTTCACGACATTTCATGAACGTTTTATCGATTAGATGCAACCTAAAGTGTTGGATGTTTAATTTTGCAATCCTATAAAGTCCCTATGATTATCACAATTAAGTATATATGTGTATTCTCGAACCTACATGCCACTCTGATGTACGTTGCATGACCAAGCCCCAGAGGGAAGGTCTAATCGGTCAAGCTTCAGAGGGTAGACCATTGGGCACCATGAGAGGTGACCCCAAGAACCAAGCTTGAGATGGAGAAGGTGGCCTTATGTCCCTTGCAAGGACAGAAACCCTAAGAGAGGATAACCCAGGGTTTAGGACAAAAGCGGTTGAGAATGTCACATTGAAAATGTAATTATTTGTGGAAATTTTGTGTTGTTAATAACTTATTTGTGATAATTAGGTTGTTAAAAACTATTTGTGGAAATTTTGATTGTTCCCAACATACCAGTAAAGAAATATACTGACCGACATTTTGTTTGTCGCCGTTTTAGGTACAGTTATGAAAATGGACAAATAGTAAATCAGAATATTGTGAAGATACAAATAACCTGTACAAGGAGGATTAATTAGATTAGACTTTTACTATGGATAGAAGTCTAGAACCGAAATCTTACAAGGTATGAAAAAAGATTTGTTTCATTCCAGCTTTCCAGTTTAGTAGTAGTAGAATTTGATCATTATTATTGATTAAATGACGAACCACTGATCCAATATTGGGATAACGTCTCTGGCCTTTTGGTCTCCCTTAAGTGGGGGTTACCAAGAGGCGGGGTCGTTACACGTACCTCCATGATCTTGATTCTATTACACCATGCAAACCACACATCGCCCATGTTCCAGGAAGCTAACCCTAGTTTATCGATGACCATTACAAGTGCTTCAACACCATGTTTTCTATCTGTGTTATACTTCCTTGACAGGCCTTACGCAACACCCTTAATGCCCTAGGCATAAGGGACTCTATCGAAAACACCCTATGGCGAAGTCACATCCTCCTATTCCCCTATCAAATCCTTTTTGTGTTCAATGATCTCACTTTGGTATTCATGACCACTATTTTCCTTCTTTACTGCTCAAGAGGGAATTAACTGTAAGATTTGGATTTTTGGGGAATACATTGAAGTCTCAGCTAGGAAAATCACCTCCATCATTCTCGATAGAGGGGATGATTATTGGCTCTCTCTCGATGCATGGAGCACCCGCATGAAACTTACCCTAGCATATACACCCAGACAAGTTTTGGGAAGACATCACGAGGCTTCCTCCTTCTCTGCCATGGGGACCAAAAGCCTCTAGCATCCACAACCTCATCATTCATTATCTCCAGCTCATCCTATCTTGTGCTGTCTTCAATAGGGTAGACACTCAATGTGCCATCACTCAAATAGATCTTTACACTCTGTGGTTCCTTCTTAATGACGAGCTGTTCAATTGGGGGAACTTCATCCTCGAGCATATAAGTACTCAAGTGAGCCGCTACACCACTTTGGCTTTTAGCATCAGCCATATAGTGACTACAATAGACATCTTCTTGGGCTACACCCACATTTCCTTCCCAATGATCCCGCTTAAAGGCCCTCATCACCTGATTGAATTCCCATACCTAAAGGGAAGCAAGTCCATCTGCTATGGTGCCACATACACATATTATTTGGTACTAAGGATTCCATTATCCACCTCGAGTTCCTCCGCCACACCAGGCTTGCAGTGGCCAATCTTATTTTTGACCTATCCAATCTATTGACATATGTCAAATAGTTCAATCTTGAGAACCCATTCTCAAGGATGCCATCTCTGAGCCATCCAACCCACAGGAGGAGTGTCTCAATGGAGGCAAATGACGATGCAACCAATCCTCCTCCCCCACCATTGCAATGTCACACCAGGAGGCACACTACAGACAATATAGGAGCCAACGAGCCTTATGGATTCTATGGGATCTAGGAGTAGTTGGACCAAATTTAGCATGAGAAGCAATGCCGAGGGCATCAACTCAATCACCTTTACTTTATGCAGCATGCTCAGGAGTCATGGTTTGTTGACTGCAACCATTAGACTCCCAACCAATCTTCCTATGAGGAGTATGGGGCTCACCAGGCATACCCTAACCCCAACTCCCTAAATTGGGAGAACTACTACTACAATCCCGCTTCCTCTTCCACTCCTCCACTTCCTTGATATCCACTACCATAGTGATTTTCCCTCCATCTCAATTTTGAGATTTTCTTAGGATGAGCAAAATTCTATGTTAGGAATGGAGGTAGGTAGTATGTACCAATTCCACCCCTATCTTCCTTTTCTAGCATTATCTCATTTTTCATTTCATTTTACATGTAGTTTGCTTTTTGAAATTAGTTGCTTTTGTTCCTTAATGATGCAATTTGGACTTTATCTTTTCAGTCAGATGAATAGACATGTGCTATCAATGTCCCCCCTTGATTGCATGAAAACTAATTCTAGATCAATTTTTTTACAAATTACCATGATTAGAACTCACCATGTCACCTAGGACCCCAAACTAGCATTGCTCCTTGGAAATTTTGGCAAGCCTTATTGCATTGATAAGAATCAAACACATATTCGTTCTATTTTAAACTATTGAGTAACTTATCATATATATTGTATAATGCAGTGACAAGAAGATTCCAATTAATACAATGACACTCCACAAAAAAAGACTAGCACCTTCCACTCTTCACCTAAAAAAAATCACTTTATGCCAAATCTCAAGTCTGGGGTGGCATAATCATTCACCTCTCACCATTCTACCATACTCCTCATATTTAATAAGGGCATACCATCAAAAGATTCCAAAGTGCATACTGAAAAATACGGTCAATGTAATTGCAATACATGAATAAAAAGATCCTGTACAAAACTTACACATAAATATGGGAGTGTCGAAGTAAAAGGGAGATAAAGATTGTTTCTTCGCAAAGTCTTAAGATAGAAATAAGCTATAATGTATGTTTTAATAGGGAATGTGGAAAGGAAATTGGATTGCTTGGCCAAGAAAGGAGGTAAGGAACAAAGTAATGCTATTAGGGTGAGGAAAGACATGTTGTTAGAACAATTTGGAACAATTTGTGATTCCTTGTTTCTTGAGGACAAGAAAACATTCAAGTCAGGGGTATTTTGATGAATGCATATTCATCCCTTTTCAAATGCATCATTTAAATCCATTTCCTAGTAATTTTATCTTGCATTTGCTAATTTTCTAGAAATAATTGCAATTTACATACTCTTGACACATTATTCAGAATTCTCACCATTTTCATCCTTATTTTGTAGATTCTACCCTCATTTAGAATTTCTCAACTTTAGAAAACCAGAACCTACTTTAACTCTTAGAACTAAAGGACTAAGGACTGCAAATACAAATTTCAATAATCTTAATACTTGAATCAAGTAGTTCATTCAGTGAATAGATTGATTCACTAATGCAAAATGCTATGATCTAGAGCTCCAATCAGTCATTCCATAGTATCAATCTAGCAACTCATCTTTTACACTCACCGTTTAAACTGGCCAATTCAACATTGAATTAGGCGATCCATACCACAAATCGGTCGACTCAGAAGTTCAAGCCCGATGTTTCAAGCTCCAAGCATTTGACTTAGATTCCTTAGCGGTTGAGTCTTGGTTAAAAGGTATCACTACCCTACCATTAGGATTTTGACCCGCATCCTTGGGACCTTGCACACATAGATCTGAACCTAGAAATTCACGCTTTGAACAGATCGATTCATAATCTGTGAACAAATTTTCCAGCCGCCAGATAGGAGTCTTCTAGAGTGTTTACTAGGGTTTCCACCCCTCCTTCCCTTATAAAAGGAGGGGGGATTCCACAAAGAGGGGGATCTAATTTTTTTGCATATTGATCTAGTTTTAGCACTTGTTTACATTCTTGTTTTAGAATTCTTACATCTGTACTCTTGTTTCTTCAATAAAATTCCTAGTTAAATTCTTATTCATGGTCTTCTTGTTTTGGGCAAGGAATTAACAAAGGTAACCATTTCATTGTTACTAGGCTAGAGTCACTTCCATATTCTTCCTCCTTTTGTAGTCTATGGCTTCCTTTGTTTGTTCCTTCCTTCTTTAATTCCTATGGATCATGAGTAGTTCCTCATATTGGGATACAGGGAGTAGCCCCATATCCACAATAGATTAGGTCGAATCCTCTATGATAAAAACTTGTTAGATGGTGTTTGTTTGGAATATCACCATACTTAAATGACTTGATCTCTTATTTTTGTTGAATTTAGTTTTGGGTGATGAGATATCAGACCCCAAGGCTCATAACAACGAAACAAATGCATACAACTTCAGATGAGATATCAGAAGGAGCTTTGTTAGGATGAGAAAGCAAGGATCCGCAAATGCCATGATCAATGGGTTTGCGGGAAGTTTGACTTTTGTAAATGCATTTGCAAATTTTTTCACATACCCTCAAATAACTTGTTTTGTGATCATAAATTTCATCGATCTAGTCTTACACATGCGATGGTGGTAAAACCCATAACCCCTATATCCTTTATCATCAAATCAATCTTAGACCTCCTAATCGCTCACTTCTAACAACCCCTTTTCTTTCTTGCAATTTAATTCTACTCTTAGATAAGTTTTCTTACTTTTCCTTAACATAACTCTCTCTTTTATTTGTTCCTAGCATAATTCTCCCTTGTCTTCTTCTCACTGTAACTTTTATTTCCTTAATCATACTTAATCTTTCTTTACTTGTTCTAGCATAATCAACCCTTCAACCAATGAGTTTTCAATTCTTGTTCAATAATTGCTGAAAGTAATCCTACTAAAAAATTAATCTTAAAAATGTTGTCATGCGGGACCGACTGCTTTATACTAATAAATTAACCTTGATTGGTTGTTTTTCCGTTAATAAGAGATTAAACTCTAGGAATCAACCCTAGTGATTTGTTGTGTAAACAACATGCATCAATAATCTATCTTCCTTCTTTTCTAAGGAAGTTGATGACACATATTTCCTATGAGTAAGGAAATGAATTCTTCTCATGTCATCGAAGCAATGCACATGTTCTGATAATGACATTCCACCAATGGTGGGCCAATTTATGAACCATGTACGAAATAAAATGAACTTTTTGGTTCTTAGGGAAAGCCATGTCCTCAAAATTTCATCAAATGGAGAGTATCCAATCATCACCTTTTTCCACCATATTAACTTCATTCTCACCTTTGAAGTACACCAGGTGCATCTCAATGAAGTCAGGTAGGGTATACTTCTTCAATCATTTTGGGGAAACATGTTATCGACTTTCCCTACCAAGGAAGAGTAGAACCAACTCCTATTCTGGGTAGTGTCTGATGTCTAGATTGTCATAACAAATGTCAGGTTATCTTGAGATAACTACCATTTAAATTTCAACAAGATAAGGAGATTCATCTCTAAGGGTCACTAGTGGAGAATTTCATAGGTGTGACAATCCACCACATAAAATAATATTACTCAAAAATTAAAATGTTAGTCAAACTCTAATTAACTATATTACCATAAAGGCACATAATTCAAACTTAATAGAAAATTCCAAACATTCCATATGAATACTTGCACAATTACCCAAACTTCACATATATTTATATCAAGTAACTTTACATGAGTTGGTTGCTTCATCCACAACATGTGTACACAATCTAGACTTATAGATGCTTGCAACGTATACATTGTTGATTGCATAACATGAAAAACTTGATTTGGTATACATTATTTACAAATCCTTTTGGACATAATTGAGAGTACATGGATGACTCTAGGAATCTAATCAAAACCACACCAACTTATTAGCTATATTGGTCTCCAAACTGAGGGTCCTACTACTAATGGTCTGAATACAATGTTGGTCACCTAAAAGATGTGGAAAACCACAGAGTGAGACTCGAGTCCCAGAGATATGATATAAAAACTAATATCATTTATTACTAAAAAATATGTTATTAATTAAAATAGTTAAAGTAGATAATATAATAGGTTGGAAAACTAATCAAACATTATATAATGGGCATGCATAGATAAAGGTACATATATAAATAATTGGACATGTAAAGGTATGAATCACATTTAATATTGTCTGGAATAGCAAACCAATAGTTATCATACGATTTGATTCATCAAGTAATCCTAATAGATATACTACATGGTTGAATTATATATTTCATTAAGCCATGGGTAGTTTGAGGTGTACCACTCAAACTACAAACTAACTAATGTGAAGTCACAATCAAACTTGTATAAGATCTTAAGATGAGTGAAATCCCAAATATCTCTTCCCCTTGACCAATTTGAGTGACAAAATATAGTGGCACAATGACCCTCCCACTAAAAACTTGGTTTGTCCGGGGTTCACAAGCCACGACACCAAAAATCTGGGTATATAACCCTCAAATCAAGTTTTGTTTGCAACAACTCGCTATCATATAAAATCCAAGATACACCCTCAATCACTCGCTATAGCCTTGGAATTTGGATGACAAAGATAAACCCTCCCCGCACTCATATATACTTAAAAGTGTATGACTTCGAGCTCCTCCTGACAATTAAAATTGCTATAATGATTACTTATTCGAGTATCCTCAAAGTCCTGAAACTAAGATAGTTCTTTCTCAGATGATAGCACATTATTAGGGTTAACATGATCATAGTTTATCTTCCATATCCAGAACTACTCTCTATCATATAACATCTGAGATACATTGTCAACCACTCTCTATAATTTTAGAATCTGGATGATAAAGATAAACCCTCTACGGACCTACATATACTCAAAAGGGTACGACTCTGAACTCCTTGTCACAATTAAAATTGCTACAAGGATTACTTATTCTAGTATCCATAAAGTTTTAAAACTAAGATAGTTCTATGGTCATATGACACTACATGATAAGGATTAACCTGATTAATTAATCCAGTTAAACTTTTTTCTATAGTCAAGTTACATACAAGGCCCTATATGTATTTTTGCAAAAATTATGTATTGCAAATTAGAAGATATAAGACATATAAAATAATTTCAAGTTACTCAATTATAGTATACCAAAGCATCCTCATCCATAAGAGGACCAAAACATTATTTAGGGCACATGAAAGCCCAATTTGTCATTAAGATCACAACAGTGATAACTCTTCTTAGGAATATTCATAAGACATTAACAAGGTAGCAACCAAAATTTCATGTTAAATATCCAACATAAAAGTTATGATGTTTTTGAGATTTGGGTATGGAATGGCCAAAACCTACATAGATGAGCTACCTTTACTAGTAGGGTTTTGTCCAACCCAAAAGTTTGTACATAATAACGGCTAGGAAAAGCCTTAAAATCATTAAATAAACTAAAAATAGGAAAAAGAAACTCTAAGGGTTATCACCCTCTATCAAATGGTTAGCATTGGCCTACACCTCTTCACTGTCAATGGCAAACACCTGAGCATGTCTCGTCTCTCCTATGGGTGGGGCTATAGTTTGTGCGACTGCTACTGCTAGTGGTATTTCTACCACAGGTTGGGTTGCTACTGGGCCCAGATCTCTCAGGTCAGGAAGAGGATAGTTGGCCTGAAAGTGTCCCTCTTGCTGGCAACAGAAGCACCCCTTCTTCTCCAAGCGGGACTTGCCCGGGTGTTCTTTTCCATAGTTGCGGCATCTAGGGTGGTGATTTTCATTGTGGGGTTTTCCTTTTCTTCCATGTATTCCTTTAGTATTGTTGCATCCTTGTCCTTTCTTATGCTCATTCCTCATGCCATAGGTACCTTCAATGAAACCTAGATACCCCTTTGGTGGGTTCAATGGAGGCATCATCATCTTCTCCATGTCCAGGGTGATGTTTTAGGTGTCAGTGAAGTTTTTTGGTCTGGTTTCCATTACATGAGGCTTGATTGCAGGGTGGAGACATTCTATGAAGTGATCCACCCATCTTTCCTCAGTCAACATGTAACCAAACTTCTCCAAGAGGTAGAACTTGCGGGCGAAGTCTACTACAAATAGACTACCCTAAACTAGGTATGTGAACTCCCTCTCTTTATCTTTCTTGGCAGAGACATGTACAATCTGGAAGAGAAGATGGTTCTGAAGTCACTCCAGGCCATTAGGTCTTCATTTAGATCTCGTACCATGATGTGGTTCTCCCACCAGATATTGGTTGCTCCTTCCATACTAGTCTATTATAAGGGATTGCTATCTCATTCCATAAGGTTTAATAGCTTCCAAATAAAATAAAGTTTTACCAGATTACCATGAACACTATGTAAAAAAATACGCATGCATTAAAACAGTAGGTCTATTTCCCATCTTTTGGAAAAAAGACACCATAAAAATTATATTTCAGGAACATTTACATATGTATATCAAATGTTGTCTATGCATGTTTAAAGAGAGGATCTAAAAAATACAATAGAAAATATATTTAGGGGTTAAGGAAGATGAGAAAATTCATATCTCCATCTTGCTCACACCAAATAGGACATAAGAGATCATCTTTTAGAATCTTTAAGTGTTTTAGAACAAGATTAGTGTGGTGCATGAAATAAGTAGGCAAGAAATGCATCAAAAATTATATCACTTGCCTTAGGTGTGAAGAAAAAATAGAGTCTAACCAAGAAACCATGAAAAAGAGCAGCACAGATCTGAGCATTATCCTTTAAAAGCACTTTTCCTTAAGAACGAGGTGCGTCTATAACAAAGAGAGAAGAAAAGAGTATCCTTTAACCATATGACCAACTTTTCATCTTGTAGTATTATCGATTTCATCAATGATAGAGAGGAGAAGTAAGAAACAACAAGAAAAAGGGTTAGGAGATATGTTACGTGTGTAGGGCAAGAAACTAGGTTACAAGGCTTGGATCCGTCTAAGGGAAGCTAGATCCAATGCATGCATTAACGATCTTGCAAGTTTTTTTTTTCTTTTAGAGACCTTTTTGTTATCCACTAATGGCTTCTTGTCAATCTCTAGCAGCAACAAGGGGTTTGATAATAGGCTTGTTAGATGGTAGTTGGGAGGGGTATATATAGGTAGGATGTAAGAGAGAGAAAGTCAACAAGTTTAAGGTAGCATTTCCCCACTCAAGAGACCAATTTCTCCATCGGTTGATAACAAAAAAAATCAAAATCTCCATTGGTTGATGACCACCCATAAATTCCATCGATTTTCTACCTTACAAAACTTCAAACGGTTCTTAACCACCTAAAATTTCTATCAGTTAATGACCACCCAAAGCTCCCATCAGTTGTCAACCACCCCGAATTTCCATGGGTTGAGAACCACCCAGAACTTCCATCGACTATCAACAACCTATAACTTCCATCGACTAACCACCACCTAGAAATTTCCATTAGTTACCAACCACCCAAAATTTCCATCGTCTGTCCACATCTCAATACTTCTATAGGTCAATAACTACCCATAACTTCAATCAGTTGACAACCACCCAAAACTTCCATTGGTTGATTAATTTAGAAAGACATGGGTAGGTGCACTTGTCATCACAAATAATTTGACGATTATGAAAACAATGTAGGCATGCTTGAGATCATGGGACATAATGTAAAATCTCTATTTCACTCTGGTTCTACTAATACTTTCATTTTGAGAAATCTTACAACTATGCTTTGTTTGGACGTCAAGGATTTAGGATATGCTTTGCACGTCACTACCCTGAGTGGTTGAATCTTTGCATCTCTCCTAAAAACCCCAATTATACTAGTTAAATATCTGAATAATGAGATCCCTAAAAACCTTAGTTATACCGATTAAATATATGAATAATGAGATCCCTATAGATTTTATCCTTCTTGACATGAATGACTTTGATCTAATAATTGGTATGGTTTGGCTCTATACTTACAGGGCAAAGATAGACTGTAGGGAAAAGAAAATAAGAATAGAGAGACTAGGTCATCTACAGTTCACCATTAGAGGTAGGAAGGATGATACCACTAGCCTGTATGTGTCAGCCTTGAATGCAAAGAAGATGATAACCAAAGGCTGTTAGGCATTCCTAACAGTAGTTACTGAGCCAGAGCCTAAGGTGAAGCCTTTAGAGGAGACAAAGGTGGCCAAGGACTATGCAAATGTGTTCCTAAGATGATTTTCCTGGGATACCTCTGGAGAGATAGAGGTGGAATTTTTGACAGAGTTAGCTCCAGGGATAAACCCTATTTCTAGGGAACCTTATAGGATGGCCCCCACTGAGTTGGTTGAACTGAAAAACAACTGCAAGAATTGCTAGAGAAAGGCTTCATCTGACCTAGCACTTCTCCTTGGGGAGAACCAACCCTCTTTGTGAAGAAGAAGGATGGATCACTTTGAATTTGCATAGACTATAAAATGATCAATCAGGCTACCATTAAGAACAAGTATCCTTTACCCTATATAGATGACCTGTTTGACCAACTCATGTCAGCTCGAGTCTTTTAAAAGATTGATCTAATATCCGAGTATCATGAGTTGTGAGTCAAGAATGAGGACATCCCAAAAACCATTTTTCGAACCCGTTATGGCCACTATGAGTTTGTGGTTATGTTGTTTGGGTTGTCCAATGCCCCAAGGGTGTTTATGAATCTCATGAATAGTGTGTTCCAACCTTTCCAAGACTTTTTGTCATAGTGTTCATAGATGATATCTTGGTTTACTACAATGACTTAGAGAAACACTGTGACCACCTGGTTAGAGTCCTTAATATCTTGAGAAAGCAGAGGTTCTAAGGGAAATTCTTAAAGTGTGAGTTTTGGATAGATTGTGTCATGTTCCTCAGACACATCATATCTGGAGGGACCATCTTAGTGGATCCTACTAAAGTTCTGTCCATATGTGATTGACCAGCACCTAAGAACCCTTCCAAGATTCATAGCTTCCTAGGATTAGCTAGATATTACTGATGCTTTATAAAGGATTTCTCAAAGACCGATCTACCCCTCACGAAACTCACTCGAAAGGATAAGAAGTTTGTATGGTCCAATTTGTGTGAAGCTCAATTCCAAGAATTGAAGGAAAAGTTGACCACCGCTCCTATTTTGACTCTACCATTAGGTAATGAAGGTTTTATGATCTTCACCGATGCATCACAGATGGGGTTTGGATGCATGCTAGAGAAAAATAGACATGTTGTTGCTCATGCCTCCAGATAGCTCAAGACAAATGAAGTAAACTACCCGACACATGATTTAGATCTGTCTGTGATTATACATGCCCTGAAGATCTAGAGACACTATCTTTATGGAGCCACTTTTGAAATCCTCATTAACCACAAATGATTGGAGTACCTACTGACTGAGAAGGACCAAAATCTGAGACAAAGATGATGGATGGAGTATATGAAAGACTATGATTTCACCATCACCTATCACCCTAGAAAAGCTAATGTAGTAGCAGGCACTCTTAGTTGGAAACAACTTAGGGTGCAACTGTCTTATATACCTAGTGGGGAGAATTGGAAGAGTTTGCTATGTGGACTCTATAGCCATTAGAAGATTGGATCTGTGTGGCTAATATCCAGATAAAACTAGACATTTTGACTAAGTTGGTAGCTGCCCAATTAGCCAGCCCAGAGCTTGACAAGATGAAGGGTTTGTTAGAGAAACCTCAAACACATCTCTTAGTGAGAGTAGATGGTGGGATCTTCTATAAAAGTTGTATTTGCGTTCTTTAAGATTATCCCTTGAAGAATCATATCTTATAAGAAACTCATGGTTCTAAGTATACGATACATCTTGGCACTACTAGATGTTTAAAGACTTGTAACGATACTTTTGGTGGTCTGGAATGAAGAGAGACATAGCGACATATGTGGCCATTTGTCTCATGTGCCAGATGGTGAAGGATAAACACCAATTACCTAGTGAATTAATGCAATCAATTGAGATTCTTGAGTCGAAAATGGAAACATATCACTGTGGACTTTGTGGTGGGTCTCCCCAAGACAAAGAAAGGTCATGATGCAATATGGGTTGTGGTATATCACCTTACTAAGTCAACACATTTGCTTTCCTTAAAGATCACTTCCAAGTGACAAACCTAGATGAACCATATATAGAGAGATAGTTCAATTGCATGGTGTTTTGAGTTCAATTGTTTCTGATCATGACCCTAAGTTCACCTCCAAGCTATGGAAGCAGGTGCATGCAGAACTCAATACTAGATTGAAGTTTAGCACAAATTATCACCCCCAGTCTGATGGACAGTTAGAAAGAATAATCTAGACTTTAGAGGATTTGTTGAGAGCATGTGTGCTCCATTCGGGTGGATCATGGGAGCAATACTTACCCTTAGATGAGTTTGCTTACATTAATAATTACCAAGCCAATATCGGGATGCCTCCATACAAAGCTCTTTATGAGAGGCTATTTTGGTCACCGCTTCATTGGGATGATGTAGGTGAGAGGACCTTATAGAGGTTAGAAGAACTACAGTTGTATGATGATAAAGTCGCTTTGATCAAGCAAAGGATGAAGAGAGCCCAAGATCGACAAAAGTCGTATGCTGATGTGAAGTGGACTGACTTGCACTTTAGTGTAGGAGAACATGCCTTTTTGAAAATTTGACCCCTTAGTTATAGCTAAGAACAAAGGAAAGTTAAGTCCCTGATACATGGGTCTGTTTGAGATTTTAGAATGGATTGATGAAGCTGCTTATTGTTTACCCTTACCCCCTCAATATAGTATGAAGCATAATGTGTTCCATGTGTCCAGACTAAAGCGCTATGTGAAGGATCCAAGCCATGTGCTGAGCATTGAATCTATTGAACTCCATGGGAGGCTGACATACGCTGAGTCGCCTATGAGGGTACTAGATACCAAGGTGAAAGAGCTCAAGGATAAAAAGATAGAGATGGTAAAGGTTCTTTGGAAGCACCATGGAGAGGATGAAGCCACATGGGAGCTAAAGATAGACATGGAGAAGTCTTATCCTAAATTGTTTGTTTGATTAGTTGAATTTTGAGGACAAAATTTCTATAAGAGGGGAAGGATGTTATAAGCTCAATTTTCACTTATATTTTAAATAATTGAAATGCAACTTTTCTAGTAAAAGAGACTTGATTGGAAATTTATGTGCTCTGTTTTTAAAAAATGGTCTCCTTTGCAACTTTTCCCTTGAATGATGGATTTTGTGGATTCTACTATTTTATTATTCCAATAAAGGATAAAAGGAAAAGGGAGAGAACAAAATCCCATAATAAGCAAAGAGCAAAAGAAAATAGATAATGATTATATGTGCTTAAGAGCATGCTGTAGAATTCTCTAGAAAGTGACATAGATGGACAAAATTAATTAGTTTTAGATTGCATATGGTTTCTAATAGAAATAATAACCAAAATAAAGAAAATAAAAAATAAAGAAAGAGAAAAAGATGTGTTTTAATGCATAATATATGCCTTATAAGTGGATGACTTGGATGTTAAGAAAATATATTTTACTTTTCTAATTTTGGTCCAAATCTTTTCATACATCTAGATAAAGTCATTAAAGACTTCCACTTAAAATTTGAGATTAAAAGGATGGATGGTTTGTGAGATATAGATTTTATAAAAATCCCTAAAGTGAAAGAAAAGACATTAAATGTCACGATTTCTATTCATATTAGAAATCCTAATTTGAGCCTTTTATCTTGGTGTGCGGATTGTGGACCATTGGATCTGTGATCCAATGACAACACCATCATCACCTATCTTCAGCCAATTTAGGCAACTTGAAAATACATCTACAAATTTATTACAAATCTCTCTCCCACCTCAATGCTTGAGTAGGTGTGAAAACTAATCCAATGGATTCAAGAGACTAATCCAAAGTGGACTACCCTTGGATTTTCCTAGATTGAGGATCTCTATAAGAATCACCCATTTCCATGTCAGACATGGTTGACCCTCGATTATAAATAGAGGGTCATAGACCATCTACAAACTCATCAACTGATCCGATATATTTGACCAAATTCCACAAGAATTTCTACACCACTAATTTGGTTCTTGATCTCGATCTCTACCCTGGATGATCTTGCTTCCTCATCGATGAGTTACCCTCTCGTCCCAATGGCCCTGACCTTTTATGAAGGAATTGAAGTGCTCTCTGGGTTCAGGGAGGTGATACGAAGGTGGAGAAGGTCCTAGCTTCCTCGCTCATGTGCTAGATCAAAGAGTCAACTCGTCAGTTGACCAACCTGCTTGTAAGAGAGTTGGGACTGAGGTTGAATAAGAAAAGTGAGGAAAGGATGATGCTGCCTTCTAGCACACATTATATAGGTAAGGGTATTATTGACATTTCTCATTTTTCTCTTTTGGATTGAGTGAGTCACCACGTGGGCCATCCGCTCAGTTGGCATTGACTGATTGGCCGTCCCAGCCAAGTTGGTTGGGTGGGGCCCTGGCTCTCTGCCTAGATGGAAGGCTCCTATAGTCTAAATTGAATTAGTTTGTAAACATTCTAGTAATTAGTAGAATAATCAATTTAAGGCAAGTAATATATGATTTTTTCTTAGAAAAATACAAAAAATCCAATAAAAATATAGTTAGGACCTAAATATACTTCTACTTTGGGAAGTGCCTAAAGTTAGCATCTTTAATGTGTTAAATGAACTAGAACCCTAAGTTCCAAGATTTGATGATTCTAATGTGTCTAACAGATATTGATGCTAAAAGACTGATATTTTATGAATAAAAAGAGAAACTTGAAAGTAATGTGAAACGAGCAACCCATGTTTTGGATAATTAGGGTTTCCTTGAAGATTTAAGTTGTAATTAATGATAAATTAGGGTTTGTAAACCTAAAGGGCATGAAAAGTGGTTATTAGGATTTGAAAAGCAAAAAACATACTGAAATCCTAAAGTTGACCTTGAAACCCTAACTTGAGATCCAAGTTAATCTTAATAATGATTTGGATAAAATAATAATACATGGGTGTATTGCTTAAACTTTTAGGATAATTTGCTTGGTTGCTTGTTTGATTGCTCTTGCTTGGACATCCAATGCACCTGATCAAGGTATGTGGTGACGCCTATGACTAACCGCTTTAGTTTCCCAACATTTTTTGAGGTTTTATTGAATTGAATGAAATGAAATGCTTGGATGATATATATTTCCTCCAATCACTATGTCTATCACAATATTATTCTTATAACTTACTCGAACCCGCATACCAACTTTGGAAATTGAGAATGGGAATAAATGTAAAGTCATGGTGATGACTAAAGACTAGGCCCTACATTGGGAAGGTTACGCCAGGCCCCAAATTAGGAAGGTCATAAGAGGTCATGACCTAGATTGGGAAGATCGACATGGCACCTAGATCCAAATTGATAGGTGGCCAATAAGGAACCTAGATCCAGATTGGGAGGTAGCTTAAAGTCTACTGTAGGGATAAAATCCTAAGAGAGGGTATACTAGAGGTTGAGTAAAAATGGTTGAGAAGTTATGAAGAAAACGAAATTTTTTGTTTATGTAATAATAATTTCTTGGTTATGTTGTTACAAATAAATGAAAACATTTTGATTCCCCCACATACCAGTATAACTTTCTATATCGACTGACTATTTTGTTTCTCAGTATTTTAGGATAATATGATGTTATTTCTACAAGTTTAATGAAAAGTGGACTCTCATGAAGAAGGCACTAAACCAATAATAAAGTAATGTAATCTTTGGAGGATGTAGTTAGTTTTTATTTCATGTTGCAAACTTATAAAACCATATTATGTAATTCCATTGAGGAAAGGAAATCTTGTACAAAACTCACTCCTATATAGTGAAATTTATTAATTATTTATAGTTATTTGTTAAACCTGCGGTCCTGTATGATTGATAATGTCCCTTTCCCTCTTGGTCCACCTGAATAGGGGATAACAGGGGGAGGGGGTCATTGCATTATAAGTCTATAATACGTAGCCTATCCAACTAATTTACATTTATCATTATCTAACTCTTTCTAATCTAATTAGATTTTATCTCTTATATATATGAATAGTGGAATGAGAGGCATACCTATAGTTTGATCTGAACTCAACCACAAGCTTATCCTTCAATTGTAGGTGCTAGTTGTAGGGGTGAGGATGAGGTAGTGATGATGCTAGTGTAGCACACAATAGAACTTGTGGGATAGCAATGTCAAGAGTAGTGGTGGCGAGGTTTCATGCTTGAGAACAATATGCATATGTGCTCCATCCTTTCTTATGCGGACTCTGCAAATCTTATTCATGGATCTAAAACTACAGATCACACAATACACACTATAGAGGAGGGAGATATTCCATTTGATGCTTAGAGCTCTAGGAATATCGGAGAAGGAGAGGTAGTCAGTTCTCATTGGGGTCTTCCTATGGCTGTAGCATCGAGGTAGGTGGTGGTGGCATGGAGAGGAGGTATCATTTTGTATAGGTGAAGGTTCTTTAGTTTAGGGTTGCCTCTTGTGGTGCCAATGATGCGATGATTTTGAGTCGCATTTATAGACCTTTTTCATATGTGTTTTGTGCTCTAATTACTCATTTTTATGGATAATATTGCATAATTCACTCATTTCGGTCTTTGCCATCATTCTATGTCAAATCCCCTTTGTTTTACCATTTTGAGCATTATTTATCATATTATCATAATTTGTGTGGATTTACTTGGTCTTGTTGTGGAATTTCAGGAAAAACAAGTATCTGCTTCCGTCGATACCATCGACGGAAGTCGATACCATCGACCAAGCCACATATTGCCAGCCGAGAGGAGCAGCACAGAGTCGATACCATCGACACTCAAGTCGATGGTATCGAGATCCCTTCAGATTGCTGGCGAGGAATCCATCGATACCATCGACCCAAGTCGATGCCATCGACACATTGAGGCTACATCGTCGCTAAACGACAACAACCGACGCTAAGGAGAGTCGATACCATCGACCCAAGTCGATGGTATCGAGATGACCACATGCGCTCAGATGAAAAGAAAAGAAAGCTGCCGCTAATACGCTGGGTCGATACCATCGACCCGCGTCGATGGTATCGACGCCAGCAGATATGCGTTGGATTCATTTTGATCTCGATCGGATGGCTGGAGTTATTTGACGACCTAATTAGGGACTTATACCTAATGACGGCCGCCCACACGAGGGGATCATCGGATTTTGCATTGCACGAGTGCCGAGGAAGGAGAAAAAGGAGAACGGAGGCCAGAAGCTCATCCCGGTGATTCGAACGCTGCCGAAGACGAATTCCACCACCGACAGGCGGGGAATCTCGTATTCTACGCCAAGGATCTACCGGTTCTTCTCCGTTCAGGGGTTTTCCCACTTGTTTCACGTTTTTCTTATGAATTCCCCTATTTCTACCATGTATTCGTGCGAGATGAACATGAGAGGCTAAAACCCTCCATCTTTAGGACCGGGAGTAGCCCGGGAATGCATTGTATGACAATTTTATATTGATAATTCATATTTTCTCTCTCAAATCCGTGGTATAGTTTCGTTTTCTCCATATATATTGTTATGCTTGATCACCATAATAATAGCTTAATGCCCTTAATCACTTCGACAGAAGGATTAACGGTTGAAAAGAGACGAAACCTACATTAATCAATAAAAACCTTGACAAAGGAGTTGTAAAATTAATGGTGGGAACTGAGAGATCGTTTATAATGCGCTTAGTTTAGGGGAATGATTACTACGACGGTGGAATCAACCTAAACCTAAGTAGTGAGTTACACCACGACAGTGGGTAATTCTGTTTTCAGGCCACTACCCGGATAGAGAGAGAAGAGTGAGGAATTATATAAAACCTAATACAATGTTGACCCGCGACGAAACCGCAATCCTAAAGATATCCTTTTGAATTGATTAAATTAACCTTTAATCAATTGTTTTCATTGTTTCATTTTATTTTCTTTTAATTTCGACAACAAACCTTACTTTGTTATTCGGCCTAGCTGATTGCGATTAGTTAGTAGAAGTCTCCAATAATTCACGTGTCCCTGAGTTCGACTCGGGCCTCACAAATGCCTATATTACTCGACGCGTATACTTGCGTTTAAGCACGTAGTAAAATACACGGCAAGTTTTTGGCACCGTTGCCGGGGATACAGCGAATTATTGGCACTTCGAGTGCTAAGAGCGGCCACTCTAGGCCACAATTTTTTTATTTTATTTTGTAACAACTTTAAAATTCTTAAAATTCTCTATATTTGTGTTTACTCGTTCAAAGCATAGTACTGAACCCTGATTTTCTTATTTCAGGTACTTTGCATGGTGCATACACGTAGCGCACACTACGCGAATCGCACACCTGAGGTTCCACCTCCGGGACCAGAGGACGAGGATTACTACGAGCAAGATCACCAAAGCGACATAGATTCTGAATCTGAGCAAGAGCAAGCAGAAGAAATGGCCGAACCACAGACGATATGGGAGAAGATCAAAGCGTCTTCTTCATCAGCTTCAAAGGGGCCTATCAAGAAACAGGGGCTCAACATTCCAACCTACAAGATTGATCCAGCGTTGATTAACTTGGTTAAATCAAATGCATTTCACGGGTTGAAGAATGAGGACCCAGTGGCACACATCAGTCAGTTCGTTGAAAACTGCGATATGGTGAAGATAGACAGGTTCCCACAGGATGTTCTGTACCTCAAGTTGTTCCCAAGCTCCCTGGCAGGAGTTGCGAGAGAGTGGCTACATAACCTCGATGATGAGTTTGTTGAATCATGGGATCATATGGTGGAGGTTTTCTTCGAGAGGTTTTTCCCTCCTGAGAAGACCAACGACATGATTAGGAAGATTCACAATTTCACCCAACAGGCGGGTGAAACATATTCTGAGACCTGGGAGCGATTCCAGGTCATGTTGAGGAGATGTCCACATCATGGACTGGACAAGGAGACACAGGTGAAGATCTTCTATTTTGCTCTCTTCGAGCATGATAGAAGCAACTTGGACTCGGCCGGTTCAGGATTTTTCTTGAACAACACTGATACGAGATGTTGGGAAATACTGAAGAACATGGCACGAAAGAAATCCTGGGGAGAAAGAGAGAGAAGCCCAGTTGAGCAAGCAAGAGTTGCCAGTGAGTCCAAGGCAATGAGAGAGTTAAATGAGAAGATGGATCTTCTCGCAAAGAAGCTACTGCAGAAGGAAGACAATGAGTCCGAGGAGGAGGCTCAAGTCAAGTACATGAGGCAACATCAAGGGTACAGGAACAATGACTATTCATGGCGAAAGGACAAAAAGTTCTCATGGAAGGATCCGAACAATTTTCTGCAGGATCCGGATGCCAAGCCTGCACCAGCCACAGAGGACAAGAGCACGGAGTTTCTCAATCAGGTCATCAAACAAAACCAGGAGTTAATGAACACATTTGGGCAACAAATCAAGCAACATGGTGAATTTATGAACCAATTTGGGCAGACTTTGCAGAGTCATGGGGCTCAAATGAGAACCATAGAGACTTCCATGGCGCAGATGGCGGCTGAAATTGCAAGTTTGAAGAAGCCAGCACATTCGGGTTTTCCGGGGAACACCAATGTTCCCGGGGGAAACCAGCAGGCCAAGGCCATCCTACTGAGGAGCGGTAAGAAAGTGTTGAATCCAAGGGCGGATGACACAAGCACACCGCAGGACAAAGTTGAAGATGCAATCATCAAGGAGCAGCCCACACCTGTCACAGGGCAAGCTGAAGATATAGCTGAGAATGGTAATGAAGAACAAGCTGCTGAGGAGGAACCGCAAAAATTGACACCCTATGTGCCACCTCATCAAAGGACACATACTGTTCCGGTCCCCTATCCCAATAGCGCAAAGGCAAGGAAGGTGGATGCACAATTTAAGAAATTTCTGGACAGCTTTAGGAAGTTATCGGTAAATATTCCGTTGTTGGAGGCGATTGAGCAAATCCCGTCATATGGGAAGTTCCTAAAAGATGTCATCACCAAGAAGAGGAAAATACCCGACACTGAGGTCGTGGTGCTGAAGGAGCAAGTGAGTGCTTTCATTATGGGCACTTTGCCGCCGAAGAGACAGGACCCCGGTTGTTTCAATATTTCTTGTTTTATCGGGAAGTTCAAATTCGGAGAAGCACTATGTGATTCTAGGGCAAGCATCAATTTGATGCCCCTTTCTACATTTAAAAAGTTGGGATTAAAGGAGTCAAGGCCAAGCAACATGACTATCCAATTGGCCGATAATTTCGTGGTGAAACCTTATGGAATCTGCGAAGATGTCTTGGTAAAGGTGGACCGATTTGTTTTTCCGGCTGATTTCGTGGTTATGGAAATGCAGGACGAGCATGGCAATGAGTTGCTACTTGGACGCCCATTCCAAGCTACAGCTGATATGATCTTGGAGATGGGGAGAGGTCGCTTGACCTTGGGCATTGCGGATGATCGCTTTGAGATGGTCATGCCCACTAGCAATGCGCCTACTAAAGCAAAAGCACACTGTAACATGGTGAAACATGTGGAGCACAATATCTCCCTTTGCCTTGGGAAGCCATTCTTGGACATGGCTCATGTGATGAGTAAGATGGATAATGGAACCTTAGTTGTGGACATTATGGAGAAAACTAAAGTTGTTTCTTTATGCAAAGCTGTTGGGTTTCCGAATGATGAGAATGAGGACATTCCACCTTCTTGGGAGGATGAGGTGATCATTACTTTAGTTTTTGATGCATATCCAGAATTGCCGTTGGAGGCGTGTTTGTTAAATGTCACATATGATTGGATGCGGAGTACTTCACTCAAGGAGTGCGCCAAAATGCTTCAGATGCTTCCATGTTTTTACACGAGGCACTATGAAGATTTAGGTACACTTCCCCCACCGCTGCAATCATCTCTTATTTGTCCGCCTGAGTTGGAGTTGAAACCACTGCCCCCGCATCTTAAGTACGTCTTTCTAGCTGAGAAGGACAAGTTACCAGTGATTGTATCTGCTTACTTGAGTGCGGATGAGAAGGAGCAATTACTGATAGTGCTCAAGAACCACCGTGGAGCTTTTGGGTGGTCTGTTGCAGACATCAAGGGGATCTCCCCTACACTTTGTCAGCATAAGATTCGGCTTGAGGAGGGAGCCAAACCAGTCATCCAGCCTCAAAGACATTTGAATCCGAGCATGATGGAGGTTGTGAAGAAGGAAGTCATAAAACTTCTTGCTGCAGGGATCATATATGCCATATCAGATTCGACGTGGGTGAGTCCCACACAGGTAGTCCCTAAAAAGGGGGGAATTACTGTTACTACAAATCTGTTGAATGAACCTGTCACCACCCGATTGGTAACCGGGTGGCGTGTTTGCATTGACTACCGCCGATTGAATGCCGCAACTCTTAAAGATCATTTTCCTTTGCCATTCATTGATCAGATTTTGGAACGTCTTGCCGGACGGTCGCATTTTTGTTTTCTGGATGGGTATTCGGGGTATAACCAGATTTCTATTGATCCTTTGGATCAAGAGAAGTCTACGTTCACTTGTCCCTACGGGACTTTTGCTTACCGACGGATGCCGTTTGGATTATGTAATGCACCGGCAACGTTTCAACGCTGCATGCTCGCCATATTCTCTGACATGGTGGAGCGTTGTCTTGAGGTTTTCATGGATGACTTCTCAGTTTATGGGGCGTCTTTTGATGAGTGTCTATATAACTTGGACAAGGTGCTTCAGCGGTGCGAGGACACACACTTGGTCCTCAATTGGGAGAAATGTCACATGATGGTGACGGAAGGAATAGTGCTAGGACACAAGGTGTCTAGCAAGGGTCTTGAGGTAGACCCCGTAAAAATTGAGGTGATTTCTAAGCTACCCCCACCTAATTCCGTAAAAGGGGTGAGAAGCTTTTTGGGACACACCGGGTTTTATCGGCGATTCATCAAGGATTTTTCTAAAATCGCAAAACCTTTATCCGAATTGTTGGAAAAAGATGCAGTTTTGATTTCAATGATAAGTGTCTTCACGCATTCGAAGTTTTGAAAGAAAAGTTGATTTCGGCTCTGGTTGTTCAAACGCCGGATTGGACAAAACCATTCGAATTGATGTGCGACGCTTCCGATTATGCAGTGGGAGCCGTTTTGGGGCAAATGGTAGATAATAAGCCCGTTGTGATTTTCTACGCCTCCAAAACACTTAATGATGCTCAATTGAACTATACAACTACAGAAAAAGAGTTACTTTCCGTCGTGTTTGCTTTTGAAAAATTTCGGCAGTACTTAGTGGGTTCTAAAGTAGTTGTGTGGACCGATCACGCTGCGATAAAATATTTGATGGAGAAAAAGGATGCAAAGCCTAGACTCATTAGGTGGATTTTGCTTTTACAAGAATTTGATATTGAAATCAAGGACAAGTCAGGAATTGAAAATGTGGTGGATGACCACTTGTCTAGGTTAGAAAGGGTAGATGAACAAGGTTTACACATACCCATAACCGAGACATTCCCCGATGAACAACTTTTGAAAATTGATTCTAAGGAACCATGGTTTGCTAATATTGTTAACTATTTGGCTTGCGGGATCATCCCAGAAGACTGGTCTTATCAAGAGAAAAAGAAATTCTTTCATTCTTTGAGATACTATTTTTGGGATGACCCAATTCTTTTGAAGCAGTGCAGGGATGGTATTCTTCGTAGGTGTGTGCCGGAGGTGGAGTACGAGAGTGTTCTCCACCACTGCCATGCGTCGCCTACGGGAGGACACCATGCTAGTTCACGGACAGCAGCCAAAGTGTTGGAAAGCGGCCTTTATTGGCCAACTTTGTTCCGGGATGCCTATGATTTTGTGAGGCAATGTGACCCGTGCCAGCGCGCAGGTAACATTTCAAGGAGACCAGAGATGCCCCTGAATGTATTTCAGGAAGTTGAGGTATTTGACTTATGGGGCATAGACTTCATGGGACCCTTTGTGTCCTCAAATTCAAATTTATATATCTTGCTTGCTGTTGATTATGTGTCGAAGTGGGTGGAAGCAATCCCCACAAGGACTAATGATTCGAATGTAGTGTGCATGTTTGTGAAAGAAAATATATTCTGTAGGTTCGGGATACCCCGAATGATCATAAGTGATGGAGGCACGCATTTCCGGAATTAGAAATTTTCGACACTTTTGAAGAAATATGGGGTCAAGCACAACATCGGCACCCCATATCATCCACAAACGCAAGGACAGGTGGAGGTTTCAAATCGGGAAATCAAGAAGATTCTAGAATGGACAGTGGCATCCACAAGAAAAAATTGGAGTGCCCTACTACCGGACGCACTTTGGGCGTATAGAACGGCGTACAAAACACCTATAGGCACCACGCCTTTTAGGTTGGCGTATGGCCGGGCTTGCCACTTTCCGGTGGAGTTGGAGCACAAGGCCCATTGGGCGCTAAGAAGGCTGAACTTGAGTTATGATGAAGCGGGGAAAAAGAGGATGTTCGAATTGAACGAATTAGACGAGTTACGCATGACGACATATGAGAATGCCTGCATCTACAAGGAGCGCACAAAGCTGATCCACGACCGACATATTGAGATGCGCACGTTCAAGAAGGGAGACAATGTTCTATTGTTTAACTCCCGTCTCAAATTACATACCGGGAAGCTGAAGTCCCGGTGGAGTGGACCCTTTGTAGTGGAAGAGGTGAGACCGCACGGTGCGATTCTTGTGCGTGATGGAGATGCCACGTTCTTGGTGAACGGGCAACGCTTAAAGTTGTATTTTGGTGAAAACTACAAGAGAAAAGTGAATGAGGTCAAACTCATTACACTTGTGGATGAATGAGATGATGGGAAGACGTCTAGCCTAAGACGTTAAAGAAGGGCGCTTGTTGGGAGGCAACCCAACCATTGGTACATTAGGATAGGTTAATTTTAGTCATAGATTGCTTTTATTTTGTTTAATTTTAGTGTAAAGAAGATACCTTGATCCATTTGTTCAATGTGCAGGCACAGGCAGGGTCGATACCATCGACACACTGGTCGATGGTATCGACATGGGTTCAGGTTGACAGCTGCAAAAATCGCACTGAGTCGATACTATCGACGCCACTGTCGATGGTATCGACATACCTTCTGGCAGGTCGCAATAAAAATGTCGATAGTATCGACACACCAGTCGATACCATCGAGATCTCTGGAGAAGTTCAGAAGATTTTTGCTCAGTCAACTCGATACCATCGACGGCCTCGTCGATGGTATCGACATGATCACATGTTGAATTGAAGAAGTGGTGGTGTCGCAATAAAAGCAAGTCGATACCATCGACCCTTGTCGATCGTATCGACATCCATGTCACCGATCCGCGCAAAGACATCGACGACGATCGCGAATCCACATCAGCGATCCGGGTGCTACGTCGATACTATCGACTTGCGTCGATGGTATCGACAGGTCAGCAATCCGGGTTTCCCGATCCAACAAACATCAACCGTCGATACTCGTGAGGGAGGCGGATAGCATCGAGACGTGTCGATACCATCGACCCGAGTCGATGGTATCGACGGGTCGACAGTAGCGCCGGCCAAGTCTATTTAAGGAGACTTGCAACGTCATTTGACGTCACACCTTCAGAGAAAACATCCTCTTTTGCGCCGAGCACTCCCCCGAGCCATCCAAGACTGAAGAGAAGCGACATCGAGCAGGGATCTTCACTGAGCGGAGAATCACTTCTCCATCTTCCCCGAGCTCTCTTCGTCTAATCCCATCTTTCTTGCAACAATGGTGCACGCCGCCGGATCATCATCCTCACACGAGATTGTGGAGTTTGTTCCACCCCCTACTGCTTCAGTCTCACGTCCGCACCTGGCTCACCCTTCCGCGGAGGTGAAGAAGGTCTATGAGGAGATCATGAAGCGGAAGATCGAGCCGGCCCGGTATGTGGACCGGGGAATGATCCGTGATCTGGGATTCGAGGCCAACTTGGCCTATGTGCTGAAGTGTCAAGCACGCCACACAGCATAAGAACAGGCGAGCTGGAGCGCCATGCGGATGGGCAGCCGTTCTTCGGCGAATGGCCCACCTACAAGGAATTGGTGGCGGAGTTTATGGCGTCTCTCGACGTCTGCGTCGTACCCAACGATGTGGTGGCGTCGGACCGTGAGTGGATCAAGGGGAGGGTGTCCTTCCGGCCGTTCAACATCAACTACAACATCACTCTTAAGCAGTTCAACAACATCTTTAACTGGAACCACTCCCAACATGATCACCGACGCCCAGATTCCCGCACCGACTACGACAAGATCTTCGTCGAGCTAGTCACAGTGCCGGCGGGAAAGACAGTGAGCTACCACAATGCTGCGGTAGCGGACTTCGAGCATCCCTTCGTCCGGGTCTTACACCGGATGTTGAGCCTTACGTTCTTTGCTCGGAGCGATTTAGCATTGAGCAAGTTTCAGGAGAGCGATCTTTTCTTCCTCTACATGCTCCTGAAGCGACAAGAATGCAACTGGGGTGCGTTCTTTCTGTAGCGCGTCCTGGCGGTGAAGAGGAGTACCGTTCAAACCTTATCCTTCTCCGGGATGGGTTGGCGTATGCACACTGCCACGTCAACCATGCTTATCAAGAGTGCGCACTGCCGGACGCCGTCTTCCACATCGAGGGAGCCCAGCACTTCCGGTGGCCGATCATAGCCGTCGAGTCCGATGAAGAAGAAGAAGGCGGTAATGACGACCAAGAAGGCGAGGCTGAGGAGGAAGAGGAGGCTTTCACACCTCTTCGCGCACGAGTAGCACCACGGAAGCGTCCTAGGATGCATCCGGGTGCGTCTTCATCATCACAGCCCCAGCCGCCATCACCACAGCCCTCGCAGCCAGGCGAGGATGTCTACTCAATGCAAGGAATGTACACGATGCTGCAGGACATACATCAGACACAACAGTAGCATCTAGAGATGTATACCGGTATTCAGGATACTACGAACCGGTTACTTGACAACCAAAGGGCGATGTTCAAGAATGAACGTCTCCTCCTTGAAAACCAACAACAAATACACAATCGGTTGCAAAGAATGGAGATGCAACATGAGCCCTTTTACGACCATTACTGGAGTCAGAGCTACTTTGGAGGCTATCCACAGCCTCCGCCGAGGACCCATTACGATCCGAGCTTCCAGGGGGAGTATCCTTCTTGGGATCCTACGGCCCCACAGTACCCGCCTCCGCCTCCACCAGAATGATCAGGGTATCTCTGTTCCACTCTTAAGTTTGTTTTTGACTATGAGGCCATAGTCGAATTCAAGCTTAGGGGGGTAGCTGGAACAACTCTATCTTTTCTTTTGTTGTTTTTAGTTTTTGTTTTGCTATTTGTTTTTGCATTTTTAGTTTTTTGTTTAGGATCCACATCTATCTAGTGTAACTGTGGATGTCGTAAAAGTTGTCATCTCACTGTGTATTCATGGGAAATTTAAGGGAATTTTAAAATTTTTGTGTCTTTTGGATAGCTTGACTTGGTTGTCCTTGGGGAGCTTATCCTAGGAAAATGATTGATTATGTCAACTTTAAAACAATATGTCACACCTATACTCCCATTGACTCATGAAAAGTGGATAGTAACGGTTGTTTGAGCCTAACCTAACCAAATGGTAATGAGACCTTAATTGGATGTAAGAGAGAACCCTCCAAACCATTACAGAGGTCAGTGAGGAGGGACACATAATATCTTTCTAAGGTTCAGTCATTTAATCTTGTGATCATTCCATGTCATTTTTCCATAATCCACCTAAGAACTGGAAGTAAAGTACAGTTTTAATTTTTTCTTGTGTGCATAGCATTTAGATAGGAATTGCATTGATATTTTCTATACTTTTGCATAAAAAGAGAAAAATATAGGGATTCATGCACATCACCTTTAGGTGCATTCCATGTAGTTGCACTCATGACTTTCATGTTTATCATGCATAAAGTACATCATGTATCTCAATTTTTCCTCAAAAGTGATCTAAACTGTTCCATACCTTCAAAATATTGCAAAGATTTCCAATCATGAAGAAAACAGCCCAATACATGTATCTCTAAGCAATTATGGATATGTGGGCTAAAAAGAAAGAAAGAGAAAAAAAAGAAAAAAAAAGAAAGAGAATTTAGAAGGAAATGGAACAAGAGGGAGAAAGGAACATGACATCACTCGCATTACAGGAAAACTGAGTACATGATGTGGCTTCAGTAGATTTCCATCTCATTTTGAGGTGGAAGGTTAGGGCATGCATCATTTCACCCAAATTAGGCATTAGGGCATTTTTATTGTGCATTTGCATCACGTAGGACATTTTGTTTTATGCATATTTGAACTGTGCAATACTTCCAAGTTCTTCCATGAACCACCCATTCCATCCACCCGTTGCTCGGATTGGTAGGCCACCGTGAATTTCTCCTCACTAATGATTATCAGGAGAACTGCTTCCGTGTAGATGGTAGTTAGGGCGAGCAATGTAGTGTAGGCGATCACAAGATGCACCAATGCTGAATCGGCGAATTTTAATATGTTAACTGCCTTATGTGATAGTGTTCATCGGTTTGAAGGATAATTTCTCTTATTGATGATTATTGTCGCCTTTAGGGTAATTACTGTTGTGTGGTTAGAGAAGGCCGGGTTGAGAACGTTCAGTGGGAGTCACATGGGATGTGGGTTGGTGTGTTGATTTTTAGTTGACATCTGCAATTCTATTCTAAGGATCAGTTGCTCGAGGGCGAGCAATGTTCAAGCTTAGGGGAGTTTGATGCGATGATTTTGAAACGCATTTATAGACCTTTTTCATATGTGTTTTGTGCTCTAATTACTCATTTTTATGGATAATATTGCATAATTCACTCATTTCGGTCTTTGCCATCATTCTATGTCAAATCCCCTTTGTTTTACCATTTTGAGCATTATTTATCATATTATCATAATTTGTGTGGATTTACTTGGTCTTGTTGTGGAATTTCAGGAAAAACAAGTATCTGCTTCCGTCGATACCATCGACGGAAGTCGATACCATCGACCAAGCCATAGATTGCCAGACGAGAGGAGCAGCACAGAGTCGATACCATCGACACTCAAGTGGATGGTATCGAGATCCCTTCAGATTGCTGGCGAGGAATCCGTCGATACCATCGACCCAAGTCGATGCCATCGACACATTGAGGCTACAACGTCGCTAAACGACAACAACCGACGCTAAGGAGAGTCGATACCATCGACCCAAGTCGATGGTATCGAGATGACCACAGGTGCTCAGACGAAAAGAAAAGAAAGCTGCCGCTAATACGCTGGGTCGATACCATCGACCCGCGTCGATGGTATCGACGCCGGCAGATATGCGTTGGATTCGTTTTGATCTCGATCGGACGGCTGGAGTTATTTGACGACCTAATTAGGGACTTATACCTAATGACGGCCGCCCACACGAGGGGATCATTGGATTTTGCATTGCACGAGTGCCGAGGAAGGAGAAAAAGGAGAACGGAGGCCAGAAGCTCATCCCGGGTGATTCGGATGCTGTCGAAGACGAATTCCACCACCGACAGGCAGGGAAGCTCGTATTCTACGCCAAGGATCTGCCGGTTCTTCTCCATTCAGGGGTTTTCCCACTTGTTTCACGTTTTTCTTATGAATTCCCCTATTTCTACCATGTATTCGTGCGAGATGAACATGAGAGGCTAAAACCCTCCATCTTTAGGACCGAGAGTAGCACGGGAATGCATTGTATGACAATTTTATATTGATAATTCATATTTTCTCTCTCAAATCCGTGGTATAGTTTCATTTTCTCCATATATATTGTTATGCTTGATCACCATAATAATAGCTTAATGCCCTTAATCACTTCGACAGAAGGATTAACGGTTGAAAAGAGATGAAACCTACATTAATCAATAAAACCCTTGACAAAGGAGTTGTAAAATTAATGGTGGGAACTGAGAGATCGTTTATAATGCGCTTAGTTTAGGGGAATGATTATTACGACGGTGGAATCAACCTAAACCTAAGTAGTGAGTTACACCACGACAGTGGGTAATTCTGTTTTCAGGCCACTACCCGGATAGAGAGAGAAGAGTGAGGAATTATATAAAACCTAATACAATGTTGACCCGCGGCGAAACCGCAATCCTAAAGATATCCTTTTGAATTGATTAAATTAACCTTTAATCAATTGTTTTCATTGTTTCATTTTATTTTCTTTTAATTTTGACAACAAACCTTACTTTGTTATTCGGCCTAGCTGATTGCGATTAGTTAGTAGAAGTCTCCAATAATTCACATGTCCCTGAGTTCGACTCGGGCCTCACAAAGGCCTATATTACTCGACGCGTATACTTGCGTTTAAGCGCGTAGTAAAATACACGTCAGCCAACAAGATGAAGACATGGCAACTGAATGGGAGGGGATCAAGATATCACGTTAAGGGAGGATAAAAGTGGTAATATTATTATTTTAGGTGATGCAAGGAGGCCAGGGTATGAGTTTCACTCGACTATATCTGATTAGGGAAAGCTTGGCAAATGTTTGTTCCATTACTCTATTGAAAGTCTCTTGACAAGGTTTGCTGCTACATTTGCTGGTTGTTGGTCTAGTGTGTGATCGGTTTGAAGGAGTTATAAGGTGAGATAGAGACTCAAGGAGGTGACTAGGGAGTTGGGATCACAAAGTTCCTTGCCTCTTGGGATGCATTGGCTATGCCCCTCCCTCCTATGGTTGAGGATGAATCTAGTTTCTATCATGGCAAGTTCTACTAACTCATCACCCATGTTACAATCATGGAGTTCTTCAATACCCTAATGTGTACAAGTTGCAGAGGAGAGGAAGAAGGGTTGAGGTTCTGAGTGGCAGCCAGAGGTAGTGGATTCATGTTGGATGATTCAATGGAGGGTGTTTGTCAGATGCAAGTAGGTGGGTGGTTTTGTTTTGTTAGCAGGAGTAAGTCGTGGTGGGTTGCTAAATGATCCATGTGTTGGATCTCTAGTGCTTGCAGACCATTCCTATCCTTGGGTTTAGGTAGAATCCATCCTTGAATCTATTTCTCTTCTCCATTCCATCCCAAAGCTGTAGTGAGAAGATTACTGGAGCAAGGAGTGACTGTAGAGACAAATATCCACCTCTTCATCTGAGATTTTCATCTATTCTTCACTTCAATAGATTTATTTGTTATTCCTCTATCTCTACCCATGTTTCTTTTAATGACTTATTATTCGTGCCTATATTTCCTCACCATTAGTTAGTAAACTTTTTTTCTTGGGCATGGGAGAGTAACTCCCATGTCACGACTCATGTGAACTCAAATTTCATTTTTGGTATTAGTTAATCTTCTATTTTAAAATAAGCTATGGTTTTTATCTTCTTGTATTCATGGTTGGACATCATGTTTACATGATTTATGCTTCTTACTAGTTTCTAGGAAGAGATATTAAGAGGTAAGGAATAATAGATTTGACAACATATCCTTGACTATGTGAATGGCTAGGGTTATGTTGAGGATTCTAGGTTGTTGTTCAAATTTGTGTATATGCATGGGAATGCTATAAGGTTAGGACTATCTTATATCATTGGGAGATGTATTTAGATGATAACAACCTACCCTTCTGAAGATTGACTAGTATAAATGGAATTTGTGGTTGTTTATTGGGTTATGATGTGGAAGTAAAATCCCATAACTAAGATCCTCTTGATCTAATTTTGATCATTCTCTAAGTGATTAGTTCTTTTACTTCATTTCTTTCATATTCCAAATTTAGTTTGATTCAAAACCAATCCTTTTATTGTAACCGACATAGATTGTAGAAATTTTGTGCATAAATAACCTAGATCCCTATTGTTTGACCTTGACTACAATTGACCCCGTATACTTGTGGGTGATTGACAAGTTGTGATATTTAATTATTTGAAAATCCCTTGCCTTTGGCAATCAACAAGTTTTTGGCATCGTTTCCAGGGAGATACAAATTTTTTAGTTAGAATAAAAGTGTTAATTAGTATTTGAGACTAGGTCATCATTTTTTCTATTTTTCATTTTTGTGACACCTTTTAGTTTTGTGTTTCTCACTTGATTATTGCTTTTTTGTAGGTTGCATGCATCGTTTAAGAGGAGCCTTGAGATGTTCATTTCTTAGACCCAAAGATTGAATGTACTTTTTGCAGCCAAAGGAGAGAAAAGAAAGGAGATTACTCTTCAAGCATAGAGGAATCACAACCATTGTCACCCCATTCAACACCTTCACTGACACCCTCACCTGATCACCATTAAGAGACGGACATGGAAGACAACCGTCCACTAAAGGAATTCACTATTCTTGTTGCCAATATTTGTGGAGCCATCAATCATCTAGATATTGAGTCTAATGACTTCTCTATCAGCCCCACCATTATGCAGACGATCCAATAGAATAGATTTGGCTGAACCCTTATGTAAGATCCAAATCTTCACATAGTGAAGTTTTTGTAGTACATGAACACCTTTTATGTTAATGGTGTCCCTGCTGATGGTCATGTTTACTACTATTCCCATTCACTCTATGAAATTGAGCCAAGGTGTGGCTCGCTTCCTTGCCTAAGCAATCTATCAAAAGTTGAAATGGCTACTACTGCAAACTTTCTACAACAGGTTATTCTACAATACAAGTATGACCATAGATGCTGCTGTAAATGGAGCTCTTATGAACAAATACTACAGGGAGGCATATGACATCATAGAAGACATGGCACTCAACCATTGCTAGTGGAACTCAAAAAGGACCATTCAACCCTTGTCATCAACTGGCACTACTGAGAAGTAAGGTGGAAAGTACACTGATAACACCAAATTTTGTGATGTTTTTGGCCCTTATTTCATTATCAAATATGCCCTTTTAAACTGTTTTCCTCTCCTTTTTATCATGTTTTTGAATAAATAGGTCACACTACACTTTTAACTCTATATTATCATCTTTTGTAGAGTTTTCCCCATTTTTCAACTCATTTATCAGCAAAAAGGCCCGTGTTGGCCCACCAACGTGTTCCACCCGCATCAGCCTTTTTACCAACCAGTCGGCCGATACGCTCGATGCCCGACATGGGTGCGCGATACACTACCGCGTGACATGAGGATGCCGCACAAGAAGGAGCGGACGAGCGATACGCCATTTACCCGACAGGGAGCCAGACTCACCACGACTGCTGAAGCGTGTCGTGCGATACAGGCCACCCACCGGCAGGAGCCACTCATCACGATGACCGACACACTTACAGCCCGACATCCTTGTGCCAAGCGATACGTATATCGGGAACCCCCAAATCTGCGATGATGGAGCTGATGAAGGACACGTGGCATCCGGAGAACCATAACTTCCCCCAACCACTACCTATAAATAACAGCTACAGGACTCTGATGGGGACCAGTCAGAATCTCTCGAAAGCCAACTTGGGAAAGCATCTGGAGCTAGCGTGTCGTGCCTCAGAGGTGTACCAGGAGATACTAGGTGAGCACTTCCCCGACCCGAGAGGGAGGGAATGGTTCACTTAGGATCGGCCTCGGGCACCGCTGCAGACTGATATAAGCCAACAAGGATACCCGATATGAGTACCCGATACCCTCAACAAAACTCTAGCCTGACACGATACCAATCTCAATACGCATCACCAGTCACGGCGTGTAGCCCGAGAGGGTGCCGCCCGACACAATCGTACCGGGCACGATCACCCTGTGTGATACGTTCGCCCGTCACGAGCGTGTCGCCCGAGAGGGTGTGCCACCTGACACAGGCATATCAGGCAAGGCTCCCACCTGGTATCGGCCTGGAGGGCTCTTGGGGATCTGTTACTGCATGTCGCCCTTCTAAACCAAGAAGGCGACATTTATCTTTACTTATTTCAGTCATTTACTTTCTTTACTTATGCAATGTAATCAAACCCTTTTATGCTAATGGAATTAGAAGAGTTTTAATTATCTGCTGCTTTATGTTCGGTCCCTTTTGTTGGATGATTGTTTTGTTTAACATCCGAACTCTATCTTGTACGCTTGGATCGCGTTTCGACTAGCTACCGAATCGCGTTTCCCGTTGCAGCAGCTTCGAGAGAGGTGTTGTGGCTCTAGTGTTTGGTCCGATATGGGAGTATGAGAGTGCCCAGGATCGGAGTTGCTTTAGTGACCTTTCCACTCTAACTTAAGCCCATCAACCTCGAGAGGGGTGTTGATGCTTAGTTAGAGGTACCCACTTCGAGAGGAGGGGTACATGATGTTTCTGCTGCCGCTTGTTTTACCAAAGCTTTCTCCTTCATTCCTTACTAAAGCAATAGTATTATCTCTCTGTTTCCGTTGTGCGAAAACCCTAAAAACTGATAAACCTTTAAAACCTTAATTTTCCTCGTAGCTCCAGTTGGAGATAGATTTCTTTTATTTTATCGATCTTAATCTTTTGTTCCTTTGGGAACTTTACCATCTCCTTACCCATACCGGAGTGTAACATGTCGATTCTGTGTTCCCAACATTACCACCCTTGTCCCTGTGTTCGACCCCGTAAATAAAGTTGTGGGGGCCTAGAAGGTTTCAGGTTATAAATTAAAAATTCCGACTACTTCAAATCTGCTCCACTTTTTAGACGCGCGATTTAGGCTGGGTCAACTTTTTGGCACCATTGCCGGGGACAAGGCAAAATGGTACTGTTGACGAACCCGAATCCACTAACTACACTCCAGTGCCTCAAGCTTAGAAATGAGCTTGAAAGCACAATATTTTTCCTTTTTCTATATTTTAACCTGAAATGAGTAATCCATATTATTAATACAGGTTTTTAAATTGATTTTTATGTGCTATTCAGGAACTCAGAAGGAAGGCGTTCTGCTCAACTGATCACCAACATCACCAGACATGCCACCTCTCATTGAACAACCTCTTTCATAAGGGGAGCGACATGCGAGAGCTAGACCTCACTCGCCTCCACCTGAAGACAATGACCGCTATGACGACGATCATCAGCCTGAAGATCCTGAAATAGAACAGTTCGAGGATGACCATCGCTGGGAGAGATGTCGTCATCACCAGAGGCACAAAAGAAATCAAAATAATCAAGATCAGAACCAGGGAGACTGTGACAGTGATGATTCCAATGAAGAAGAAAAGACCCTGAGGGAGTTAGCTGCCACAAGGGCTAATAATTCTAGATGTCCTATTGTCATCCCGAGATTCGACGCAACCAACTTCGAGCTAAAACCATCAGTCATCTCTATGATCCAGAACAAGAGCTTTAGAGGGAGTTCAAAGAATGATAATCCCTATCACCATTTAGATGCTTTTAAAAACATTTGTGACACCATCAAAATGCGGGGAGTCCCACAGGAGGTGATCTATTGCAAGGGTTTCATCTTTTCTTTAGAATATAAGGCTCTATCCTGGTATCTGGGGCTGCCACACCAAGCTCTTAACGGATGGAGTGCACTGGCGGATGCCTTTGTAAACAAGTTTTATCCTATAGAGAAGACTATCCGAAATAGACAGAGGATCACTTCTTTCATGCAAAAGCCACACGAGAATCTACATGATGCATGGGAACGATACCAAGAATATCAGAGGGATTTCCCTCACCACAACTATAAGAAGGGTTTCTTGATAACTACCTTCTACAACGGTCTAACCCCTGAGGAAAGGGTTTCGCTGAATGCAGCAGTAGGCAGTAACTTTCTGGGGAAGAAGCCTAGCAGATCTGAGAAGATCATCAAGAACATGGCCGAGTTGCAAGCCCACACCGACTACGATAGATCAGACAGGGGACATGCTAAGAAGGCTAGTGAAGGACCTTCATTTGAATCCAAGGCTCTGGAAACTATCACCTCTCAGATCCAGAGGATAACCACTGATGTCAAACATCTGAAGGAATCAAGTGGAAAGGGGAAGAAGCAAGTCAAAAAGGTCATGAAATGTGTCACCTGTGGAGAAGGTGGACACGGGGTAGATAACTGTATCTACACCCCACCTGACGAGTCGAGCAAAAGTGAATCCGAGGCTGAGGAGACTGAGAACGTCTCTTTCATTAATTTCAAGAGGCCAGATCATCCTGGTTTTAGTTATGGAAACAAAGATGTGGCTGAAAACTTGCATCAGCTACATAACCCCACCAAGCAACCCCAAGTTTTCGAGAAAAGAGGAGGACAAAGTCAGTTCGCCAGAACCACTTCTTTCCAGTCAAACAAGGAAAATTTCCAAGGACAAGGGAAGTACCAAGGTCGCCAAGCGACAAACACTAGTCAAGGTCAAAGTCAAGACAAGGAGCAAGGTCAAGACAAGGTTTCTAACCAACCAGACTTGGTTGGACAGTTGTTCGATTTCATAAAAAAACAAGATACCATCAATAACCAGCTGGCGCAGAATGCACTTTCAAATTCAAGAGTTTTGAACACAATGCAGGTCCAGATGGTGGACATGCATACGCATCAACGCCAAATTGATCAACAGTTGGCCCAGATGGCCGAATTGATAAAGAATCCCTCGGGTAAGATACCCTCCAACACCGAATCTGCCAAAATGGCAGGGCTGTGATAAAAAAGGACAGAGACCAACTTGCGAGATATGGACCCTACTGGAGGCGAAAAGTGAAGGACCAGGACCTGTCAAGCTGGCGACACAATCTACAGCGCTCCTCGGGAGGCAGCCCGAGCTTTTACTATACTTAGAATAGGATGTTATTTACTTTCTTGCATGAAAAACATTATGAACATTTGGATTGTAATAAGGCCCGAGTCAGTGCATGCGCCACGTGCACTGAACTATTATGTTTTATGGGCCACCACTCTGTTTTATGGACATTTATGAGTAATACTATATGAGGCCGGGAACTTAACCTTAGGCCAATGATGTTTTACCCATCAATCGCTTTTTCCTTCACCTTGTTTTTAAGTTTTTCATCTAGATTTTGTTTTGAAGGCCGTGTATAGGGCAGGTAAACCTTTTCCCTGATCGTATCGGGCAACAACTCAGCCGACACGCAGAACGCACTCGTATTAGGCGACGGTATATCAAGCATCGTATAAGGCGTGTCAGACAACATGCCCGGGCGGGGAGCACCCGTATCGGGAAAGATGAGTAATTACCCTTGATTAGACAGATTGGACCGCTTGTCTCGGGAATGACTTGTCTCAACGATCGACACGCGTCCCAAATTTACCCATTTTACCCCCGGTTGGGATCACTATATATAGTACAAAGGTTTTATCGTGTTAGGCTACTGCATTTACTCTTCTATCTACCCGTATCATGCAGTAATTTCTCCCTTTGCTCGTGTGTCGTCCAGCTAGCTTTTGCTCTTGTGTCGTGCAAGGTAGCTTTAGACAGCAAAGGTATAGCCCGATAGCCATATCATCTTTGCTTGCCCGACACGACCTTATTATCACACGCAGGGTATCAGGCTGATGACTTTAGTTGATTTTCTTGTATCGCCCGACACGTATGTCGCACGACACATCTTTAGCATGTGCTTGCCCGATACCCTATATCGGCCGATAACCATGTCACCCATCCTTGTGCCACCTCGCTTGCTCTTGTTGTCGGGCGACACGTTGTTTTTCTTCTATCGGGGAAGACCCTATCAGGCATTTTGTTTCACGTGACCGTGGCCCGACACACCTGTGTCGGGCAATGGGTATGACATGTAGTTTTCTCTGTATCATCCAGTTCTATATCGCCTTAGATGTTATTTTGATGGATGAAACCCGGACCTTGTATCGGACATGAACCTATGATGATTTCTTGTGGGCTTCATATCGCCTGATACGGTGGTGTCGGATAGCTTTTGTATCAGGACGAATTTTTATCATGCAATTTTAAATGATCAATGAACTTGTTTAATGATAACAGATATGGCCTGCACAAAGCAAACTGTCGTTCGAGTTGACAAACACGGAAGGAGGATCGACATTGGGGCCACAACTGAAGCAACAACGGTCGGGAAGAAATGCCCAAATCCCGAGGCAGCTGGGCCATCAACCGCCGAGAAGAGAGAAAGGACGGAAGAAGTAACGACTCCATTTTTCTCAAAAGATGCAGCCGGAACAAGTGCAAAGCCCTCAAGAAGGAAACACAAGGATCGTACAGACTATGACGATGATAACCAACCTATGGTAGAAAGAGAGCTCTTGAAAACACTTGTGGATACTATATCCAAAGAAGATGCCCCCCATGAAGAAGGTGGTTTCATGACTGATGAATCCAAAATACCCACATTCAATCCAGAAGCCACTGGAGAATGACTTCCACTGATTTTCTCTTTTGGAGATGGTCCTAAACCACCGCAAAAGACAGACTATGATAAGGAAATGGATAAATTATGGGATGAATATAACTTATCCTTGAGGTCCATTGATATTTGTTCATACGATAGTGAAAAAGATGAAGAAAAGCAGTCTGAAAAAAATCATTCTATTCTTTGTACTCAAGAGAAGCATTCATATATTCTTGATGATGAGTTCGGAATAGTATGTAAATTCTGCTCTGCGGCATTGCTTGAAATAGGGAATATACTGCCAAATTTTGCCATCAACTCCAGCATATACAACAAAATGCTATTGTCTGACAGAAAGGATGGCTCAAAGTTAGATCAACTCTACTCTCAGGATTCAGGACATAGGCTTTCTGATTTAACTCATCTCTCTACAGGTACAGTCTGGGATCTTGTTCCAAGAGCCAGAGAGACCATGTATCCTCACCAACAAGAAGGCCTGGATTTTCTGGAAATTTTCCTATCTTGGGGGCTACCAAATCAAGAAAAAGTATTGGAAGAAATAAGTGGACTTATCTGACTAGTTCAATAGATGATGAAAGTTTAAAGAAACTGAGATTGATGATCAGTCCTTTTATTCATGTTCACAGTGGAAGTATCTTAAAAAGTTTACCTGGTTTAAGGGAATGCCTAAAAGTTTGGAACTTCTTCCTCAGCAAAAGCACATGACTGATCTCATTGACTCTTGCATTTCTGAACCCACATTTTTGGTACAAATGACTGCGGCATCTTCGTCCTAGAATGGATATCAAATAAAGAGACACCTGACCAACTCCACCACATCGACTACCACAAAAAATAAGGAGAATATGTGTGGGAGCTTCTATCTGGCACAGGCGCGCGCACCAGCTAACTCTCACTGGGTTAACATTTCCCTACCTTATCTACTTCACAACTCTGGGATAGAGTGTGGAGTAAGTTTGGGGGGGGGTACCATGTACTAGTGAGGGAGGTATAATTTTTTTTCCTTCAAACTCCACCCTTTTTGTTCTTTTATTCTTCTCCTATATCATGTGTACATATACATATACATGCTCATACAAAAAAAGATTTTGCTAAAAATTCTGCTTATTTTTGTCTCCACACATATGTACAAAGACTTTATATGGTAAAAACCTGATATGACGTTTTGCCAGTTTGTTTTCTATGTGCACAAGGAGATGCAGGTTTTGTTATTTCTTTATGATAATGCAACCTCAAATGACAAAAGACCATGACTTTCCACGCCAAAAATTTTGAAAAATAATCTCGCAACAGCTAAGAGACGTGCATGTAGAAGGAAAAAGCTGCCCAAACAAAAAAAATTCCTCTTGTTTTCCCTTACCCAACAAAAATCCCAAAAAGAGAGAATAGCCTTATGAGAGTGAATAAAAGCATGAGAGTTGTGCCAAATAAAAAGAATGAAAGAAAAATATATATACACACTTGTTTTCTAAATGTACCCATCTTTAGGCATGGTAGATCTGGGGCAGTGGTACGTAGGATGTGAAATCACTGCTCTAAAGCCAATTGGATCAGACTATAGGGACCACTTGCCCGTTAACGGACCCGTACCTGGATGGACTGATGGGAAACAAGAAAATCCCAAAAAGCCTTAAGCCTACCCAAACACACAACTTTCTGTCCCCAAAAGCTGTTTGGTGTGAAAGCTAACTTCGGAATCATGCACCCAAGTCTCACCGAAGCTGTGGATAAATTGTTTGCTTAAATAAGGCAGGAGAAGTAAAGTTTGTTGTTCGTGGTCGGGCCGTATTCTTTGTAAGACATCTCAATGCTCGCTCAAACCCATGGTTTGAAAACTATACCGGTCAAGAAGAAGCGCCACAAAACAAAGTTTAAAAATTGATCGAGGACAATCAAAACGCTAAGTTTGGGGGAGTTGATAACACCAAATTGTGTGATATTTTTGGCCCTTATTTCATTATCAAATCTGCCCTTTTAAACTATTTTCCTCTCCTTTTTGTCATGTTTTTGAATAAACATGTCACGCTACTCTTTTAACTCAATATTATCATCTTTTGCAGAGTTTTCCCCATCAGCAAAAAGGCCCGTCCCGGCCCACCAACGTGTTCCACCTGCATCGGCCTTTTTACCAACCAGCCGACCAATATGCTCGCTGCCCGACACGGGTGCACGATACACTACCGCACGACACGAGGATGCCGCACAAGAAGGAGCGGACGAGGGATACGCCATTTACCCGATAGGGAGCCGGACTCGCCATGACTGCTGAAGCGTGTCGTGTGATACGGGCCACCCACCGGCATGCACCACTTGTCACGATGACCGACACACTTACAGCCCGACATCCTTGTGCCAGGCGATACGTATATTGGGTACCCCCGAATCCGCAATGATGGAGCTGATGAAGGACATGTGGCGTCTGAAGAACCATAACTTCCCCCAACCGCTGCCTATAAATAGCAGCTACAGGACTCCAATGGGATGGGTTGGAATCTCTCGAAAGCCAACTTGGGATAGCATCTGGAGCTAGCGTGTCGTGCCTCAAAGGTGTACCGGGCGATACTAGGTGAGCACTTCCCCGACCCGAGAGGGAGGGAATGGTTCACTTAGGATTGGCCCCGAGCACCGCTACAGAACGATATCGGCCAACAAGGATGCCCGATATGAGTACCCGATACCCTCAGAAAAACTCTGGCCTGACACGATACCAAGCCCGATACGCATCACCAGTCATGGCGTGTCGCCCGAGAGGGTGCCTCCCGACACAATCATATCGGGCATGAACACCCCGTGCGATACGTCCGCCCGTCATGAGTGTGTCGCCCGAGAGGGTGTGCCACCCGACACAGGCGTATCGGGCAAGGCTCCCACCTGGTATTGGACTGGAGGGCTCTTGGGGATCTGTTACTGCCTGTCGCCCTTCTAAACCAAGAAGGCGACATTTATCTTTACTTATTTCAGTGATTTACTTTCTTTACTTATGTAATGTAATCAGACCCTTTTATGCTAATGGAATTAGAAGAGTTTTAATTATCTACTGCTTTATGTTCGGTCCCTTTTGTTGGATGATTGTTTTGTTTAACATCCGAACTCTAGCTTGTACGCTTGGATCACATTTCGACTAGCTACCGAATCACATTTTCCCGTTGCAGCAGCCTCGAGAGAGGTGTTTTGGCTCTAGTGTTTGGTCCGATACGGGAGTACGAGAGTGCCCATGATCGGAGTTGATTTAGTGAGCTTTCCACTCTAACTTAAGACCAACAACCTCGAGAGGGGTGTTGATGCTTTGTTAGAGGTACCCGCTTTGAGAGGAGGGGTACATGATGTTGCTGCTGCCGCTTGTTTTACCGAAGCTTTCTCCTTCGTTCCTTACTAAAGAAATAGTATTATCTCTCTGTTTCCGTTGCGTGAAAACCCTAAAAACTGATAAACCTTTAAAACCTTAATTTTCCTTTTAGCTCCAGTTGGAGATAGATTTCTTTTATTTTATCGATCTTAACCTGTTGTTCCTTTGGGAACTTTACCATCTCCTTACCCATACCAGAGCGTAACGTGTCGATTCCGTGTTCCCAACACTACCACCCTTGTCCCTGTGTTCGACCCTGTATATCTACTTCGACCCCAAAAATAAAGTTGCAAGGGCCTAGAAGGTTTCAGGTTATAAATTTAAAATCTGACTACTTCAAATCCGCTCCACTTTTCGGACGCGCGATTTAGGCTGGGTCACACACCATCAACACAATCAATCTTATTGAAACCAAGTTGATGCCTTGTCACAAAAATTTGAGAAGTTGAGTACACATTCCATCCAAGCAGATGAGCAAGTTTGTGATGCATGTGGATCTCCCTGACATAATTCTTCTTCTTATTTTCCCCCACATATGAATGTTGGAGAGATATCAGAGCAAGCTAATGTAGTAGGGAGCTTGGGAAACAAACAACCCTACAATACCTATTCCAACACCTACAACCCAGGATAGAGAATTCACCAAAATTTTCCTATAGGACAACAATCCCCAGAATCAACATCAGTAGAACCAAGGCCAAAAGTAGCAACAACAAGTGGGAAACTAACAAGCCATGAACAATAACTGGCCACCAAGTTTCAACAACAATAGAAACTACAATCAGCCTCAACCAAGTGAAGTTTGGAGAGCATGCTCAAGACTTTTGTGTCAACAAAAATCCAGTAAAATGATGAATTCTAGGCACATGTGCTATTATGAAGGATTCTATCACTCAACTTTCTTATAAGGTAGATGACATTGCTACTCAAGCAAAAATGTTAGAGAATCAGATTGCACAATAAGCTCTAGAAAAAAAAATCCTCTTCCAATTTATTGCCAAGACAACTGGAGATGAATCCACGTGAATGCAAGTCCATTTATATAAGGGGTGGAAACATTATTAAAAGACCCTTGTCGACCTATGAGAAGAAAGTTGATGATGATAAAGAAGCTGGTGCTCAAGAAAAATGAAGAAATAAAAATACAGTTGAAGAACAATCATCCTACAAGCCTACTATTCCTTTTACACAAAGATTTACATACAAAAAGGAGGACATAAAATTTCAGAAGTTTATGGACATACTCAATAAACTATATGTCAATCTTCCTTTAGCTGAAGTCATTACTGAGATGCCTACCTATGCAAAGTTTCTAAAAGACCTCTTAACCAAGAGAAGGAGAATTGATCAAGTGGAAACCGTTATGATAAGGATGAGTTCCATCATTCAAAATAGACTACCATAGAAACTTGATGATTAAGGTGACTTCACACTGCCATGCAAGATTAGAGACACAACATTTGATAAAGGTTTAGTTGCCCTTGGTGCCAACATAAGCCTCATTCCATCAATCCTATGGGAGCAAGTTGACATTGGATATATGAAGCCAACCAAGATGGCCATTCAATTGGCAGATCACACCATCAAATATCCAAGAGGAATGGTTGAAGATGTGCATATCCAAGTGGGATAATTATTTATTTCCTGTGACTTTGTTGTGATAAACACGAATGAAGTCCCATCCAATCCTATCCTTTTTGGGAGACCTTTCCTCCACACATCTGATTATATAGTCTATGTACGGGAAGGTAGGATCACTCTTAGAGTAGGAGAAGAAACAATGAAATTCTCTATTCTAGATGCAATGAAAGCTCCAAACAAAACTAGTTGATTGTATTGACAAGTTTTTGAAGGAAGACAAAGATTTTCCTGATTTCATTGTTGACTGTTGTGAAGAAAGTGAATTGAACACCACCATTTCTACTAAAATTTTAGATGATGTTTCCAATTCTAATCACATATGCCCCATGAATATGTTACACCATTGAAAGACGAATCTTGCAAACCTACGAAGGAGAACAAGGTAAAACTAAAACCCCTCCCACAGGGGCTAAGGTATGCTTTTCTTGACCCCGATTCTACACCTCTGGTAATCATAAATGTTGATTTAACCAATGAATAGAAATCAAATTGCTTAACAAATTACATTTTCATAAAGAAGTCAATGGTTATTCAATTGATTATTTGAAAGACATAAACCTTCCATTTTCATGCATATAATTAATTTGGAGGAGTATGCCAAACCTTGTGTAGAACCTCTTAGGTGTTTAAATCAAAATACGCTCAAGGTTGTTAAAAAAGATTTTTTAAGTTGAAAGATGCATGGATCATTTACCCGATAAGTGATAGCCTCTTGGTGAGTGTTATTCATGTAGTACCCAAAAGGGGAGGGGGTGAAACTATTATCAAAGGGGATAATGATGAACTACTTCAAACCCATATAGCCACAAGATGGAACATCTGTATAGACTCTATAAGGCTAAACAAAACAACCCGTAAAGACCATTTTCCATTGCCATTCACTGATTTAATCCTTGAGAGATTACCCATAATCATTTGTACTTCTGTTATCTTGACAGATGTTCTAGATTCTTCCAAATACCAATCTATCTACAAGATTAGGAAAAGATGACATTCACATGAACCTATGGCACAAATGCTGATCGACACATGTCGTTTGTTCTTTGCAACACACCATCAACTTTTTCAGCCTTGCATGATGGCTATTTTCTCCGATTTCACCGAGTGTGCAATGGAGGTTTTTATGGATGATTTCAGCATTTAGGGGAACTCTTTCGATGATAGTTTTCCTAACTTGTCTAAAGTCCTTGAGAGATGTAAAAAGGTTAACCTAGTACTAAACTGGGAAAAGTTCCATTTCATTGTACAATTTGCAGTAGTACTAGGTCATATGATTTCTAACAAGGGTATTGAAGTTGACAAGGAAAAGGTAAGAACAATTGAAAATATGTCTACCCCATCAAATGTCAAATATGTTCAAAGATTTCTTGGCCATGCATGATTTCATAGGAGGTTTATCAAGTATTTTTCCAAGATAGCTAAGCCCTTATGCTCATTACTTGCAAAAGATGTTGATTTCATGTTTGATGATGAATGTTAAGCTGCCTTCAAGAAGCTCAAGGATTCTCTAATCTCAGCTCCCATCATTCAACCACTAGATTGGGATACACCCTTTGAACTAATGTGTGATGTAAGTGACTATGCCATTGATAGTATACTTGGTCAATGATAGGACAACTAGTTGCATGCTATCCACTACACCAGTAAGACACTAGATGAAGCTCAGATAAACTATACCACCACTAAGAAGGAGATTCTAACCATATTATATGCCTTCAAAAAAATTTCCACTGTAAAGAGTGCGACCCAGAGGGGATCCACTCCCTACTAAAAATTTCAAGAATAAAACATCCATTCCAAACACACTCAAAAGGTATGCTTGAAATAGGTGTAAAATATTCAAATCTCAATAATGGTATTCAAAACAACCAAAGTGTAGTAGTGGAACAAAAGTAATGAATATATTCAATTTATTAAGAGTACATCATCATTCTCCCATATAGGGTTTATATGAAAGATACAACATAAGGATATAGATAGAGGGAAATCTAAACCATATCAAATTTGTCTCCAAACAACAACTTCATGAGATAGGTCCCTACTGAAGTCCATGTACTCCTTATACTAATCCTAGGTCGGTCCTCCATGCTCCTGCTGCACAACTCTAATATTAGGCCTGGGTGGTTGGGACATCACCCAGCAAAAGAAAGATATAAGGTATGTGTCTAATAAGGAACAATGACAATATATAAATAAAAAAAGATATTATGGGGTAAAAATTCAACTATACTTAAGAGGGTCAAGAGTATGAGGCACATAACAACATATTCTTTTAATAGAATCACATATTAATAAAGAAGCATGCATGATTAAAAGTATGGATTATTGTCTAAAGCAGGGATGAGGCACCTACCAACCTCAACCTAAAATAGATGAAGGGAGAATTATCACATTCCCAATCATCTACAAAAAAGATATATAAAAGTGGGGAGAATTATCACATCCCCAGGGCGAATTATCACATGCCCAAAACTATGGGTGGATAGTACATAGGTACACTACTTTAGCTAATAATTCATTAAACCATCATGCTCAAAATAAATTACATGGAAATATTAAGAAACAATATAATAGTGATATGTAAGGGGTACAAAACCCAAGCAAGTAATGAAGTAAATGTGCAAAAAGAGAAAATATAGGAATAAAAGGTTTAAGTCCATGCCTCATTGGGAAATTAGGGTTTGGATAAAAAAATGCATAACTTAAGGTGTAAGAATGAACATACCTCTCTTTCTGAGCTCAATTATCAACTTTCACCACTTTTAGATGATCCACGTTCAATCTTTGCCTATTCCAAGTTATTCACATATATTAGGGTTTTGAAATCTATATAAATGTATTAGAACCTTAATTCTAGACCTTTTTAGTAAAACTTGGATTTTGACTCTGAAAAACTCACCAAATGACTTATTAGGTTTTCTTGATCAAGAAAACATATTTTTATGTTCAATTTGGAGTTAATATGATTAAGTTACAGTTTATACAAATTTTATGCATACATTTTAATTACCAAAAATCATACTTCGAAAAACATGGAAATTAGACACTGAAATGATTTTTATTAGAATGATCACATTTTTCTTAATTTTTGGTCAAGCTGATTAAAAGATATGATTTTTGCAAAATGAGTCAATCAGAAAATCCCAAAAAGCCACATCGGCTAAGAAATTGCAAAAGAGAGGGAAAGAGAGGGACTGGACCCGTTGGCTTTGCCCAATAGGGTGAGGCCAAGTAAGCTCGATCAAGGTCAGTGGGTCTCACACCAGACAAAAGGAAACTAGGGTGAAATAACGAAATTGCCCTGCATTGAAAAGCTAAAGAGAGAATGAAATCAGGAGGGCAAAGCGCCATGAGTCCTCATGCCATGGCTGCAAAGCAGCTCTAGGCCAAGGACAATCAGATTACTAGGGCTGCAAAGCACCCAAGTACCAACCCAAAAAGTTATTCCAGGGTCTAAAGATATCAACTGGTCATCTCCCTAAGGTCAAATGCCACCCGAGGTTACAAAGAACCTGTCTGAGGCTTATGGTAGGCCAGGACACATGGAAAGCGGATAACAGACCAGAGGGTAAGAGATCAAGGTGAAAACACCAAGGAACAATCATGGTGGAGGTAAAAGGAGATCCAAAAAGGTTGCTAGTGGTTCAAAACATGAACCAAAACTTTGCCATTAACACTGAGACACAAGGCACTAATGGTTAGTCGACTGGAAAGAGGATCAAGTTGCATCAGAAAATAATAACACCGAGAGAAAGAGGAGGCTCCTAGGAATCTAACCTTGCCTTGAATTAGGTTTTGGTGGTGTTGTAAGGCCACAAAACACAAAGATGACCGGTCAGAGAGAAACTCGAAGACATGTTGCAGACGTAATGTCAAGAGCAATTAAGTGGTCAAATTGGTATGAGGAACTTTGGAGAAGGATTACAGATCCTTTTAAAGGATCACATTATCGGCTAGGGGCCTATAAGCTTCTCCCCAGAAACCATGGAGGCAAGGGTTTTTTTGGGAAATTATTCATTTCTAAAACACTCAACCACACAACCACCAAAGGGTACTGCAAGAACTAGAATTTAAAAGGGAAAACAATGACAAAAGAATCATAGAAAATCGTTGACTAGGGAAGGAGATATCAATTGTCAAAGATTTACTCCCAGTCCTGTTCAGATCCGCGAGGAGATCGGGTAGAATACAAGCCTGATACTGTTGATCCAGTGGGCATAGGTCCAGGGTATCATCCTGGATGTTCATTGAGTGGACCCACCCATGAAAAAGAAGTTTATCAATAGCATGACATCATGACAGAGAGAAAATTGACAACCTTAATCAAATCGAAATGCGACTAGAGTGATGCATTGATTTATTTATCTTTTTCTCTCTCTTCATTTGAGTGTGCACACAAACTCCAAATTAAATGAAAATTTTCATGTAAACCAATTAAGGTATGTAGAATCTGATTTTGGCATTAGTTTTAACTTTTGGAGACTCAAATTTTTCGAAGTAAATTATATTTGCTCTTTATTACCATATTAGAGACATCTAGAATCCACTAATTAATGTGAAACTTCACCCTTAAGCAAACCAAAACATGCAAGACATGAATTGTCCATTAATTTTATCCTTTGAATTTATTTATCACATTTTCTAACATTTTGGGCTTTTACATATTTTCTCTCTCCTAATCTACACATGAACATTAAAGATTATCCAAATCACATGAAAATTCACCCAAAGGCTATTTTTAATGTGTAGATTATGAATCTAAGATTATTTTCCACTTTTTGAGTCATATAATGATTCATCTCATATTTTGGAGGAAGATCACCTTTTTTTTCAAAATAAAAGAGATATAGTTATTATTATCCCAAAATGATGAAACTTTGCCTCCAAGCCAAACCAAACCCAAGGAAAATGAATCTTAAGTTATCTTTAACCAATTACTCTTACTTTTATGAATTTTAGCATATTATTCATTATTACCACTATTTCTCATATGAAATAATTCAATATCATATTAACATGTTTCAAGCATTATTATTCATTCCTTTTTCTCTTCGTTGCTCCAAAAGGCTAAGGAATGTTCTAGAATGAAATTATGTTAACAATATATCACTTAAGTGGTAATTTTGCATTTTAGACCCTTATTAAAAACATTCACTAAGGTATTTGTGCATAAACCCATACATTGGCACCGATGTGATCAAATTCACCTTAAACCACTAATAATTCCATAATTTAAACCTCAATGAAAAAAAGAATAGAAAAGATACGAAAAGCATGGGAAAGGGTTAAAAGAGAATATATCTAGATTTTAGTTTGTTACAACACTCCACCCCTTAAAAAGGATTTCATCCCTAAAATCTCAAAAAAGAGAGAAGGGTGAGTACGTAACTTTAAACAAACCATAAAACTTCCACCAAAACTTTCACTAGCTCAAACTCCTTGTTCTTCAACTACTTATCTGGGGAGTTTAAAATCTTCACAGACAACTCCTCATAGGTCAGGTTCTCATGGATCACTAAGGTTTCTACTAGTAAGATTTCTTTTTATTAAATATAAAATAATTAACAATTTTATCTTATTACAATGTATTTATTAGGATATTACATCATCCTTATTATTCTTTTAATTGTGTCATGTTATATTCACTTTGTTTCCACAAGAGTTATATTTCATCATTATTATGTATGAAACCAGATGTATTCCTTATTTATCTCATTAAGAGTTTTAGCAAAATTAGAGGTTACTCAATTATTTCCATATCTATTAGTATATTAGATCATTATCCTTCATAATTTGGATTTAGACTCCATTATGCTCATATTATCACCATATTGAATTATATCAGATTATCTTACATGAAATAAGACATTTGATCTAATTTGTTACTAAATCTACAATTTATACAAATAATGTCACATTAATTACTTATATCTATATTAAACATTGTCATATTGTCTCATTACTTTTCTTACTCACATTAATGTCATCATTAATAATTTATTCATATTTATTCACTTATACTTATTGATTATGCACATTTGTGTGAATTCAATTACTTCTTGTCCATATATGAGTCATTATATGTATTTTACTGAACAAGGTGGGACATATTACATGCTAATGATTTGATGCACATACCAAGCCATGGTTATGTGATTAATTATGTGTGTATTAGTGAACAAGGTGATATTCATATCATATTGATGACTTGATTAATCTATGATTGGGTGCTTATATGCCATTCACATGTATCAAAGTATGTTGTCTGATTATGACACCTAATGTCACTAATGTATCATGAAAATCATTAAGGATGTGTTAGTTAAGGTTAGCTGATTCAACTTAGGTTTTAGATTAACATGATCATTATATTTTACTTATACCTTCTTAGCATGCATTACGTCCAAGATTATGTTACATTTATTTCACTCATCATATCATTAGGGTTTATTAGTTCATGACATGGTCAACATCAAGTGTATTCACAATTAGGATTAATATGTGAATTATTCCTATTTGTGCATTAGGTATTCATTAGGGTTCAAACATATGAACTATTTATTGGATAACTATTATATGTTCATTAAAACATGTCAGATTATAACAATAACTTGTTTGGTCAATTCTAAGGATCCTAGCACATTAACCTACTATTCATGGAGTTAGGGTTTCTAGACTCAGAGAAGATAGATATCAGTATGATAAGGACTCCATCTCCTAAAAAGGATTTCATCCCCAAAATCAGCATATCTAAGATCTATCAAGGTACTACTACTATCCATCCACCCCTTAAAAGGTTTGACCTATCAAGTCAAACTAAAACTATAGGTAAAGGGTTAATCTTAATAAACCTTGTATAAGATATATCACTTGATTTCTTGCTAATCACCAAACTTCAAAGTCTAGGTTTTAGAGATAGACTACCCACACATGTGGTTCTATGGAACATAAGGGAACTATATTGTGTATCCATCCTCAAACAAGTCATTGCAACTGAAAGACAAGGTCACATATAAGGTTCTCAGGGTTATCCAACACAAATGTCTAAGGCTACTATTTCTTGTAGGTATGCTATTTCAATTAGTCAGTATCAAGCTCAGGCCAGGCAGGTATCATGCAGATTCGAGAGTCCTTGTAAACCAAGCTAGTGGCGTGGAGGAAAATCTTGTCAGCCCCTGAACCCAGATCCTTTCTAGAAACCTTTTCTTTCAACTTATGCCCTAATAAATACCTAACAGTATCATCACATAAAGGTTAAATAAACAAAATTCTAATGTGAAACTCTCATGATCCTAAATCAACCTTTCTTCATCATGAAAAACATAGGTCAATTCTAGGGCCAACATATCACTTAAAGGGGAAGCTATGTAAGTCAAGGTTTCTAATTAGAGAGACAAAATTGAAATAGTCAAATTATAACTACCATCGGCTTTGGAACCATGCTTTAAAGAGTGGGACCTAGAGGGGATCCACTCCCTACTAAAAATTTGAAGAATAAAACATCCATTCCAAACACACTCAAAAGGTATACTTGAATAGGTGTAAAATTTTCAAATGTCAATAATGGTATTCAAAACAACCAAAGTGTAGCAACGTAATAAAGTAGTGGCTATATTCAATTTATTAAGAGTACATCATCATTCTCTCATATAGGATTTACATGAAATATACAACATAAGGATCTAGATAGAGGGAAATCTAAACCATATCAAGTTTGTCTTCAAACAACAACTTCATGTGATCGATCCATGCTAAAATCCATGTACTCCTTATCCTAATACTAGGCTAGTCTCTCATGCTCCTACTGTGCAACTCTGATACTAGGTCTTGGTGGTAGGGACATCACCCAAAAAGAGAAAGAAACAAGGTATGTGTCAAATAAGGAACATGGACAATGTATAAATAACAAAAGATTTTATGTGTTAACGATTCAACTATACTAAAGAGGGTCAAAAGTATGAGGCTCATAACAAAATATTCTTACCATAGAATCACATATTAATAAAGAAGCATGTGATTCTATGGAACTGAATAAGAAGGATGCTAAACCGTGCTTGATTCATTGGATCTTGTTGCTTTAAGAATTTAACTTCAGATCAACGACAAAAAGGGCACTGAGAACAATGTGGTTGACCAACTTTCTAGAGTGACTAAAGATGCAAAGGATAAACTTCATGTTGATGATTAACTTCCCATTGATAGGTTGTATGTAGTTAACAAACCACAAGCACCATGGTTTGCAGACATCGTCAACTTGCTTGCCACATGGCATCTTCCAGTTGATCTTACCTATCAGTAAAATAAGAAATTCTTACATGATGTCCGATTTTATTATTGGGATGACCCAATTTTGTTCAAACAAGGAACCGACAGACTAATCCAATAGTGTGTAGCTAAAGAAGAAATACCAAGCATTATTTCGAGCTACCATTCTTCTTCCTATGGAGGTCACTTTGGGGGACAAAAGACAGCTACAAAGATCCTTCAAGCTATATTTTATTTGCCAATCTTATTTTGAGATGTCCATGCATATGTCAAAGGGTGTGACAAGTGCCAAAGAACTAGTGGGATACGAAAGTGAAATGAGATGCCTCTCAGTTCCATATTGGAGATTGAGGTATTTGACCTATGGGGTCATGACTACATTGGCCCCTTGCCATCCTCCCATGGTTACAAGTATATTTTGGTTGTTAATGGTATTAGAGGGAGGGTTCCACAGTCGTATTCTTGATGGAAACTTTGGTATAAGTGCTCAAGGTGGAAGATGGGAAAAGAAGGTGTGGGTTCATTAATGGTATCAGACTTAGCTCAGCGGGACACTCAGGAGGTGTGTCTTTGTGGTGGAGAGACGTGGATATTAAGGTTGCATCCTATAGTCAACATCATGTGGATTGTATCGTCAAGGATGATAAGGGTCAGGACAGATGGCGAGAAATAGGGATGTGTGGATGGGCAAATCAATGGGACAAAATGAAGACGTGGCATATGATGAGGTAACTACACTAGACCTCAAACTTGCCTGCGATTTGGTTTGGTGACTATAATGAGATTCTATTTAATAGCAAGAAAGAAGGTGGTACATCGAGATATGAGAGAGCAGTGGGTGCTTTTCATGAGGTAGTTGATGACTATCAGATTTGAGACTTGAGCTACAGACACAGAAAGATGTCATGGTACCGGGGTCATACATTAAGCACAAGGATAAGGGAAAGACTTGATAAAGTTTTTACCGATGAGCCTTGGCTGCAAATTCATGGTAAACCTAAAATCACACATTCTCCTTTCACCGCTTCTAGTCATGTGACAATATGATTAACTATCGAGGAGGGAGGAGTGACAAATGTCATAAATAAAAATACACAATTTGAAACTTGGTGGATGGATGATGGTGATTGCCATGAAGTTATTGAGAGTGCATGGCATGAGGGATAAGGGGGAAGATGCAACCTTAAAAATCATAAGGTGAGGGAGTAATCTGGAAAAATAGGTGAAGGAAAATTCAACTATATAAGGAAAGCAATTCTTGAGATTGAAAGGGAGCTAGTTGTAGATCATGAGAAACAACCATATGCTGCTATGATAAAAAGTTGCAAGGAAATTCAAGCCAAACTACTTGATCAGAAGAAAAAAGAGGAAAGTTGGTGGTACATCAAATCTAGAGAAAATGAGATGAGGGATGGTGATATAATGTAAAATATTTTCATCTCAAAGTAGAACAACGGAAGGGGACAAATCATGTCAAAGGTCCAAGGGATGAAGGGGGGAACTGGAGAATTAAAGAAGTTGTCATGGATGACATTACAGTGGGATATTTTGAAAATCTTTTTACAACTTCTGGGCAGACAGGAGATGCCAAAGAGGATTGGGGGTTGGAAAGAGTCCTTATAGAGAAAGAAGAAGAGATGGAGATCTTCTCTAGTGAAGAGGAGATATGGACGACATTGAATCAGATGCATCTAAATAAAGCAGTGGGACCATATGTGATGAGAGCTATTTTTTACCTAAAATTTTGGTCCATAGTGAAAGTGGATGTTGTCAATTTTTATTTAGGAGTGGTGGAGAGGGCTCCAAGACCAGCATGAAGCAAACAAAATAAAAATGGTGCTCATTTCAAAGTGTAAATTGCTTGAGAGGATCACTGATTTCTGTCCTATAAGACTTTGTAATGTGTTCTACAAAATATTATCTAAGGTGATGGAAAACATTATTAAACCTTTTCTGGATAGAGTTATGTCAGAAAACCAAAGTGCTTTTATGTAGGGTAGATTGATTATCAACAATGCACTGGTAGCCTACGAAATGTTCCATTCCATGAAAAAGAAAAGGAAAGGGAAGAAAGGGACGATGGCATTGAACTTTATATGAGCAAAGCCTATGACAAAGTGGAATGGAATTTTTTAGAAAATGTTATGAGAAAACTCAGCTTCAGAATAAAAATGTGTGAAAAGATTAAAGACTATGTGTCTAGTGTATCCAAGGGTCTGTGTAAATGGCAGAAATAACAAAAACTTCCATCCAACCAGAGGACTACGCTAAGGTGACCCAATCTCCCCATATCTATTACTTTTCTACACTAAGGCTTTTTCTTTGTCCATTACAAAAGCAACAAATCTAGGAAGAATACATGGTTCTCGTGCAATACAACATGGGCCTAGAGTATCACATCTCTTTTTTGCAGATGACAACATACTTTTTACTAGGACAACTCTAGAAGAGTGCTCATGTATAGATGAAATTATCAACAAGTATGAGGGAGCATCGGGGTAGAAGATTAATGCATCCAAGTCAGAGGTGACTTACATAAAAAATTTGCCTGAGCAAAGAAAAAAGAAAATCTATGAGATTTTGGAGACGAGGGAGGTGGAAAAACACAAAAAATATTTGGATCTTCCTACAGGTATGAGCAGGGCAAAGAAGGTTATTTTTTCTCAAATAAAGGAGAAGATCTAGAAAAAATTCAAGGGTGGAAGGAGAGATTCCTATCTAAACCAGGGAAGCAAATCCTTATTAACATAGTAGCACAGACAACCCTGACATACATGATGAGAATTTTCAAATACCACATGGACTCATTAATGAATAGCGAGATTCTTGTGGGGTTCTAAAGGCACAGAGAGAAAAATTCACTAGAAGGCATGGGACAAGCTATGTTTGCCAAAATAGGCGGGTGGTTTACATTTTTAGGGTCTCAAGGTCATCAAGCGATAACTCTTATCAAAACAAGGCCGGTGCCTCATCACCATCCCAAAGTTCCATTTTGTGAGGGTGCTTCATGCAAAATACTACTGGGGAACACCTTCAAGCTACATGTGGCGTAGCTTGTGGGGAGCAAAGGCACTTCTCCTTTAAGGTCTAGAATGGAGGGTAGGTGTATGTTTCTAGAGGGACAAGTGGATTCTAGGGGAAGAAGACGACATAAGGCAGGAGGGGAGATGCATAAACACACACCTAGACTGGGTAAAGGACTTCATTAGACAAGATACATGCATGTGGGTAATCACACCAACTGAAGACTTTGCCAATCACACCAACTAGGTGATGGATAGGCTGACCATGCTGGAAATAGGGAAGGTAGAAGTGAGATGGTGGGTAAACTGGTCATAGAGAAATGAAGAGATCTTCAACCTAGAATTTGCATCCCTACAAGTACTACTACCGAGCTTCCTCAGGCTGATAGATGATTATAGGATGTATAACATCTACAAACCACACAGACAGACAAAAGATGGACCAAACTAAGGAAATGTGCAGTGAAGCTTAATGCTGACGCTTCATAGAGAAAACACTCACCATTGGGCCTAGGCTTTGCATTGAGAGACGCATGCAGTAAGATGTTATGAATAGGACAATAGAGCATACACCCCACTACAAGTGCAACATTAGAGGAAGCCATATCTCTTTTATGGGTAATGGAGCATGCAACAAGTGCATGCTACAGTAATATCAAGGTGGAATTAGATGCTCTCAACCTCATTCAGGCAGTCAATAGGAGTGAAGAAGATAGGGGTCTTATGGGCATGATAGGTAATGATATCCAGGAAGCTAGCAGAGTTTTTTTGAGCATTTTTTTACACATGAAGAGGAATGGGAACAAGGTAGTGCATCTTCTAGCTGAAGAAGCAAAAACCTTGCCCCATACAATTATATGTAATGGTCATTTTTCTATTTTGATCTTGAATCAAGAAGATGTGGACACCCGTTAATGAAATGGTTGTCCCCTTTTAAAAAAGTATGTTTTGGTCACTTATGACTATGTTTTAAAGTGGGTAGAGGATAATCCTACCCAAAATCCAGATGATATGTCAATACTTAAGCTGTTCAGAAACTTATTTTTCCTCATTTTGGAGTTCCAGAGCCATGATTTCTGATGGAGGGACACACTATAGTGAGAAACAATTCAACAATATTCTCACCAAGTATGGAGTGACACATAAAATCTCTATTCCATATCACCCTCAAATGGCTACACAATCAACGTATCCAATAGACAACTGAAGATCATTCTTGAAAAGACTATTTCAAGCTCAAGGAAAGATTGGGCCCTCAAGTTAGATGATTCTCTTTGGGCATTTCAGACTACATATAAGACAGCCTTTGGCACCACACCATTCAAGATCATCTATGACTAATCTTTCCATCTTCCTTTGGACCTAGAGCTCAAAGTCGTATGGGCCATAAAGTTCCTTAATTTTGATATGAAGAAGGCAGGTGAAAAGTGACCATTGAAACTTTAAAAGATTGAGGAGCTTAGGCTTGACACATATGAAAATGCAAAAATCTATAAAGAACTAACAAAGTCATGGAATCACAAGGATATTATAAGAAGATATTTTTTTGAAGTAGACTAGGTGTTGTTGTTTAATTTAAGATTAAAGCTTTTCCTTGGGAAGCTTAGATCCAAGTGATCATGACCTCTCTTAGTCTTAAAAGTTTATCCATATGGGACGGTACAACTATAGGGTAAGTAATCAACATTCAAGGTCAATGGATAACACTGCAAGCTTTGAACTAAAGGAGAAAAGATAGAGCATGGATCCTCATGCTCCCTCACATAAATCTACTGATCACAAACCAAGTATACTTCTGGAATTAACAGGAAGGCCTTTGTGGGAGACGTCCCCACATTTAGATAATTTTCTTTGTGTTATTTACTTTGATGTTTCTTATTTATAGTTTTTGTTTTAGAATAATGCTTCATGGTACTAAAACTATTAGTTTGATGTGGAAATGTTGATGTATTTGTTTGCATTTTGCAAGTGATAAATGATTTTGTTAGAAAGAACAAGGAGGACAAAGATATGCAAAAATCATGTTATGATACAGCGTGTGGAACACTCCACATGACATGTAACTTATTTTTTTGACTTCATCGAACATCACATGGATTGCCCCTTACGCCATGGGGGATGATAACATGATGTGCCTTTCATCAAAGATTTGCAAATTCTACAACAACTTCAACAACATGACATGTAGCCATCATACAGGACATGTGGAATTATTTGATGAAAATTGAAGTTTATAGAGTTCAACCCTTATGCCGTGTAGACATGAACCACAAAGTGTGCATTTTGGAAAGAAAATTCATCAATATTCACAATAAATGATCGTAATGTTGTGTATATGAAAAACACGATGCATATGATTTTAGATAAAAATTAGCAAATGGGGGTAGGGAATCACCCTTATGACATGTGGACTACAGACACGCTGTATGATTTTTTTTTTGAATTTTTTTTTAAAGTTTTGACAGGCTTATTCCCTTATTCCGTTTGGAGTTGCTTACGACATGTACTTTTCTAGACTTTTGGGGAGGTGACCTATTCCTTATGCTGTGTGACATCCTATTACATTGTGTCTCCGCATGACGAAAGGGTATCAAAGCCCTAAATCTATTAATTTCACACATCTATCACGATGTGTAGCCACCTCTCAAACCTACCTTGTGATTCTAACCTTCACCCCGTGTACCTCTACCATCGCACACCATGGTATCTCTTCTGCCATCCAATGTCGATCTCCACGCTACTACATCACCAAAAACAACAACAATTGTAGCTACCATCTCGAGTTGCAACCTCCACTCTACCACATCAACAGTGTGCACGTGCAACCACAACCTCCATCTCTACGCTAATGCTTTTGAAGGCCGCCACCATGCCACCGAGCCAGTCAAAGAAGAAGGGAACAAGCATTGCCATCGACCCTCCACCTTTCACTATCTGCAACGATCACCCCAGGATCAACAATGGGTGCTGCAACACACCGTAATGAGTCTGCTACATCATGTTAATCTTAGGGAAGATTTGAAGAAAGAACAATGATGACACACCGTGTGGCCAAGATGCTATGTTATGTTGCTTCTCTAACATCTGTCAACATGCCAAGAACTAAGATTTTTTCTAAGAGAGCCCACCCCAAACCCGAGCCATCTTACTCTAATGCACCCTCTGTCTCCATGGTGCACTTCACACTGAATGTAGAGGAGGACGCCATTTTCCTCCATATTGCCTCTCGTTGGGTAGTCCTGAGCAAGTTTGCACACCTCAAAGATGTGGAATGATTAGGTATTCTCAATGAAGCTAGGGAATATGTCATTTTTCTTCATTTAGGCCTGACTTACATACCCTCACTTGCCTTAAAAGTTTTTGACAACCTTCAAAGCTAAAGAAGACCCATCTGATAAGCATGGGACTTTTGGTCTGATTTAATTTATATTGATGAACAAACCATTCAAATTGACTTTCAAACAATTTTGAAAATTGATACAATTTGATTATGATGACAATATATTATCATGCTAGAGAAATTTGAGTCACTCACTTTCTGGTGCCAGATCACTGAAAAACCTCCTACAATCCTTGTAATGCCAGAGTGTCTCATGTTTACAACTTGATTTTTCACTATATTCATTGCCTTTTCAGCACAAGTGTTTTCGCACGGAAGGAGACACACGATGTAGTTGGTAAAATGGATTTGTTTTTCTTATGGGCTATACTGCATAACTATGAAGTGAACACCGGGTATCATTTTCTTTCATGAATAGTAAAGAACCAAAAAGAAACAAAAGGAGACATCGTGATAGGGGGCGTGATCATCAAACTTGCTATTGCTTTGAAGCTTGATCTATGTACTATTGATCCCCTAGATGGAGGGGAATATGTAGAGTGTGATTCTCTTGTTTCCTTTGACTTGTTGAGAAATGATAATAATTGTTAAATTTTTTTCATAAGGTCCACCAAAAATCCTCGGTCATCCAGTTGCCAAACCCTACCCTCACAACTCCCAAAGTCAATGCCAAATGGAAATACTTTTAGAATGAAGGACCTTATATAGGTGCACAAATAATGTCTTCCTCTACAATAGCTGATGTTCCACCACCTCCTTCCATGGGTACACAGACAGACTTCACCCAGAGGTACCCATACATGAGGCAGCTTTATGGGTATGTTTAGTACAAATTTGATGACCAGGGAACCCACATCTCTTAGCTTTCCCAGTAGTACACCAACCTCTCCCAAAATGTTACTAACATCCACACACTTGTGTCAAGAATGGATTCCAGACACATCTCTCAGGGTCATTATGGATATCCTCCATAACCATCTCTACCTCCAGAATCTTCCTCCTCCATGGACATCATTGACCCCACCTTATTCTCAGAGCACCTTCACCCTCCCCAGGAAGGTTTTGACCCCTCTTTCTGATGCACTAAAGGTATGTAATACAACTCTTGGGTTTGTTATGAGCAGTGAGGACACTACAAATTTCAAACTTGGGGATACAACTGACATGTAGTTTTAATTTTACTTTTGATGTCATTTGCTTAAGTCATTTGCTTATGTCATTTAGTTTGTTGTTTGCATATTTTGCATTTCTTATCACATTCTTACATGATTATTGATTGAAACTTTTAGATCAGTCTTCCCAATTGCTTGAACCATCTTCTTACATTGAGATAGTGGCTATATGATGATAGTTGGGCACGAATTATCCTAATTGTTTTTTTTTTAATTATGGATATTCATCTCCATATTTAGGTATTTGGATAAAATGAATTGCAATTATATCACTCATATCCTCAAATCATGTAATGATTCAAATGCTTTGAATTTCTCAGCTTTATAGATTTGAGGAGCAATGAGATGACTTTTCCAACCATATAATGCATTTTTCACTTCTCTACTTGATTTTTTTTACAAAATGAATATCTTCCTACGTGACTTGAAATAATGGGGGTGAGTTAGCACAAGACTGCGTGGTTCCAAAGAGGAGCCTGAATCACATAAAAGGGGAAATTTTGATTTTCATTTGAAAATCCAAACCCTACAAAAGATGGCTAAGTTGCCCATGTTTTGACCAACCCAATGAACATTAAGGATTACATCTGAAAGAGGGAAATAAATCCCTAAATGGTATTCTACAAGTGTGTACTCCTATATTAGAAGCCGAGTACCACACATTGAAATCAAAATTGACAATTTTTGTTGGATAACAATGTCATTGTAGGAGGATGGAAATCATTATATTTTTGGCTCTGTCATCTTTTTTCTTTTTTTTGGAAAAGGTTGAGACCTTATATTGATAAATTATACTCGAAAGAGTGTTAATATTACAACAATTAGCTAGGGCTATCACTTCTGAAACCCATTATTACATCAGTAGCAAAAACATCAAATACATTCATAGATAAAAACCAAAACCTAAATTTTGTTTAGAAGAAATAAGACTTGTTTATGCTTTGAGTAACTCCTTTTAACATCAGGGTTTACCATCCATGAAACTTGGTGAATCGAAGACATAATATAGGTTACCATCCATACTCAAAACTTTAGTCACGCGTATGACCTATATCAGATACTGAAAAAATCCCCATCCTCATATATGGACACCACGAATACTACTTCTTTTGTAGCCTGCCTCCTTGTAGAATAAGGTGAGTCCTTTATTTTACTAGATGTACCCTAAGTTTGTTGGCCCACATTCATCAATATTGGAGTTTCTTGTTCATACAGTAAAGTAGTGATTTCAATTTGGGGTACTGCTTGAGACAAAGATGGTTGTTGCATCATGCCAGTATCAATAGAGAAATCAATATTATCAACATCAGTAGGAATAGATAGTGCATCCAGATAGTGGATAATAACTTCATCTACATCTGGGTCAGCTACTGTGTGTATTGATGTAGATTTTATTATAGGTAGGGGCATTACATATACCATTGGATCAGTAGGAGTAGCAATCTTTGTCATAGTTTAAGTGGTAGTATAGTCAATAGCTTTATGTTTTTGTGTCCTTGTCTAAACCTTGGGTTCTGAAGGTGAAACAAATGGATCTTTAGGTTTGATAGGTGTTTGTTCTTCATCCATTATATCTTCATCTTATTATAGGGATGAAAACTTATTTGCACTGGTTGTAACCAAGTTCTTGGTGGATCGTGTTGTAGGTTCCCTATTTGATCTTTTGGTGTGGATTTTCTTACCATAATAAACATCCCAACAATCATGTTCTTCATTCCAAGTGATGCCCGTAGTTGTAGATGGTGAAGAAACATCCTCAGGAGCCTTAGCACACACTAAATCATCATGACCCCTTATACCACATCTAGTATAGATGGCTGGTAATGTCTCATATTCAATCTTGTAGTCAGAACCATTTATAATGACTATAGGTTGAACTGGAGAAGAGGAGTGAAGTTCAATAGTGATTCTAGAAAATTCACTTCAAGTGAAATGAAGTATATACTCATCCACGTGCACTAACTTCCCCAAGCTACGTCAATCTTTTAAAAAATGATGTTGTTATAGAGATGAATCGACAAGTCAATTATATGTGCCCAAGTAATCAATTTTACAGGAATACCAGTTGTTGGTAAGAAATCCTCTATCTAACGGGATACTATGAGGATGCATAAAAAATAGCCCATGGACCATTTGTTAGGGATTTGATATAGTCATGTTCACATGTCAAATGCACGACATAATGATTAAGACTCAACTCATAAAATTTCCAATGAACAATAAGACTCCAAACAGATCTGATTTGATCACAAAGTGTCATATAACCAATTGATTTTCCAATAAGTCTCATGACAATAGTATAACAGAACAATTGATGCAAGGAAGTATAGGATTCTGGTGCTATGTAGAGTTCATTAAATCAATGATCATTAACAATGGAAACATCATCCAATTCAATAGAAATAGGTCCATCATCCTGTAGGAACTGTGATCCTGATGAAGGAACATTGCCATCAGTTACATCCCAAAAAGTTTGTTTTTCTGTTGTGACTGATGGCATCGATTCAGGTCCAGTATGAGTAGCATGTACCATTGGCAAGTCTATAACAAAAGGAGACACCATCAGAGATTCAGAGATAGAAGGATATGACCTATGGTGATCCAAAGTTGGGATTGGCTCTTAGATTTCACCATGCATTCTGGAGTAGACCAAGTCCATGCCTACTTCTAAGATTCATAGATGTGAACTGTCACTATCTTGTAGATTGCTATCTTCACCCAAGAAACCACATTCCCCTCAAATGTGTCTCCTAGAGTGGTGGCCCAATCCCCCTCTTCATCCCCAGTGAGATGCCATGTCCCATAACTCAAGAGAACCATCTGAGCAGTCAGGCTCAAGTACTTGAGGATCTCTCCTTTCACCAAGTGTGCTGGAAATGTCTCTCTGTCCTGACCCTTCTCCATGTTCTCTGACAAACTACCAGAATCCATTCATGAGTTCTCCTTGTAATCATTGTTTCTTTCATGCACAGCGAGGAAACCCTTCCTCGTCCTGCCTCCTGTCATCTTGTTTCTACTAATTGCTCTCTAGTTGATTCTTTCAAAGAAAATTCAAAGTTATAATTGATTTCATGTTTAGTTACATATCTAAATGATGAGAAACTGCCATTTTGAGATCTTCAATTCATATTCATATGGATGTGATTTTTTCTCATCTATTTATCTTTAGCCATTTATCCAGTTCTTTTTGCTTTAGGGCAAGCAATGGTTCAAGGTTAGGGGGATTCGATGTGCGCAAATCATATCATAATTTCATAACATTTTTTTGCACATTTCATTCAACTCAGCCACATTTATATTCTGGTTCATTCTAGAATGTTTATTTCTTGTTATCTTACTCGTGACATGGTTTTAATTGTAGGTACCTCATATTCTACTCATACTAAAGGAAAAATGCCTGAAATTTGATCTATTTGGCATTTCCCAAGTTTCCCCAAATTCTAGAGTTTGATGTTCAAGAGAAACAAGCAACACAGCGTGTGGACCACTCCACATGGCGTGTGACTCTTAGACAACAATCTCCTCAGTAAAGTCAACCTACGGGGCGTGACCCAACTACATGGCGTGGCTTTGTAAGTGGTGAATTTGCTAGAATATCATCCTTACACCATGTGGCCACTCCACACACTGTGTCACTTTTCATCGTATCCCAACTAAAGAAGAAACTAAATCTCACACAACATGTTGAAGGCATGAGGGGCATATTTTCTATACATTTAGAAACAATTGTTAATCATCTTATTGATTTAGTCAATTTAGATGCTTGTAATGGTAGTAGTACTACCAAATTTACTTCAGTTCCTAGTATGTCTAATTGTAGTATCCCAATTGATTTAGCTTGCACGAGAGGGGCGAGATGAATAAGAATACCCTCTGACTTCTCTAAAAAAAAGAAACAATTGCTAATTTTTGTCATACATAATGAACCACACCCCTTGGAAAGTGGACCACATATCATTTTGGGCCTTTGGAGACCAGAGACAAGGATGCAGCTGTAGAGTGGCAATTTTTGGAGAGAAATCTATGGTTTCTTGTGATACAATCCATACTTGACTCCATCTCTCTTCTCCATTCCATTTTAAATTTGTAGAAAGAAGGTTGCTGAAGCAAGGAGTGGTTCTAGAGACGAATCAACACCTCTTGTCTGGATAATTTCATATGTTCTTTAGTCATACATATTTATTTTTATTCCTCTCTCTGCTCATGTATCTTCTAATGACTTATTATTTGTGCTTGTATTTCCTCACCATGAGTGAGTAAAGTCCTATTCTTGGGCATGGGAGAGTAGCTCCCATGTCATGACTCACGTAAAATCAAATTTCATATTTGGTATTAGGTAATCTTTTATTTCAAAATGAGTTATGGTGTTTATCTTCTTGTATGCATGACTGGCCATCTATGGTGTTTATCTTCTTGTTTACATGCTTTATGCTTCTTACTATTTTCTAGGAAGAATTATTAAGAGGTAGGGAATAGTCATTTTGACAACATATCCTTGACCATGAAAATGGCTAGGATTATGTTGAGGATTCAAGGTTGTAGTTTGAATCTGCGTATATGCATGGGAATGCTTATAAGGTTGGAACTATCTTACATCATTCGAAGATGTATTTAGAAGACAACAATCTACCATTGTGAAGATTGACTAGTATAAATGGAATTTGTGATTTTTTATTGGGTTATGATGTGGAAGTGAAATCCCCCATATCCAAGATTCTCTTGATCTAATTTTAATCATTCTCCAAGTGATTAGTGATTTTACTACATTTCTTTCATATTTGCAATTTAGTTTGATTCAAAACCCATCCTTTTATTATAACCGACTTAGATTGTAGAAAATTAATAGTTTTGCACCTAGCTAGCCTAGCTCCCTGTGGTTCAACCTTGACTACAATTGACCCTATATACTTGTGGTCAATTGACGAGCCGAGACACTTAATTATTTAAAACATGCTTACCTTTGGAAATCATCAAGACTCTACATGAATGAGTAAGATGACTGTCGGAAGGCCTCATGATGCGTTGGTCCTTCATGGTGAAGGAGGTTAATGGCATACCTGGAGCATGTAGGATTGTGAAGAGGTCAACCAAGGGGTCAAGGGAGACAAGTCAACTGTGTTGCAGGTTGGCTCCCTAGTTTGCACTCTATGTAAAATGGTTGATTGAGGTCAAGGTATGGTGGATGAGCAAGGTCGATATTAGGGACTGTGTTGTATACAATGTTGGTGCCATGAGTTGACGGTATCAACCTAGCTTGAGTTGCATGTTTAGATGTCTCCAAGATTATTATTTTTAAGGGTTTATATAATTGATGGTGCTAGTATTTTCAGGGATGTTTGGGTGATGATTTCTAGAGGTTTTAGAGATGATTTCTAGAGGTTTTAGAGATGAGACACAAATTCACCATCATTTTTTGGTTAAGAGGAGAGCAATCCCAATTAATTTGGTGTTTTCTATGTTTACAGTTTAGCCAATAAATAGAAAAATTGATTAGTATAGAGTCTGTTATCTTCCAATATCTTTTATAAGTTCTAAATCAGAACCCAAATTTTAGATTTTGGCCCTGCACTTAATTAAAACTGAATATTAAAATGTTAACTCTTATATTTTTGGTCATGATGTGGCGAATTTTAATTATTCCCACCTTGCATAAAAAATGGATACTTTCAGTGCAATTTATGTCTCATATTGATTCCAAAGCCATTATTTAGAAGCATAGGTTTATTTTTGAAATACTTGTCCAAACCAAAGTATTTGAGAACATTATGCCCTATTGTATTAGATGATGTCAAAGCGATTCATGAGACCAAAGTGAGGAGCTCATTTGTGAATATTTGTTTTTGAGGAAAATGAAGTCAAATAAACACAAGATATCAAAAGAAGATAATTTGGATCGATGAATTGATAAAATAATTAAATAAGCCTTGGATTGAATGAATAAGTTCAATTTAGGAGAAGTGTTGAATCATAGTTCCAGATAGATTTAGTATTCAAATTTTAGTATGATACAACTCACCAGTCGCTAAAGAGGATTTTGTCCCTGCATGGTATAGACAAGTACTATTGTCCACCCCTTAAAGGATTCAACTAGAGATCTAAATAGGCATGTCAACTACAATAGAATATCAAGACAGTCTATGTTTCTCCCATACAATTTTTCTCATACCTCCTTAATTGTGACTTTGCTCGAGAAGTCACCGATCAAATTCCATAAAATCATTTTGATTTGTAAATATAGTATTATAAAGAAGATAATATTTTAAATGAAAAACTTTTTGATGCAAAATTGAAAACGGCCCAAATCAATGAGAGAACTAAGTTAAAATCACCTCATTGATACATTCTAATTACTATTACTCTATCATCCTAACTATTTGGCACATTTTGGGAATTAATATTTCTATGAAATACTAAGAGTCACCTAGGCACTTAGTGATGCCTAGTTTTTGTGATTCCTCTATGATCATGCATACCTTTCCAAGTTAAGAATCTAAATCATGAATATTAAAATTTGGTGTTTCACCACAAAATTATTAGCTAAACTATAGTTATCATAGCCAAGATAAAAAATTTATCGATATTTTACTTAATAATGTTGTAACTGATCTTTATGTGGCATCCTATTGGGTCAAAATATTAGATATACTTCATTTTTATTCTCCATTTTTAGTGATTAGGGTTTTACATCAACACAGTGCTTAGTTTAACATAAATTATCTAAAGTTTTATATGTATCTACAAATTAGGAGTTTCAAAAATCTATCCAAGATGGGACACCCTAGTGGTAAGATACTTGGTCTGTTACCAAGAGGTCTCAAGTTCAAGCCCCAACAATGACATGAATAGAATCACCAATTTGTTTTCTAAAAGGAGTTTCAAAGATGCATATGTCCTAATATTGATCATTTAATTATCTTATCATATATTGGGACATGCTTTATATATTTTATTTTGCATATATATATAGATATAATGTTGGTTTTGTAATTTTTTTTGGCAAATATCATAATTATATATATAAGGAGAACCTATTATTAACTCTCATGTCATCATATTTTGTAGAGGTTTTATGTAAAAGTAATCAAGTGGCAAATTTTTGTTCCTAAAAAAGTTTGTATTAGTAGGGTTTTTGATCTAAGTCCTAACATATTATCATTTACTCTCTATTAAAGGTGATTCAAGACACACCCTTTTTTTGAGTTAGTGACTAAATTCAGGATTATGGTTTTTCCACGTAGTAGACATCGCTTTGGCCAGGTTGGTATGTAAAGTGAGGAAACCCCACCACCACATAAGTGGATTGGGTGTAACTATACCAGAACCTTCACTAAACATCCTTCCCTAAACACCTCAGTTAATTCCATTTACATGGTGATGAATTTTTCTCAATTACCAAATATGAAGTATATTGTATACACTACATCAATCTCAAATATATTTTAAGGTCCCTAATAGAAGTTATCAATTATATGGAACTTACCATTCTAGGGATAACAATATTTATATGTTCTCTTATTTTTCTATTACTTATGGTTGGTTGTACCAATTACTGACAAACTATAGGTACTGACTATTTCTATACATATAGTGGTGATTTTAGTGATCCGAGGGCCTTACTATGCATGTATCTAAAATATATCTTCCTCAATTTTATTTCCATGTAAATCTACACCTAGGGGAATCCACAAACTAGTAGACGAGATAGGTATGTTTCATGACTTTCTATTGAGGTACATACCCCATATCCTAGGGTCTTGGTGTTTCCTACTTGTAGTCTAGGTATATCCCAATAATTGAGCCAATGATACTAGGGTTTGCTATTAACTATCTACTACATTTGTATTCCTAACTAACCATAATTTTCTGATACATGGGTTTCTACTATTTATAGGCTCTGAAAATGTATTTTAAAGACCCAATTCTTACAATTGAATATTTACATAATAATACTAGAAAATATATACAAATCTTTTTACAATCATGCTTTACATTAGAGTCGTAGAAATGTTACATTGAATTTGAATATTTGTCATGGATTGCTATCTACTATTCAACAGTGGGAAACTCTTACACATCTCTTTTAGTCTTCTTTCATCACCTATCCATGAATTCCCAGCGGAACAAAACCACAAATGGACCCCAAGAAGAGAAACATGGGTTAGAAAAGCTGGTACAAAATTGGTATTAAAAGTAAAATAATATGAACCTATCTACAAGGATTTTCATGTCCAAATTCTAAGGAATAAACAATATAGACAAGTATCGAAAGGTGGAAATGTGTTTTCAAATTCAATATAGTCCAATTCTAATTTTTGAAACTAGTAGTTCAATTTCCAACAGATGCACGTGTCAATGTTTAGTTGTTGGGGAAGCCATATGTTCTCTCCTAAGGAGAGCGACAACACACCAACACACCAACATGACAATACAGTCCAATTCTTTGACTCTGCATAAAGGCCTGCAAGCATAACTCCACTAAACTTGGGGCACTAACCTACCTTTTTTTTACGTTTGAACATTGTTCTACTATTTCTAGGAATAAGTGTTGGTGGCCTTTCAAAGAGGTGGGAGAAGGTACAAAATCAAATTTTGGCCAACCAACTTATCTAGTCATGCATGTAATCAATGAGGGAAATAACTATCCAAATAGAAATAGAAATTTTGTACCTTTGGACAAAGTATGTAAAGTTGTGAGTTCCAAGTATTCAGATCTAAGATTTAATCAAAATAAAGAGTTCTACAAATGTATATGAATATGTGTCACTATATGGCATGGAATCAGGTGTTTTTCAAATTTCATTTTATTAGTGTTAAGGTGGATAGAGTTTTCCATTTTGGATTGTCAACATATTTTCCATTATTCTCACTCCCAGGGTTCCTAGCTGGGTTATATATATAATCAATATTATGTACTCAATTGTTTTATCACCTTTTTTTTCTTGTATAAACCAGATAATGCTATTCTATCTCTTATATAGGATATAACTCTATTCATTCACTAGGATCAATTGTGTATATTTACCAATGTACCCTTAGTAGGGATATCTCGAGTTACATTCAAAGCATACTAGTTATACAATCTTGCATAGGGCTTAACTGTTTATGATGTTCTAAATATGAATTATTAATATATAATATAAAAACTGAACAACTTAGACATAGTTACCATAAGTTTCATCACCTATTTTATTTCCAAATTAGGGTTATCCATGATCAAATAGATTTCTCACTTAACTTTCATTTTAATAGAATAGTTTGATTTAAATCAGATTACTTTTTAAATCATGACCTTCACTTCAATCCTAATGTCTATATACTTCTAGGATTTTGAATAGGTATTAGGAATATTATTACTACTAATATACCAAAATATTTTTATACACAAATGTTATGGATTTGGTCGACCCAACATTAAATCTACATGATCCAATCATTTGAACTATAACCAACTCATTCTATTATGATATAATATTAATAGTTGTATATATGTTACATGTATGCAATACTTAGCCTATCAAACTAATTTACATTTATCATTATCTAACTCTTTCTATTCTAACTATATTTTATCTCCTAAATATATGAATGTAGGAACAAGAGGCATACCTATCACTTGATTTAAACTCATCAGCAAGCTTATCTTTCAACCGTGGGTGCTAGTTGTAGGGGGAAGGGTGATGTGGTGATGATGCTAGTGAATGCCTCCGTAGAAGCTACTGGGTAGTAATGTCTAGAGTAGTGGTGGCGAGGTTACATGATCAATAGTGGTATGCAAATTTGGTCCATCCTGGATTATTACAGTGTCTGCAAATTTAATTCATGGATCCAAAAATGGAGTCTCACAGTACACACCATAGAGGGGGGGATCTTCCATTTGATTCTTGGACCTTCGGGAAGTCTACAGAAGGAGAGACAGTTAGATGCTATTGGGATCTTCCTATAGCTATAGCGTCGAGGCAGATGGTGGCGGCATAGAGAGGAGGTTTCATTTTGTATAGGTGAAGGTGCTTGGGCTTAGGGTTGCCTCTTGTGGTGTTGGTCGGATGACAACTTGGTAGCCAAAGGGGAGGGGATCAAGATATGGCATTAAGGGAGTAGGAGAGTGGTAATCTTATGAATGTATGTGATGAAAAGAGGCTAGGGTATGGGATTCACTCAACTATCTCTAATCAGGGAGGGCTTGGCAAGCATTTGCTCCATTGCTCTATTGTAGGTCTCTTGACAAGGTTTGCTGCTACATTTCTAGGTTGTTGATCTAGTGTGTGATCAGGTTGAACGAGTTATAAGGAAGGATAGAGACTCAAGGAGATGATCATGGACTTGGGATCACAAAGTATCTTGCCCTTGGGGATGTGTTATCTATGCCACTCCCTCTTGTGGTCGAGGATGCATCTAGATTCCCACAGTGGCAAGTTCTATTGGCCCGTCACCCAAGTTACAATGATGGATTTCGTTAGTACCCTTATGTGTACAGGTAGTTGGGTGGTTTCATTTTTGTTAGCAAGAGTAAGTGGCGGCGAATTGGTTAGAAAGAAGTTAAGTGGACACCATTTTAGAACCCAAAATGGAACCCCACTCATTATCCACCACATGTTTGAGGTTATAACAAATAAAATACATATTTTATTTGTTATACCCTCAAACATGTGGTGCAGAATGAGTGGGGTTTTGTTATGGGTTCCAAAATGAATCTAGGTAGCAGACCTCAAATTGGTTAACGAGCCATGTGTTGGATGTCCATTGATGACAGACCTATAGTGTCCTAGGGTTCAGTTGGAATATGTAGGATTGAGGATGATGACTACCAGAAGGATGCATGATGCTTTACACCTTTTTGGTGAAGGAGGGTAGTGACAAATCTAGAGCATTTTGGATTCTGACAATATCGTCGAAGGGGTCGAGGGAGACAAGTCAACAGTGTTGTAGGTTGGCTCCCCCATTTGTAGAATTTGGATCATGGTTGATTGAGTTTGAGGCATAGTGGATGAGCAAGGTAGTGTCAAGGACCGTGTTGTATGCTATTTGTGTCGTGAGTTTATGATGCCAACCAAGCTTGAGATGTAAGGTTAGTTGTCTCCTAGATTGTTGTTTCTAATGCTTTATATATGTGACAGTGCTAGGGTTTCTAGGGATGTTTGGGTGATAAAGAGAGGCACGTGAGGAGATGATTCAGTGGAGGGAAAAAATAGTCGGGTTTCAAAGATGAGAAATGACTTTCATCACCATTTTCTATTCAAGCAGAGAGCAATCCCGATCAGGATGTTGTCTTCTTTATTCCAGTTGACCAATAAGTAGAAAATTAATTATAGAGTTCGTTAGCTTCCAATATCTTCTAAAATTTCTAAATTTGAACCCCAATTTGAGATTTTGACCTTACATTTAATAAAACTATATACTAGAAACATTGACTCCTATATCTATGGTCATGATGTGGCTAATTTGAATTATTCCACCATGTATACAAAAAATGGATATCTTTTGGTCCAATTAATGTTTTGTATTGATTTCAAAGCTATTAGTTAGAAGCATAGGTTTATTTTTGAAATACTAGTCCAGGCCAAAGTATTCAATAAGAAGGATGCCGATTTGCACTAAATGATTTGAAATTGGTTCACGAGAATAAATTAAGGGACTTGTTTGTAAATATTTTTCATGTGAGGAAAATGATGTCAATTGAACACAAGAATCTCAAAAGAATATTAATTACTAATGATATATTGATCAAAATAACTGAATAAGCCTTGGATTGAAGCAATAAAATCGATTTAGGAGAAGTGATGAATTATAGTTCCAGGTAGATTTAGTATACAATTTCACTATGTTACAATATGTGTCATGTGGATGTTCACCCTAGACCTAGGTTTCAAGTAGTTCATTCATAGATCCAAGGTTCCAAACATTCATGCAATGTTTCAACATAGTACAAGTATCAATATGGCACCCGAGATCTTGGTAAACCACCCACATTACTAGTGATGGTAGATAGAGATAAAGTATGATTTAGAATTAAGGGAAGATAAATATTTAGGTTATCATCAAGGTTTAATCAAGAAGGTTCCTATCTAGTCATAAAGGATCCATTTCATTCCACATGGTCACATTTGCAAGTCATAGAAGCATTAAGTAGATCAAGTTTGGATTTAGAGTTATAGCATGATAAATCTAGTGATTTTAAGTCTTGAGATATGTGTGTAACACTAGAACATGGTTTATGTAATATTAGGGTTCATCAATCAATATATGCATTTAGAACATGCTTGGTGTCGTAAGTGTGTTACATGTAGTCAAAGGTGTATAAGAATGTGTTACATGGCATTTAGTGTCACAACACATTATAGGGACCGACTTAAAGGAGATTATAGACATTTTAGCATTAAGGATCCACTTCAGCACAATGATTTAAGATACAACTATATAAGTACTTATCATAACATTTTGGGGCATACCGATGTACAAAGATAGGTTCTTTAGGTCATATCAACTATTCATGGGAAAGGAGAATAAGATCTTATTCATACATGTCACAAAACACCATAAAGACTACTGATTTTGAAGTGGGGTAGTCATATGATAGTAAAATAAACCAAAGATTCCATCTTGATTAGGCTACATCATGCATGTACATGAAAGGGGTTACTTTTAGGTCAAGATAGTCATTATAGGTACATCAAGAAGATTCAAGACAATATTCGAATCCAAAGTAGATTAAGTTATTGATTTAGATATACCATCATGTTTTTTAACACAAAAGATCAAGATTGAGTACTTGGTGGCATTCACCGTCTTCAAAAGTTTCAAATCAAACATTTTTGGGGAAATAATAGAACTACAAATATATTTGGGTTCTAAAACTAGTTCCAATAGATAGATCTCATGAGAAGATGAAAAATCATATACTATATGTATATATGATCAAATGATACATGGGTTATCATTTTTTGAAGATTTAATAAAAAAATATATGGAATTGGGGGTGAGGGTGTTACCATAACCATGTGATGTACATGGACCCTTGGATCTAAGATCCACAACCCAAAAACCCGCTCCAATAAGGATGGGGGCCAGATAACTCGAGACCTTGGGTGGTTATGGCCTAAGGATAGTAGTTGGCCACCCCTCCAGCCACCTCACTAGTAGTCACCAGTGGTCTGTGGTTGTGGGGGATCACTGCCTATCGCCACTCAGTGAGTCCACGGTCCCGCCAAGCTGAGGCCGACCATTGGGAATGCAAGGCAATGATTCACAAGGCTTCTTCTGACTTTCTACTTGTGTGTGGTTGGGGCTAACACTAGTCGAAGTTGGCTCAACTCCATGCCACTTAGACTTTTTGCGGTTGGGCAGAGCCAAAGGGTCACATATTGAAGGATTTCAGAGTAAGGATAAGGAACAACAAGGTGTCATCCATGTAGGTCTATCTAGGGTTTGGGAGGTAGAATAAGAAGAGCTAGGGGTGCTAGGGTTTGTGACAATGCAAAAGAAAGGATGAAAATGGTAGAGGGGTAGAAATAAGAAGCTTCAGGGGCTCAAAGTCATCAAAAAATGGTGCCACCCCCCGGGCCAAAACACAACTGTGTACGAAGGTTGAAGAAAATACATTAGTCGTTGAACTAGAATCCAAATTCTAGTCATGGTAATGGAGGGTTAACATTGGATGAAAAAGAAGAGAAATGATTGATGACTTGGCTAGATTGGAGGCAAAAATGTGTCTAGGTCATGCCCATGTATTGGGCCCAAAAGGGTTGGCCCAAATATATCTTCGAGTTCAAAACATGATCACATTGAGCAAATTTTGAAGGAACATATCTCTCTCATCCTAGCTCACATGTGAGAAAAATTAGGTGGGATGGAAACATGAGATTGTCCTATACATAATGAGAACAGAATTAGAGTGCAGAGAGAGACCTAGATGGTATTAAAAAGGGAGTGGGAGAGGATGATGTATCATCTAGGTGCGTCCTCAGTGTTGTATCAAATTGATTGTCCCAAAATGTCAAGTGAAAGCAAAATAAGCTCAAAAAGTATCAAGTGTATGAATGCATGGAATTGAGGTAGAGTGAGATATTAGTACAAAGAAAATTTAATAGAACGTGTATGAGGCAAGAGTAAGTCTAGTTTAAAACAATCACATTCCTCTAGATGTCCTTAGATAGGAAATAAAGTCTTTTCGTATTTAATTTTCGCCATTTATAGAATATTATAGAGATATTTCAGATATGAAATTTGTTTTGACTATGGGATTGTGTCATTTAGGGAAACAATTTGACTAATAAAGAGAGGAAGAGGAGAGATAAAACTTGAAGACCACTTCCCTTTTTTGCTTTCTAGGTCATAAATAGATTTAATTGAAAAGGATCAATTGTGTTTCCAACGGGAGTGTGTAAAAAGAGGGACCCGAGGGGGATCCAATTCTTACTCAATTGTGTAATAAACTCATATAATCCCACAAATTAATATGTATGCTAAAAAGATGTAATTTAATTTCCCAACCATGATATATCAAATAGGGTCATTTATAATAGCAGGAAAAATATACAATTTCATTATTAATGCAATTATACAACTCCTCACCTCAAGGGTGATATCACAAAATAATAGAGTACATATAAGTATTATAAAGGACTAGTGTAGAGGTAAACAATCCATCTAAGAAATATGTAAAAGTCTATGGTTGAAGGTCCTCTTGAGCCATCATTCTCCGCAACACCTACATCTGAGTAGTTTTAGTAACAACACTAGAAGAGGAAATAGAAGGTATGCATTCGAATCTACTTAGTATGAGAATAAATCAAACATACACGCATTACATAATATTTAAGTACAAAAGAGGTGGTTCCCATGGACAAGGGGGTTTATCAACGTGTCAAGTTCTATGAAATTAAACAAAAAGAATCAGGCCTTAACAAATAAGAGAAATAATAAATCATAAATGTATTTCCATTATTCAATTCCAAATTTTACAAATAACAAAAGTGCATTTAGATAAAGCATACTACAAGTATCTATGGTAAGGACAAGACACCAAACCATGTATGGGTGGAATAGCACACCCTAGGCATGCCCTTGTATATGTTAATGGTGGAATAGCACACCCTAGATAGAAAAGCATGTCCTCGTGAAGTACATTTATGCATAAGAATCAACAACAATTAAATTAGTCAAATACCAACATGCATAATAAAGTGGCAAGACATATGTCCAATAATCAATTATAATTAATTAATTCATTTTCAGGACAGGAGGGGTTACAAACCCAATACAACAAAAACATTCATGATTTAAAAAATATTTCAAATGATTAAAATTTAAAGGAATAGAATTGAAACTACAAGAAGTATGTAATATCAAATAGATGCCTCATTTTAGGAAAATTGGTGTGAAAGTCACATGAATGCCAAATTTTGTATAGAATTTGCATATACCTGATCTTGAGGACTAAAATTATTTCTTGGGGTAAAATTCACAATTTCTCTTTCTTAACCTAAAAGTGTTTGATACACCAATTAGGAAAAAATGCCAAAAATAAATGAGAGTAATCTAAACCCATTATGGGTTACAATAAAATGCAGTCATGGTTTTTAAATCTTGGAAATACTCATGTATAGATTGAGAGATGGGATCAACTATAAATTAGCTATAATTACACTTATTAGGAATATCTAGGGTTGAAACGACATATTTTTGTATATATATTAGTCATATAGTCATGCTTAGATCTCAATATGTATATTACAAGTATATCCCATATGGTTATATGAACTTCAAGTAGAATATTGTATGGTACAAAACTAACATATCATCTAGTGACATTATTAAAATATAAGTTCATCTACATTTATTCTTCTAATACTTGAATCTTTTATAAGTTCTTTATCTTACATACACTTTGATTTGAATATGGAAAACATGGAAAAATATACATGCACGCCTTCCGGACAGGCTGGCGAACAAGGGAGAAGCAGGCCATCATTCAGTGAGGTCGTAGGGGGCAAGGATGCTAGGGCGGAACAACCAGGCAGAAAAACCACGTTCTTCCTTGAAAGACTATTCCAAGACAGGCTTGAACATGAGGCAGTGGAGTTAACACAAGTCGATGGGGCCCCAGCTATCTTTATCAACCTAGAAGCGGAAGATGAATTAGCCAAACCGTGGAGGTTTGCAGTTGTGATCAGGCTACTAGGAACTGATGTAGGGTTCATGACCATGAGAGATCGTATCAAACTGCTATGGAACCCTAAGGGACGGTTTAATATGTACGAGCTTGATAAAGGACACTATGTTTTTCAGTTGTCGTGCAGAGATGATTACGATCTGGATATGACGGATGGGCCATGGAAATTGTTTGGGTGTTGCCTGGCAGTGTGGGAATGGTTCCCGACGTTCAAACCAACTGAGGAGATGCCCCATAAAGTGGTAACATGGGTGAGGATCTTGGACTTACCATTACACCTTTATGTGACCACCCTATTCGAGTATATTGGAGAGGCACTGGGAAGGCTTATCAAGGTGGATAATCATACGGCGTTCAGGACGAGAAGCAAGTTCGCGAGACTTGCTGTTGAAGTTGACACTACCAAAATTTTACACCCGGCCATACTGATCAATGGTGAGGAGTACAAAGTTGAATACGAGGTCACACCTGAAAGTTGTGCAGTCTGTGGGAGGATAGGCCATAGTGAGATGTACTGCAGGTCCAAATAGCATTTAGAGACCCGGGAGGAGGGTCAAATGGTGGGAAACAGGGAGAAGGACCAGAATGAAGGATGGACATATCAAAGAGGGAGAGGCCCTAGGTAGAGGAGGAATCACATATCAGAGAGGCAGTAGACTAACACCATGGATATACCGGCGTCAAGTAATATGTTCGAGAACCTGATGTTTGAAGCAGATGAGGAAGACACTACCACTGGGAATGGGGGTGCAGAGCAGGAAGCAACCAAAGACAAGAGTGCTGAACGGACTGCCAAGATATTGAGGAAAAAGAAGAAAGTAACCAACAACAGTGAAGGGAATTGCGCTAGCGCTGCGGCGGACAAAGAACAAGTACAAGCGCAGACGGCCACCAGCAACGAAACCAGTGGTAATGACGGGAATCACTCAGCAGTTAGCCCAGACGTTGACGAGGTAATAGAGGTTATGGAGCAAGACACTGTACATACAGAGGTTACCAATGAGGAGAAGGAGAGCCCCGAGATCTGGGTGGAGGACGTTGATGAGGCTGCGAGGAAGCCAACTGAGGACTCAGGTAGCAGGGACTCGAGCAACGGAGGCACTGAGGCTACTGACAGTACCAGGTAGATTGAGACCATTGAGGTAAATCCGAGCAGGGAGGAGGGAGAGCAACAAAACAAACAGCAAGACAACCCTACCGGAAATAGTACTGCGACACCCATCCCTCCGGGAAGGAAAATTAAGAGTAGTGCATCGAAAGTAAAGAAGCTGAGAACTGCACCTCCATATGAACAACGGAGGAAGAGCCCCAGGCTCAGTGCACAATCCAATGAGGAGGGATCTAATGGGAAGATTGCAGGAGGCGTCGCCAGCAAGGGCGCGGAGGAAGGAGATCAATGCTAAATCCACAACCACTGCTTTGTCTAATGATTGACCTGCTGTGCTGGAATACTAGAGGAATAGGTAATGATGATAGAACAAGGGTCCTGAAAGAGCTAATTGCTATGCATAAACCGAAAATTACGGTGGTGCTTGAGCCAAGGATCATCGGTGATGATGTGGTTCAGACCATCAAGCAGCTTGGGTTTTCCAAATCTCATTAGGTGGAGGCGAGAGGTTATGCAGGGGGCATATGGGTCTGCTGGGATGAGGCTCGTTGTAAAGTTGAGATCCTCAACAGCCATAGACAATTTATCTCCTGTAGAGTGAACAATGAGTGTGTCATTTCCTTCATTTATGCCAGCCCGCACATCAGTACTAGGAGTTTTCTATGGAAACATCTGATCAACATGGGTAACCAGTTCAAGGTTCCTTGGATCGTGCTTGGTGATTTCAACACAACGATCAGCCCCGCCGAGAAGAGTGGTATCATCCACTACAACTACAGAGAAGCTGAGACGTTTCACCATACTTTGTTGGAAGCTGACTTGATGGACCTTGGGTTTTCGGGCATGAAATATACGTTCCGCCATGGAGTGCTGCAGGAAAGGTTAGATAGAGTAGCAGCCAATTCTGAGTTCCTTCGAAGGTATCCTAATGTTATAGTAGAGCACCTACCTCAGTTGGGATCAGACCACTGCCCCCTGTTGGTTCGGTTCCCCCGACCCCCTGCTAACCAACACAGGTTCATCACCCGAGCGTCTTGAAGGGACAATACGGAGTTCGAAGCACTGATTAATAACATCTGGGATCGCAACGAGGATTTTAACACAACAATGCAAGCGGCGAGGGCAGACATCTTACATTGGGACAAAAGGTACAGAATGGAACAGTGCAAACGGAAGGATCGGCTTATACAAAACATCAATAGACTCCAGATGGACCTGACAATGCAATATAATCATATATCAGACAACTTATGTAATGACATGCAGGTAGAACTGGACAATATTCTTAGACAGGAAGAGATCGATATTAGACACTATAGCCATATTCACTGGTTGAAGGAGGGGGACAATAACTCAAGTTATTTCCATGCCGTTGTCAATCAGAGAAGGTGCAAGAACACTGTGACACAACTCAGGGGAGCAAATGGAAATTGGGTTACTGATGAAAAGGAGTTAATGGCAATGGTGTTAGCTCACTTTCGACGGGCTTTGACGGCGCCGGACCGGCAAGCACCGTCTAACGTACAGGCCTTCCCGGGGAGGTTCAAACCGGTGGAAAGTACTGCTTATGCGAGGCTGGGAGGCAGTCCTACTGACGAAGAGATTGATGCGGTTGTTAAGGCTTTGAACCCAGTCAAGGTACCCGGGCCTGATGGTGTCAGCGGGGACTTTGTCCAGATGCACTGGAGCACGGTTGGATAGAGTATTACGAGAACGGTCAGGGAAGCGTTTTCCTCAGGGACAATTCTGGCTGAACTGTGTAAATCAACAATAATCCTCATTCCCAAAATGCCAGCGCCTGAAAGATGTGACCAGCTTAGACCGATCACCTTAAACAACGTAGTGCAGAAAATCATCTCTAAGGTAATCGTGGAGAGATTAAAAAGCCTAATCCTAGAATGGATCTCGATCAATCAAAGCAGTTTCGTGCCCGGTAGACGTATCACGGATAATATAGCTGTTGTTCAGGAGCTTATCAATGTGATGAAGCGGAAGAGAGGAGCGCACAACATGGCCATTAAAGTTGACCTCACTAAAGCTTATGATCAGATGTCCTGGGACTTTGTGCTCAACACCATTACAAGGACTGGGCTACCTATGAACATTATCAATTATATCATGTGCTATATAAAAGGAGGAGAGACATCGATTGTTTGGAACGGCAAAGCCCCGGGTACGTTCATGGCCAACAGGGGGCTTCGGAAGGGAGACCCTCTGTCGCCGTATCTGTTTGTCTTATGCTTGGAAAGGTTGTCCCAACTCATTGAGCTGAAGGTACAGAACAACGAATGGAAACCTGTAAAAATGGGCAGGAATGGGCCCACTGTCTCTCATGTGTGCTTCGCTGATGATCTCATTCTTTTTGCACAAGCATCTACAAAAAATATAAAGATGATTCTAAGCTTCTTCAAAGAGTTTGAGGCTGTATCCGGACAAATAGTGTCACACTCAAAGACTAGAGTTTTCTTTTCTAAGAGCGTGGACAGAAGGATAAGGAGGAAAATCAAGAACATCTGTAACTTCCAAGCTACTGATGATTTGGGGAAGTACTTGGGGGTCCCCATCCTTCACAAGAGAGTGGACAAGACCACATATGTAGAGGTTCTGGAGAAAGTAAATGGGAGGACTACTGCGTGGGCTGCTAGAGGCCTGTCATTGGCAGGTAGGGTGTGCTTAGAGAAAGCCACTCTTGTGGTGATGCCAACTTATGTGATGCAAACAACACTGCTACTGGCCTGGTTGTGTGATAGAATAGACAGTACGATTAGGAGGTTTGTCTGGGGGGGGTTGTCATAAAGCCAACCCAATGGATCTAGTGGCGTGGGACAAGGTTACTTGTAGCAAAGAAGATGGAGGACTGGGAATTAAGAGATTGAGAGAATGGAACCAAGCGTTACTATACAAGCATGCATGGGAGATGAGCACAAATCACAATTCTATTTGGTGTAAAACCACGAGGAGGCATTACGAAAAGGCAGTTAATGGAAAATGTTCTCATTTGGCCAGGCTTGGCAGAACGGCTATAGCGGAGAGACCATTTATTGAAGAGAATTCCTATATGATCCCCATGAATGGGCGTAGCATCAATGTGTGGGAGGACAGGTGGTGGAGGGACGGGCCGCTACTGAAACATCATACTAGCCGTCCAATACCTGTCGAGCTTGCAAACCTGAAAGTCTGTAGTTTGGTCAATCTGGAGGGGGATTGGGACACCGACTTCCTTGAGGACTGGCTGTGCACGCATCTAGTCAGTGACATTATGCGACTGAGAGTCCCATCCAACCGGGATGGAGAAGATGTCCGCGTATGGAAGTACACAGCAGATGGAAACTACTCAACCAAGATTGCATACAATGCGTTGAGAACTGGTAAGGGTCTACCTACCAATGGGAAATGGATGGAGGCTTGGAAGGCTACTGTTGCACCTCGATATAAGTCTTTTGCGTGGCTGATGATGCATGAAGAAATTCTCACTAACAAGAGGAGGGTCCAGCGACACCTAGCCCAGAGTAGCTCTTGCAACCGCTGCAATTCTGAAGAGGAGACCACGATCCACGCGATTAGAGATTTCCAGTATGCGAAAGTGGTTTGGTTGAACCTTTTGATAGGAGGGAATAACTGAAGGTTCTTCGAGGAGCAGGATGTTAGAGAATGGATACACCAGCAGCTCCAGGAGGGTGAAGAATTTACTTGCCTCTTTCTCACTGCCTGTGCGCACATCTGGTTCTACCGCAACTGACACATATTCGAAGGTGAAAGGAGACACACATACCAGCAGGTCAACCACATTAGAAAGGAGTGGAGAGCATAATTGGAAGCATTTCACAGACTATCGAAGGAACTATGCGTGACCGAGAAGGTCAGGTGGGAGAGACCGGGACCTTCGACCACCAAGATGAACTATGATGATGCGGTGAAGGAGAGGAGAGCGGCCAACACTGTTGTAGCACGGGACATCGAGGTGAAATGGCTGGGAGGATTGGCCGAGAACACTGAAGGTGAGGATGTGGTTGGTGCTGAACTAAATGCGATCTGTATGGCCATGGAGTTGGCTAGTCTTAATAACTGTGGGTTGGTCGTTATTGAATCAGATTCACAAACTGTAGTAAGATTAGTGTCTGAAGACAAGGAGAAGAATCCTAGATATGTGAAGTATCTGTCCAAGATCGAATATCTGTGGAGACCTGAATGGGGAGTGACTTATATCACTAGAGAAGGTAATTCTACTGCGGATGGGTTAGCCAAATTTCACTTAAAAAACAACCTTCGGTCTAGGGGGTATGCCACCCCACCTACTGAGATTTGTAATCTCATAGCTAGGGACCTTTGTAATGGTATTAGTACTACCATGTTTAATTTTGATTGCATGATTAGTGATTGTAAGTTTATTTAGTCGCTCACAAGAGGAGGGCGGGATGAATAAGATTGCCTCCTGACTTCTTCTTCAAAAAAAAAAGATATATATCATTATTTCAGTTTCTATGATCTAAAATCTAGTATGCCATTGAAACGACAACTTCATACTTATTCAAATTTATAGAATATAATGTATATACCACTACATCTCTAGATTTGTATTTACTAATTTGTATCAATTGTAAGCACTAAGTTAACGAGTTGATCATTTATCTTATCATTATAAACACATATGTGCTATTCAAATCTACAATAGATGAGTATAATGAAGTACTAAATTCATGCGTAGTATTATATTCATGTATACACGTTGTAGTATTTGGTTATATGGTCAAGATTCTTACATATCTATTATATTATTTTTTATCTTATTAACTAAGTTTATACTTCTTATTCCAACATTCAGATTACTAAACAAGAAAGAAAATGATAACCTACTATAGATTGGGGACAATGTTGAACTCAGATTTTAGATCTATAGATCAGTCCATGTGGTTCAATATCTCCCTCCTAGTTATTCAACATTCCATCAAATCAACAAGGATTATCTTTTAGTTCATATGGCTCAAGGTTGGTACCATGGGGTTCATCCAGTGTGCTGTTGGGGAACTACAATTCATGTCTCTCTTGCTCAAGCCATTGTAGATACATCAAGCGGCTGGAGATGGCAAATCCAATTAAGAATGACTAACAAAGCCTGGAGGAAGACTCTCTCTTTTTCTTGACCTCCTCTAAGTCTTGGCACAAGCATGAAAGGTGTGGAGATGTGTTGTATGTTTTAGTGTTGTTTGTATATAAAAGGTACACTTGGGTAGAGAGTTTTCATTGTAGCTAGTGTGACTAGGTTGAATGATGTTTGATAATACACAATGTAGATTTATATACTATTCATGATTGTTAGACAAGAGTGCAGAAAGGTCAATGAATGATTGGAATGGGAAAAGTAAGACTGAGTGGTAGAGATGGGGTGATGTGAGCAAGGTGAGGGCGAGTAGGTCCTATAGATTATAGACTCTATATCGTTAGCTATTTGGAGTTGATGTGTTCTAGCCAACTACGAGTTCATCATATAGTAAATAGAGGTGGATTGAGCCTTACCATATATGATGCCATAACTTCATCAGTACCATAGTTACTGGTGCAAGGATGGAGCGATATATGCATCTAGGGTTTAGGGTCAGGGAAGGAAGAAATAGTAAAAGGAAGAGGAGGTGAAAGAGGAAGAGAAAAAGGAAGACCAACATTATAACACCCCAATTTGTTTAAAAGTACACATTATTCAGAGGAGACATAGTTATGAAGATGGTTGTCATAAACATGATAATCATTGTATAAAAATAAAGTTCGCTTAACCAATATAGGATAACAATGCAACTATTATGTAGCAAGTTCCACAACATAAAACATAAACTTTAAACTAAGATAAAATAGTACACAATCCTCATAATGAATGTAAAAATAATTGAAATAAATTTCATTTGATAGTTAGCACCCCAATAGGGATAAGCTCCTAGATCTATCCATGAGATATATGCTCCTTATCTAAGGTTCTTTATCCTTATCTCATGTGGACATCACATTCCCAACCATTCAAAGAAAAATGTACATCAAGATGTTCACAGTGCATGTTATTTCCCAGTACTTCTTATATTACGTCAAATGCACTTATGGATTTTTTATACATATTTTATAGTTGTTTTGATCACCAATTGATGGAAGGGAGACATGGAGGTTGATCTAAGGACTCCCCCAAGTTGGGAAAAGCTAAAAGTGACACCATGATCACCCCAACCTACCCCAAGTGGTCAAAGATAGATATCAAGAAAAGGCTCCACAAATTGTCAATTTAAGAACTAAAGTGCGCAGAAAGCACCCAACACGACCATGGTACATTGCCATGGTTGTTCTTATAGAGTCCCAATTGTAGGAAAATCACATATTTTGTAAGGATTCCACTGTTGGCCGCCATGGACGTTTTCATCAAAATGACTGTGGTGAGTGAAGGCTACCATGGATGTTCCACTCACCACGGCCATGAAAGCCAACCAAGGCCACAACCATTCTCACTACCACAAGCTCCCTCCATCCTCCTCACCATGGCTGTGATGCCCACCATAGTCCTGCTACCTTTTGTGCCACCATGGTTGTGGTACCCACCATGATTGTTCTACCTACACTCACGTCTGCCCATTTTCCCCTAATGTTCATCCACTTTCACCATGTCCATGCCCACATATCATGACCATCCTCATACCTACCCACCATGGATGTTCTGCCCCAACTGTCCATTCCACCCTCAAAAACCTAATACTTTCTAGTACAACTTTTAACACACTTAACCCTAGACCTCGTGGATAACTATATAAACATTAATGGTATCTATGGGTCCATGGTTAAGCCATTCTATCATTCATTGACGCCACTAATCACTCACCTACCCCTTTCTCTCTTCCATTCATCACCTTCCACCCACATCCCTAGTTTTCTAGGGCTTTGACCATTTTCCACCCTATTTTCATGCTTTCTACCCTTGGAGAGAGGAGGAGTTCGACCATGTTTCTGTTTGAGAAGGATAATAAGATATATACTCTTAGATCCATGGACATATCATTCTTTTGTTTATCCCTTTTTGTATTTCTTGTACCATGAGTACCTACGCCCCCTTAGTGGTATGTTTTGGGGGATATATGTAGATTTGATACCATGTTGGGAAACTATTAATGCAAAACACTCAACTTTTGTTGGAATTTGCTATGTTCTTACTTGTTTGTTGTTTCCTATCTCTTTCTATGGTGATTGATGTAGGAAACCCACCTAAGGTATAGAGAAATGAAGGAGTGGGAGGATAAGAGAGGAAAAACTCCTTTTGTACAACTAGTGGAGCCTTAGTTAGTGCCCTCTCTTCCGACTTATTCTTCTATTCCACTAACCTAGGTGTGATATCTAAGTATCTTGTTGTGCCTCCCTTGATGTACTTAGAAAAGATCATATTTAGATGTTCTATGGATGGTAACGGGAGGTGGAACACCCTTGTCCTACACTCCATACCACCCCTTTCCACTATGCACGTTAGGAGAGTCACTCCTAGAAACTTATATTGTGGTGATCTTGATTGGAGTTTATCTATTTCCTAGTTAATTGAGCCTCATAATGTTGGATAGGGGGTGATAGGGACTAGTTACCCTATGCATACCCTATGCCACCCAGTGGCATATACACGATTTCCTACTCTGGTGGGGGGGAGCACAACTTCTAATACATGTAATTTGTGCTAATATACATCATTTAAGGGTGGGGGAACAAAGAGGATTTAAGGTGTGCTTATTACAATATCTAATGATACAACAATTGGTTTTAAGAATGGAGGTCGGGCACATGCCCCCCTACTCTTTATGTGGCTGCACCGTTGATGCCACCCATGGCCGACACATAAACAGGATTCTCTATTCTCACTGCCCTTTGTTGTTTGGTTTGATAGCATGATTGTTGGTTGTATTAGCATTGATATGACCCCTAGGCATAGTTATATACCCACAAATACTCACCTACCCTTATTTTCTTGTCAAAACCCTAACTTTCTTTGGTGTTATCTACTTTCTCTTTCTTAGTTAGTTAATTTCTTGTTCATGTTATTTAACCCTTGCTAGGGTAGTTGATTTTTTTCTTGGTTTCTTGATATGGTTTTGCTAGATAGTTTCTTAGTGTAGTCATTGCTTGCCTTGCTATTCTAATTTTTATTCTAATGTAGCTCATTACTTCTCTTAGTTGCTAATTAGGGTTACTCTTGTTAATGTAGTACTAATTTCTTGTCTTTCATTACTTCCATAGTGTTATTTCTCTCTTAATTGGATAATCAGTTTTAAATTGTATAGGGTTAATATAGATTTAATCATTTATATATTTCATTGCATGCACCCTTAATTTAGTCCAAACCCAACTTTTAACCCTACAAATCCTAAATGCTACATTAGGAAAGCTAGTACAAACAAAGTTAGTTGTAGTGCCCCAATCCCTCTCTTTGTATTTGCCCCCGATTTGTCGCATTCCTATAATACTACATACTGAGAATGTGTACTTTTAGGTCAATTATGTAGTGTGTGGAAACTAAATTTACTTTTGTTAGCCCAAGTGTAGTAATGCATCAAGCTTTCTTGCCCTTTTTCCAAGGAGAGTGGCGCTTAGCCTAGCTAGTTTGCTTTAATTTGACTTTTCTTACTTCCTTCACCATTGCTATTATTTACTCTTTGTTTTGTTCTTGGATTTGAGATTATAAATCCTCCTATCTATTTAACATATAGGTGATAGTACACTCTAGTGAAAGAAAAGATCGTTGATCCCAATGGAAGACCACCACTCCACAATGGAGAGAACCAAGAGGATGGCCAAGCCCTTCGTCTAAAGTCTCTCTAAGAATACTTCCTTTCTGGAACTTATATATATCTCGTGGAGACACAGATTGCTGATATCATGGAATAAGACTTCTCCATACATCCAACCCTCGTGCAAACACTCCCAATCTTCTATGGTCTGGACAATGAGAACTCTTATTGGAATCTAGAATCCTATATAGAGATTTTCCTAAACTTCTACACTCTAGACACAACTGATGATGTCATCTATTTGACTATGTCCCCCTTCTCTCATAAGGACAAAGCCAAAAAGTAGTATTCCTCAAATATAGAGATCATGACTTGGGAAGAACCCAAGAACACCTTCTTAAAGAAATTCTATTCTGTTACTAAATTTGACACACATGTCATCTTTTGTTGTGAATTTTAATTAGATAATTGAGCCATGATAATTTTAACAACACTTGGGAATGGTTTCAATAGTTGTTGAGAGATATCCCCCATCATATGGTTCCTCTATGGTAGCTTGTGATATACTTTTATTTATGCTCTCTCAAATGAGTCAATTCATGGTGGACTCATCTTTTAGAGGTGATTTCATGGCCAAACATCCATAAGAATCACAACCTTCGTTTCATCATTAAGAGGAAAATTCAAGGAATCAAGCTTCAGTTGTGATTAATGATTATGATATAAAAATTGGAGTGATACCTACTGTAACTCCTTCAACTACCATAGACTCAAATCCTCAGTTGATGAAGATGATGTTGAGTTGGTGAACTTAAAGAACCAAAATTAGGTGCCTCAACTTATGTTGTGCAAGCTGTTGATACTCTAGAGGAGGAGGTAGAAGCCCTCCAATCTTATAGAAACTAGCAATATAATGGAGAAGGATAGTCACCCCAACAACAAGGTCAAATATATAATTCAAGATTTAAGTACGAGGTTCTCTCCAGATTTAAAAGCAATGAAGTTCAGAAGAATGTGATAAGCGTGGAGAAAATGCTCGACCAACTCTCATTTACATATGCCCACCATAAGGAGGGAGACTTTCTTCCCACACCATGGTGAACCTGAACAATATGAGTAGGTAAATAGGAGTTCCTCAAAACAAATTTTAGCCACAAGTGCATGTGTATAATATACTAAAACTTGACATCAGGAATCTAGAACCTAATCCATTAGAAGCGATGTTTGTATTCTTAGACCATTAGTTTTGGTAAAAAAGGATGCACATAAAACCCTAATACACTTATTTGATCTACAATGAACATTAATGCATATATAATGAGTAGCTAAGGTATAAACCCTAGCTAAGGTTAGATGTAATCCTAACGATACCCTAGATCTATAAACCCTTATACAGAACCTAACCCTAGGCTTGGATCATAGTAATATGTTTAGTGTGATCATATTTACCTAAAACCTAGTTCATGGGTGACTAACCAAACCTACCCTTTCTGGTACCGCATGTGATTTGTTAGTATAATTAGGTGACAAAATAATATAAGATATGTTAATAAATATAAAATGGACCTAATAACCTAAAAGATGATTAATATGTAAGTATTCCCATATGATGTCATATATTATTCTTTTCCCACTAATACCTACATAATGGCTAAATTATGTCTAATGAGAGGTATAATGTGAATATAACAAATGGAATAATAATTGCGATTTTCATCTAAATGGACAAGAATAGCGTGTCCTTATATAAGTGAATTTTGATACTAATGGACTTAATAGGTAATTGATCAAAATAACCTAATTTGTGCATAATAGTATAAGATAAACCTATTCACAACAATATAAAGTTAATAGGATCAATTTAATAAATGTTATGATAATAATGTTATACTATGATAAATGTAAAGATAATAAGCCTAAAACCTAATTGTATTAGAACTAATAAAAGAAACTTCATAACTAAAATATAACTTCGAAATTGTATTCATTGGGTCCAATTGGCTTGGATGCCAAGTTTGAGAATATTTGAGTAATCCTAGATGCTTTACTTTCATTAGGAAAGAAAATATAAGCTAATATCCAAAGATATAAAATATTTTTTTTGGATGGATTCAAAATGGGAACTAACATTAAAATTGGATTTACATGTATAAGTTAGCCTTGGTGTTAAAATTCATATTATTTGGGACTTGTTTGGACCCTCAAATAAATTAAGAAATAGAATAACTAAACAATCAATTGTGAATATAAATTATCAAGTTCATATCCTGATTTCCCTAAAGTTTTGGGTTGTTTAATGTCACTCTTTCCTTATTCATCTAAAATTGGGGTTCTTTCTCTACTGTTGAATACTAATCTTGGTGTCACTAACCTTTCTTCAACCTCTATTTAAATAAGCAAGTCATATAAGTTTTAGGGAACAATAGTGTTAATATCTTCCTCGTACTTTCTACCTCAACTCTCCATATTTTACTCCAATTTCTTCTTCTATGACTTTTTCACTTCTTTCCACTCTACATCATCCCAAGTTAGCAAGGGTTTCTTGCTCTATAATATCCTAACTAATCTCAGTTTCCTTCCTCCAATTCATCTATATCTTTCTTAATTAGATACCTCATATCCCATCGTGGGTCTAAGCCCTAACACCTTTAAACATGAGCTCCATGATCATCACGACATCTCCCAGAATCATTTGATATCAGGCATTGTCCCTCATTTATCCTAGACCCAAGTTCCCAACCTCATTTTCTTGTTGCTATCATCGTGAGACGAGATTTTTGACCATTGAAGGAGTTCCCATATAATCAGTTCAACTACATGAATCTCATAGAAGCTCCTTGCGGAACCAATTTGTCAGTGACGGTGCGCAATGGTTTTTCCCTTTTCCCCTTCTTCATAATGTTGGGGTCACGAGTTTAAAGATACAACTTTATGGACTTGGCTTCCCGTTACCTTTCTTCCTGTTAGATTTTTCCAAAGTCAATGCACTAAATTTACTCATTAACATCATGTTTTCATAAGTTGAGTCTTCCTTTATTCATGCTTTCCATGTTTCTTCTTTGCAACCAACAATAGTGGCTAGAAGATTTCTACACCAGGATCCTCAAAACCTCCTCTTTAGGTCATTAAGACCGGTAGGTCTAGGGGAAAACAAAATAAGACTCACTTGGTGCTAGTTGATAATAATTTTTGAGTTAATCTCTTTCCTTGGAGCTTTGCCTTTATATCAGCTTGTTCATGAGTTGTAGATGACAAAGAACCTAATTGTCAAGTTTGTTATCGGTCTGCTCTAAGTCATGTTTCTATTTTCTTCTCCTAAGGGATGGTATTAGCATCTTTTCAACGATTTCACTTCTTTGAGACACACATGTTCTACTTGATTTTGTTTTTACCTTGGTGCCATGTCATATGTATAAGATTGTATGTATCATGGAAAGGAAGTGGGGTCATTTCAACTAGTTTTCTATTTCTTTTATAAATAAAATAAATGGCATCTTATAAAAAACAAAATTCAATATTATTAATTCATACAAATGAAGAACAAAAATATGTTTTAACATCGAAGGATTATTCTCTAACTGATGAAATGGTTTCTATCACCTGATTCTCATATAACAAGTACATGATTTTAAGGATTTTTCCAATTGGCTATAACTTCTAGAATTCATAACTAATAATTTATAAGTCAGAAAATAAAGTAAAATATGATATGGATTCAAGAAAATATAATCTACAAGATGGGTTGGTTTCTATAATCTAATTCAATAACAACAAAAATTTGACTTTTGGGGTTGATTTGATTAATGTGAACTTAAACCTAGCTTCATATATGCATGTAATAGGTGACATCCGACCCTGATGTGGATCTAGGATTGACTTTGGACATATGTAGGATTCATATGAGGTATCTTGCATTCCTTATTAATCACATTGAGAAATAACTGATATTTTCTCTATCTTAGTCTCTTGAGGCATATGCCCTATATAGTTTCTCTCTATCAGGAGATGTTGTATCTATGGGTGCTTATATTTTGAAATTGATCTTTTGATCTTCATGAACTGTTGCATTTTCCTGTTGCTCTATAGTTATATATGTCTATCATATTTCAAGTTTTACTTTTATACATAGATTTGGAACAAGATTTCCTCTACGTTTGAAATGAAATATTATTTTTGTTGGTATGTATGCCCAGAGAGCATTGCTTATGATGATTGTAATGAGGCATCATGTAATATATTTGATTAATAGTAAAGGCAATCTTTTGTCTATATGTTTGTTCAATTATGAGGCGATCATATGACACCATAGATGTCTAAAAGAATGATATAACTCGATGACATATGTCTTCAGGTTGAGGACCTGAACAATGAGATCATATGTATGGTAAAAGCATATACATTCTTATTATGTACCTACTCAGATATTATTATGAAAACAATACAGATGAAAATAATACATAAGACTAGAATGTGTGTTGACGGATGACAGAATCTCATTTGTCATGATATGCGATATCAAGCCAAACACACATGTACTTGTTAGAGAACAATGTATCAGATAGACACACCTTGAGAGTGATGTACAAAAACCATTGAATGGTAGTTAGAATTAGCCCTCATAGTGATAGTGGTGATTGTAGTTCTTAGAACTAAAGTCACTACACTCATCACATGTTGTTTGATGTGCTTTGACACCATCCAATGTGACCTTGAATAAGGGTCACCATATATGTGATGTTTGGGTATGTTGTGACACATGGGGATTGAATGTGAGTGATGTGGATGGGATTTGTCCCTCCTCCCAGAGTTGATATCCTGGCTACTTGATAAGAGAGACTGAGAAACGTATGGCCATACTCATATGAATCAATATATAATATGTGAGATCACATGCATCTAAGATAGACTACTATAGTTTATGGAACATATATTGAATAATAAGAAGATGATGATTCCATGCCTTGAGTTCAATCTTGATATCAAAGACACATGAACTATATAATCATGGTAATACTAATCACATATTGTAGGTTGAATCTATTCTCTAACTTTCCAATTACTTGGGTTGCAATGATGTGTTTCTAGATACCTCTTATTGTTTGTGATGTCATAATCTAGTGATGGACATTCACTTCCAATGTAATTTGGGACCTATAGGGTCACACACATAGGATGCACATGGAATAGGAGTTTACTTACAGATAAGGTTTGACTTGATTACTAAAGTGTTTGGGTAATCAACTTAAACATCATTGGCTGATAGTTAGCTGAGTGGAGTGTCCAGTCGACCGATTGGGAATGCTAGAAGACTGACTTGAGTGTCCAGTCGACTGATTTAAAAGTCCAGTCAATCGAATCTATGATCAGTATGATTAGATCAAGGATTGATGTTGACATCATGTTGTGTAATGATTGTTGCATTGAAAGGCAATATGTTTGTGAATAGGAAAAATTCCATTCGAATAGGAAAATATTCCAATCAACCGATTGGAATGTCTAGTCAAATGGTTGGAGTGTTAGTCAATCATGAGCCCACTCGACCGACTCATGATTTGCAGCAACTGAAAATTCATGAAATTTGTCTCCTCATATCCATGGGTTTGTAGAAACCCTGATCCACCCATTCCTTTGTAAGGGGGATGGAAAATTCTCTCAATACAAGTCTCCTAATCTCAATTTTGTGGTAATATGAGAGATAGATGCATCTTACCCATAAAAGTGAGTGATTGCTAAATGAGAGGAAGTCAACTCCAATAGATTGACAACATGAGGGACAACTCCTTCCCGTCAGTTTTAGAAGAATGAAAGGAGTTCTCGGTGGTTCGTAAGGACAATGTAGAGGCGTGAAAGTTGTTGCCACCATGATAGGAGGATGTCGTCAATTTCCACTCATGGTGCTACACCAAGAGGCCACTATCGACAACTGTCTCAGTGTTGCTTGAGAGAGAATCACGTCGCTACAAGGATTGTCATTGTACTTGCTCCAGGACCAAGTATATGTCTTTCAAACCTTCCTTCTCAAGTCATATTGTTGATGCGATCCACTATTTGTGGGGAATGTGGCATGAAATTTTGTTTCCATTTCCATCTCTGACGCCATATTTCCCTATAGTGGTATCAGAGCCACACCAATTTACTATGTTTTGGGATTTAATCGATATGATCAATTTTTTGGTTTTATCATTTATTTGTTACATGTGATGTGAATATTTAAAAGATTAATGTGCCTATCCAACTAAATACCACATATGTTGGAGAACATCTCGTAAATCTTGTATATACATGATATATTATTATAAATGCAATTTATACATGTCACCCTAAAATAGGTTTTGATGGTGGATGTAAGTACCATAACCCCTAAATTTGTGTATGATTGAATGGTTTATTTTCTGCTCTTTCAAATTCAGTTTGCATACGGAGTCTCTATCTATTACTCCACATGTAAGTTAATATTGTCCTCCCTATAATCCCCTCGAATGTAACTCAAGGTTCACTTATACAGTGAAATACTTTAATAGGATAGTTTTAATTTCTATTTCGATGGAAGAGAAGACAGTCTACACCAACAAATTTGATTGAATGGGAGTCAAGTCGTTCAAATGGAGGATTGAAGATGCTATAGATCTAAAGAGTGAATCGATTGACTGGAGGCCCAATTGACCTTCTAGAGGAGTCCAGATAGCTTCTTAAGCCAGGATCCAAAGGACCAACTGACAAAGGCTAATCAACCGGTTGGTGGACGAAGCAACCGAATGGAAGAGTCCAATCGAATGACCATTCTATTTCCTACACAACCTTTTCATTAACATGTTATAACATGTGATGTTTGACCTTAGGTAGATAGGAATTCTTTGTGGCTCCAAAGAATTACATTAGTCTGGCAAAAACCATCGCTCGTATTTTATAATTGCATGCTTTATTTGTAGAAATCGTATGTATATGATGCATATTATTCATATGTGGTGATTCCATATGTATATGTATTTATATATAAATAAAATCTCTCAATCAAATATTAAGTCTTAGATGTTTTCCATAAGTGACACACATGAAAAGATTGATCAACTAAGCATGGGCACACCAAGTGTGGTAAGCCATCTATCTCATGGAAGTGTGATGGTAGTTATGTGGACCTACCATGCAGGGTGCATTGCTATCGTGTTGGCTTTTGGGTCAGGCTTAACTAGGTGACCTTAATGAGATTAGGCGCCTAGAAGAATACATATGTAATATGAAAAGGAGTTATGCATATCTTCTATCCAAATATTGCATAAGATGGCAAATGTTTCCTACCTTAATAATTGGTTATGGATGCCAAAGTTGGTTGGGTAAGAACTTAATTATTTTGGATCTTATCTTGCTAGAAGGTTGTACACTGCAATATTCTAAATTGATAAGTGAGGGCTATCAATTTGAATAAATAATGGGAGCAACAACTAATTAAAGGACTAACTAATATCACCAAAATTTTATTTTAAACAAATCAAATCAAAAGGATTTTGAAAAATGCAAATTTCTTTTCTCGAAACAAATTACAAACAACAACATGTTTTCTTTATGATCAGTCCTTGAGAAGGACAAGTTGACGAGAATAACTTCCATGACTGGTTCATGACATTGAGAATCATTCTCACACAAGAGTGCATTCTCTATGTCTTAGAGACATTACAGGAAGATGAACCCGCTCCCACCACACCTAAGGATGACATGGATGTTACAAGAAGCACTTTGAATATGCCATAGATGCCAAGTGCTTGATGCTATGCTCAATGAACTATGAGTTGTAGAGACAACATGATAACATGTATATTCTTGAGATGGTTACACATTTTAATAATATGTACCAAGATTAGGAAAGACAAGAGAGATATGATGTCTCAAATGATTTATTCAAGTGCAATATGGATGAAGGAGATTGGGTGGGCCCCCACATGCTCAAGTTGATTGGGTATGTGGAGAACCTAGCAAGAATGGGATTACCCTTGGGCCAAGAGTTGGCCATAAATGTGATTTTGTAATCACTGCCAAAATCATACAACCAATTTGCCATGAAGTACAATGAGAAATTTTGATAAGGATTTGTTAAAATTACTAGGCATGTTGAGAACTGCTAAAGTGCAAATGAAGAAGGCACACTCAAATCTATGATGATTATTAGTAGAGGAAAAGGGAAGTCCAAGGGTAAAGGCAAGGGTCAAAAGAGTTATAAATCTGGCTAAAAACCCAAGTCTTTTTTACTCAAAGCAAAGGGAGGGGTGAATAAGGAAGGAAACTATCACCACTATCACCAGACTGGACTTTGGAGAAGGAATTTCCATCTTTTCCTAGAGAAACTGAGGAAGAAGCAGTAGGGGATAGAGATCTCCACTTCAACTATATACGTTGTTGAGATAGATATGTTTACTTATTCATCATGGGTATTGGATACCAGATGTGGACCTCATATATACATTGTTGAGATAGATATGTTTACTTATTCATCATTGGTATTGGATACCAGATGTGGACCTCACATATGCTCAAATATACAAGATCTAAAAAGAAGTAAAACTTTCAGAAAGGACGAGGTCAAACTGTGTGTTACAAATGGGGCAAGAGTTTCTGGCACTACAATTGGAACCTATCATTTATCTCTGCCCAGTGGGCTTGTAATTGAGTTAAAGAACTAATATTTTGTACGTGCCATAAATAGAAACATCATTTCTTTATCTTTTATGGACAAGAATGGATTCAAATTTCATATAAGAATTGTTAATGTTCAATTTCTAAAGATGGTATATATTATGGCAGTACCCCAAGCTTCTATGGTCTTTACTTATTATATCTAGAGGCAAATTTTTATAATGTCAATACCAAAACATTAAAACTGGATTACTCAAACTAAACATACCTTTGGCATTGTTGTATAGGGAAAATCAATAAGAAATGCATTTCAAGACACCAAAAAGATGGTTATTTAGACTCTTTTGATCTTGAATAAAAAGAGACATACGAGTCTTTATTGTTGGGCAAGATGGAAAAAGCTCCTTTTACTAGTAATAGTGAGAGAGCTAGTGATCTGTTTGGACTCATACATACTAATGCATGTATCCCTTTTAGAACAAATTCTAGAGGTGGTTACCAGTACTTCATTACCTTCATTGATGACTTTAGTAGGTATGGCTATGTGTACTTGATGAAACATAAGTCGACAACCCTTGAAAAGTTCAAGGATTTCATGAATGAAGTATAGAACCAACTTGGTAAAGATATTAAAGAACTTCATTCTGATCGAGGTGCATAATATTTAAGCTAAGAGTTTAAGGATCTTTTGTGCGACCCTGGTATCATATCACAATGGACTCCACCTGGAACACCACATAATAATGTTATATAAAAAAGAAGGAACTTTTATAGATATGGTCCGATCAATGATGAGTTTTGCTAGTCTTCCAACTTCCTTATAGGAATATTCTCTAGAAATTGCAACATTTACACTTACTCACGTACCATCGAAATTGGTTCAAAAGACACCATACAAGATATGGTATAGGAAGAATCTCAATGTGTCTTTTATGAAAATTTGGGGATGTGAAGCTTATGTGAGGAAGTATTTTCCCGAAAAGCTTGGACCCAAAATCAGATGAATGTTATTTTTTTGGATGTACTAGGGGATCCAAAGGAAACTACTTTGATACTCCATCTTTTTTTTGGGTGAAGTCAGGAAGATAGCTTATTCATCTTGCCTTCCTCTTGCAGGAGGATTTGAAATACTATTACAATTCAAACTACTGGATGAAGAATTAAACATGGTAGTACTAATACCATTACATGATTCTAAGTGGATTATTCCTACTACACTAGGAGGGGGTTCACATAAATTATACAAGTAGTGTTTTGTCTTGACACTACTACAGAATAGGCCTTTAGCGTCACTTAATTAAGGGCTTTAGTGTTGGTTTACAAATGACACCCAAGTGGGTGCCGCTAAAGGTGGACCCCTTCAATGTCGGTTCCCAACCGATGCCAAAAAGCTTCCCACCACCGAAAATGCGCTAGCAAAGGGACTATAGGTGTCAGTGTTTTAAGAACACCGATACTATAGAATTGTTACAGACGTCGGTTATTAAAATAACTAACGTCACAGTGCTTCCCACCACCGAAGATGCACCAGCAAAGGGCCTATAGGTGTCGGTTTTGTAAGATAACTGATGCCATCTCCCCTACCACCACGGCCACGCTTCCCAGCATGACCGTGTTTCCTGGTCATATCAGCTGAATCGATGTCGGTTTTGTGCTAATAACTGATGCCATATCCCCTGCCTGCCACCACGGTCGTGCTTCCCAGTACGGTCATGCTTCCTGGATACATAGACGTCGATTTTTTTATCAAAAACCTCCGTCGTATGTCTTTGGTGTCGGTTTTGATCAAATAACCGATGCCTATGTTAAGATTTTTTTTAATCAGTTTGCAGGCCTGCTGTATGGTTGGTCAACAGGATGAGAACCTACAATTTGATTCTGAACTGTAGGTTTACGACATCCATTGATATCAGCCAACAACAGGTCACAAACCTGCAAAATTAATAAGATGGACAATATTATATATATGTGATTAACACACATGTATAAGCACATTTAATTCATATTATTTTTTCATCACACACATGTAGAAACCAATAGCAACCTGCAGTTCCACTCATTTCATCTCTTTTCAATTGATCATCTTCACACACATATGAAAATTCATAAAAATTCATTCACATTCACACAAAAATAATTATGACAACAAAGTTATTCTTTATTCATCATTGTCAATAAAATTAAATCTAAAAATTCCCACTCTTTGTAGGGATTTTTCCCATTCTTCTCTTACAACATCTAATCCATCTCTCGTATAGGGAGCATGTACATCGAAACGCTTTCCACCTGTGTTGAAGTCAATAGTTTTAAAGACCTGCAAAGAGAATGACATATATATAATTAATAATATATAATAAGATTGATATATATTTCATATTATGAGACTATGTATAATACCTGCTGTATCTTATCAATTTCCATTACGACATGTTTGATGATTAGGTCCATAAATAGCATCACATAGTAGGCACATGCCCAGCCGTTGTCTTGTGTAGCACACTATAAATTGAAACATACAAAATATTCAAAAATACAAATAAACACAGTTCACATAAATAATATATACATTGGAGTCAGGAAATTACTTTCACATTCTTCCAAATTAGTGACAGATCCTTTTTCCTGGGGACCTTTCCTCCAGCTTTTTTGTACTCTTGTAAAGCTCTACATATGTTAATGTAACCCATTAAATTGCATAATTAAATAGTAATATAGTAGCAGATGTTAATAGATATAAAAACATGAAATATTTCTTACGAGAATAATGGCCTTTTAATTGCATGTCCATATAATTCCAACTCATTCCCCGTAGGATCTAGATAATAGACAGTGAACGTCTTGGGGACAATAACTAGTAACTCCCAATGCCTACCACTACAGGTAAGAAAGTTAAAAATTAATAGCTCAAAATCCACAATAAAAATGTAAATTTCTTAAGTCCAAATTATAGGCAAAGTAAACTTACTCGACATTGACTGGAGCTATTATCACCGTCTTCTTATTTTTACCAAAATATTCAAAAGAATCACAACAGTATGAAGTAACTAAAGAAGGGTATGTATCTACAAGACTAATCAAAGATGGAACCAAAAATCCCACATGGGAAAACCCAAAATCTCTACATATCTTGTGTAAGTGGCTACAAAACATGTATTATGTATCCATTAATATATAACAAGCATGACTGGACAAGTGCTATGTTGGTTGTTTAATGTCTTGTATGGATTCATCCCATATGTACAAATCCCAAGTCTTAGATTCCTATCTTCTTCACCGAATTCAGGGTACAATATATCAATCTTCTTCCATTGTGGGGAATCAGACACATGTCGTAGGATCCCATCATTATTTTTCTTAACATCTGCATGCCACCTCAAATTATTTGCATCTATAGGATTGGCAAACAAGCGTTGAAACTATGGTATTATAGGTAGATACCACATCACCTTGGCAGGAGAACCAGTTTTGGACTCCCCCGAAGTCATCAATTTATACCTTGACCCACCACATTTTGGACAATCTTTCAAATCCACATAGTCCTTTTGAAATAATACACAATCATTCGGGCATGCGTGTATCTTCTTGGCCTCCATTCCCATTGGGCACAATAATTTCTTTAACCGATATGTTGAGATTGGAAGCTCATTTCCTTCAGGAAGAATTTCTTTCAAAAAAGACAACAATGACGTGAAGCTTTTGTCGCTCCATCTATTGTTAGATTTCAGTTTATACAATCTCAACACAACACTAAGCTTCGTAAACTTACAACCTGTATATAACGGTATCTCAGCATCATGCACAATGTTTCTAAACATGGGAGGTGGATCGGTGTGCTCTACCCCACAACTATCCAGCATCACATCAACGATGTCTACTAGAATTGGTTCCTTCACATCTACATCATCGAAGGCAATTTCTTCTTCCACACAAGCACTGCTATCGAAATCCACTGATTTCAGGTTTGAAATCTCTCCATGTGAGTGTCATTCTGTATAGCCTTGTACAATCCCGTTACACATGACATGACTTTTGATTTCGTCACCAGTGCTGACTTTCAAGTTGTTACCGCAATGCCTATTGTTGGTTGTTTACACTAACGAGTTTCAATCATTAAGAATGATCTTTTACTCAACTAGCTATATCCCGCAAGTATACGAGAGTAGTTGTAGTTGAGGTCGAACACAAGGAGCGTTGGTTAGTTAGGCGCAAGAGTTATGATTTTCAATAATCTAGATCGTTGTACACAAGATGATTGGACTAGAACAACTAAATTATATATTTAAAACAAAATAGTAAATTATCACTTAAGAAAGGTTAAGATTCAGATTTGGAAGGATCTTAGACTTGGGATTTCACTATCACATCATAGTTTATATTAAAATATGAATTTAAACATGTTAATTAACTTGCAAAGGAGGTTTGTAGTCATCACTCACCTCCCAGTGAAGTGATGACGATTTTAACTCTATACATCACTCTCGTGTATGTATTTCATTTCAAATCAAAAACCTTGATCCTCAACATAATCCCAGCCACTCTCGTGGTCAAGGACAAGTTGCCAAAAGAGTAACTCCATACTCTCAAACACATCTTCTCAGATTATGAAAGAAAGTATAAAACATGCAAGTATGATGGCCAATCACACAAACAAGCATTTCAAATCTGAAACAACTCTTGGAATATGCAAGAAACTAACATTTAGTACGAAATCCATATGTTCATACAAGCTATGACCTGGGAGTTACTCTCCCATGCCCAAGCAAAAGAGTCTACTCGTCCATGATAGTGTACAACAGAAAATGTGCAGAAATTTTAGAGTTTAGCATGGTTTAGAGAAGGAAAAGCTAAGAAATCCCAAGGTGTAACCAAAGGAAGGTAGAATTCCGACTTGAGGACAAAATCCCACTTCTACAACTGCTCCAAACCAGACTAACTTCCCTCCCGAGAAGCTTTGTGGAGTGAAGAAGCTCTGGTGCACCTTAAAGAAGAAGCTTGGAGAAGAAGAGAGGAAGAATGGGGTTTCTTTGGCAAGAAAACACCTCCTTTCCCCTCAAAATCACCCTCCTATGCTCTAGGCTTTCTCTAGGATGAGAGAACTTCCGCAAATGACCAGGCATAACCACCCATTAAGTTCCCACTTCGTTTTAAACAAAAACTCGTATTTTTCAAAATGCTGAAACTGTCAGGTGCACGCCGTGCACTTAAAGTACACGCCGTGCAACTTTCCAGAAACTTTCAATTTGCTCCAGAATGCACTGTGCATGGCGTGCACTGAAGAAATGCACGTCATGCAACTTTCCAGAAACCTTTAGCTCCTAGGTGCACGTCGTGTGCTGAAGAAATGCATGTCGTGCAACCTTCCAGAAACTTTCAGCTCCTAGGTGCACGTTGTGCAATTGCGTGCACGCCGTGCGACTTTCTAGAAACTTTGATCTGCTTGACACTCCCAGGTGCACGATGTGCATTTTTGGTGCACGGCGTGCACTTTTGGTACACGGCGTGCACTTGGCTGTTCTGGGCTGTTGTGTATTCTGCTCATAACTTTCAGCGTGTAGGTCCGAATTGCATGCCGTAAAAAGTGGTATTTGCATAGTTTCGAACCCCAAAATATGTAGATACTTGAGGAGTGATCCAATAAGAGATAATATAATATATTCCTCATTATTTCATTGCAAAATATAGTACCTACAATCCAAACCATGAGACAAGTAAGAATAGCTAAAAATAATAAATCTTGCATGAATGAGAGTGATAATTGAGTCAAAACAACATGGAAATGCAACCAAACATGATCCAAAAGATGATATGATTTATGTACATCACCTACATGAATAGTATAACCTATCTCCAGGTTGTTTCCTATGTTCATTGACAAATCTAATAAACTGGTCAAGACCAGAAATAAACTCGGGGGTGTAGCGATTTGGAATGGACATCCATGATCTATCCATTCTATGATCAAAGAGAAAACAAGTATATATTAGAACAAGATTAGGGTCTAGGGTTAAAATATTCAGGTTTATGGTTAAAACTTTAGGGTTTAAGGTCTTATATATAATTAATGGTTAAAACATCCTAAGTGAGATTAGGTGGTCAAGAACAGTCCCAAACCGGGGACTATCTAAGATTTACTCCTAATGGGTAAATCTTGGATGGGTTTCTAGGCCAACAAATACATGTGTTGTCATTCTTATATATAATAAATGTGTACCACCTATCCCATTCTTGAACACCTAATCTCACTAGTAAGTGTATAATGTGTATTTGGTTTTCAAGAAAATTTCGGCAACATTTCCCCATTGTTCTCTAAGTACATATGTACTTAGAGAACAAACGAAGAAATGCTACCGATTTTTTTTGAAAACACAATACACATTATACACTTACATCCTAAGTGAGATTAGGTGTTCAAGAACAGTCCCAAACCGGGGACTATCCAAGATTTACACCTAATGAGTAAATCTTGGACGGGTTTCTAGGCCAACAAATACATGTGTTGTCATTCTATAACATTTATTTCAACATTTCAAGTGTCCATGCATGTTCATCATCAAGATAAAGATTACACATAAAATTAGTATGACCTAGGGTTGGAGAGATTCATAATTGATTTCAAAATTTCAAACTAGCTCATGCATTATCATCAATTTACATCATACAACAGGGATTCATGTAGATGTTAGGGCGACACATCACTACACAATCATATATTTATCATTAGGGTTTTAATATCTTAGATAGATTGATCACAAGATTTTAGCAATATAGTTAATTCAAGATTATGGTGAAATGTGTATTAGGGTTTTAATATCTTAATTCAACATGCATCAAAATTTACAGAATTTGGTCAAGCATTAGTATTCAATTGCAAATGTATCTACTTCTTCCTCCTCCCTCCTTTCCAAATGGATAAAAGAAAGGCACGACCTGTGGGCTAGACATGACCATGGCTGTGTTGTCCAGCACGACCGTGGTCAGCCAACACATCCACTAGGTCCTGACCAGCTACCTCAACCACATGTGTCAGCAGAGGAGGAAGAAGAGGAGGAAGAGGGTACCTCGAGAGGTGGCGGCGACCAGTAGGTGCAAGTAGCGAGCAACGAGCAGGCAAGGAGTAGGTGCGTGCGAGCATGCGCGCAAGGAGCAGGTGCGGTGGTGGCAGAGAACGGCTTCGGTGGCGGCAGCGGCATCGACCACTGGAGCTAGCTCTGGCAGCGTCGAGAAGGGGAACAACTAGCGATCGATGTAACATAGGGGGATCGAGCGAGAGTCTATTTCTCGTGGGGGTTATTAAGTTAAAAAAGGAATTAGTTATCTAAAAAACCGACACCTAGCATCCATCAGCATCGGTTGATAGAAAAAACTGACGTCCATTGGATAATCTTAACCCTAAAAATTTTCACGGGGACGGCACACAAAACCTTATCAGCGTCAGTTTTTACACAAAAATCGACGACCTTTGGAGGTAATTTTTTTCATCATTAGGCATCGGTTATTTGGTCAAAAAACCGACGTTGTATGTGAAACTTTGGGGATAATTTTTTTTCGCTTGAAAAATTGGATTTGGTGGGCTATTTTAGGTGTCGGTTCATTATAGGCAACTGACGCTAAATAAAAAGTGATACCCGTGTTTGGCCAATCTTCAAATATAGATGTCGGTCTTTGTAATTAACCAACGTTGTAGGTTTTAGGCATCGATTTTTGTTAATAATTGACGCCTCTAAATGTGACGTTATAAGCTATTTATGTAGTAGTGTGATGTGATGTTTTGCCATGGTATCTACATCCTGGTTGACTTATCAATATCTGTGATGGATTCTCCACTCATTTCTCAAAAGTTTCTTGATCCTTATTATCCAGGTGGTGAGTTTTAGATTACAGAGAGCTTCTTCCAAACAGTTTCAAATCATGCCTTTTCAGTCTGATTCGCAATAGCATATTCCATAGCGTCAAGAATGCCAACTAGTTCATCCTCTATGACATTAGTCGTATTCAAAATCCTTCCTTCACCTCTTAACCATTTCCCATTAGCATCTCTACATATGAACACAATTGTCACTTTGTCCTTCCTAAATTGCCTCATTAGTGTTGAATTTAACAAACCCTTCTTTAGGTAGAGCCCATTTCATCTTATCTCTGGAAACTGGAATCCTTTCATTCCTCTCACATGCCTTTAAAGTAAGTGTAATATCTTTCTTAATTTGCATCACCTATCCATCAACATGCCACTTCACTTCCACTAACACTTCACAGTTTCTGCTCTTCTATATGTTCCAACAAGTTATGAAGAATCGTGTTTGTGCTTCTTGAGATTTCCTTAGATAGGTTTTAATCCATTCATGTGAATCCTCCGATCCAAGTAGTTATATGAGTTCATTCAGTTCTAGAAGTTTTTCCCATACTTTCTTTTCATAGCAGCAATCCCTCAAAGTATGGAGGATAGTTTCCTCATGCCCAACTCACCTATTGCAACTATCATTCTCTGTGAGGTTTCTAGATTTTCTTCTAACATTTGTGAATAGAGCTCCATGTACTGTGACCCAGACGAACATCTTTATGTGACTGGACACTTGCAGTTTCGATATGTGTTTCCAGTATCTGTTCACTACTGTGTTCTTGGGTTTTCACAATATCACATAAATTGATTTAATAGTATACTACCCATTACTGGTCGGTCACCATATCTAAACATCCCTGTGATGTGTTTACTAGTCGGTCACCATATCCAAACATCCCTGTGATGAGTGTTGAAGGGCAGATGTATGCTGGTAATATATTTGACGATGTTCTCTTGAAACCATTCTCTCAAGAAGCCTAAGTCCCATTCTCCATTATCCTTCACAATGCTTGCTACCATCAGGTCATTCAGTTCATTTGGGATCGGTTTGAGAGTAATTCCCTTCAGTTTATTCGGTTTCACCCAATGGTCATTCCAAAAATTCATGGTAGTGCCACTAATTGGTTTAATTTGGGTGTTTTGTAGTAAGAATTCCTTATCTCCAAACACTGCTCTCTATAAGCATGAACCTATTGGTGCTCTAGTTGTAGAAAAATTCATAAACTCCCTATGCATATCACTACACCACACAAGCTTCTTATCACATACAATGTTCCATGCATTACACATCAGTAGAGATTGGTTCCATTCTTGCATAGCCTTGATCCCAAGGCCTCCTTCCTCTTTCGAGCTAGTTATCTTGTTCCAAGCAACCAGAGACATCAGATTGGATTTATAACCACCTCCCCATATGAAGCATCTAATCAATCCATCTATTCTATCACAAATGGACACATGAAGAACAATGGTATGCATAACATAAGTTGGTATGGTCGCCAATGTGCTCTTAGCCAGACATATCTGTTATGAAATGGATAAGAATATTTCCAACCAAGCGTTTATTCTTGCATCAAGTTTAGTTGAGGATATCAGAATCTATATTTGTATTTACCCTCTTGTGGATAATGGAAACTCCCAAATATTTTCCCAGATCTTTGGTTACATGGAATCCGGCCTAGCGATTCTTCTCCTCATAGTTTTACCCACACTATGTGAGAAGAAAATCCTAGTCTGGGCGACTGAGATTGACTGGCATGAAGCTTTCCTGAATTGTTCAAAGCACTCTAGAATATTTTTCATTTGGTTTACACTAGCTTCAACAAATAGGATGGTATCATCTACAAAACAAATATGGGACACAGTTGGTCCATTTGTTCCTAACTTTACAAGTTTCCACTTCTTCTCTAGTGTAAATTGGTTTATTAATTGGGACAAACGTTCAAGGAACAACACAAATAGGTAAGGTGATAACGGGTCTCCTTTTCAGAGGTCCCTGCTAGCTTTGAACTCAATTGTGTTTACCATTCCAGATAATCAAGAGAGATCCCTCGGTGATAGAATTCATGATATAGCGTCGAATGTTGATTGGTATTTGTAGCCTATTTATGATGTCCTCCACAAACTGCCAAGACATTAATTCACATGCTTTTGTTAAATCTACCTTGATGGCCATGGATTTGGTTCTGGAGCTCGTACTCATCTTGTATATGAGTTCCTAAACTAGTTTAATATTATCGGTAATTCTCCATCCCAAAACAAAACTACTCTGCTCTTTATAAATCCAGGTCGGCATGTATTTCTGTAGCCTTTCCACCACCACCTTTGATGTTAGCTTCAACACTATGTTGTTTAAAGATATAGGTCTAAGTTTCTTGCATCTTTCTATCCTTGCAATCTTGGGAATTAGGACTATTTTTGCATCACAAAGTTTTGACTAGATTGCATGTCCTTTTAAGGCATTCTTCACTATCTCATGTATAGAGTCACCCACTCATTCCCATTCCTTCTGGATAAAGAGAGTGTTGACCCAATCAGGTCCCACCACCCTGTGCGGATTCAGTGATTTTAATATGCCATGGACCTCCTCCTTTGAAGTATGGGCTTCCAGTGACTTCCTTTGTGCCCCGGTGGGGGGAGAAAAGTACCCAGGGATGTTGTTGAAGTATCTTCACCTATCTTCTTTAGTATCAGTTGGTACTTTTTGAAAGTGAGTGATGACCATTGACATTAGTTCCTGGTCATTCAATACCCACTATCCTTGGTTGTTCTTCAGTGTCATTATTATATCCCCTCTCCTCCTTTGGTACACCCATGGGTGGTAGAACCTAGTGTTATTATCGACCTTGATCTAGTCCATGTGGGATTTTTGCGTCCATTCATCTTCCTCTTTCTATAGGATTTCATCTAGCTCAATTTGGATCTAGCTGCAAAGATTGTCAGTAATAGAGTCACAGAAGGTGGTGAGATTTTTCTATAGGATGTTAATGTTTTGTATTAATCTATCCTTGTTTCATCTCATGTCCTTATGGATCTATTGGTCCCAGATTTTCCCTTGTGCCTCCTTGAGTTCCTCTTCAAAGGATAGTCTTTTGTTGCATACATCCCCTAGTATGGCGAAGAAGTTTTATTCCTTGTTCCAAGACACCATTGTATAGAAATGTCTTCTACCTTTCACCAGCGAACTCAAACATAGAAGGATGGGGTAGTGATCAGAGTTTATGTGGGGAAGGTGGTCTAGAAACATGTTTGGAAACTATTGAATAAACTCATCATTTTCTACATCTCTATCAAGTCATTCTTGGAGAATCCCATGTTTTTACATGTACTACATGCCTATGAAGACCAAGTCTATTAAGTCGGCCTCCATCAAAGTATTACTAAACTCCTTGGACTCTGTGTAGTAGAAGTTTGTGCTTCCAAATTTCTCGCTTGAGTACAACATAGTATTGAAGTCTCCTAACATGATCCATGGTTCTTTGATACATCCTCCCATTTCAATGAGATGTCTCCACAAACATTTCCAAATAGAAGGGTGTGGACCGGTATACATGATAGTAACAATACCTTGATTATTAACATAATAGTGGATAACCTGTCTATGAGTACGGATGACATTCATATTACAAGTAGTTGAATCCCATCCAATCCAGATTCCTCATGTGAATCCTTTTGCCTCCTCCCTATTCATTCTTTATAGTCCAATATTTTTAATCGTATTAACAACATGATGGGTGCTAATTTGGGGTTCTAGGATAGCTATGATATTAGGATTTTTTTATCAACATAAATTCTATCAGTGTATTTTGAGTATCAATATTAACTATGCCTCTGGTATTCCAACACATGATATCGACCATTGGTTTATAAACTAGATAAGGTGATATTTATTGGTGCTCCAACAATTCTTTGTCTAGATGTTTACCTTATTGCTCCCTCTTTTTGTCTTCAAATGATTCCCCCCCCCGCCATTTGCTTGTCTACCACTAATTGTTCATAGGGCATGCACCTGTTGATTGCCTCCGCTTCTTTGTCCAGAGATTTATGTTGTCTTCACCTCCTAGTATCCAATTGTGTTGGTGGGATTTTCACCTTCTGTGCTCACTTCATTTTGGTGCCTGATTTCTTGCTTCTCTACCCTAGTTGTAGAGCTACTGATGGTAGTAATTTTTCTGACTCCTCCAATTCGACACATGTGGCCTCCTTGTTCCTGCTATCTATGTGCAGTTCCTCTATTTCCTTCATGTGCACTTCTACATTGTCATCAAGTTGCTCCACAATAATAACTTCATCAACTCCATGATTTACCATGATGTGTTCTCCATTGTCCACCATTTTCTTCTTTTTAGTTGTTGTGCCAATCTTGGGTGTTTGGCCTACTAAATTCGTAGTATCTATTAGAACCTCAGTTTTCCTATTGGTTGCTTGTATTTCTATTTTTCTTCCTCCAGACCTTTGCTATCATTTGTTTGTTGGTCGTGGGTATTTGTTTCTAGTTATCATCACATGCTGCCTCCTACAGTTGTTCAATATCTTCATCAATTTCATTTATCAAACTTTCAAATTTATTGCTCGTGACCCACTATGATCATGATTCAGTGGTGTCTGAGAGGAGGTGTCTGCACCTCCTCTCCTCCATTCCCCCCCTTCCGTCTTTGAGTGTTCCACCCTTCATGTAGTGGCCCTTCTTCTTCCTCATTCCTAGTTGTATTGTTTTGATGCTCGACAATGTGTTCCCTTTCATTTACTCCACATTGCATTTGGTAATTCTATGATGTGTGACCTTCCTCCTTGCACAGTGTGTAGTCTCATAGTATCCCTTCATACTCGGCCTCATATTCAATGTCATTGATCCAAATAGATGAAGTTAAAGGCCTTGTTATGTCAAGTTCCAAAGATAATCTAGCAAACTTGCTTCTCGTGCAACTTTCTATGTGGGTATCTACCTTGATAAGTCTGCCCCATGCAAGCCCAATGTACTCAAACATAGTAGGCAGATACAAATGAAGAGGCAAGTTGATGATTCACACCCATGATACTAGGATTTCTGGATCTACCTTCATAGGTTTAAATGTTAGATACCATTCCCATACTGCTAGACTCCAGCCAAATAATTTCCAAGGTCCATTGGTAAGTGTCGTTTTGTAATCCCTAGTACAAGATAGTTGAACAACAAAGTGGCCGATATTTAATTCATACATATTGAACCTATCTATTATCCTCCATAGAGTTTTAAAACATCTTTTAGCATCATATATCCCATGTCGGATCCAACCATTCGCACAACGATGACATATTTCCACAGCCTGATTAGGTAATCCTCTTCCTTTAGAATGATTCTCAAAGTTGGTTTCCCATCCATCTCTTTGAGGGTTACAACTACAACTAATAGTTTCTCTTCAAACAATTTATTTAGAAAGAATTGGCCTTCATCTTGTCATTTATTGCCCACCGCTACACTGTTGAACGATGGATGTTCGTTGTGCCTATCATTGCCGATTACATTTCCATTCGATGCACCCTTATTGGATGTCGGCGGTCCGTTTTGGTTATTGGTGGTGGTAGTCTCTGACGATTGCACATTTCTTGACTCCCCTATATTTCCGTGCATGCCAGAGTAGTTAAATGAGAACCTATCATTGGTACCTCGACTATGACTCCCTTGTTGCCTTGAGAATTGGGTACTCTAGAAACCTCATGTGGTTTCACATGTGCATCTGATCTCTCATCATTTTATGGTCCTCTATCATGATCTGTGCCATGATTAGGGTTATCATCTTGTTCACGATCACCTCTGCTGCCTTTCCCCCCATTCTTCCATCATTTCCCCATTATCTATCCATATTACTTTGATACTCCATCTGACCACAAAGTGTTTGTTGCCAGGGATGTTGTATTCCTAGAAAAGGAATTTATTTCCAAAGGAATAAGTGGAAAGAAAGTAGATCTCAAAGATTTTTGATACTAATAGGATAACATTGAACCTATAGAGGTACAAAAGGAACATGAAGAGTCACAAATTGTTGTGAAATCTCAAGTTCCTCATGTAACACAGGAACCTTATAGATCTAGTAGGACTATATTTGTGACATCCCTAACCTGGGTTATGTGTTAACCCTAGATGTTTTGCTTAATGAGGTTGATTATATGCTTGCTCTTATCTTTTGAAAAGTAATTAAGGCTTAAGAGGAACTTATATTTCAATTTTAGTCCTTTTTGAATAATGTTGAAACAATGTTTTGTTAGTTTTGGCTAAAGTGCAAATTACCCAAGTTGAGGGGTTAACTTGCAAATTGTACATGATGAAATGTTACTCAGAGGTTGAATCATCATAGGAATGAATATGAAGTAGTGGTATGGCTTCCACAAGCCTGAGCACAAAGAAAGAGCTAGTTGAGCAATGTTTGTGCATTAAAACCTAGTTTTGGTGTAATGTCAAATTTACCCAAAACCTAGGGTTCAATATGAAAAATACCACTTCAAGAGGGTCCCTCATGATTCTTGGCATCATTTAGAGAAAATAATTTGATAGGGGCGCCTCATTTGAATCATTTTGGAGGAAAGAGAATCTTGGTATTAAAATAATCAAGATTTAAGCATAATTGGAACTTTACTTCAATTTAATGCAAAAATAAATATATTAATTGAAGTGCCTTCAAACAAAATGTGATGGTTTATTTTATAACAAGGATGAACGACCATGTGCCTTGCAATGACACGAAAATATCTCAAAGTGAGTGGAGATCCCACTCACATTAGTTAACTAAAAAGTAATATCCACTAAATATGGGATATTAGTATTATATGAATTAAAGTGCTTAATTTGTTTTCCTTTAATTCGGGGATAATGAAGAGGAATTAAAGGAAAAGAAAGGTGCCTTCGTATACAAGGGAGTTAGGGGAGTATGTGGCACAATTTGGGGAATTGAAGGATTTCTTTTCAGCTTTCTCTCTCCTTGAAATTCCTTTATAAACACTTCATTTCCCACTCAACCAAATACTCTTTTTCGGATTTTCTTTCTTCCTTGCTTTGGACGAGCACAAGGGAACTTAGGAGAAGCAGGGGAACGAACTTCAACCTCTAGGTAAGCTCCTTGATCATCTTCAACCTCGAATTCATGGTGGAAATCAGAAATCAATGCTTGATTTCTTCTTTTCTCCAATCAATCTTCAATCCTAGCCAATCTTTTTCACTCAAAAGCTTGAGGAACGAAACTTGTGGAGTTGAGAAAGCTTCTTCCACCATTAAATACGTGGAGTTGGAGTTTTGAAGCATTCTTTGAAGTTGGGTTATATAACTTGAACCCAATTACATCATTATTCAATTCCAATTTTACAAGGTATGTTGATTTTTCCTTCTTCTTGATTAATTGCTTGTTGTAATGGATGATTCTATAAAATCAGCAGTAATGTGAACCTTAGAAATGAAGGTAGATGATGATGACATAATCTTGGACACTTTTCCCAAAATTGCAACTCCAATCGGTTTCCAATAAAATTGGTCAATCAATTTAACTGACCAAACGATTTGCAAACCGTTTGAGGAATTGGGTTCAAAACCATTTGGGACAGTTGACTTTTTGGATTAAGTTGACCATTTGGATTGAGTTGACCGTTTGGATTTGAGTTGACCATTTGGATTTGAGTTGACCGTTTGGAAAGAAAAGATTTCTAAACCATTTGATGATTAACGATCTTCAAGATCGTTTGGTGTTTAGGGTTTCCAAAACCGATTGAATGGAAACAGTTTTCAAAACCTTTTGAGGTTGAGACCAAGACTGTTTGGAGGTCTAAATGGTCTCAAATCGTTTGGACATTTTTGATCAAACCGTTTGGACATGTTTGATCAAAACCCTTTGGACATGATTGTTCAAAACTGTTTAAGCATGTTTGATCAAAACTGTTTGGACATGATTGTTCAAAATTGTTTGGGCATGTTTGATCAAAACCGTTTGGACATGATTGTTCAAAACCGTTTGGGCATGTTTGATCAAAACTATTTGGAGATCCAACTTAAGCAAACTCATTTGAAAGTTTAATTTGGTCAAAACCCTTTGATGGTTCAATTTGATCAAGCCCAATTAATGGATTAAATGATTTCTAATCATTTGAAGGTTCAATTAACTACAAAACTAATTGAGTACTTATAAAGTACCTCAATGATGATTACAGAGGAAGCATATTTAATGAACTTAGATGATTTATACATTTTCTACCTAGGAAGGTAATAAACTCGGTACCCAATGATTACCAAAGGTAAGTGAAAAGGTTGAATCCATAATGTACTTAATTGATTGGTAAACCTGGTAGGGTTAACCTTTGATATTTATGGAAGCAACAACTCAACACACAAGCTAACCTTAAATGTATGTTTTTGAATACATGATTAACTCAATCTAATAGAGATTGGAGTAATGAACGTCCTAGAGAGGATGAGAGAGAGAAATTCATACATGTATAATAATCAAGTAGGAATAAAGCCTCAACACATTCAAAATGAATTAAATATGTAATTAGGGTATGATCCTTGATAAAGAGATCATGAAACGCTAATTGAGGTGATTGATGAACCCATCCCCTAATTTAAGGAAATTCTGAGTGAAACCGTAATTTAGGGGGATAATGTAAACCCAAATTGGGATGATGTAAACCCTAATTATGGGTAATTGAATGTAAATCCTAATTGAGATGAATAGTAAACCATAATTATGGGTAATGGAATGTGAAACCCTAATTTTGGTTAAAGCTACATAAAACCCTAATTTGGGGAAATGTGGTGAGAAACCCTAATTCAAGGTAATAATATGTAAATCCCTAATATAGGGTGATGTGATGTGTTTTTAAACCCTAAAATAGGGTAAAGGTATGAGAAACCCTAATTTTGGGTTATAATGTACAAAACCCTAATTTTGGGCAATATGATGATAAATCATAACCCTAATGTGGAATAATAGGATGAGTATCTCTTATTAACATGAAATGGAAACCCTAACCCTAAAAAGGGAATAGTGGTATTACTTTGTGTTGCATGATGCTGATATGTAAGCATTATAACTGTGATCATGAAGTACTAACCATGCAGGTATCATGAGAAGATGAACATAGCTAGGTATGAGCTATGATGTTTCTTTTATTAAAGTTGTTAATGAGCCATAATATGCCTTGTTGCCTACTAAGAGGTAACAAGAGGTGAAATGAGCTTTATGAGCTATGTAGAATGCTTCTGTAGCAAGAATCATGATTACCCTGGTCAGATGACCTGAAGGTATTAAGTTACATGATAAGTGGTAACAAGTATTCTATGATAAACTGAGGGTTTTGAATACCCATATTCTATAATCATGATGATGAACTTGTTAAGAAATGGAAATGTACCTGATGAGATGAGGGATTAAGATCCCAATACTTTATTAAAGAGTTGAACAATACTTCATGAAAGTATTACCCATTCTTTGTAGCAATTGTCATAATATTTAGTGTTTGGAAACTTGTTTGATGCTAAAAGAATATGGTAATACGCTTAATTAATCAATTGATGTCATATAATGTAGTTGCCCTGACCATAGATCCATCAGCGTCAGAATTTGCTGAATGGTGAAACGAGTTAAACTCGGAACACATATTTTTGAATATGTGGGGGTAAATGGGCAATTATATCATTATGCCATGTAGGGATGACTGTGTGTTATCACCTATGTACAGGATAGGTTGTGTGCCATAACCCTAAAAAGAGTATGGCTACATGTCATGACTCCACAAAATAATATCAAGCATTAGATGTGTGATCTAAGCCTGAAGAGAGTATATGTTGTGTCTATAACTCTATACCAAAGATGCCAATATACCCTGGAAAGCTAATTGCAGTTTGACACATGATGTCTCTACCATATAATATCGCACTAACCGAGAAAGATGAGGTCTTGGAGTCCGGATCTTCCATTGACCTTGTCTGGTACCAATGCTTAACGTAACCGTGGTCGATTGGAGTATGAACGATATACTTCATCTCTTCAGGGAATTAATTCAGAATGATTGTAAAATGTAATTAGTCATGTAGCACATTTTCTTAAGGATGAAATACGATAATCATTGGATGATGTTATCATTATTTAACATATCTTAGAAGGATAAATAGTATACATGTTGTTCATATTCATTCTTGAATAAATGGCATGATGCTTATAGATGAAATGCTTTGATTAAGAATAATGCTCTTATCTGTTTTGACAATAATTCATCTGCTGTTGTATATATATGATTCCTCTGCTCAGTTCTATTTTAATAAACTGTAATAATAATGTTTTTGGCAGAGAGTTATATCTCTCGCTGGGACTGAGTCTCACTCTGTTGGTCTCCAACACTTTTTAGGTAGACGCGGACGAGGAAGCAGAAACCCTAGAGCAAGGAAAGAGTAGCAACATCAACAACAGGAACAACAATGATTTTCTTATGTGGAGACACTGGCTGTCAAGTCTTGTATATGTATAAATTGAGTCCTATGTGTCGTCTCTATACTCTCAGGTCCTTGGAGTTAGTAGTTAATACTTTAAAGAATCGATCTGAGATTTTGGCTTAGTGCCTCAATGTCCTTGTATCGCCTATGTATAGTTTTAATAGGGTAGTTGATGCTTGTAATTCTCAAAAAGAGATGGTACAGGACATGTACTTGTGAACCAGTATGTAATTAATTTACTTTGGTTCTTTTTGAAAGAGTTTTCCAATGTATGGGTCTCTTTGTAAAAAGGTTTTGATTTTTAGTGAATTTCAGTAATCCGCTGCTAACGAATGCTTCTGCTTAAGTAAATCATGTTTTCATGAGTTGGGCATCACATGTTTAGTGGTATCACAGCTCTAGGTTCACTGAGCCTACAGAGACATAGCATTAAGTTGTTGAGTCTGTTCTAAGTGTCTTCCAGTTTATCTGATAGTATCTTCTGCTCATATAGGAGAAGAAGAACTTGAAGATGTCTGGATTACATGAAGAACATGTTGTTGAGAGCAGCGTTGCTGCACTAGGAGGAGGTGCAAGGGATCAAGTTAGGGAGGTGCCAGTACCTGAACATCCCCAATTTGACCCAGCTATGATAGAGAATCTAGCCTTCCATACCCTGTTCGGCCAATTTATGGTGACCATGACACACATGGCAGACAAAATGCCACCACATGCACCTAGGGCACCAGCCCACCATGATGGACATGGAGCTGGCAAGACTTTTGAAAGACTTCACTGGGTTGGAGCCATAGATTATGCTGGTACAGCTAATCCAACATATGTTGATTTGTGGCTGATGGAGGTGGAGAAGGCTTTTAGGATCCTTGATATTCCTGAAGCTGAGAAGGTAAGGCATGTTGTATACCTTCTAAAGGGGAGTGTTGGCCATTGGTGGATGATTGAGGAGGTCAAGAGGCCAGGTGAAGAAGTTGGATGGGAGGTATTCTGATGACAATTCGTCATTAGATACTTCCCTAAGACTTACCTAGATGAGAAGATATCTCAATTTGAGAGGATCAGGCAAGGAAAGATGAACATTAGCGAGTATGAGGCTAAGTTCATGGAGCTTTTGCGGTTTTGTCCACATATGGGAATAAATGATGAGGAAAGAATTTGACATTTTGAGAAGGGGTTAAACGCTGAGTTGACCACTCTTGTGTCTGCTTTAGAGAATAGGGAGAGGTCTGCAACTTTTGTCGAGTCCATGAGGAGGATAGAAAGGTCTATAATCAAGAAACGACAGACCAATGGTAAGAAGGTCTACCCTCAATTCCAAGAACAAAGATCTGAAAGTTTTAAGAAGACGAGATTTTTTACACTGGTAGCACCATTAAGATTCAATACCCAGATGCAATGGATGTCAAGTAGGGGTAGGGGTCGTAGTTTTGTTCCGAATAGAGCCCCCAGTACAACATCAACATCGGTGACTGTACCTCACATATCCAATTCTGAGGCCAGGGTCTGTTACCTATGCAGAAAAATAGGACATCTAGGAAAGGATTGTCCAGTTGGGAACACAATGGTGAATCAACCTCTGAGGTAGAGTCAACAAGGCTCACAAAGGAGGTAGTTTTCTAGTGGCACTAGAGGACGTGGACAAGCATCCCAAGCTGGTTCATTGACACCCAACAACCGAGCACAGGGTCAACAACAAGCAACTATGAGGTTCTATGCAATGAATCAACCTGATGTAGTAGTCAACCCTCAATTTGTGACAGGTCAGATGGGATTACTTCATTCTAATATGTCTACATCCTACTTCATATCTATTTTAATTGATCCAGGTGTTACGCATTCCTTTATCACTCGAGAAGTGATTCTGGGATGCAATATGATTGTCAATCATAGAGCAAATAGATTATTGTTAGAAACTCCTTTGCTTGGATTTGCAGTGTTGCAGGAGGTATGTTCTCCCTGCATTCTTTCCTTTTCTGAACATCACATTCATGTGGATCTCATACCACTGAGATGCATGGGTTTGATATAATTCTTGGGATGGACACCCTAGAAAAGTATAAAGTTGTCTTGGATTGTAGTTCCAAGCAGGTTGTGTTCACAGATGAAAGTGATACATGGATCTTTTAGGGAGACAGAAAGATTCTTCCAACCTATCTTATGTCAGCTATGGTAGATGAAAAGCTAATGAGACAAGGGTGCCTTGCATTCTTAGCTCATGTGGTAGATACCACAATGGAGAGCCCTAAACTTCCTAAAGTTTCAATAATTAGGGAGTTTGAAGATGTGTTTCCTGGGGAACTTCCAGGTATTACTCCACCCCGAGAAATTGATTTTGAGATTAATCTAATCCTGGGCATGTAACCCATAGCACAAACACCATATAGAATGGCACCTGCTGAGATGGTAGAGCTCAAGAAACAACTGTAGGAGTTTCTTGAGAAAGGTTTTATCTGACCGAGTACTTCACCATGGGGTGCTCCGGTTCTCTTTGTTAAGAAGAAGGACGGATCGATGCAGTTATGCATTGATTATAGACAGTTAAATAAAGTAACTATAAAGAACAAGTATCCTTTTCCAAGGATCGATGACCTATTTGATCAATTGAGTGGTGCAACTATTTTCTCTAAGATAGATCTAAAGTCGGGATATCATCAGTTCGTATCAAGGAAAGTGACATACCTAAGTCTTCCTTTAGGACAAGGTATGGTCACTATGAGTTCATAGTTATGTAATTTGGACTAACTAATGCTCTAGCTGCATTCATGCAACTCATGAATAGAATCTTTTGACCTTTTCTGGATCAGTTCACAGTAGTCTTCATAGATGATATCTTGGTATACAGTAGAGATGCTCAATAGCATGAGCAGCATCTCCATCGGGCTTTAACTTTTCTAAGAGAGCATAAGTTGTATGCTAAGTTTAGAAAATGTGAGTTCTAGTTACCAGAAGTTTCTTTCTTAGGGTATGTAATATCTACCTCAGGTATTCAGGTTGATCCTAAGAAAGTAGAATCTGTCCTGCAATGGGAACAGCCAAAGATACCAACAGAGATTCATAGTTTTCTTAGACTGGCAGGCTACTACATGAGGCTCATTAAGAACTTTAGTTATATAGCTTTACGCCTAACCAAGTTGACCATGAAGGAAGTTCCTTTTGTCTGGAATGACAAGTGTCCACATTCTTTCCAGTTGTTGAAAGAAAGGTTAACAAGTGCACCTGTTCCGGTGTTACCTAAGCAAGGTAAGGGGTACATAGTTTTCTGTGATGCATCAAAGAATGGTCTAGGATGTGTGTTGATGCAGGATAATCAAGTGATTTCTTTTGCCTCTCAACAGCTTAAGAAACATGAGGAGAATTATCCTACACATGATGTAGAGCTAGGTGCTGTGATCCATGCTTTGAAGATCTGGAGACATTATCTCTATGGAGAAACATTCTGGATTTTCATAGACCACAAGAATTTAAAATATATCTTCTCACAACATGAGTTGAACATGAGACAACGCCACTGGATGGAGTTAATCAAGGATTACAATTGTACAATTGATTATTGTCCAGGGAAGGCCATTGTAGTGGCTGATGCACTAAGCAGGAAATCATCATCACCGGCCTTAGATAAAGCATAGTTGAACTCCTTAGTGTGCTTTAAAAGAGATATGCTTATCTCCTTGAAGCAAAACAATGTACAACTTAAGATATCATTGTTAGCCAGGTTGTTAGCTGAGATGCACATAAAACCTACTCTGAGACAGCAGATTAAAGAAGCACAGTAAGCTGATATTGTGGTTCAACAGATAAGGTCAGAGTATGGTAGTGAGAAACAGGATGGCTTCCATGAGTCAGAGGATCAGGTAGTCTGTTACCATGGTAGGATGGTAGTACCTGATGCCAATGACTTGAGGAAATTAATCTTGGAGGAAGCTCATTCTTTGATGTATGCAATGCATCCAGGGAACACCAAAATGTATCATAGCTTAAAAGATATGTATTGGTGGCCTGGTTTGAAGAAGAATGTAGCTGAATTTGTTATGCGGTGTCTGGTGTGTCATCATGTTAAAGTTGAACATCAAAACCCCACAGCAATAATGCAACCTTTACCTATACCACAGTGGAAATGGGACCACATAACTATGGACTTTGTGGTTGGTTTGCCCACAACAGAAAAAAGTCATGATTCCATTTGGGTGGTAGTTGATATGTTGACTAAGTCATCACATTTCATTCCCATCAAAACAACCTATACTGCTGAGAAGCTTGCACAAATCTATATAGATGAAATAGTGTGTTTACACGGGGTACCAGCTACTATTGTTTCTGATAGAGGTCCCCAGTTCACGAGTCATTTTCGGGAGTGACTCCATAATTCTTTGGGTACACAATTAAGGTTTAGTACTGCCTTTCACCCTCAGACAGATGGACAGTCTGAAAGAACCATACAAACTTTGGAGGATTTGCTTAGGGCATGTGTCCTTCAATTTGTAGGAAGTTGGGATCTAAAGCTTGATAGAATTTTCTTATAATAATAGCTATCAACACAGTATTGACATGGCACCATATGAATCTTTATATGGTATACGTTGTAGGTATCCTTTATGTTGGTATGAAACTAGAGAATATCAACTTTTGGGTCCTGAGTTAGTGCAGCAGACAACTGAGAAGATTAAAGTAATTCAACAACAGTTAAAGATTGCACAGGATAGATAGAAATCATACGCCGACAAACGGCGAAGACCTTTAGAATTCCAAGTTGGAGACAAAGTATATCTCAAATTCTCACCTTGGAAAGGCGTCCTTAGATTTGGAAGGAAGGGGAAGTTAGCTCCTAGATTTATGGGGCCTTATCCAATCATTGAACAGGTTGGAAAGGTAGCCTATAAGCTGGAGTTACCACCTGAACTATATAAGTTGCACCCAGTGTTCCATATCTCTATGTTGATAAAGTGTCATCCTGACACAGAATTAGTTTTGCAACCTGTGGAGGTAGAATTAAATGATGATATATCATATGTTGAAGGACCTGTGTTGATTCTTGATAGAAGAATCAAAAAGCAGAAAAAGAAAGACATATGCCTTGTAAAAGTTCTCTGGCATCATCGTGACATTGAAGATGCTACGTGGGAACTAGAGGAAGAGATGAGGATGAAGTACCCTTCTCTTTTCTCTTAATGTTTTCATTGATGATTTCGGGGACGAAATCCCTATTAGGGGTGGATAATTTCTAACATCCCTGACCTAGGTTATGTGTTAAACCTAGATGTTTTCTTAATGAGGTTTATTATATACTTGCTCTTATATTTTGAAAAGTAATTAAGGCTCAAGAGGAACTTATATTTCAATTTTAGTCCTTTTTGAATAATGTTGAAACAATGTTTTGTTAGTTTTGGCTAAAGTTCAAATTACCCAAGTTGAGGGGTTAACTTGCAAATTGAACATGATAAATTGTTCCTCAAAGGTTGAAGCATCATAGGAATGAATATGATGCAGTGGTATGGCTTCCACAAGCCTGAGCACCAAGAAAGAGCTAGTTGAACAATGTTTGTGCATTAAAACATAGTTTTGGTGTAATGTGCAATTTACCCAAAACCTAGGGTTCAATATGCAAAATACCACTTCAAGAGGGTCACTCATGATTCTTTTCATCATGTAGATAAAATAATTTGAGAGGGGCGCCTCATTTGAATCATTTTGTAGGAAAGAGAATATTGGTATTAAAATAATCAAGATTTAAGCATAATTGGAACTTTACTTCAATTTAATGCAAAAATAAATATATTAATTGAAGTGCCTTCAACCAAAATGTGATGGTTGATTTTATAACAAGGATGAACAACCATGTGTCTTGCAATGGCAGGAAAATATCTCAAAGTGAGTGGAGAGCCCACTCACATTAGTTAACTAAAAAGTAATATCCACTAAATATGGGATATTAGTATTATATGAGTTAAGGTGCTTAATTTGTTTTCCTTTAATTCGTGGATAATGAAGAGGAATTAAAGGCAAATAAAGGTTCCTTCATATACAAGTGAGTGAGGGGAGTATGTGGCACAATTTGGGGAGTTGAAGGATTTCTTTCCAACTTTCTCTCTCCTTAAAATTCCTTTATAAACACTTCATTTCCCACTCAATCAAAGACTCTTTTTCAGATTTTCTTTCTTCCTTGCTTTGGACGAGCACAAGGGAACTTAGGAGAAGCAGGGGAACGAACTTCAACCTGTAGGTAAGCTCCTTGATCATCTTCAACCTCAAATTCAAGGTGGAAATCACAAATCAATGCTTGATTTCTTCTTTTCTCCAATCAATCTTCAATCCTAGCCAATCATTTTCACTTAAAAGCTTGAGAAACGAACCTTGTGGAGTTGAGAAATCTTCTTCCACCATTAAAGACGTGGAGTTGGAGATTTGAAGCATTCTTTGAAGGCGGGTTATATAAATTGGACCCAATTACATCATTATTCAATTCCAATTTTACAAGTTATGTTGATTTCTCTTTCTTCTTGATTAATTTCTTGTTGTAATGGATGATTCTATGAAATCAGTAGTAATGTGGACCTTAGAAACGAAGGTAGATGGTGATGACATCATCTTGGACACTTTTCCCAAAATTGCAACTCCAATCGATTTCCAATAAAATTGGTCAATCGGTTTCACCAAGCGTTTGGTGACCAAACAGTTTGCAAATCGTTTGAGGAATTGGGTTCAAAACCGTTTGGGATAGTTGACCGTCTAGATTAAGATGATCGTTTGGATTGAGTTGAAAATTTGGATTTGAGTTGCCATTTGGAAAGAAATGGTTTCTAAACCATTTGATGATTAATGATCTTCAAGATCGTTTGGTGTTTAGGGTTTCCAAAACTGATTGAATGGAAACGGTTTTCAAAACCGTTTGAGGTTGAGACCAAGACCGTTTGGAGGTATAAATGGTATCAAACCGTTTGGACATGTTTGATCGAACCGTTTGGACATGTTTGATTAAAACTATTTGGACATGATTGTTTAAAACCGTTTGAGCATGTTTGATCAAAACCGTTTGGACATGATTGTTCAAAACCGTTTGGGCATGTTTGATCAAAACTGTTTGGACATGATTGTTCAAAACTGTTTGGGCATGTTTGATCAAAACCATTTGGAGATCCAACTTAAGAAAAATCGTTTGAAAGTTTAATTTGGTCACAACCCTTTGATGGTTCAATTTGATCAAGCCCAATTAATGGATTAAATGATTTCTAATCATTTGAAGGTTCAATTAACTCTAAAACTAATTGAGTACTTATAAAGTACCTCAATGATGATTACAAAGGAAGCATATTTAATGAACGTAGATGATTTATACATTTTATACCTAGGAAGGTAATAAACTCATTACCCAATGATTACTAAAGGTAAGTACAAAGGTTGAATCCATAATGTACTTAATTGATTGGTAACCCTAGTAGGGTTAACCTTTGATATTTATGGAAGCAACAACTCAACACACAAGCTAACCTTAAATGTATGTTTTTGAATATAGGATTAACTCAATCTAATCGAGATTGGAGTAATGAACGTCCTAGAGAGGATGAGAGAGAGAAATTAATACATGTATAATAATCAAGTAGTAATCAAGCCTCAACACATTTAAAATGAATTAAATATGTAATTAGGGTATGATCCTTGATAAAGAGATCATGAAACCCTAATTGAGGTGATTGATGAACCCAAATCCTAATTTAGGGAAATTCTGAGTGAAACCCTAATTGGGATGATGTTAACCTGAATTATGGGTAATTGAATGTAAACCCTAATTATGGGTAATGGAATGTGAAACCCTAATTTCGGTTAAAGCTACATAAAACCCTAATTTGAGGAAATGTGGTGAGAAACCCTAATTTAGGGTAATAATATGTAAATCCCTAATGTAGGGTGATGTAATGTGTTTTGAAACCCTAAAACAGGGTAAAGGTATGAGAAACCCTAATTTTGGGTTATAATGTACGAAACCCTAATTTTAGGCAATATGATGATAAATCATAACCCTAATGTGGGAAATAGGATGAGTATCTCCGATTAACATGAAATGGAAACCCTAACCCTAGAAAGGGAATATTGGTATTACTTTGTGTTGCATGGTGCGGATATATAAGCATTATAACTGTTGTCATGAAGTACTAACCATGCAGGTAACATGAGAAGATGAACATAGCCAGGTATGAGCTATGATGTTTCTTTTATTAAAGTTGTTAATGAGCCATAATATGCCTTGTTTCCTACTAAGAGGTAACAAGAGGTGAAATGAGCTTTATGAGCTATGTAGAATGCTTGTGTAACAAGAATCATGATTATCCTAGTCATATGACCTAAAGGTATTAAGTTACCTGATAAGTGGTAACAAGTATTCTATGATGAACTGAGGGTTTTGAATACCCATATTCTATAATCATGATGATGAACTTGTTAAGAAATGGAAATGTACCTGATGAGATGAGGGATTAAGATCCCAATACTTTATTAAAGAGTTGAACAATACTTGATGAAAGTATTACCCATTCTTTGTAGCAATTGTCATAATATTTAATGTTTGGAAACTTGTTTGATGCTAAAAGAATATGGTAATACACTTAATTAATCAAGTGATATCATATAATGTAGTTGCCCTGACCACATATCCATCAGTGTCAGAATTTGCTGAATGGTGAAACGAGTTAAACTCGGAACACATATTTTTGAATCTATGGGGGTAAATGGGAAATTATATCCTTATGCCCCGTAGGGACGACTGTGTGTTACCACCTATGTATAGGATAGGTTGTGTGCCATAACCTTGAAAAGAGTATGGATACAGATCATGACTCCACAAAACAATATCAGGCATTAGCTGTGTGATCTAAGCCAGAAGAGAGTATATGCTGCGGCTATAACCCTATAGAGAAGATGCCAATATACCCTGGCAAGCTAATTGCAGTTTGACACATGATGTCTCTACCATATAATCTTGCACTAACTGAGAAAGATGAGGCCTTGGAGTCCATCTCTTCCATTGACCTTGTGTGGTACCTATGCTTAACGTAATTGTGGTCGGTTGGAGTATGAACGGTATACTTCATCTCTTCAGGGCATTAATTAAGAATTATTTTAAAATGTAATCAGCCATGTAGCGTATTTTTTTAAGGATGATATATGAGAATCATTGGCTGATGTTACCATTGTTTAACATATCTTAGAAGGATAAATATTATACATGTTCTTCATATTCCTTCTTAAATAAATGACATGCTGCTTATAGTTAAAATGCTTTGATTAAGAATAATGCTCTAATCTGCTTAGACAATAATTCATTTGCTGTTGTATATATATGATTCCTCTGCTCAGTTCTATTTTAATAAACTATAATAATAATGTTTTTGGTAGAGAGTTATATCTCTCGCTGGGACTGGGTCTCACTCCGTTGGTCTCCAACAATTTTTAGGTAGATGCAGATTAGAAAGCGGAAACCCTAGAGCAAGGGAAGAGCAGCAACAACAACAACAGGAACAACAGTGATTTTCTCAGGTGGAGACACTGGCTGTCAAGTCTTGTATATGTGTAAATAGAGTCCTATGTGTCATCTATGTACTCTCAGGTCATTGGAGTCAGTAGTTAATACTTTAAAGAATCGATCTGAGATTTTGTCTTAGTGCCTCGATGTCCTTGTATTGCCTATGTATAGTTTTAACAGGGCAGTTTATGCTTGTAATTCTCAAAAAAAGATGGTACAGGACATGTACTTGTGAACCAATATGTAATTAAATTACTTTGGTTCCTTTTGAAAGAGTTTTCCAATGTATGGGTCTCTTTGTAAAAAGGTTTTAATTTTTAGTGAATTTCAGTAATTCGCTACTAACAAAAGCTTCCGCTTAAGTAAATCATGTTTTTGTGAGTTGAGCGTCACAACATTGATACTGAAAGATTTGGTTATCTTGTGACTCAAGAAGGCAATGACTTGGTCATTAGAGATGAACCAAAAACCTACCTAGAAGTTATTAAGGGACCAGAGTCTGAGAGGTAGCTTGACTCCATGAGATCTAAGATGGAAATCATGTAAACAAATAAGGTATAGACCTTGTTGGATCCACCTAAACGGGTAAAAACCATAGGGTGCAAGTGGGTGTTCAAGAAGAAGACTAACATGGATGGTATTATACAAACCTATAAAGGTTGATTGGTTGCAAATGGTATCATACAAGTTCAAGGTGTTGATTATGGAAAAACCTTTTCTCCAGTTGTCATGGTTAAATCCATCAAGATCATGCTTGTCATTGCAGCTTATTATGACTCTAAAATTTGGTAGATGGATATTAAAAACATTCCTTAATGGGAATCTTCCTTAGAATGTGTACATGACACAACCTAAGAGTTTTATAAATCCAAAGGATGCAAATAATTTTGTAAGCTACAAAGGTCAATCTATGGATTGAAGCAAGCATCTCAGAGCTAGAATCTTCAATTTGACAAAACGGTCACAGAGTTTGGCTTTAGTCAAAATGAAGATGAATCATGTGTTTACAAGAAGGTTAGTAGGAGCATGATTGTATTCCTCATATTGTATGTAGATGACATACTATTTATGGGTAATGACATCCCTACCTTACAAATGGTAAAAAATTGGCTACAAATTAAATTCTCAATGAAAAATTTAGGCTAAGCATCCTTTATCTTTGGAATCAAGATCTATAGAGATAGATATAGAGGGCCTCTTGGCCTAAGTCACAACACATACATTGGAAAAGTGCTAAAAAGGTTCAACATGGAAAACTCAAAGAGAGGAATCTTATCCATATCTCACGGTGTTAGTATCTCTAGAGCTCAATGTCCTAATAATTGTGAAGAATGGGAACACATGAGTAAGATGCATATGCATCTGCAATTGGATCTACTAAATATGCAATGTTACGTACTTGTACAAATGTCTTATATGCCTTGAGCATGATGAGTAGATATCAGTCAGATCCCAGTGAAAGTCTCTGGACTGCCATAAAGAACATCCTTAAGTACTTGAGAAGAACTAAGGATCAGTTCCTTATCTACATTGGTGAGGAAGAGTTGGGGTAAAGGGTTACATGGATGCAAGATTCAAGACTAAAAAATATGACTTAAGATCACAATATGGATTTGTGTTTTTCCTCAACAACAGAGTTGTGGTTTGGAAGAGTTCCAAGAAAGGAACATTTGTTGATTCTACAATAGCGGTTGAGTACATTGCTGCCTCTAATGTAGCAAAGGAAGCTATTTGGAGAAGATGTTTATCACTGAACTTGGGGTGGTTCAAAGCATTAGTGATGCAATAGAGTTATATTGTGAAAACAATGGGGCTATTGCACAAGCTAAGGAACCAAGATCACTCAAAGTTCAAAGCACATACAACACTGGTTCCATCTCATACAAGAGATCATACATCAAGGAGATCTAAAGATTTGTAGGGTACCAACTGAGATCAACGTTGTTGATCCCTTGATGAAAGTAGTTTCACAGAAGAAGCATGAAATTCATGTTAGATCACGTGGGATTAATGTAACACCCCAATTTTCTAAAACATGCACAATACTGAGAGGAAACATAAATCTCATTGGGATGTCACAAACATGATTATCATTGAATAAAAATAAAGTTCATATATAAACCAACATAGGATGAAATAACAATTCTCATACTCAAGTCCTCAACACAACTCACACATGAACAAAACTAAACATGTTTGCTCTTAGATATCCTAAACATTCTCATAAACACTCACACTACAAATAAAACATGTGTCTCATAAACATAAAGGAAATCTATTCTATGGATAATTGGCACCCCACCAGGTATGGTCTCATATGTCCTTGAACTCCTTCTTCAGTTAGTCCTTAGATAGCTTTATCCTTGATGTTTATCCTTTCCTATGGGCATCACACCTCCAACCATGGATCAAACAAATCGGTAAGTGGAATTGAACATATTATATATTTTAAGAAAACATCTAAACTGAAAAATAAACTTTAAACATTAAACATTAAAAAGAGAATTTCTTTTAGATTATGTATTTTACTGTGACCTATATAAGAATCCTCAGATTTTGCACCGAAGTGCCTCTTCTCTTATGCACCAAAGTATCTCTTGGGTTGCACCTAAGTGCCTCTTCTCTTATGCTCTGAAGTGCCTCTTAGTTTTTCTCTGAGGAGCCTCTGGGTGAGGATCTTATATAAGCTTATCTTTTAATCATTATCTTTCTCTTAGAATCTTAATCTTGTCATTACTCTTAATGTTCATGCAATATGATACAATAATCATTGACAATAATCACAACATTCAGTTTATCATAAATTCATTGACTTTAACTATTGAAATAGTACCTCCATGCTCTGGTGGAGCACCTCCTGAGAATGGGCTCAGACCACTGCCCACTCTTGATTTGATTTCGTGCATGCAACTCCCATCAATGCCACTTCATCACCCGAGCTTCATGGTAGAATCATCCTGAGTTTACGACTGTGCTGGAAAGTGTATGGAATCACAATGAAAATTTTAACACCGCTCTATCTGATGCCTAAGGGGAGATCTTAAAATGAGATAGAAAAACTAGGAAAGAGGCAAAGCTGAGAAAAGACTGGCTGATCACCAATATAAATAAGCTGCATATTGAACTTGCAGAATAGTTCAACGAGATATTTGATGCTTTGTGTGCGAGCTTCCAAGCCCAGCTTGATGACGTCCTTAAGATGGAGGAAGATGACCTAAAGCACATAATTCATGTCAGCTGGCTAGTTGAAGGTGATAATAGTACAAGGTTTTACCATAACTTTACCAATCAAAGAAGGAGAAGGAATACCTCAAAGCATTGAGAAACTCTAGTAGTGAGTGGATTACGGGGGGACATAACTCATGGAGCTCATAACTAGACACTTCCAAAGCGTGTTGATGTCCCCAGTTCGTAGAGGATATATGCACCACGTTGATTTCCTGGGGGCGTTCGAGTCCATTAACACAGGACATCAAGCAACTATTGGGAGTTGTCTGTCAGAGATTGAGATTTTATATGTGGTAAAGGTGATGGATCCTGTGAAAGTGGTTGGGCCAGACAGAGTTATTGGGACCTCTATTAAAAAAACTGGAGCATTGTTGGCCCTAGAATCGTCACAATAGTTCAAGAAGCCATTAATGAGGGGAGGGTTCCTAAGAGCCTATGTCATTCAATGCTAGTGCTTATACCAAAGGTCTAAGCCCTAGATAAGTGCGAGAACCTATGACCCATTTCCTTGAATAATTTAGCACTGAAGATGATCTCCAAGGTAGTGGTGGAACGGTTGAAACCTCTCATCCCCAAGTGGGTGTCCAATGCGCAGAGCAGTTTTGTTCCTGGAAGGCGTATTACTGACAACATTGCTTTGGTCTAAGAGCTTGTGCACACCATGAAACGAAAAAAAGGGGCCAAGACAATGGCTATAAAGGTTGACCTCGCTAAGGCATACGATCAAATGGATTGGGTGTTTATCAGGGACACAATTACTAGAGTTGGACTTTCACAACATATATTGGACTACATTACGGCTTCAATTACGTAGGGTGAAACCACTATTACATGGAACAGGAAGGCATCTCCATCGTTCAAAGTGAGTTGTGGCTTGCGTCAGGGTGATCCCCTCTCACCTTATCTTTTCGCACTATGCCTGGAAAGCCTTATCCAAATGATACAATGGATAGTTGATCAGGGGCGTTGGAAACCAGTGAAGTTGGGCATTGATGGGATAAAGATATCCCACATGTGCTTTGTGAATGATTTGATATTGTTTGCTCATGCGAGCATTGTTCAGATGAAGGCAATAAAGGAGTGTTTCAACCTTTTTGAGAAAGCCTTGAGTTAATCTATTTCTTGTCCAAGACCATGATTTTCTTTTCAAAAAGTGTTAGCAGATACCATAGGAGGCTTATCAACAGGACGAGTGGAAACCAGAGCACTGATGATTTGGGTAAAAACAAGGGGGTGTCGATAATTCATAAGCGAGTGACGAAGGACACCTATAATGACATTCTTGATAAGGTGAGAGGGAGAGAAGCAGCTTGGTCAGCTAGGTGCTTTATCCATGGTTGGGAGGGTCTGCTAGACTAAGTCTACCTTGGAGGGTATCTCGATGTATGCTATGCAGACTGTGGTCATCCCTCTCCAACTCTGTGATAGAATTGATGGCGTTATACGCATGCTCATTTGGGGTGGTAATCATAGAGCCCATCCCCTCACCTTAGTGGCCTAGAATAAAGTAACTTGTAGCAAACGTGATGGCAGTTTGGGACTAAAAACTATGCGGGATTGGAATTTGACCCTTCTATATAAGCACACCTGGGATATAACAGATGGTAGGAAGTCCCTCTAGAATAATTGTATGAGGCAGAAACTCAATGGGAGCCGGGAAGGGAAGAAGTTGTATCTTTATAGACTTGTAAGGACGGTCTGTGCGGGTAAGGATTTTATCAATACAAACTATTACATGGTGCCTATGAATGGCCTCAATATCAATGCTTGGACTGATAGGTGGTGGAGGCATGGTCTTGTTATCATTCATCACATGGTTAAACCTATGCCTAATGAGCTCCTTGACTTGAAAGTAGGAAGTATAGTGGATCTGAATGGGAACTAGGATAGTGCATTTCTAGAGGAGTGGTTACCCAGCAGCCTAGTCAATGCAATTAATAGAATCAAATCCCCTATGCATGATGATGGTGAGGATGTATGGGCCTGGAGCCTCACTGTTACTAGAAATTTTATGACAAGATCAGCTTACATGAAGTTAAGGGAACGGAAAGATGACCGGGTCGAGAAAAATTGGAAAGAAATCTAGAAATACAAACTACCAAAAAGGATTAAGATCTTCATTTGGCTAATGATGCATGATGGACTCCTAACAAACTACAAACGTGTCTAGAGAAAATTAACAAACTGTAGCAAATGTCCCAGATGTGAGTCAATTAAGGAGACCATGTTGCACGCTCTAAGAGATTGCAGCTTTGTGAGAGGTGTCTGGGAGGAAGTGTTGTTGGATAGAAACAATACCACTTTCTTCAGATGTAAGAAAACCAAGCAATGGGTGCATGGATGCACAAAAATAAAAAAGAGACGCAGACGCTCTAGGGCTAGCACCGCCTCAGTGATGATTGGGCGATCCCGAGGTAAGCTCCTCCCTTCCCCTCAGAGGGGGGTCCTCTTTTCCCGATGTAATGGCTGCGGCAGTGTCTCCTGGTGCTGGGGAACCTGCTGTGACCGAGCACCCCGTCATCATATGGGCTTGGAATAAAGTCATTGCCGGCGGCGGCCTTGAGAGCGAGAAGCACTCCTTCAGCCCACCCGAGAAGATCGATGGCAAAAGATTCATGACCATTGATGAACTGACATACGATGCCATGGAGAAGTGCTGGGAGCACATAGAGATCATTTACGTGATGGGAAAAACACCTTACTACCATCATCTTCTTGCTTGGATATGTAGGGTTTGGAAGCCTAAGGGTGGCTTCGATCTGTTCTCCAAACCAAACAAGTTCTTCCTCCTCCATTTCAACTCGACAGAAGATAAGAAGAGTATCATTAACGGTGGACCGCGGTGGTTCGACATTCGTCTGGTGGTCGTCGAGGACTACAAGACAGGAGATGACCTGTAGAAGGATTTCTTCAGCACTTTGTCGGTCTGGATTAACATACCCATCATGGGGCGCAACTGGTCCCCAAGGGCAGTTGGGATCGTGGCCAGTGGCGTAGGGAAGCTACTCCGAATTGACTTCAAGTCACTTGGCCAAGAATCATTTGGGGAGGCACGTGCACTGGTGGAAATTGACGCCGACGAGGAGCCACCTTAGGAGGTGTGGGTCAACATGCCTCGGCGCGACCCAATGCCGGTGAAGATTAAGTATGAGCATGTACCGAGGAGGTGCACTGAGTGTAAAGTGTTTGGCCACGATGGGTCTGACTGTCCTATCCATCTGATCAAGGATGTGGAGGTTCCTTCTCCATTGACGTAGGTTTGGAAGGTGGTAGGGAAGAAGGGCAAAGAATGGTGGTGGATAATACTACGGTGAACGAACTAGATGACGACTAAGTTATGGTTGTGAGCTTGAGCAGTGGTGGTGCTTCTTCCTCGGGCAGTGCTTCATCCTCAAGAGCTGATGGTGGCACTACTAGTGCTAGTTTAATGGGCCATGGGCATGGCATTGCAGATGCAAGAGTAGCAGCTGATCAGGGGCATAACTCAAGCGACGGAAATGATACAGGGACAGAAGGAGGGGTTGGCTCATCAAAGGGTCTTGGCGGATCAGACGTTGTGTCTCCAGTTGTGCCTCCGGTCGTGTCTCCGGTTGCGGCTAGGATAGACGGAGGGTATGTGCTGCGTCGCGTGTCTGATGACAACGTGGGTGTTGATGCTGTCAATGACGGGTCAGACACTTTGCTCGGCTCAGTAATGGATGCGTGCGCTACTGGTTCGGGTGTGATTGATGACTCAGTAGTTAGACGATCCACTGGTTCATCATCCACGGCTTCCATGGTGTCCAAAGGGGATGGATCTCGTAAGACCCGCTCGGATGCCAGAGGTCATTAATGACCTTTCTCATGTCTAATGTGTGTGGCTTTGGGAAGCTGCATAAGAAGAAAGAAGTGAGGAGAACCATCCTTGAAAATAAAGAGACTATGGATATTCTTGTTGAATCTAAAATCAAGTCTCACATGATCCACACATCTGACCGTATGTTCCCTAAAGGCTGGTTATGGGTCTCTAATCATCTGCATGATCATAATGGCTGTATCTATGTCAGGTGGAATCCTAATTTCTGGATTACTTCTGTGATTGAGATGGATGATCAACATGTCACTATGAAATGCATTAATAAAGGCAGACTCACTATCTACACTACTGCTATCTATGCTAGGAACTCTGTGTCTGAATGTTCTATTCTATGGAATACCTTGGAGAGGATTGCTACCTGTATAGATGATGCTTGGCTTATTACTAGCGACTTCAATAATATCAGGAAGCAAGACGAGATGGTGGGGGGTCAAGAGGTGCCCTCTATCATCCTCAGTTCTTTTAATGTTGCTCTCGACAATGCTGGCCTAACTGAACTACCTGTCATTGGTAATGAGGTTTATACTTGGCATAATAAACAAGGTGTTGCTAAAGGGTGGCGTGCAAACTTGATAGAGCCTTTGTCAATGATGATAGGCTGTCTAAATTCCCCAGTTCCAAAATGAAGTTCATCACCTATAATTACTCGAATCACTATTGTAACGTCCGTCTTGTGAAAACAAGATTAACTTAAGCGGAAGCAAATTATTTGCAGCAGATTACTAAAAATCACTAAAAATTAAAACTTTTTGCAAAGAGATCCATACATAGGAAATCTTTCCCATCAAGAACCATTGTATAACAATTACATTCTGGTTCAAACGTACATAACTTGTACCATCTCTTTTCAAAAACTACATCATCAACTGTCTTATAAACATTATATACAGACAGTATATGAATCTTGAGGTATCAAGCCAAAACCTCAGATCGATTCACCAAAAACACTGACTAAAAACTTCTGAGGACCTGAGAGTATAGAGACGACACATAGAACTTTCTAACTACATAACTTGACAGGCAGTATATCCACCTAAGATATTACTATTGTCCTTGCTGATACAACTATTATCCATCCCTTGCAATGGAATTCTGCATCATTGTCCGCGTCCACCTAAAAAGCTGGATCCAATGGGGTGAGACAATTGTAAATTGCCCCAGTGGGAGATATAACTCTCCGCCAAAACATTATTATAGCAGCTAATTAAAATAAACTGAGCAGAAGGATTTGTATATTAAATCAACAGTAGGTAAGTCACTTTTATGAACAAAGTGAAGTAATCTCCTTTTTCAAGGATAAGCTTGCATCTACTCTTGGTAGACTCATAGTTCATCCATCTACTTGTAATGAATACAATAGATATGAATAACACCAATGAACTACAGATATATAATAGAAATGTAACATCAGCCAATGAATTTCCGTATTCAATCCTTAAGCAAACATGCTATACGGCTGATCTCATTTTACAAACACACTTATGCCCTGAGGAGATGAGGGACACTGCTCATACTCCAACCGACCACTGCGAAGTCGAAATTGGTACCATACATAGGTCAATGGAAGAGCCAGATTCCCATGACCTCAACACTCTCGGTCAGTACGAGATAACATGCAGGACATCTTGTATCTCTGCTAGATAGATTTCAAGGGTATACTGGCAACATCGCTATTAGAGTTATAGCTCGTAGCATATACTGTTTTCAGGATATGGCCCATAGCCAATGTCTGGTATTATATTGTGGAGTCATGGCCAGTAGCCATACTCTTATTGGGGTATGGTTTGTAACCAATCACGTACATAGGACATAGCCCGTAGCCATTCCTATGGGGCATAAGGATATATTTGCCCAATTACCCCCACATATTAAAAAATATGTGTTCCGAGTTTTGCCGCGGAGCACCCATTTCACCATCACCTGTTCCTGATGATGATGGATCTATGGTCAGGGCTTCTACATGAAAAGATTTCACTTGATTAATTAAGTACATTTCCAAATTCTTTTAGCATCAACCAGTTTCTCAAACAAGACTTATTATAATAATGCTATAAAGAGACATGTACTACTTTCATCAGATACTTATCAGTCTTTCAAAGACCTTGGGAACTTAGGCCCTCATTTCAAAACTGGGAATTCTCATCCCTTCACATTCTCATTACCATAATCATATGGTTCTGGGTATTCAAACCCTTAACTCATCATTGAGTACCATTACCATTTATTAGGTAACTATCACCTTCAGGTCATCTAACCAAGGCATTCATGATACTAGTTATACAAGCATAACACCTGGATCACAAGGCCATGAGATATCTTGTCACTTCTTTCTAGGTAACAACTTACTCATATGACTCATAAAAGTCCATGCACATTTGTTACTTTTATTAAGCAACAACAATATCAACACACAAAAGGCTAGTCAACATTTATTTTATAAGTGTCACCGCTCAAACTAGCTATATACATCATCTCATAATATTTGTATGGTTATTAGGCATGATAACAGTCATACAAGATATTCATCACATCATGTGACACAATAGTAACACCATTATCCCTTTACCAGGAATGAGGGTTTACTATCAAATAGGGCTTTTCATTCCCTTTACCCAAATTAGGGTTAGGGTTCCCCATTTCTCATTAATTAGGACTTCATGATCACAATATCTGTCCAACCCTTATTCATTATTCCATACCTCTAGGGCATTCAAGGATATCATATTTTATTATCCCAGAACATTACATTCATCATATAGCATTAATGATCATCAACTCATGGTATGAGTTCATTTCTCATCCTCATCAAGGTATGACTATATCATACTCATCATTTGGGCTTAACCCCATTCTCAAGGTACATTAATTAACACTCATCAAAGTGCAACAACTCATTACATTTCATTGTAATAGTTTCATAACACACTTCATATGTTTCTTACCCAATTACATTGGATTTGGAGTATATCAAGGTATATAAACCCTGGAGTGCTGAATGTGATAACTATCATATCTTGATGTATCACTTTTTCATCATTTCAAACTCTCTTGAGTTAACCAACTTATCTTGTATTAAGGTATTTCCCTCTTAATACATTCCATTACTAAACTCTCACCTTTAGCATATAATGCATAGGCCACACATTATAATTGTCCAACTATCTTTAATGATAAGGACTTGTCAAATGGTAAAGACATTGCTTACAATTAGGTTGCATATAATCAACCACATGAAATGTTTCACCTTTATAAGGTCATTCCTTCTATCTCATCATTAGGGTTTCCTTATACCCTTACTTGAAATTAGAATATGATTCATTGTCATACTGCCCAAGATTAGGGCTTTATGTATTATGACTTCACATTAGAATCTCATATTCCTTCACCCTTCTTAGGGCCTCTCATCATAACATAGTATTAGATCATCATGTGGTGTTAATTCTTTAGTCAGGGTTTCACATGGAATCACCCTCAACTAGGGTTTCACATGGAATCACCCTCAACTAGGGTTTCACATGGAATCACCCTCAACTAGGGTTTCACATGGAATCACCCTCAATTAGGGTTTCACATGGAATCACCCTCAACTAGGGTTTCTCATGGAATCACCCTCAACTAGGGTTTCACATGGAATCACCCTCAACTAGGGTTTCTCATGGAATCACCCTCAACTAGGGTTTCTCATGGAATCACCCTCAACTAGGGTTTCTCATGGAATCACCCTCAACTAGGGTTTCTCATGGAATCACCCTCAACTAGGGTTTTACATGTCATTACATGACAACACCCTAAGTTTGATTCTCACATCACCACGTCAAAGTTACATATACATCATTCTAACTTAGGGTTTATCATAACATAACCCTAGAATAGGATTTTACATGGAATCATCCTTAACTAGGATTTCCACTATAGTCACCCACAGTTTGGGTCTACAATTCATCTCCATTAGGATTTCATTCAATTATCCATAATTAGAGATTCACTATTTATCCCAATTAGGGTTTTACATCTCATTTCCCTAAATTTGAGTTTCACATATTATTACCCTAGATTAGGGTTATGTCCTCACCCTAGATTAGGGTTACATTTAGAATTGCCCTCAATTAGGGTTAGAACTCAATAGCTATGTCAATTAGGGTTTATGTTCATGATTAGGGTTTCATGATCTCTCTACTTAAGGATCATACCCTTAATCACCACATGAATCATATTCATGTATGAATTCATGCTATCAACTTCTCAACTTGATTAGGTCATATCAACCTTTCAATCAAGTACATACAACTATGATTAACATAGTGTACCAAGTCATTGATCCTATAAGCAATTAGGATTCATTCCTTAATTTGCACTAATCACTTAGGTATTATAAGGGTTTCAACCTTTGTACCTTCATTGATTATCATTACTAATCATCATTGGACCAATGAATCATTCATCATATTAACTGTCAAGAGATTCAATCACATTGGACCTTCATTTCATAAGGTATCCAATTGAATTTACCAATTGAATCTTCAATTACAATAGGTGTCCAAGTGGATTAACCAATTGAATACTCAATCAACCTTGACTACTTGAGCCCCAAACGGTCTTGGTCTTTCAAAGTTCAAATGGTTTGAAACCGTTTGGTAAAGTTGCACAATCAAGACCGTTTGCTAAAGTAGTAGGTGAAGATTGTTTTCCCAAGTTTGACTTTTGAAACCGCATGGGCACAAACAGTTTAGGATCGTTTGGTCCCAAACAGTCTTGAGACCGTTTGGACTCAAACGTTCTTGAGACTGTTTGGTCCAAACCTCCTCAAAACCGCATGGACCAAATATGGTCTCAACCAATTGAATTGGATTAGGATTTCCAATGTTGATTCCTTCAATCGTTGAATTCATGGAACCAATCATCAATTGGACCTATCCTCATTCTTCAATTGAGTTTAATAGGTCAACCTTCAACTGATTTGACCCTCAATTAACCCTCAATTGATTATCAATTAGGGCTTGAATCCATTGAATTAGGGTTTGGAATCGATAACCCTTTAACATATTTCAATATGAGTCTAATTAATTTGAACCCATTGAACCATCATCCAATTTGGTCATGACCTGACCCCAAACGGTCTTGGGATCATTTGGATGACCACCAAACGGTCTTGAGACCGTTTTCCCATCACATCATCAAAATCCAAGTCAACCAATTAGGGTTTGGATCATTGGATTGATCACCAAATCAGCAATTGATTACACTCCAACTTAGTATCTTTGGATCTTCAATTGCTTAACCATACTCAACCCTACACCTCCAAACGGTCTTGGGTGACCTCCAAACGGTCTTGAGACCATTTGGATGAGCTCCAAACGGTCTTGAGACCGTTTGGCTCATCCAACCCTTGGATTCTAGTGAAATTTCATCAAGGTTTGGTCTATTGAGTCGATCAACAAATCAGCAAATGATTGCTTTGTAACTTGGTAACTTTGGACCTTCAAATAGGCAACCATACTTAACCCTAGACCTCCAAACGGTCTTGGGTGATCCCCAAATGGTTTTGAAACTGTTTGGGCTAATCAACCCAAAAAGTGCAATCTATCAAGTTGAAAATTAGCACTTAAATCAATTAGGGTTTGTCTAATTGAATATCCTTCAACTCATGATTCCTTTGGAATTAATTAACCAAATTTGGTGGGTCATCAACCAACATAATTAGGAACAGGATTATCAAATGGTCAACCCTTGGTCAACTCACCCAAATAGTTTTGAAACCATTTGGTCTCATGTGATATGATAAAACCGTTTGCTTCTAAACGGTTTGAAACCGTTTGCTCCCAAACAGTTTCCCAAACTGTTTGAGCATCCAAAACAAGATCGTTTGCCTTAGATATTTATAGAGGTGTGTGCTTATCATCTTCAACCTATGAACTCATGAAACCTGCAGTGGTTTCCATGGTAATTGCATCCATCAACCAAATCAATTATTGTAAATGTAGAAAAGATCATTATTTGGTATGAAATTGAATGCAATAACAAAATCAAGGGTTCAAGTTATAAAACCCACCTCCAATTGAGCTCCAAAGCTCCATGTCGACAGAAAACATGGTGTATTCAACTCCTTTCACCATCCCAAGGCTCGTCCTCAAGGTTTGACTGTAAAGGAATGGTTAGAATTGAAGAGGAGACCGAAATAGGAAGAAATCATGTATTGATTTGTGATTTCCACAATGAAATTGTGATGAACCAAGGTCAAGAAGCTTACCAACAGGTTTAGGATCGTCCTCTGGACCCTCCCAAGCTCCCTTGGTCGTTCCCCAATCAAGGAGAAGAAGTGGGATCAAAAAAAGCCTTTCATTTGGCTTATAAAAGGTCCTTTTATAAAAATTCAATGAGAGAGAATGTACTTTGCAAAAAATCCAATTAATCCCAAAAATGTGGCCACCTCTTCCCCCTCATATTCCTTAGGGACGAGGCTATCTTGTTTGCCTCTTATCCCTCTCAATTATCCATGATTTAAAGAAAAGCAAATCAAGCACCTTAAATCACATAATATTAATATCCATATGTGAGTGGATATTTCTTTTTCTTATAAAATTGTGGGTTATCCACTCCCTTGGATATTTTCGTGGTTCTTGCAAAGCTAAAGGATGTCACACACACATCTTAATCCAACCATTATAATTTTGGTTGAAGGCCCTTTAATTAATACATTTATTTTTGCCCTAAATCAAATTAGGGTTTCAATTAGGCATTAATCTTGATTATTTTAATATCAAGATTCTCTCTCCTCCAACTTAATTCAAATGAGGCGCCCCTCCCATTTTATTTGCTCTACATGATGCCAAGAAACATTAGGGACCTTGTTGAAGTGGTAATTTAGATATTTCACCCTAGGTTTTGGGTAAATTGCACATTACACCAAAACTAGGTTTTCATACACATACATTGCTTTATCATCTCTTTCTTGGTATTCAGGCTTCCATAAGCCACGCCTCAGCATCATTTTCATTCTCATGATGCATCAACACATGAGGAACATATTATCATGCACAATTTGCACTTAAACCCCTCAACTTGGGTAATTTGCACTTTAGTCCAAAACAAACAAACATTGATTTCAACAATGTTAAAAAATGACTAGAATTGCAATATAAGTTCCTATTAAACCCTAATTACTTTTCACAAGATGAGATTAAGCATTTAATCACCTTTCTTAATCAAAACACCTAGGGTTAGAGTATAACCTAGGTCAGGGATGTTACAAATCATAAACCCCTAACAAGGATTTTGTCCTCGAAATCTAGATAAAGGAAGACAGATGTATTTCATTCATCATACTATCTAGTCTTCACATATCATCTCCTTATTATGGAGACACCATCAAACTTTGATCAGCACAAGGTGTTTCTATACAAGATTCTCATAGAATCAACACACAAGGCACATGCTCCACTGTTCCTCATCATTGACTATAAAGTCAACTTTGTGTCAAATAACACTTTTCTTGTTTAGAGAAACATAATGCATTCTTTATTAATATCATGTTTATGCAGAGCATAAACCCCTAACATATGATGTTCATATTGTTTTATATATTCAGACTAATTTCATAGTTGACCACTCCAGGTAGCCAACCTAACCCATCTGATAACTCTCAGATACCAGAATCTTTCACCTTGGTATCTATCACATGTGTTGGAAACACATCATATATATTTCTTCCTTTCATCTTGGAACATTAATTGTTTCATATGTCCTCATCTTAGGACCAAAGTCCAAGATAACTGATACTTTTCTAAGTATCCATCCCATGAACATATTTATCTTATGCACATCAAGTGTCCTAAGACCCACTTGATTGCCATGTCCCTGAAAGGAAAGAAAACAAGGATTCATATTCCTCTTATTAATTCATGTATTTTCAACTATTCATGGACCATTTACTCTTTATCTCATCCTAGGTTCCTTGCCTTTAGCATTGGAATTTGTAAGAATGATTCATTGTCATTATCCCTTTATTTATTATTATCTAGCATGTTTATGATCATCTCATGATCTCATCACATTTCCCATTTCCTCATTATGGGAAAGATCTTTATTATGCTGGCAGAATTATTGAACAGGGTTCATCTCCCTCATTCTTATTCTTATCTTATGAGGAGTACATTTTTAGTTCCACATACAACATGCTCATTTGAGATTATCTCAGACTTCTCTTTCTTATGCATGGGATATGGCACATTTATTCATTCCATATTCTTGATGCATGATACTCATTAGATTGTCTCAGAATAACTACTTGATCAGAGCAATCAAAAAGACAACAATCTAAGAGTTTCCATACCCACTTTATCATCAATAGTTGTATACCTGGCCAGGGTATATAAATACTGAGATCAAGTGGTATGCACTTTGTATGCTATCACACTCCTTCTTTTCATATTATCACAAGCATAAGGCTTAACATCCCTGAATTTCATTCAGGCATCTCTTATATACCTCATCTTCTTTATAGAGGTAAGAACAATATAAAACATTTGTAATGTTTTACTATGCAAAACATAAGTCCTCACAGGACTAAGTAAGGAAAGTTCAATCATTTCCTTTCACTTCAACCAACTGATGCTAATTACAAATCTCGTTGATATCTATAACATCATCATTGGGACTGGTAATATAGGTTACATCGCCAAAACTTGATCCACTATATACATTAATGTTGCCCTAAATTCTCCAACAGTAATACTTAAAGAAATATTTTATTATTATAGTTGGATCAGCTAGGGGATTCTCAGGCAATTGTCACTCTCTTGCCTGCTCCCATGCACCTCTTCTTGGTGCAACATTGCTTCTTTTAGCAACAACCTCCTCATGTGACCCAGTCATCTTTAAGTTCTTCTTCTCTTATACGAGTAGAAGACACTATCAGATACACTGGATGACATCATAACAGACTCTACTACCTTAGTCCTATGTCTCTGTAGACTCAGCGAACCTAGAGCTCTGATACCACATTTGTAATGACCGTCTCGTGAAAACAAGATTAACTTAAGCGGAAGCGAATTATTTGCAGCGGATTACTGAAAATCACTTAAAATTAAAACTTTTTGCAAAGAGATCCATACATAGGAAATCTTTCCCATCAAGAACCATTGTATAACAATTACATTCTGGTTCAAACATACATAACATGTACCATCTCTTTTCAGAGACTACATCATCAACTATATTATAAACATTATATACAGACAGTATACGAATCTCGAGGCATCAAGCCAAAACCTCATATCGATTCACCAAAAACACTGACTAAAAACTTACGAGGACCTGAGAGTACAAAGACGACACATAGGACTTTCTAACTACATAACTTGACAGGAAGTATCTCCACCTGAGATATTACTGATGTCCTTGCTGATACAGCTGTTGTCCATCCCTTGCAATGGAATTCTGCATCTTTATCTACGTCCACCTAAAAAGTTGGATCTCACGGGGGTGAGACAATTGTAAATTGCCCCAGCGGGAAATATAACTCTCCGCTAAGACATTGTTATAGCATCTTATTAAATAAACTGAGCAGAAGGATTTGTATATTAAATCAACAGCAGGTAAGTCACTTGTATGAACAAAGTGAAGTAATCTCCTTTTTCAAGGATAACCTTGCATCTACTCTTGGTAGACTCATAGCTCATCCATCTACTTGTAATGAATACAACAGATATGAATAACATCAATGAACTAAAGATATATAGTAGAAATGTAACATCATCCAATGAATTTCTGTATTCAATCCTTAAGCAAAAATGCTATACGGCTGATCTCATTTTACAAACACACTTATGCCCTAAGGAGATGAGGTATACCTCTCATACTCCAACCGACTACTGCGAAGTCGAAATCGGTACCATACATAGGTCAATAGAAGATTCGGATTCCCATGACCTCAACTTTCTCGGTCAGTACAAGATAACATGCATGACATCTTGTGTCTCTGCTAGATTGCTTTCCAGGGTATACTGGCAACATCGCTATTAGAGTTATAGCCCATAGCATATACTCTTTTTAGGATATGGCCCGTAGCCAATGCCTAGTATTATATTGTAGAGTCATGGCCCGTAGCCATACTCTTATTTGGGTATGGTTTGTAACCAATCCCGTACATAGGACATATCCCGTAGCCATTCTTATGGGGCATAAGGATATATTTTCCCAATTACCCCCACATATTCAAAAATATGCATTCCGAGTTTTGCCGCAGAGCACCCGTTTCACCATCACCTGTTCCTAACGATGATGGATCTATGGTCAGGGCTTATACATGAAAAGATTTCACTTGATTAATTAAGTACATTTTCATATTCTTTTAGCATCAGCCAGTTTCTCAAACAAGACTTATTAAAACAATGCTATAAAGCGACATGTACTACTTTCATCAGATACTTATCAATCTTTCAATGACCTTGGGAACTCAGTCCCTCATTTCAAAATTGGGAATTCTCATCCCTTCACATTCTCATTACCATAATCATATGGTTCTGGGTATTCAAACCCTTAACTCATCATTGAGTACCATTACCATTTATTAGGTAACTATCACCTTCAGGTCATCTGACCAAGGCATTCATGATACTTGTTACACAAGCATCACACCTGGCTCACAAGGCCATGAGATACCTTGTCACTTCTTTCTAGGTAACAACTTACTCATATGACTCATAAAAGTCCATGCACATTTGTTACTTTTATTAAGCAACAACAATATCAACACACAAAAGGCTAGTCAACATTTATTTTATAAATGTCACAGCTCAAACTAGCTATATACATCATCTCATAATATTTGTATGGTTATTAGGCATGATAACAGTCATACAAGATATTCATCACATCATGTGACACAATAGTAACACCATTATCCCTTTACCAGGAATTAGGGTTTACTATCAAATAGGGCTTTTCATTCCCTTTACCCAAATTAGGGTTAGGGTTCCCCATTTCTCATTAATTAGGACTTCATGATCACAATATATGTCAAACCCTTAATTCATTATTCCATACCTCTGGGAATTCAAGGATATCATATTTGATTATCCTAGAACATTACTTTCATCATATAGCATTAATGATCATCAACTCATGGTATGAGTTCATTTCTCATCCTCATCAAGGTATGACTATATCATACTGATCATTTGGGCTTAACCCCATTCTCAAGATACATTAATTAACACTCATCAAAGTGCAACAACTTGTTACATTTCATTGTAATAGTTGCATAAAACACTTCATATGTTTCTTACCCAATTACATTGGATTTAGAGTATATCAAGGTATATAAACCCTGGAGTATTGAATGTGATAACTATCATATCTTGATGTATCACTTTCTCATCATTTCAAACTCTCTTGAGTTAACCAACTTATATCGTATTAAGGTATTTCCCTCATAATACATTCCATTACTAAACTCTCACCTTTAGCATATAATACATAGGCCACACATTAGAATTGTTCAACTATCTTTAATGATAAGGACTTGTCAAATGGTAAAGACATTGCTTACAATTAGGTTGCATATAATCAACCACATGAAATGTTTCACCTTTATAAGTTCATTCCTTCTATCCCATCATTAGAGTTTCCTTATATCTTTACTTAAAATTAGAATATGATTCATTGTCATACTGCCCAGGATTAGGGCTTTATGTATTATGACTTCACATTAGAGTCTCATATTCCTTCACACTTCTTAGGGCCTCTCATCATAACATAGTATTAGATCATCATGTGGTGTTAATTCTTTAGTCAGGGTTTCACATGGAATCACCCTCAACTAGGGTTTCACATGGAATCACCCTCAACTAGGGTTTCTCATGGAATCATCCTCAATTAGGGTTTCACATGGAATCACCCTCAACTAGGGTTTCTCATGGAATCACCCTCAACTAGGGTTTCACATGGAATCACCCTCAACTAGGTTTTCTCCTGGAATCACCCTCAACTAGGGTTTCTCATGGAATCACCCTCAACTAGGGTTTCTCATGGAATCACCCTCAACTAGGATTTCTCATGGAATCACCCTCAACTAGTGTTTCTCATGGAATCACCCTCAACTAAGGTTTTACATGTCATTACATGACATCACCCTAAGTTTGATTCTCACATCACATAACCACATCAAAGTTACATATACATCATTCTAACTTAAGGTTTATCATAACATAACCCTAGAATAGGATTTTACATGGAATCATCCTTAACTAGGATTTCCACTATAGTCACCCACAGTTTGGCTCTACAATTCATCTCCATTAGAATTTCATTCAATTATCCATAATTAGAGATTCACTATTCATCCCAATTAGGGTTTTACATCTCATTTCCCTAAATTGGAGTTTCACATATTATTACCCTGGATTAGGGTTATTTCCTCACCCTAGATTAGGGTTACATTTAGAATTGCCCTGAATTAGGGTTAGAACTCAATAGCCCTGTCAATTAGGGTTTATGTTCATGATTAGGATTTCATGATCTCTCTACTTAAGGATCATACCCTTAATCACCACATGAATCATATTCATGTATGAATTCATGCTATCAACTTCTCAACTTGATTAGGTCATATCAACCTTTCAATCAAGTACATACAACTATGATTAACATAGTGTACCAAGTCATTGATCCTATAAGAAATTAGGATTCATCCCTTAATTGGCACTTATCACTTAGGTACTATAAGGGTTTCAACCTTTTCACCTTCATTGATTATCATTACTAATCATCATTGGACCAATGAATCATTCATCATATTAATTGTCAAGAGATTCAATCACATTGGACCTTCATTTCATAAGGTATCCAATTGAATTGACCAATTGAATCTTCAATTACAATAGGTGTCCAAGTGGATTAACCAATTGAATCCTCAATCAACCTTGACTACTTGAGCCCCAAACGGTCTTGGTCTTTCAAAGTTCAAAGGGTTTGAAACTGTTTGGTAAAGTTGCAAACTCAAGACTGTTTGCTAAAGTAGTAGGTGAAGATCGTTTACCCAAGTTTGACTGTTGAAACCGCATGGGCACAAACGGTTTAGGATCATTTGGTCCCAAACGGCCTTGAGACCGTTTGGTCCAAACCTCCTCAAAACTGCATGGACCAAATATGATCTCAACCAATTGAATTGGATTATGATTTCCAATGTTGATTCCTTCAATCATTGAATTCATGAAACCAATCATCAATTGGACCTATCCTCATTCTTCAATTTAGTTTAATAGGTCAACCTTCAACTGATTTGACCCTCAATTAACCCTCAATTGATTATCAATTAGGGCTTGAATCCATTAAATTAGGGTTTGGAATCGATAACCCTTTAACATATTTCAATATGAGTCTAATTAATTTGAACCCATTGAACCATCCTCCAATTTGGTCATGACCTAACCACAAATGGTCTTGGGATCGTTTGGATGACCACCAAATGGTCTTGAGACCGTTTGCCCATCACATCATCAAAATCCAAGTCAACCAATTAGGGTTTTGATCATTGGATTGATCACCAAATCAGCATTTGATTACACTCCAACTTAGTATCTTTGGATCTTCAATTGCTTAACCATACTCAACCCTAGACCTCCAAACAGTCTTGAGACCGTTTGGATGAGCTCCAAACAGTCTTGAGACCATTTGGCTCATCCAACCCTTAGATTCTGGTGAAATTTCATCAAGGTTTGGTCTATTGAGTCGGTCAACAAATCAGCAATTGATTGCTTTGTAACTTGGTAACTTTGGACCTTCAAATAGGAAACCATACTTAACCCTAGACCTTCAAATGGTCTTGGGTGATTCCCAAATGGTTTTGAAACCATTTGGGCTAATCAACCCAAAAAGTCCAATCGATCAAGTTGAAAATCAGCACTTAAATCAATTAGGGTTTGCCTAATTGAATAGCCTTCAACGCATGATTCCTTTGGAATTAATTAACCAAATTTGGTGGGTCATCAACCAACATAATTAGGAACATGATTATAAAACGGTCAACCCTTGGTCAACTCACCCAAATGGTTTTGAAACCATTTGGTCTCATGCGATATGATAAAACTGTTTGCTTCTAAACGGTTTGAAACTGTTTTCTCCCAAACTGTTTGAGCATCCCAAACAAGATCGTTTGCCTTAGATATTTAGAGAGGCGTGTGCTTATCATCTTCAACCTCTGAACTCACGAAACCTGTTGTGGTTTCCATGGTAATTGCATCCATCAACCAAATCAATTATTGTAAATGTAGAAAAGATCATTATTTGGTATGGAATTGAATGCAATAACAAAATCAAGGGTTCAAGTTATAAAACCCGCCTCCAATTGAGATCCAAAGCTCCATGGCCACGGAAAAAATGGTGGATTCAACTCCTTTCACCATCCCAAGGCTCGTCCTCAAGGTTTGAGTGAAAAGGAATGGTTAGAATTGAAGAGGAGATCGAAATAGGAAGAAATCATGCATTGATTTGTGATTTCCACCATGAAATCGTGACGAACCAAGGTAAAGAAGCTTAAAAACAGGTTGAGGGTCGTTATAATGACCCTCCCAAGCTCCCTTGGTCGTTCCCCAAGCAAGGAGAAGAAGTGGGGTCGAAAAAATCCTTTCATTTGGCTTATAAAAGGTCCTTTTATAAAAATTCAATGAGAGAGAATGTACTTTGCAAAAAATCCAATTAATCCCAAAAATGTGGCCGCCTCTTCCCCCTCATCTTCCTTAGGGACGAGGATATCTTGTTTTCCTCTTATCCCTCTCAATTATCCATGATTTAAAGAAAAGAAAATCAAGCACCTTAAATCATATTATATTAATATCCATATGTGAGTGGATATTTCTTTTTCTTATAAAATTGTGTGTGAGTTATCCACTCCCTTGGATATTTTCATGGTTCTTGCAAAGATCAAGGACGTCACACACACATCTGAATCCAACCATTTTAATTTTGGTTGAAGGCCCTTTAATTAATACATTTATTTTTGCCCTAAATCAAATTAGGGTTTGAATTAGGCATTAATCTTGATTATTTTAATATCAAGATTCTCTCTCCTCCAAATTAATTCAAATGAGGTGCCCCTCTCATTTTCTTTGCTCTAAATGATTCCAAGAAACATTAGGGACCTTATTGAAGTGGTAATTTACATATTGCACCCTAGGTTTTGGGTAAATTGCACATTACACCAAAACTAGTTTTTCATGCACATATATTGCTTTATCAGCTCTTTCTTGGTATTCAGGCTTCCATAAGCCACAACTCAGCATCATTTTTACTCTCGTGATACATCAACACATGAGGAACATATTATCATGCACAATTTTCACTTAAACCCCTCAACTTGGGTAATTTGCACTTTAGTCCAAAACAAACAAAACATTGATTTCAACAATTTTCAAAAAGGACTAGAATTGCTATCTAAGTTCCTCTTGAGCCCTAATTACTTTCCACAAGATGATATTAAGCATTTAATAACCTTTCTTAATCAAAACACCTAGGGTTAGAGTATAACCCAGGTCAGGTATGTTACAACTGTGCTCTTAACATCAATATGAAACCTATCACTTTCAAGAAGAAACCTTTCCATTTTCTCAATTTCTAGTTGGATTGGGAAGGGTGTCATGATATTATTAAAGAGGCTTGGGCTACTGAAATCAATGGCAACCCACTCTTTCAATTCTGTCATAAACTCAAGAATGTCAAAGAGAAGTTGAAGACTTGGTCCAAACAGTATGTCAACCTCAAGAACCTTATTTCTAGAGAAAGAATGGAGCTTGATGATATCTCATCTGTGGTCCGTAGATGCCCCCTAGATCCAGATCTTATTCAAGCTGAGAAACTTACCCTTGAAAGATTGGACTTCCTTCTTAAGGTTGAAGAGGTCTATTTCTGGTAGCATAGTAGAATGGAGTGGCTTTCTAATGGTGATAGGAACACTAAAGTCTATCACACCATTGTCAAGATACGGGATGCTATTAACTCTATAACTGAGCTTTTTAACCCACATGGTGATCTTTTGTAGGATAATGATGCTATTGCTGATGACACTGTACAGTTCTTTGAACAACTATATAATCAGCCTCAGGTTGCTTCAAACTCTTATATTCCAGATTGAACTCCTCTTGTTTCTGTGATGGATAATGCCATGTTATGCTCTATTCTGAGTTTGGATGAGATTCGTGATGTTGTGTGGAGCATAGGTCCTCACAAAAGCCCGGGTCCAGATGGCTTCAATGGTTACTTCTATAGGGGTAACTAGAACATTATTTGTGATGATCTTCTTAAGGTTGTTCAATGGATTTTTGAAGGTGGAAACATGGTTAGACAAGTCAACCATGTTTTTCTTGCTCTTATTCCCAAGAAAAACATTGTCTCATCTCCAGCTGACTTCAGGCCTATCTCTTGTTGCTCTATGCTTTATAAAATCATTGCTAAAGTCATATCAAGACGACTAGCTAACCTTCTACCAAATATTATTTCTCCTAACCAAGGTGCTTTTGTTAAAGGTAGGAGTATTGAGGATTGTTATCTTCTTGCGGCTGAGTTCACTCTTAGATTCAACTGGAAATCCAGTCCCCCCGTTGCTTGCATCAAGTTGGATATCACTAAGGCTTTCGATTCTGTTCGTTGGTCCTACCTTTGGGATTGTCTTTATGGCCTCGGGTTCAATGAGAAGTTTATCTCCATTCTAAAACAATGTGTCTAAACTCCATCCTTTTCTCTCTTACTTAATGGTTCTTCAGTTGGTTTCTTCAAAAGCTCCAATGGTCTTAGACCAGACGATCCATTATCTCCTCTTCTATTCGCTATTTCTATGGAAGGCTTCAGCAAATGCCTTGAGGAGGCGTATGACAACAAACTCATTAGAAGTTATCCTATCTACAGAACCAAGGCTCTTAGTCATCTTCTTTTTGTGGATGATGTTCTTATTTTCTCTGAGGGTCGCTTATGTAGCCTTGCCAATCTTAAACAGGTTCTGCTTGATTTTGGTTCTATATCTGGTATGAAGTGCAATCCGAACAAAACACATATTTTCTTATCCTCTTCTTGCCGTAATAAGAATGCCTTGATCAGTTGCTTGGGTATTCAGTTAGGTACATGGCCTACTAAGTACCTTGGTTTTCCCATGGCTGGTGGCAACCTCAGGAGGCGCCACTTTCATGAATTCTTATATAAGCTAAGGGATATGATACAGAGATGGCCTGGTTCTAAAATATCTATGGTTGGTCATCTTATGCTTATAAAGCATTGTTCCATGAGTCTAATCAGATATTGGTTGTGCATGGGTGTCATTCCTCCTGTTGTCTTACATTGGATGGAATTGCTGCTTTCCGATTTTCTTTGGGGTAGCTCGATGCATCCCTCTAGTTGGGCACGACTAGCTTATCCGCTTTATGAGGGCGGTTTGGGGCTAAAGAGACTTGATGAGCTTGCGGATTACTATATGTTGCGTCACATTAAAAGGTTCTCCCAAACTCAATGCATATGGGGCTCATGGTTTTCTTGTAGGTACGGTGATTCTTTGTCTACTATTTCCAGAAATGGCACCACTTTCCATAGACGTATGGTGGCTCTATGGACTTCCTTCTCAGCATGGCAGGGCAATGATCTTTGGGGAAATGCAAGACAAAAATGTTCACCCGATACGGCTTATGGAAATCTTTGGCTCTCAAAGCACTATCCTAGATGGAGCCTTACCACCTTTACAACTTTCACAAATATCCTTCCTACTTTGAAAAAGATTAGTTCATGGTCGGGTGCACCTGTTCCAGCATGCTTACTTTGTATCCAACACAATGATTTGATTGCCCATTTATTTGAGGGTTGTAAATATTGGAATTACATTTGGGGTCGAGCTCAACTTAAACTCAACATTAGATCCTCATATTCTCTATATGAATGCCTTTCAGACCTTGATAAAAGATCAAAGCAATCCAGAGTCATCGAACTCTGGGAAATCACTGGGGTTGTCCACTTCATTTGGAAGGAGCGTAATAAAAGGCTAGACAGTGGTGGTGCTTTAGACTTTTTCGTCATCTTCAATCGTCTTACACTTGAGATCAAGAGAATGTATCTTACTTTTAAATATTGTCTTGATTTTTCTCCTATAATTGTTAGGAATTGGGATCTGCTATAACCAATTCTTAAGAGTATGTAGTCCCATGTTTGGGTGTGGCTTGTAGCTTTGTCCCCTCCGGGGTTTTTTGAAATATGCTTACCCAATTTTACAAAAAAAAGCAATGGGTGCATGACCTGCTGAAAATTAGGGGGGAAGCCCAGCACATTGCTTTGACCACTTGCTGGCATATTTGGAAGACCAGGAATAGGCAAATCTTCGATAATATTGCGTCTAATATCTTGCAGCAGGTAAGGTTTATTAGAAGGGAGGTTGACTATCAGTTGGAGGTTGTCTGCGGCACTGAAATGCACTCTCTCGTGGTAAGGGCTTCCGGCCCTCAAGCGTTGACATACCCAGAACCCAGTGAGGTGAAGTTCAACTCTGATGCAGTTGTTAAAGAGAAGAAAGCTTGTTGTGCTACTGTGGAGAGGAGTGCATAAGGGAAGTTGATGGGAGGAGTAGCTTTGAGACTGAGTATTGTGTATGTGACAAAAATAGAACTGGAAGGGATAAGCCTTGCCTTGGAGATCACCAATACCAACCAACTGAACATGGTCATTGTGGAGTCTGATTCCCTGACTGCTGTCAAGATGATACAGAAAATGGAGTCAGCAGCTCCTATGTACGCCAAGCAGGTCTGCAAGATCAAGAGACTACTGCATCTAGGCCGGCAGGTTGTGCATGTGAGGTGAGAAGTGAATGTTGTGGCTGATCAGCTAGCAAAATTTTATCTGAAAAACAATATGGCATACATCGAGTATGCCCAACCCCCCAAGGAGGTCATAGACTCATTTGGTAGAGACCCATGTAATGGTAGTAGTACTGCCATGTTTTATTTTTGCAACCTACTTAGTGATGATATCTTGTTTTTAATTTATCTCACATCGGGGAGGGCGAATTGAATTAAATAGCCTCCCGACTTTACTAAAAAAACTATTGAAATAGTGAATAATACATTCATAGCATTCATTGCACACATATACTGAAAATCAACCAATAATCATGTTCAAAGTGCATGGACCACTTACCTCTCTATTAGAGAAGATCCTAGTTGCTCTTTTAGGTTTAGGAAACCCTAATGTCATTCTTGGGGTTAAGAAACCCTAATTACCATGTTATAACAATTATAATTCATTAATAATAAATATTCAACTTAATTTCTAGGGTTTTAGAGTTCTTGATTAAAATAGGGAAATTTGGTGTCAAAATAGGCTTTGAAACTTACTTCATCTTGTAGATCTCAAAAAACTAAGCAAAATTCATATAACTTGACCCCATTGGACGTACCAATAAAAAGATATGAACTTTCTACAATCTGACCAATTCGAAAATGAAGAAAATACACGCTAGTATAATTACCCATCAAAGAGTTGGGCCCTGGTGAGGTGGTCCAATCATGGTTGGCCACCTGGGACCTAGTCCCAGCTATTCTCTAAACGCGTCAGCGGCAGGGGGTGAGATTAAAAAGTCAAAAAGGCCCATGCTTTCGTGATGACCATATCAAACCTTCAGGGTAAAAATGAAATTTGGCAATTGGGATTGCTCTTTCCCAGAGCACTGAAGAACAATAATGAACCACAAGAAGAACAATATCATTTGGGGAACTAAACTGGGATCTCGACGCTTTCATGAAGAACCAAGGTGGTGAGCACCTTCCTTATGGCTCGACAAATCTGACGAGCCCAAACCTGGTCATTCGACGGTCAGGAGCCTAAGATATCCTTGCCCCCATGGAGGGGTAGAGAAGGAATAGGGGAAGGGGAAAACAACAATCATCGGCCCAAAAACAAAAGGGGAGAAAGGGTATATTGTTGATACCTTTGCTTGTAGTGGAAAAGACCACCGACCAAGTTCCTTGGGGGCTTCCTGGGATCTTCCATAAGCACTGAAGGTTGTTCCTGAGATCAAAGGACTGGCGAAGAACACCACTTTGGTCGTCGGTAACAACCAAGTGGGAAATAGAAATCGGGAGTGCCAGAGGGAACAAAAATGAGAGGAAGTAGTTCTAGGATGTCCCTCAATCTATTTGGGGGTTGATTTATATAGATGGAGGTCCATAGAGAGTTGGGTATTGCTTGGAGGTTGAGTTTTAGTGAGACATTGAAGGATCTAGTGGACTGGGGTGTCTGGTATTTAGAATTCTATCATATCTAGGATCAGGTGATTCGAGATATCCCAGAGATGGTGGAATCGTTCTCGGAATCTGGTGTCATCGAGTAGAGAGAGGTATCTTGGAGGGGGATCAACACTATACATGTAGAGGCCCATTACAATGGAATTCAGGTGAGGGAAAGGGACTTTCAATTCTCAGATACCCAAGAGTCTGACCTGGACTCAAAGAGGTCATCTGACAAAACATTAAATTGGCTAGACCAAAGTTCAATAGTTATAGGATAGGTATACTAGGATTTATTTATTAGATTTAGGTTAATTATTTACTATTTCAAATTGGAGTAGCTAGGAAAGTCCAAATCTCTCAAATTTCATGTATTACTTAATTGGGACACAAGGAACCCAAAAAATAGGGTTAGTTTCCTTATTTGCCCAACTTAGGTTATCATATCTCTCTTTTTAGGATAAACATTTAATTAATCATATAGGGTTACTTAGAATGAATTTGGGGGTAAAATTTTGGAAAACTTCACAAATTATCGAAACCAACTTATATTAAAATTTTGAGGCCATAAAAAGAACATGGATTGGGTAAATTTCATATTAGACCCTAAATTCCAAATATTCAACAGTTAGGCCTAAATTGATGATATTAAGTTTTCAATTTAGGGAAAAAGTTTTCAAATTTAGTTTATGTAACACATTTGAGATCCTCCATCCCATTATTATATGTTGTAATCATCAATTTCGAAACAAAACAAATTAGGGTTTCAAATTAGGGTCATTTTATAAGGTTCAAAATTTTAGGGTGTTACAATTAAATTCATGGGTGACTGGATCTAAGTGCAAGTGGGAGTCTATTGGTATGTATGCCCAAAGAGCTAGTCATACAATGATTGTAATGAGGAATCATGTAATATATTTTGATAATAATAGTGGAAATCTTTTATCTATATGTTTTTTCAATCATAAGATGATTGTATAACATGAAAGATGTATAAAAGAACGATATTGCTCGATGAAATATGTCTTCAAGTTGAGGACCTGAATAATGAGATCATATGTATGATAATACTATATACATTCTTACTATGTCCCTAGTCAGATATTGTTGAGGAAGCAATATAGACAACAATAATACCTAAGACTAGAATGTGTGTTGACTGATGAAAAGATATCATTTGTCATGATATATGATATCAATCCAAATACATAGGTGCTCGTTAGAGAACAGTGTATCAAACAGACCCACATTGAGAGTGATACATGGAAACCATTGAATGGTAGTCAGAATCAGGTCTCATAGTGATAGTGGTGATTGTGGTTCTTATACCTAAAGTCACTACACTAATCACATGTTGTTCAATGTACTTTGACTCCATCCAATGTGACCTTGAATAAGGGTCACCATAAATGTCATGTTCAGGTATGTTGTGACACATGGGGATTGACTGTGAGTGATGTAGATGTGATTTGTCCCTCATGCTGGAGTTGATATCCTAGATAGTTGATAAGTGAGAATGATAAATGTATTTCCATACTCATGTGAATAAATATATGATATGTGAGATCACTTGCATCTCAGACAATCTATTCTAGTTTAAGGAACATGGACTGTATATTAAGAGGATGATGATTCCTTGCCTCAATTCAATTTGGATTCAAAAACAAAGGAACTATATGATCACACTAACACTAATCATACATTTTCGATTGAAGATGTTCTCCAATTTTGCAATTAATTGGGTAGAAATGATGTGTTGCTTGATATCACTTGTTATTTTTGATATCTTAATCTAGTTATGGACATTGATATATTAATCTAGTTATGGACATTCATTGCCAATGTAATTTGGGACCTATAGGATCACACACATTGGATGCCCTTAGAATAGGATTTCACTCATGAATAAGGTTTGACTTGAAAACTACTAGAGGGGGGGTGAATAGAGTTTTATAGATAATTTAACAATTATTGAACTCAAACAACCACAATGAAAATATTGGACAAGGAGACACAAGGTTTAGAGTGGTTCCAACTATAGCAAATACTATAGCCGTCAGTCCACTACCCGGTTGCTTACCCAACCGGGATTTGAAAAGAAATTTATTTTATTAACTCTCAAGGAATTTACATAAAATACAATCACTTTTCCAAAACCCCTTCAAGCAGCCTTCACCTAGAAGTAATCGCCAACCTTGAAGCAGCCTTCCCTTGAAGTAGATGCACCAACTCCCGTTGCACCAGCCTTCTGAAGTAGCTTCCCTTGCGATAGCCTTCTTGAAGTAGCTTGAAGTCCCCTTCTCCACCTGAGAAGTCAACCCTCTCCAATCCGCAGCCTCCAACCCTAGGAGTAGCAAGGAGAGTACAAAAGATAAAAAGGAACAAGAAAGAAAAAGGAAATTACAACTTATCCTTTAAGCCCAAGGCTTGATATGCCTAGATCAAGCATATAGATCTCCTAGCCAAGTGTGTGAACTTGTGATTGTTGTGGATAGGAGAATCTAGCCTATAGGACACGAGATTGAGCTAAGGAGAATGTAGACAAATGATCACAGTGCTCAAATTGCTTGCAATAGATTGCTCAAGTATGCTCAAGTGTATTCTCAAGTGTAACAAGTGAATTCTAGTGTCCTATGGCTTGTCCTATTTATAGGAATGGCCTAAGTATGCTTAAGGACGTTCTAGACAACTTCTAGGGGTTTCTAAGTGTTTAACTAGCCGTTAGGTACAAAGTTGTTGCTTTAACAACGGCTAATTACTTTATTCTGCAGTTGCTGTCAGAGACCATCTCGGTCGACAAATGGTCGACCGAGACACCTACTCGGTCGAACTTTTGTCGACCGACAGGCTCTCTGGAACAAGTGATTTGCAACGTCTTTCTTCAACTGCCAACTAACTTGTTTGTTGTGGCTAACGGCTACTTTGGATCTTTCTCGGTCGAGAAGATTGTCGACCGAGAGTGTCTCGGTCAAGGAGTTTGTCGACCGAGAATGATCCTGTTTCAAGGTTTCAATTTAGGCATTAATTATATGTGTGAGTGTGCAAAAATGATCCTATTTAAATGGGATGACATGTCTAACTATGGTGTTTGGCTAGGGAAAATCTAACGCTTGATTTACATGCAATTCTAAGTACTTGTACATTATATATTTGTACAAGTTTTTACAACAATGATTACATTGCATGAAAATATAAACATTTTAGCTTGGGGATTTTCCCTAGTTGCTTTTCCATCCATCTTAGTCCTGCACACTCAAGTAGCTCGTTAGATTAATAAGAATGAAATGTTTGTCATCATCGAAACAAAGGGATTTATCATAATATCCAATTTATCCAACAATCTCCCCCTTTTTGAAGATGACAAACATTTCCTAAATATGAAATAAGGAAATATAAAGCATGTGAGTTTCATACCTGAAAATTACCTTTTGTATCCATTTATGTTTTGCAAGTGAGTGCTGGCCAAGATGTTATGAAACTCATTTATATTTTTGATTTTTATATTCTTTCTCCCCCTTTGTCATTTCAAAAAGATATCCAAGTTGAATATTTTATTTTTCTTCTCCCCCTTAATATTATGCTCCCCCTTAAATAGATATCCTATTAGAAACATGGATTTTTATCTAATTTATCCACAATTTGTTTCTCAATCATTTGCAAAGGATGTTAAGCCTTGAAATGATATGAGATTCCCTTAAGCGTATGATGAATGTATATTTATTTCTCATTTATCAAAGGATGTTAAGCCCTAAATTAAATGAGAATCCTCTAATCTTAGAGTACATAAAAATGTCTCCATCCAAATGCAAGGGATGTTAAGCCCTGTTTTGGGTAGAGAGGTCCTTCAAGTGCAAGATACCATTTTCAATAAATTCATAAATTTCTTTATAATGAATGAAAATTTCCAGCTACACATGGTGGTTACAATGTTTTTGTAAGCTTCTTCAATCAAATGGTCAAAGATTGTTTTTATGATCTCCCCCTTAGATATCCCAAATAAAGACTTAAATGCTTTGCAATATGTTTGAAGAGTGTCCATATGCATAAAAAAAATACTCTGTTTCACAAATGATGTTCAACATGCATCCTTGGTTTAAAATTATTTGATGAGCAATCATTTGCAGCAGAATTATTTCAGACTTGACAACAGAGACCTGCTCGGTCGACGATTTCTCGACCGACAGTGTTCTCGGTCGACTAGTGACTCGACCGAGAATGTTTCTGGAGAACTGTTTGTCATAGATCATTATCAATTTAGCCACAAGGTTTTATTTATTTCTCCCTTTATTTTGTATGCTCTACAATAATAGTCTTTATAATCTGTTTATTTACAAGATGTCTCACATGCGAAAAGATATCCATCCAAATCAACAAAAGGATAAACAATTTCATTAATAAGCATGGAAAGATTGACACATCATACAGAAGTAATCCATAACAATCATTCAAAGCAAGTCATTTACAACTAATATTACTCCAACACTCACTGGAAAGATTTAAGAATTACATCAACGTCCGGATCTTTCCCAATAAATGGCTCAGTTCCATAGTATTGGACCAAGGTTTGCCAATCTAGAGCTTTCGTCTTGGTTAAAGCATATGCTTCCAAGAATGTAGGAACTCAGTCAAATCGGAAATGAGCAACAATATCTTGCAATTGCATAGATGAAAATTGAGTATGTGTTAGATCCATGGATGGTGGAGGTGGAGTTTGATAGTAGTTGTACGAAGGATTGTATGGATTGAGCATGCCTGGATTTAAATAATATGGATATTCATCAGTTTGGTTTGGGGAAAGGGTTTGCATTCTTTGGTTTAAATATGTCATGGCATGATGATTGTAGTCTAATTGTCTACTAAGGTGATATTGGGAGCCAGCAATATAAGTAAGAGTATTTTGAATGGGATCTTGTGGTAGGGTAGTAGGAGGAGGTGGTGGTATGTCCTGATGAGATGTTTCTCCTTCTACTCTAGCCCTTTTGTGACCAAAATCTATTCCCATTTTCTCTACGGTATTCTTACTTATCTTTTGTGGTCGACGCTCCCATGTATATCCCATATCCTCAATGTTTGTTTTAAGAAAATGTTGAGTAATTTGGCAAACGAAATCCGCATATGGTGGGTTTCCAGAAACCTCAATCATGTTTTTAAGAATTATACGGATGAAGTTTGTGGGAATGCGGTTTATGATGGCATAAATGAGGCACATACGGAATATTGGAACTTCAGATTTGTTGGCTCTAGGGTGAATATTTGTAGAAACAATGAGATTTACAATCCTACAGGCTGGTTTGAGATTTATAGCATAGTAGGTTCCCCTATCTTCATGACAAGTAGTGTTGGATTGAAAAATAGCTCTTTTTATGTCACTAAGGCTAATGGTATGATCATCTTGGGAGAGTTGATTTAGTGGATTTCCGGTGGTGAGATCAAGGGAATCTTGGTATTCATCTATGTCAATTTCTAGCATGTCAAGAATATCCCCTTCGGTAAATTTAAGGCTATGCCCATTGACCATGGTGTACAAGAAAGTGGTTTCATTTTCAGTATGGGATATGAGATTGGCATAAAATTCGTTGACTACCTTAGTGGAATAGAAAGGGAAAGAGGGATTGATGAAGTCCTTCAACTTTTGTACTTCAAAGAGATCCTCCAGATCGATGATGTTGATGAAGTCCATGACTTCGACTGGTCATCGTGGAAGAGGAGCTTTGGAGGAAAGCCGTAGATACCGATCACCAGCATCTCCATCGACGAAGGCGATGTCGTTGATGATCGTCAGTGGTGGAGTAGCTTCCCGAGCTTCCCTTCCTTTCCTTCCGGCGACCTTCTTCTTCCCACGGGCAGCTGATGATGAGGCCATTTGTGTTACTTGAGTGTAGAGAAGAAGCAAGGAAGGTTGGAGGATGAGGATGTTGAAGAGTAGCACGAAAATGCACTAGAGAGGGACTATGGAAGCAAGAGTATGCAAGTGTGAGTAGGTGACCCGTTTTTGCCCCCTTTTATAACATTCCAGCGACCAGGTCGGTCGACGATTCGTCGACCGAGCGTCCGCAACGGTCGTGTTGCAGACGCGCCACTCGGCTCCCCAACGGTCAAATAACGGTCATAAACGGTCATAACGGTCGGTTTACAACGGTCGTATCCAACGGCTATTTCTCGGTCGAACTATTGTCGACCGACATTGCCTCGGTCGAGCATTTGTCGACCGAAAGTTCGTCCGATATTAAGTCTGTTTAGATTCTGTCGGTCGAGAGAGGTGAGCTGACCGAGAGGGTCTCGGTCGAAGAATTCGTCGACCGACAGACTTACTGAGTAAGAATTTTAAAGCTGATTTTTTAATGCAAAAGGTAGATTATTTTTGTAGAGCATTTATATGGATATTCTAAGGGAGTAATATTGGGATAATTTAAGGCTTAAATGATAACAAATGATTTAATTTTCAAGAAAAATTTATATTAAGATTAGGTCCAAAAAGAGTATTTCCAAAATAAGCAATTTTTTTTTCGAAGCTTATTTTAGGTCGCCCTTGACTACGACCATAGCGCCCCTTAGTCAAGTTTTATTTTGACCAAGAGGCAAATTTTGCAGATTTTTCAGATTGAATATATTGAGTCTAATATCTGTATAAATATCAAGTTGAAGCATACTACTTAATTGGAGACACAATTAATTATTTCAAAGATACTGAGTTAGAGATTTTGTTGCAAGCAATAACATATAACTAATAAGTTATTTTGCTTGCTTGCATACAATTTTCTATGTGCACCCAATGATGAAAGCATGGTATAAAGCTTACAATGATAATTCCATTATAATTAGTATATGAATAGACCAGAAAATACTTTTACGAAAAATCATATGAAAATAGGAATTTTCTTTTCATTTGACTTAGACTTTAAATCATCTAGGGAACAAACTAATATTAATTTCATTTATATTTGTAATTATGTAGAGTTGAGATAGACATAGAAATATGCAACTAATGTCTTTGGTCATATCTCAACTTGATTTTGTTCATTTAGTTTGGAGGTTTTGGAACCCAAACTAACTCTACATCTTTTCTCTTATAAGGACATGAAAATGAATAGTGACCAAGGCGCAAACAGTAATGACAACATATTGAGTCAACTTCATATCTTTTTCTATGGTTGTGTCCTATGTTGTCATTGGGTGAGGATGTCCTTTTAGGTACATATATAGATTGGGTTTGTGACTTTCTCTGACTAGGTTGTTGATGAGATTTTCCTTTAGGCTTGTAACCTAGTCCCCTTCTCCCAATTTGTTGATAGGGATTATCTAGAATTTGATCAAGAATGCCATGGTTATTCAAACTACGAACTTGTTGTTGTAGCTTGGCAATCTCATCCATTCTTTTCTTAATGTCTATTTTTGCTTGGTCTAGATTTGATGACAATAAATTTCTTTCTTTAACAATAGTGTCATAATCTATATGGGTGCACAATAATGGTTGTTTTTGAAGATCGTTTACTTGAGTCTGTAAGTTTGAATTTTCAACAGAAAGGAGCTTGCAATCGGCTTCCATATATTTTAACTTAAGATCAGAAAATTTATTTCCCTCTTTAAGATCCTCATTTTCAGATGCAAGAGCAAGAAGTTTAACATTTAGATCATCATTTTCCTTATTTGATTTCTTTAATTTCTTTTTGCACTCAACATATTTATTATGTGTTTCTTCAATAATAGCAACTAGTTCTTCTTTAGATAAATCAAAAAGACTTACCTCTTCTTCTTCTTCTTCTTCACTAGTTGTAGCAATAAGGCATTCTTTGTGCTTATCCTCTTCCTTTGATCTCCATGGGCATCCGGTTGTTTTGTGGCTTGTTCCTAAACACCAATTGCAGCATGTAGTGGTTTTGTCCAAGCACTTTTCACCATTTCCCTCCATTCTTCAAGACCTGGTTAGGGTTCCTTGAAGCCCGCTCTGATACCAATTGAAAACTACTAGAGGGGGGGTGAATAGAGTTTTATAGATAATTTAACAATTATTGAACTCAAACAACCACAATGAAAATATTGGACAAGGAGACACAAGGTTTAGAGTGGTTCCAACTATAGCAAATACTATAGCCGTCAGTCCACTACCCGGTTGCTTACCCAACCGGGATTTGAAAAGAAATTTATTTTATTACCTCTCAAGGAATTTACATAAAATACAATCTCTTTTCCAAAACCCCTTCAAGCAGCCTTCACCTAGAAGTAATCGCCAACCTTGAAGCAGCCTTCCCTTGAAGTAGATGCACCAACTCCCGTTGCACCAGCCTTCTGAAGTAGCTTCCCTTGCGATAGCCTTCTTGAAGTAGCTTGAAGTCCCCTTCTCCACCTGAGAAGTCAACCCTCTCCAATCCGCAGCCTCCAACCCTAGGAGTAGCAAGGAGAGTACAAAAGATAAAAAGGAACAAGAAAGAAAAAGTAAATTACAACTTATCCTTTAAGCCCAAGGCTTGATATGCCTAGATCAAGCATATAGATCTCCTAGCCAAGTGTGTGAACTTGTGATTGCTGTGGATAGGAGAATCTAGCCTATAGGACACGAGATTGAGCTAAGGAGAATGTAGACAAATGATCACAGTGCTCAAATTGCTTGCAATAGATTGCTCAAGTATGCTCAAGTGTATTCTCAAGTGTAATAAGTGAATTCTAGTGTCCTATGGCTTGTCCTATTTATAGGAATGGCCTAAGTATGCTTAAGGACGTTCTAGACAACTTCTAGGGGTTTCTAAGTGTTTAACTAGCCGTTAGGTACAAAGTTGTTGCTTTAACAACGGCTAATTACTTTATTCTGCAGTTGCTGTCAGAGACCATCTCGGTCGACAAATGGTCGACCGAGACACCTACTCGGTCGAACTTTTGTCGACCGACAGGCTCTCTGGAACAAGTGATTTGCAACGTCTTTCTTCAACTGCCAACTAACTTGTCTGTTGTGTCTAACGGCTACTTTGGATCTTTCTCGGTCGAGAAGATTGTCGACCGAGAGTGTCTCGGTCGAGGAGTTTGTCGACCGAGAATGATCCTGTTTCAAGATTTCAATTTAGGCATTAATTATATGTGTGAGTGTGCAAAAATGATCCTATTTAAATGGGATGACATGTCTAACTATGGTATTTGGCTAGGGAAAATCTAACGCTTGATTTACATGCAATTCTAAGTACTTGTACATTATATATTTGTACAAGTTTTTACAACAATGATTACATTGCATGAAAATATAAACATTTTAGCTTGGGGATTTTCCCTAGTTGCTTTGCCATCCATCTTAGTCCTGCACACTCAAGTAGCTCGTTAGATTAATAAGAATGAAATGTTTGTCATCATCGAAACAAAGGGATTTATCATAATATCCAATTTATCCAACATGACTTAATTACTAAAGTGTTTGGGTAATCAACTTAAATGACATTGGATGACAATTGGTTGATTGGAGTGTCGAGTCCCAGCTAATCGAATAGAGTGTCCAGTCATTGACTGAAAAGTTTAGTTGACCGACTAGACAATCAGTAAGACTGGATCAAGGATTGATGCTAACATCATGTTGTTCATTGATCATCGCATTGAAAGACAATATGTTTGTGAATAGGAAAACATTCCAATCGACCAACTAGAATGTCCAGTCAACCAAATGGAGTGCCATTCAACCAACTCATGATACATATTAGTTGAAAATTCATGAAATTTATCTCCTCTTCTCCCCAGGTTTGCGGAAACCCTGGCCCATCCATTCCTATATAAAGGGGGTGGCCAAGTCTCTTAGTAAAAGTCTCCTAATGTCAATGTTTTGGTAACATGAAATCTAGATGCATCTTACTCGTTGAAAGGAGGGATAGCCAAAGGGGAGAAAGTCAATGCTAGCAAGTTGACAACATGAGGGACAACTCCATCCCACCAGTTTTAGAAGAATAGAAGTTCTTGGTGGTCCGCTTGGACTATGTGGAGGTGTGAAGGTAGTTGACACCACACTAGGAGGATGCAATCAACTACCGTTCATAGTGCTACACCAAGAGTCCACTGTCAACAACTGTATGAGTGTTGCTTGAGATAGAAGCATGTCACTACAAGGATTGTCACTAGACTTGATCCAGGACTAGGCATATGCCTTGCAAACCTTCCTTCCCAATTCATAGTTGTTGATACGATCCACTACATATGGGAAATATGGTAAGAAATGTTTGTTTCCTCTACCATTTCTAATTTCATATTTCCCTACAATTTTTCAATGTGATGGCCTCTTATGGTCTTATGTTGTATCTTGATTGTGAATATGATTGGATATTTGTTTATGGGTCCTCTAACCCATTTGATAATAGTTGGATGTTCTTATCCCTTATTGGATTTTGACTAAACTTACTTCTTGCCTCTACATTTGTGGATGGCTTAGACTAACTTTATTTCTAGTAGCGGTACATGAGTACAATCATGCATAGGGAACACTTTCTCTCCCCTAATTTTCTTTACCACTATATATGCATATATAGGGTGCGATTACTCCACCCATGGTATGATTTTTCACCCAATTTTTGGCTCAAATCTTATAGTTTCCCAGCCCTACTTTAAATGATCTTACTCTATTGTTATTTACATGAACTATTTATATTGTGATGTTGTTGATGTAATTTATTACCAGAATGAAAATATAGTAATGGACATCTTACTTAAATTATTCTCCATGTTATCCACTTGATTTTTTTTTGTTTCCCTCATGATTTGGGAAGCCTTGATAATTTTATTTATGTATTTTTTCCTAATATTTCTCAGTCTCTATTTATATGCACATATTGACATTTTTGTGTTGACAAATTCTATTTTTTCTTTTCTTGTGGGGTATGATTCCAACCCCTTACCTGAAGGACATGCTGGACTTACAATGATGACTTGGAGTTGGCTTAGTGGATCTAACTCTTAAGAGATAGACTTGAAATTGCTTGGACATCCGTCTACTTAGATATTGAAGTTGTTTCTTTCATGTAAATCTTGAGTGGGACTTTATTATGTACCCTCGTAAATTGTAAATAGTTATAATATTTTTCTTTTCGACGCTATTGATGTATACCATTCCTTTGAGAAATAAAAAATAAATTACATCTATTCCAACATAGTTGTTAGTGTGTTTGGAATAAATGGGTGTACTCCACAAATTTAGTGAAGAGTGGATCCCCTTTTGACTCCCACTCTAGGGATGAAATCCATCCCTAAAAACTCAGTCTGTTCCCTTTCTTCAAGTGTGGGAGGCATGCTGACATACAATATACTTGAAATTGCCTCCAACTCTTTTTGGAACAATGCAGACGAAGTAGGCAGAATGGAAAAAGGAAAGGGACAAGGGAGGCCATCTCTTGGTACGAAGGTTGTTGATTCGGGAGTACTAAAGGTCATTGGACTTCTAGGTAATTTTTCTTTTGGGGGGATGTGAACAAGATTGTATCATAGCCATGGAAGTTGTATTCTAACTATTTCCATTTTATTTCCCTAAGTAGGACGCCTACCTTACATAGTCACTCTCTAAGTGAGATACTTACCATAGAATACCTAAGATGTCTATGATATGAAGAAAGAAAGTTTTAGAATGAGAAGAGGTACACATAAGAATCTTTATGAGTGAACCCTAATATGAGGGGACCCATAAGCTCATACCTAAATAGCATAGTGGTGACATATCACTTCACATATTAAGATTTGGGTATATGGTGGATTTAGACGTGAGAATGAGAAATTAGTTGATTGGGAGACCATATATATAAACTTGTGACTTGGTTCTTGTAGTTAATTTGGTATCCATCTGTGTCTTATATCGTATGGTTTTCATTGCCAAAGAATATTTCCCATTACATACTACTATATGTACAAAGAAACTTATATTGATTTTATTGATAGTTTCTCAGACTAAGTCACGATAAAGACATTCATGAAGTTTGGTCACAAACCTGAAAAGTTGTTATAGTAGGACTCTAAAACCCTAGTCCTAAATTCAAAGTAATGATTAGGAAGAAGTGTCTTGTACCTAAAGGATTAGCATTCCTACCCACTTTTACTCCATTACATTGTGGAATTTTATACTCTTTGACTTGTTAGATTCTTATGTGAACCTTAGGGTTGTTAGGTTAGAATCACAAGGACCTAAAACTCAAACCTAGGTGGATAAGATCATCTGGTTGAGGTCAAGATCTATGTATATCATAAACATACCCCTATGTTTAACCTATAATCCTATCACCTTTAAGATTTTCTTAGTTTGACAGATTGGTTTAAGATAATGGTTGGAATCATGCAACCTATGGACTCTAGTTTGTTAATTACTTAAAGGTTGTTCGAGATTCATAATGAATATATAACTTAACTCATTCCCCAATTAGTGTTGGATGAATATAACTACCACATAACTAAGATTATAAATGAACCCTTCAAAGTTGATCATATGAATGATAATTGAGTAATTAAAATAAGTATTGCAGATAAATTTCCATTTATCTAAAGTAGTAACCATAGGTAATACACAATAGTAATTAGGTTTAAAGAGTATGAAAGTATCAACTTTTTGCCACTTTTAGCCAACTTGTTATAAAACTAAACCAAGGTTAAACATTATAAGAATGTAAAAGATGATGTACACGAAAACTTGTCCCATGCAATTGTGATAAAGTGAAATGAAAATAATTAAGTATACGGTTACCCTAGTCTGTGAGACTAATGTGTTCACTAAAAGATTGAATAATCCATTAAATAAATTACATATAATACACCATGACTCTCAAATATGATTAGTGGAATGTGCTTGTTAGCTAAAACCTAATCTTACACCTTAAACCTAATTTGTCTAATGGACTATATGAAATTTCTTTGTCATGAGGCAAAAGATGTTAAATTCACCTTGGTAAGATTTTTATATACTTAACTTATAGTAATCCTAATGTAGAATGGAAATAGAATATATATCCATGATATTTCGTTTGATGATGAAACTACCAACATAATAAAGGTAACCCTAATAAGTAAAATATATTTAAGAGAAACCTAGGTTTTGATTGAACTCTCTTAGCTCAATATATAATGCAAGAAAAATAATGAGGAAAAGATGCTTGGACTAACATAGTTACATCTTGGCCAATGGCTGAGTCCATACACTAGTTGTCAATTGCTTGGATTTCAGGGACAAAATCCTCTTTAAGAGGTGGAGTGTTGTAACATACTAAACCTGACATCTTGACTATAGAACCCTAATAGCTTGGAAGTGATTCTTGTCTTCTTAGAACCTTAGTTTTGGCCAAACAACGATACACATAAACCATAAACATTTGTATGGACTCTGATGAACACTAATGCACATATATAATGAGTGAATCATGTATAAACCCTAGATAAGGTTACATGTAATCCTAAACATACCCTAGATTATAGACCCTTATGGAGCCTAACCCTGGGCTTGGAGCATGGTAACAATTTTTAAGGTGATCATGTTTACCTAAACCCTATTTCACTCTATATTTGGTGAAGAACTGGTTGAGAAATACCTTCTCGATGAAGGACTTAGGTGAATCATCCTATATTATAGGAATCAAGATCTATAGAGATATATCTAGAAGGCTTCTTGGCCTACGTGAAACTACATACATTGAAAAAGTGCTAAAGAGGTTTATTTTTTTAGAGTCTAAGAGGAAAATAACCCATGTCTCATGGAATAAGCCTGTCAAGTTGAATGTCCCATCTCTTTGGAAAAGTGGGCACCCATGAGTAAGATTCCATATGCCTTGTCAATTGGATCTATCATGTATGCAATGACATGTGTGTGACTAGATGTTTTGTATGCTTTGATCATGACGAGAAGACACTAGTGGGATCCCAATGATAATCACTAGATCGTTGTAAAGAGCATACTTAAGTACTTGATAAGAATTAAGCATCAATTTCTAATATATAGCAGTGAGGAAGAGTTCATTGTAAAATGTTCCACTGATGCAACTTTCCAAACTGACAAGGATGACTACCGGTCACAATCAAGATTTATGTTTTGGTTAAATGGAAGAGCTATAAATCAAAGAGTTCCAAGCAAGAGACATTGGTTGATTCTATAGTAGAGGTCGGTTACATTGTTGCTTGAAGTGCATCAAAGGAAGAAATATGGATCAAGAAGTTCATTAGTGAACTTGGGGTGGTTCCAACCATTAAAGATGTTGTAGAGCTTTATTGCAACAACAATGGAGCTATTGCATAGTCTAAGGAACCTCGATTGCATTGGTCTTCAAAACACATACTTAGGAGTTACCATCATATATGAGAGATAGTACATCAAGGAGATATAAATATTTGTAGAGTACATCAAGGAGACAAATTTGAAGTCAATACAATAACACATGTTGTTCAGTGTACTTTGACCATTAGCCGAACATGCTCTAAATAAGCGTTGTAAAAAGGTAGTGATTGAGTGTTGTGTGACACATGTAGAATCGTTCAAGTGATGTAGATAGAAATTTTCCCTCTTCTAAAGTGATATCCCAGCCACTTGATAAGCATGACTACAAAATGCATGGTCATGCTCATTGGAGTCAATATATGATATTGAGCTCATCATATCTTGAATATTCTACTCTAGTTCAAGCAACATAAATTGATTCTTAAGAGGTTGATATTTCATGCCTTGATTTCAATTTGGATATCTATGACAAAAGGATTATACGTTCATGGTAATATCGATCACTTTATAGTATTCCTATTACTTGGGTGGCAATGATGTGTGACTAGACACCAATATTTAGTTGTGTTGTTTTGAACATCACTACCAACATAATTAAGAACCTACCGGGTCACATGCATAAGGAAGCATAAGGGAGTTGAAGTTCTCAATCAAACAAATGATAGAATGGTTCTAAATCACAAACCTACTGATTTCCTATCTGGTCGGTAAATTGGAATGTCCATCTGGACAATCGGATTGGTTGGGTTAATGGATCAATTGATTGTAATTTGGGTGAGTAAACTTTTCACCAGACTAGTGTGGAAGGAAATTTAGATCTAGATCTCAACTGACCCGATTGGATGATTGAGAAATATGGTCTACCCATGGGAATTCCTTTTGAGTCCCAACATGAATCTGATTGGCCGATCAAGTAACCTAGTCATACAATCTAAACTCTAGTCTGCGTTTTAAACATTAAGACTATTTTAAGATTGCAATTAGGAAAGGGATCAGAATTAGGGTTTTCTAAGCCCATGGATGTCCTATATACATGGGGCACATCCCAAAGGGTTTTACACATATTTTGAGTCAACTTGTGAGATAAGTTGGCCATCATATCTCTCTCAGAGAGAGAGGAAAAAACCCAAAAGGATGACTATCAAAGATAGGAGAAGAAAGGGATTTTATGTAAAAAAAAAATCATTTTGCTTCCACTTGATGGCCAAGGTGGTGCATCATGTTCTTCCTCATCTGCGTGGATGAAGTAGATGATGAGGAACACATGTGAAGGATTTGAAATGTTGTCCCACAAGATGAAAACAAGGTGTTAGAATATAACTATGCAACATTGTGGTAGCCAATTTGGATCTCTTGCTAATCTATTTTGATTTCTTAGTGGACTATTTAGATCTACATCTGAGACTTAGAGTTCTTCATTGGCAAAGACATGTTTACTTGTTGGAGAATAGTGTGGGTGAAGGTATAACCTTTATCCTTTCCAATATTTTTTGTTCACTAATATTTTGTATATATGACAAGTCCAATAGTTAGGATATACAAGGAAGATTTGTTTTGTTATTACATTGTCCCCCCTTCCTAAGAACCCTATATGATTTTCATAATGAAACATCACTATAATCTCAATGTCTTGTTACTTATAGATCTTGTATTTACTACTCTGAGGACTTTCCATCTGAATTTCTCATCAGAACATCAACCAAAGCTAATCGATATAAAAATATCAAAAGCCAAAGTTCTCTCAACCTAAGATTATGATAAATCACATAGAGCGGGTGATCAATCCAAAAAAAACATGCATTTAACGGTTGAAAATGAAATAACTGAGGTTCATACAAGACATAAATACTAAAATAAAATTATAAAATATGGTATGGCTACTCCCTGCACCCTAGTGGAAGGACTACTCCCTTAACATGGTGAAATTAATACAATAGGTAGATGAAGAGGACACAGTCATGGTCATGACATTAGATACATGTAGCTAGGCTTGATATGTGACGAGAAGACTCCTTACCTTCTTACTTCTTCTAGGTATTAACCCTAACTTACTACTAGAATAGGTGAGGTGATTGATTTGAGTGATAGGTCAATCATTCTTGAAATGTTGAGATCAATCACCAAGGAATCAATATCAGAAAGGTCGATTGTTGCAGAATTCTAGTATTCAATCATGGGACATTTGACTAAGGTGGTACTGCTAAACTATAGGAGGTCGTTCACTCTTGATGGAGAGGTTGGTTTCTCCTAACAAGCAAGCATGTCAATTGATCTTATCCCCTATAGGTTGATCACTCTAGCTAGAGAGGTCGATCACTCAAGATGAACAACAACTCGATCACTCTTGTCCACTTGTGTAGAATGCTGGTATGACTTGATTGGCATGGGGTCTAAGAGATATTATCTACAAATGTAAGATGGGTATTTATAGGCCTCTGTACCCGATTGTCAATAGCGGGATTCCTACCATGTGGATGGTCAATATCCTTTCCTTGGAGGCTAATCAACCTAGGCATAAATCAACAGATCGATACTCGATAAGGAGTTCATGCATGATGGTTGATTGTCAAAGAGGTCGATCATTTGTTTCTCAATCTCACATGGTCAAGCATGGAATGGTTTTCAATGATTGACCTAAGAGGAGCTCATTTTCTTGGAGGCTTCTCGACCTCTGTTTGTAGGTCAATCATGTCATGAGGTTGAGTATTTAGTAGTGATCATTGAGATCTTGATGGATGTGGAGGTTAGTCAATTGTAATCGAGCACCCTATTTTGGAAAGCTGACTGAGCAGCTTTGTTTATCAAGTTCTTCCTAAGGTATTCAAAAATTGATGTGTAAGGTGTGGTGGTCGATTGAGGTGACTGACCACTGAGATCATGATCACCATGAAGCTTGACCATCAAGTCTTTCAGTAGAGCTCGATAAAAATATATCATCAAATGTCAATCACTAGAGGTTGATCACTAAGTTGATTAAGGAGGTCAATCGTGGCCTTAAACCAAAAATGTTGATCGATCTACCTTCTGGATGTGTCCAAAATCCATTTCATGCCAAGACGTTGCCCCACACCTCAAGAGAGGCATCCCCTTCTCGTATCCCACCCATTGAAGGGTAGTGGGACACCTAGGTCACACTAGTATGGCTGGTATGGATAGGTAAAACTCCAATTCTACAAGGAGAGTCGAGATAAGTATCCAAATTTTAACAAATCATCATAAAATCTAAACAGAAAATTAGGCTAATTCAAAGGAAAACTAAGAGATATAGATGTGAATCTAGATGGAAAATTCCACTAAAACTAGGATAAATATGCATTCATTATCTAACTAGGTAACCTTAGTAGGATTAATCACCTATATGCATAAAATTGATTATGACAAAGTGTTGTGAACCCATGTAGCAATTGTTGCACCAATTGGCAAAAGTTTCCTACCAAAATGGTCAAGTTGTGGGCGATCAGCTAAAGCGGACTCATGATTTGATGAAAAACATATCTTTTCTCACAAAAATATTATATGATGGATTTTTTTAACTGATAGTTAGGTCTATTAATTTTAAATAAAATAGTGGGATCAATATTTAATTGAATTCCAAATTAATATTAATAAAACCTTTTCAAATCAAATATTATCTCCTACAAATACATCTTGTAAATTGAATGGCAAACACAAACACTAGAATTATACCATGGTTGGTCCTTGAGAAAGAAAAACAATATGGGAATAAATCCAATAGCTTCTTTAAGACACAATCTCACACAAGAGTGTAAGATCGATGTCTTGGACACACCAATGCCAAATGAACCAGCTCCTAATGTGCTGATGGAAAAAAAAGGAAGCTCATAATAAGTATTTTGATGATGACATGGACATCAAGTCCCTTAAGATATGTTCCTTGAATCAAGAGCTTGATAAACAACAAGAGAATATGGATGTTAGTGAGATGATAATACATATCAGAAACATGTACCAAGAACAAGAAAGGCAAGAGAGGTATGATGGATCCAAGGCATTATTTAAGTGAAAGATGGTGTAATGTGATCCATTTGGACTTCATGTACTCAATTTAATTGGGTATGTGGAAAGTATAGATAGACTGGGATTTCCTTTAGACCAATATTTGGCCAAAGTTGTGATTCTGCAATCATTTTTGGATTCATATAAACAATTTGTAATGAATTAAAACACAAACAAATTTGTTAAACTGTTGACACAACTACTTGGCATGTTGAGAATAACTAGAGGGAAAATGAAATACAAGTCCAAATATGTGTTGATGGTCAAAAGAGAAAAATGAAGTGTAAGGGCAATGCCAAAGTCAAGAAAGGTGTTAAGACTGGCCAAAAGTCTTCTGCACTTATGAAAAAATGAGAAGTGTCTAAGGGAGGTATTATAACCATTGTCCTTAGGCTGGACATTGGAAGAGAAATTGTCCTCTCTACCTAGGAACTAAAGACCAAGAAGTAGAGTACAAAGATCTTCACTTCAGGTATACATGTTATAGAAATAAACTTATCTACTTCTTCATCATGGGTACTGGGTACCACACATTTTCTTAGATCTAAAAAGAAGTAGACCCTTGAAGAAAGAGGAGGTGGAAGTACTGTTGCAAATGGAGAACGAGTTTTTGCCACTTTTGTAGGCACCTACTATTTATCTATTGCAAAGTGCTTGTAATCGAATCAAAGAACTACTATTATGTACCTACCATAGATAGGAACATCACTTCTATTTCATGTTTGGACAGGAACGGTTTTAAATTTCATATCAAGAATGGTCAATGTTCTATTTCTAAAGATGAGATCTAGTATGGAAGTGCCCCTATGTCTTATAATTAAAGTATGATGACCTTCCCAATCCTAGTACAAATCAGCTAGGGCTAGGGTATGGCATTAGTAGTCGGGGTCTTTATTTGTTAGTTATTGAGACACATATTTATAGCATGTATACAAAGACGCTTAAAGTTGATGACTCAAACAAAACTTGTCTATGGAATTGTCATCTAGGACACACAAATCATAAGCACTTTTCTAGACTCCATAAAGATGGATATTTAGACTCGTTTGACTTTGAATCAATTGAGATATGTGAATCTTATTTATTGGGTAAGATGAAAAAGCACCTGTTACTGATAATAGTGAAAGGGCAAGTGACATATTAGGATTCAAACTTAGTGATGTATTTGGAGCTCTTAACATAAATGATAGAGGTGGTTATGAATACTTCATCACATTTACTAATGATCTCAATTGATTTGTCTATGTGTGTCTATACATAATTCAAAATCCATTGAAAAGTTTAAGGAGTTCATGAATGAATTACAAAAATCAATTTGGGAAAAGAATTAAATCACTTTGATCAAATCAAGGTAGTGAATACTACAACCAAAATTTTGATGTCCATCTGAGTGATTTTGGTATTGTATCACAACGAACTCCACCTAGAACACCAAAATGTTTGGGGATATTGTTCTTCCAAATTCCTTTTAAGGATGTGAAGCTTATGTCAAGATATAGTTCTCTAAAAGGACAAAAGTTGTAAATTGATTCAAACGACACCACATGAGACATGGTCCAAACATCCCAATGTGTCTTTTGTGAGGAACTGGGGATGTGAAGCTTCTGTCAAGATATTGTTCTCTAAAAATCTTGGACCCAAATATAAGAAATTTCATTTTGTTGGATATCTTAAGGAAACTAAAGGTTGTTACTTCCATATTCCATACAAAACAAAGTGTTTATTTCCAGAATTGTTGTATTTCTAAAAATTGCATTTCCAGAAGAACCGATGGGAGGATAATAGAACTTGAAGAAGTTCAAGTCCAACAAGAAAACATTGAACCTATGGAAGTCCGTTAGGAACAAGAGGAATAAAAAAATTGTGGAAGCTCAAGTTCATGTAACACAAGAACCTACAAGGTATGATAAAAAAAAAGAACCTACAAGGTCTAGTAGGAAAGATCTTGAGCCAGAGAGATACCTATTTCTTGTGATTTAACAAGAAGATGTGTTGATCATTGATGAGAATGAACCAAAAGATTACAATGAGGCCTTTAAGGTACCAGATTTTGAGAGATAACTTGGATTCATGAGATCTGATACGAACTCCATGTATACCAATAAGGTATGGACCTTCGTGGATCCACTTGAAGGGGAAAAAGTTTCAAACAAATTCAATGTGCTGACTATCATGAAACTTTTTAACTAGTTGCCATGATTAATTCATCAAGACCATGCTTTCAATTTTAGCTTATCGTGAATATGAATATAGGAAATGGACACTACAAACATTCCTTAATGAGAATCTCCTTGAGTATGGGTACATAACACAACACAAGGTTTATTGCTCCAAATGAAGTTGGTAAAGTATGTAAGCTACAAAGGTCAATCTATGGATTGAAGAAAGCATCTCAGAGCTAAAATATTCATTTTTATGAGACAACCAAATAGTTTTTCTTTATCCAAAATGAAGATGAACCTTGTGTTTAGAAAAATGGTAGTGGGATCATATTTATATTCCTCATATTGTATGTTGATGATGTAATATTGATGGGGAGTAACGTCCCATCTCTACAGTTGGTTAAAACATGGTTGGGAAACATTTTCTCCATGATGGACTTGGGGAATCATCCTATATTTTAGGAATCAATATCTATATATATAGGTATAGAAGGATTCATGGTCTAAGTCAAAGTACATACATTGACATATTACTAAAAAGGTTCATCTTGGAAGAGTCTAAGAGAAGAAACTTGCCCTTGCCTCATGGAATGAGTCTTTCTAGAGATCAATAACCCAACTCTTTTGAAGAGAGAGAATACATGAATAATATTTCATAGACATCTTCAATTGGATCTATCATGTATGCAATGGTGTGTACATGTGAAATCTCATATGCTTTGAGTAATACAAGTAGGTACTAGTCAGATCATGGCGAAGGTCGCTAGACAAATACAAAGGAAATCATTAAGTATCTGATAAGAAGTAAGGATCAATTCCTTATTTTATGGTGGTAAGGAAAAAGTGGTTCTAAGGAGATATGGACACTACAAAATAACGAGATGAAGACATGGTTGTGAACCTCAAATCTAATATTATTGGTGAACTCAATAAATCTAACCATAGCCTACAAGACCCAGATCAAGATAAATTGGCCAATCCTACAAGGGCACCAAATTGGATCATTGATTGTACTCCATAAAGTCTAAAGAAATGAAATTTCTTCAAGGTTTGTGAACAATGTATTATCCTACCATGTGCTACTACATATGGTTGATATCATTATCTGGATTGATGACATTCAAAATGTTGCATCATGGGAATGTGCTTCCAACTTTGCCGCATTTATTAAACACTTTGGTTTTACTTTCAATCAATACTAGATGATAACATAACTCTATCTAAACTTGAAAATTGGTCTAAGGTGGGAAAACCATAGACCCACATCACCTGTTATTATACATTTTGAAGATCTCACTTCTTGATCCTTCATTTATATCTTTTACCCCATTTGTGTTAATTTTCTTCTATGATTATTGCATCTTGAAATTTATGTGGCTCTTCTAATGCATGGCATAGAAGTAAAATGTGATGTTTATTAGGGGACTCAAGATTAACCTTATCACACTCCAAGAAACTAATATGCATTGGACCCTCTTCTAGCTCCACTCTATAGGGGGTCAACACATCATTGAATGGGTACAAATTCCATCCTATGGTCTCAATGGAGGCTTTATGGTGGGAACCCATGCACCTTTCCACATGACAAACACTCACATGGTTAACACTCCATCACTATATCCTTAAATAACTTGAATGATATCATCACACGACATTTCACAAGGGTCTATGGTGAACCTAGAAACTCTAAAGACTTATTTTTGAAAGAATTTAAGCACCTGGCATATAATTTATCCCACAGTCCTTAGATTATAGAGATTGATTTCAACCTCATGAGAAGTGCATCTGAGTGAATTAAGCCAAACACTACCTCGCTTAATGCACATAAAGCCCATGATTCTTGCTTTGATAAATTCGTCATAAAACATCACCTAGTAGATATTTCTACGTCAAAATCTATTTACAAGTGGAACTATGGACCTATTTGGGAAAAACTCAATCAGTTTAATGTACATAATATCTAAATACACTCTATCCTACAAGAACTATTTTTCCCACTAAACAACCCATATTTGACCACTTCCCCATCATTCTCAACACCAAAACACTCATATAGGGCCAAAAACCCTTTGATTTCAAAAGAGTCTAGATCATTCACCCTAAATTCAGACACATCATCTAATATCAATGGTATACAAACCATTGTGATCTTACTTGGGACTATAATCCAAAAAACCTTAAAATCCCCGACAACGGAAAAAAACTACATATGGAAACATCACCAAGAAACTCATTAACATTCAAGAGAAACCTTCTATAGTTGACTTTAACCCAATAGTTTAACCCATTTACACCCAAGTTTTACAAGATAAATACAAAATATCAACCAGGGTAATAATATCATGTGGAAACAATAGGCCAAAATACAATGTCTAAAATAAGGTGATAGAAACACAAATTTTTCCACAAAATCTGCAACTCCTACATATGGATATCCATCATCCATAACCTAAACATCCAAAGTGTACACACCACTAACAAAATAGAAAGTTTTTTAGGCTTTTGATACCTTCTTCAAAATTTATTCAATCATGGTAGATGGTCTTCCAATCACATCAATATTGACTAGAACATCCTCTGTCCTAACAAAATCAACAACATCTATTAACTCACAAAATCTTTTTTGGACAATGAGGCCAAAGAAGCCATGTTAAACCTTGGATCTGACATATCTTCTAAATCTTATGGTTTCAGTATGGGATTCTATCATAACCAATGGATTAACATCAAACATACTTTCCAAGAACTCTTTAAATATATTGAATACATGATGAAATTTCCCATCAGGTTGGCGCCCTAAACCAAACATACATAGATCTCATCAAAAAGGAAAAAATTATCATCTCTAGTCAACCACTTTAAACATATCAGTCTCATCATTGCATTTATGAAATCATTGCCAAAACCTTAAACACCTGAGCTAAACCAAAATTCACTAATTTAATAAGACTACAACAAAGTTCTTTCCTGAAAGGTAGATATATACAAGATGCATATATCTTGGCACACAAGATAGTCAACACATGGCAGCATAACAAAATTCCCTTCCTTGACCGCAAACTTTATTTTGAGAAAGCTTTCAACAACATGAACTAGTACTTTATCCTATCATGCCTCTAAGGATATGGCTTTCCATAAAGATGGAATCATTGAATCCAATCATGTGTGAGCAAATGTCACTTCTCCACTATCAAACTGGTAGTGCCTTTGGCTTCTAATCAACACAAATGTTCTCAAACAAGGGTATCTTTTCTCACCCTACCTCCTCATTCTAGTGACATTTTTTTTATAATATGATTAAACTTGCAACTGATAAAAATGGTCCTAAAATAACTCTGAGCACATTGATGATTATGTAAATGGTACCATCTTTATGAAAAACCTAGTGACAACGATAGCATAATCATCCACATACTAGGTATCTTTTCACATCTGTATGGACTAAAGATCACCTTCAAAAAAATCCACCATTATCTCACACATACAACCCAACTAGAAACATACAAATTCACATACCCAATACAATGCAATGAGGAGAAATTCCCAATCACATATTTGGGTTTACCACATTCACCACTTCCTTTTCCATCATCATGTTGGAATCTGATCATCACATCCATGAATCATAAACACGCTCAATGAAATTAACATATACTTAGTCTAGTGGGTCATTTCACACTCCTAAATGTTAAACTTACACCGAAGGTTTCTTACCAACTTAGTTGTATACCAAACAAATCCAAGATCATCGAGCAAACTGATATATTGTGAAAAAAATTCTTTGGGGAGATACAATAGACATAAAGAAAATACACCTAGTCAACAGGGAAAAAATATGCAAGCCTAAACAACAAGGGGGATGGGGTATAATCGACATCAAATAGCATGCACAATGTCTTCACAAAACCACATAAAATTATGAAATAATGAAGATAAAATATGGAAACATGTGTCATCAAGAAATACTACAGAAACAAAAACCCATGGAAAACCATCAAGAAAAAAGGTACATCACCTTTATGGTGACACATATAAGATACAATATACATCATTCAGAATATCCTCATAGTACATCCCCAATAATTTCATAATATCAATTTCTGGTTTGATCCTTCAATGGATGTAACATAAAAAATATGAATGTCAACATAGATATACCAAACAAATGGTCCAAAATTATTGCAGAGTGTGAGATGATACTCCTCAACTCCAATAGATAAAATCACTTTCAAAGATTCATATACAACTCCTTCAACATTTAGACATTGATCACATCAACCACACCTTGGAAAACTTAGCTAGTAACCATATTACCTAGAAATGGGGTAATAAATTCACACCATAAATCATTTACTACCATTTGAGTCACTCTGGTATTATGAATCTTTTTGAAAATATATGGAAAATCAAATTTCATATTGAATATATATTCTTCAACGGCTTTTAGGACATGATAAATTGCTCACTTGTCGTAATTGGAAGAAAAGAGGATTCCATAGATGGCTATATGTCATTTATGTCACACTGCACATGAAGACCCCAAACACATCTTCTTCAAATGCTCATTACAAAACAGATATAGAACAATATCTATTCAACCCTTGACAGACACACTTTATAGATAAGAACACCATCAACTACATTACCAAGGCTATAAAAACTACATATTTCACATAACCCAACATACTTGCATTTCTATCTACTAGACTATTTGAGAGAATGAAACAACAAAATATTTGAAAACAAACACAAAATTGTCAATCTCATTAAAATAGACTTGACCAGTCTATATAATGACATAAACACTTCTTACAACTGAAGTACGCATTGAGCAATCATAAGAGAAGCCAAGGCAAAACTTGTGATGCTATACCAAGAATCTAAAGTGTTAAAAGGATCTTACACTATTTAGAAAATTCTTGAAGAACAAAATATGGACTAGTGTGATTCCTTCATTGTCGCTGAGGAACATTACCATCATCTATCCTTTTTTTTCTACAACATGTTTTTAGAAGCTTTTCTAGCATTGTCTTTCCTTCAACTTTAAGCATTGGACTCTCTCTGGTGATTAATTATACCTCTGGTAATGATAAATACTAATTGTTGTGTTATCAATTTATGTGGATGTGATCTCAGATACACTTTTATTATCTATGAATGAAAAATAAGTTCACCGAGAAAAGGGTCGGGTTGGGTACACAAGAGTTTTACTGCCATGCCTACCTTGTGAAATGATGTTCGATTAAAGAGGATCTTTTATAGGGGTAAATTATGGTATAGGATGGATCCTATAATTTTTATAGGACAACCAATAAAAGTGGATCATTTTTTCCTCAGTGCTCTCCAAAACCCCTACCCTTAAAATGAATAAGGAGAGATAAATTCTGTTGTACATTACAATGAAGATCTATTGGCTCTTTTGAGATTATTATAGGATGCATCACATAATAATTGTGTCAGTGAGCATGTATTCCCACCAAAAACTTTGTTCTAGATCATTCATACACCACACAGTAGATGATGCCCCATGGACGTCATGACGTGGTGTCCAATGCATGTTGTGGTCTTCTCAACAAAATCCACCTACTGGCTTGTACTTCTAGGGTCTTCAGGTCATTCTCGACAAAAACCACCTACTCGCTTGGACTTCTAGGGTCTTCAGGTCATAGAGATATATAGTAGATCACTAATGAAGAAGTTTGGAAGACCAGTTGGAGATATAATGTCCTCCCATACTATCTCACTTCCTATGGAGAGGCTACTTGAGAATCCTACCTACCAAAGGTAGGTTATATGACAGACATGTCATGGACAATGACACACACTAACTCTAACATGTAGATAATAAATTCATTCCTCATATGGACTTTCAATGATTGAATGCCTTGGAGGTTTGGCCTTTATCTACAATGGCATCGTACCTTCTCCATATATAATGGCCTCATTTCTATGAGGCTGAATAGAAAGTTGTTGTCAAAGGTTAGAATGGATGATATGGAGAGTACTATCTCGTCTAACTGGACCTACCAGAATAGATAGATCTTTAGGAAAAGGCATCGAGTGCACAACATACAACTCTTTTGGAAGCCTCATTATGGATTATAAGAACTTCGATGTGCTAGGATTGACGACCAATGGGAGGGTAACATAAATGGAAGTAGCAAATCATCTTTAGAAGAACAAATGTGGTATAATAACTGCCAAAAATTGAACTCGGATGCATAGGTGGTTGATGAGGAGAAAGTGGGCTTTGGGATATGTTATGCAAGATTTGTAGGGGCATCTCACATTTGTGGCCTACAATTTCACAAAATCATTATTAGAGCATACTCTCGTACACTACCCTCAACCTTGAGAGAGAAAGAGGAGAGTAGAGAAGCCTCCCCTTGTAGGACAAAACTACCCCTAGGAGTTTCTTAGTTTCCCATATGTATGTCCATATGTTGCATCTTCTTAGAGTGTCTCTATTAAGCCATCTTCACCTTCAACAATAAAAGCAATCCATCTTAAATTTGTTGCTACTATATCTATGTGGGTCGCCATGTCGCCACCATTTTTTAATCTCTACCAACAACATCTATCTTCCTTTTCTAACATTTTTAGTGTCCACCCACTTCCATCCCTACGCACATATGATTTACCTCCCTTAACCAATCTACATCCTCTCATATATATCAAGATATATATTAACTGGATTGAATTTGTTTAACAGATACCATCATCTAGATAATTTCCTATATATCTATTTTTCTATCACAGTTTATGATTCTCCATCCCGACTATTCTCTTAATTTTTTTTTAGGATAGAGTGAGGGGAGAATGGAGGAATATTGTAGATGAAGGATGAGAGAAGATGAATAATATAGAAAGAAATTCTGGTATAGCAATGCTACTTTGCATCATGAAGTTGTTGGCTTTTGATTTACACATGAGGTTGTTCATTTCAGCTATGTTTCCTCTACTTATCTCTTGTTTGTGCATGTGCACGTTGACCACTACTCTACTTATGACCCAACACTCTCTGGTCTATTCGACAATGCTAGTGACTATGATTAATTTTAGCTACATAGTAACTACTCTCTCTCTCTCTCTCATGTGTTTGTTCTTTTGTACATTGACTATTTGTTATTTGTGACCCAATGCTCTTTGGACTACTCAACGATGCTAGCAACTGAGACTAATTCTACTATATCACCAGTACTCTCTCTCTCTCTTCTTTTCTCCTCTTGTGCATGTTGACTACTACTTTGTCTATGCTTTAGCACTCTCTGTCTTGTTTTGACTACTTGTCACATAACTATTTGTTACCCTAAGTCGACACTCCTAATGGCTATAAAGCCAAAGGAAGTGAACTGTGGCGTCCATCTGTAGAATGACACAATTATTTCACACATGCAATATATCTGTAAAAGTAGCACAATAAGATATAACAAGATACTAAAAGGGGATAGAGAATCTTGTACCCATTTATATATCAAGAATACCCCATTGGTGTTTCATTTCTGATCTTAGAGTCTTGAGTGCAATAGATCTTCATTTGGCAACTACAAATTTGATAAATAAGATATATCAATGTGAATGCATTGAGTACGCTACGAAAAACATGTAACCATAATTTAAGAGTAGTATAGAAGTTGCTTGACTAGAAACATCATAATAAGAAAAAAGTAGAAACAAGATGAGAACAATTAGCAATGTTTTTTTCTACAAATAATGGTTTACGCTCATTTATCCATGATATCAATTGTAGGCCTTTCGACTAACTTCCCAGTGTAAGAGCCTATAAGGGTGCTAACAAAGCTAACCTTATTTTTAAGGGACATCAAGGCCATTGCCAAGAGATAACCCTTATATCATAATGGTCCGCCTTATCTTGAAATCTCAAGTAAGGTGCCCAACTCGGTGTCCTTACCACCAAAACTTCAGGCAGGTGCACTTGGATATATAATGGACTTCTCTAAAATATGTTCAAGGTTTGTCAACATACTATAATCAACATGAAAGTTGTATCCATATGGAACATTAGCTCAAACAGGTATTTATCTAGCCAAGCATTCATATGAGAATACATACAACCAAGGCAATATCATAGTAGGGTCAAGAGATTAATTGTACCTTGTGAGTAGAGGGCAAGCCATAAACCATGAATCAAATTCTAGAGAAGGTCCAATCTAAAGGGTACCTAGGACATATAAAAGACATAATAGTTGGTCTTAGATTAGTAGGGTCTTGTTAATATAAACATGAAACATGTCACGTGGATGTTCTCCTAAACATAGGTATCAAATAGTTCAAGTGGGGTCCCATCTTGTCAAACATGCATACATTGATTCAACATAGTATAAGCATTAATACTAAACCTTAGGTCTAGGTGAACCATCCACGTCATGAGTAATGCAAGATCAAGATAAAGTCTAATATAGGAGTAAGGGAAGCATGACATTTAGATTATTATCACGGTCCATTCATGCAAGATCCTAATTAGACATATTAGATTCATTTCATGCAGTAGAGTAATAGCTCCAAGTCATAGAAGCACTAAGTAGGTCAAGTTAGGAAGTAGAGCTAAATCATGATGATTCTACTGATTTGATGTCATTAAGATATCATGGATAGAATTAGATTATGATCTATCAAGGTTCAAGACCAACAATTATAATTTACATTAAGAACATTTTAGGTGTCATAAGTAGGTCATATGTAAACAAAGAGCACATGAGGGTGTTGCAATGCATTTCGTATCACAAGACATTACAGAGAATAATTAGAGGGTTAAATAGAGGTTTGGTCATAGGGAACCAGTTTAGCATAATAATTAGAAGTTCAATCATGTAGGTACTTAAACATCACATTTTGGGATATAATAGTGCACAAAAGTGAGTCTTTGTGCTACTCATGGCAAAGAGGTATAAGATACCAATCAAACAGGGCACAATGCATCCCTTTTCTTACTGATTTTGAGATTAAATAATTAGATGATGATAATTTAGGCCAAAGTCTTAAACTTGATCATATATGTACATAAATAATTCATTTTTAGATCAAGATAGACATAGAAGATTGAGATTATCATTAGGGTGAATTAGATGGCCCAAGATGTTAAGAAAAGTAAAGGTGAACTAAAGATTACTGATCTAGGCAATTAGAGTAGTTAGGGTTCATGAATGATACTAGGTAAAGCATGGTTGTAGTTGATTAACAAGCACAATATCATAATGGTATCACTTTTTACTAAATCAGGAGTATAACGTACAAAATTAGCAAGTGGTTTGGTATCATGTGAAAGGTGGTGTTTTTTTGAACAAAATTGTATATAATATCATTGTATTTTGTTTTGGGGTGAGAAAGTTATGGGAGATTGAAGATTAAAGAGGGGAATAGCTTGAATAGACCACGATGAGTTGGAGGCCCCTCGTTGGGCTTGTGTCTAGGACCTAGCGAGCCGACCCACCAGTCCTAGCTCCCAGCCTCTCTGGGTTTCCCACCTCTTTTAGATGCTTCTGCAATGTTTCCCAAGGTTCAGAGGATGCTTCAAGGTGCCACCCACTACTCTTGACCACTATCATGAGTGGTAGCCAGAGTCCTACAAACACCATGTATCGTCACCCACTATCGTCACTTTGTTTGTCTCAAAGCACACAGTTTTGTGGTGGTTGACGCGAGATGGCTCATCGAAGCTGAACCATGGGCTAGCTCTAGGGTACGACAGGTCTGAAGGAGTGGCCACCCGACTTCCTCGTGACTGTGTGGACTCAATGAAGGGCTCAGCCAACATTAAAAGCCACTAGAGGAGGCAATCCCTTCTTAGGGTTGTGGCGACACTACCCAGGTGGAGGAGGAAACGAAGAGGGGAATAGGGGTGCTAGGCTTTGAGAAAGACCAAAAAAAGAGGGGGAAGCAACTCATAAGGGAGTTATATAGGCAAGGGAGGTGTCGATTTGGGGGAATATGGTGCGAAAAGGGGTCGTGGGGTGGCACCATTAGAGGGGTCAGGTGGTTACAACACCACTTTAGTTGGTCTGCGTACAAAGGTAGGAGGAGTGTTGGTAGCCATCAGATGTGTTAGGGTGATCCGTGGGTCAAGATATAATCGTCACAGATGATACAACTAAGCACGACCATATTGACTAGAAGGAGGAGTCATGGATTGCTAACAAGGCTAAGGCAAGAGGGTGCCTCCCATAAATGGGTCGCGTGCACCCTATTTGGGCCCAATAGAGACAAAGTCGACTTAAAATCACTAGTACAATGAAGACCAAATTGCAATTTTCAAAATGGCATATCTTGGACTATGATGCTCCGGTTGAGGCAATTTTTGCACCTTTGGATTCCTAATTTATCCTCTACATCATGAAAACCATATATAGCAAGGAGGGTTCATTGAATGATTTCAATTTTGATTGCAATTTGATGATACATAGAAGGCTTGACACCTAGTTCCAAAACTAATTTAAAGTCATATATAAATACAAGGTGAGGTTTAAACAAAATCAATTCATGAATTGAGCATTAAGTGACTTAAAGTCATCAAGATGATTTTGATGAGGTTTTTTTAGTATAACAAGTATCTAATGAGTAAAGATGGGCAAAAATTGAATGAGGGAGAAAATCTAGGTTATCACATCCTCCCCACCTTAGAATAAAAAGGTGACTATGTATACAAACTTAATAAAGCATGTTATGGTTTAAAACAGGCACCTAGAAATTGGTATGAAAGGCTAAAAAACTATCTCTTTGATAACAATTTTTCAATTGGAAATTCAGATTCTGTAACGTCCTGAGTTCAATAAAATTATCATTTTCCACCTCAATTTTTATGTTAATTTCTTTCTTCTCCATTTTGTTTCCTTAATATTGAATATTTGAGAAATTGATGGTTGAAGTACAATTTGTTGCCAATTGAGTGTTAGATGCACAAAATTCCACAAATGGATATATGGATAGGGTAATTATGCAAATTTCCACTAAACCACGAATTTGTTGTCTAATGGATAATGTTGGAGCTCAAGAATAAATATTAATGGATAAGAAGTGATTTAATTAGCAAGTGTAAATTAAATGGTGAATAAATAACCAATTTTCATACCTCACTCTTATTATGGGCTAATTAATCTTGAAAATGCATGATATTAGTGAGTTGTTAACTCTTGGACTCCAAATCTCGGATTTGGGAACCAAGGGTTGCTTTTAAAAGCAATACATAATTATTTTCTCAAGCATTATATTAATATATGCTTTAATAATAAAAATAATTATTGTATGCCAAAGGTTGGGTGAAACGCAAATATAATTGCATAGCATGAATCTAGACGTCATTAGGAACCTAGGGTTAAAATTTGAGGTCATTTGGAGTTCATTTGACCTTCCAAATGCATTTAACAAGTTTTGAATATAGTGTGACATAATAACAATCGATATATCATTGATTTGCATCATTTAAGCCTAAGTTCAGCCTTTAAATGACTATCATGTGCGTCTGGCCCATCGTGGGTCACGATCCAACGGTCTAGGTTGGACGTGGATCCCATCTGACGGTCGGCTCATCATCTTCTACCTTCAGTTAACCGAAGGAGCAAGCGGGCAGTCGCGGCTCGCTTCATCTCCCTCGTTTTCCCTCGTCTCTTCACCTTTTCCAGAGATTTCTTCACCCACGAGTTCGTGAGGACCTTCTGCATCTAACGAGACAAGTCTCTTCGCATCCCTTGCATTGTAGGAAAAATGCCATTCGTGGTCGGCCGTAGCTCCTCACCTCCACCTTCTCTTCGACTCCTCTGACTTTCCCATCTATATATGACCACCTACACACATCCTTCGGCCCCTTAGAAACTTGCACAAACCATCAATTTCATCCGATATCACATGTGTAGCTGGCGACGTGGAGTTTTTTCCGGTTGTACTTACGACACCTCTCCCTGGAGCTAGAGTGCTCGTGCGTCGAAATTTATTGGTCTGGTGAGTTCGTCTTTCGATTCTCTTCGTTTCGAGTACCTGCACAACGATTTTTGTGGAGAAATGCAAAAATGCCCAAACTACCTAGCTACACCCACGGCGCCATAGTTGCACACCATTTTGCCCTCGCGCGCCCTTCCTTCCTGATCCTCTCGCCAAGGGCAGATTCGTCATCTGAAACCTTGCTTTTTGACCCATTTAGCAATTAATTGGTCAATCTTGTTTAATTCGTAGAAAATCACTCGAATATCGGAAAAATACAAATAAATACTCGTTGGAAAGATAAAAACATTTAGAATCTTAATTTCCAAGTTTTGAACCCTGGTTTCCTTCCAAAGTATGGTAATTAATTCAAACCCTAGTTTAAATGCATAAAGTGTTATAAAATGATAATAATAGTGTTTTAACTTTGTTTTTGAAAGTAAAATATGTTTTCTAGAGTAGAAAAATAGTAGGAATCATTTGGTCATATTTCCAGACCCAAAATTCAAAGTGTTAACCCATGGGTTATAAATGTGGACATTTTACACTTAAAGTACCTTTAAGTTACCGAATACATGCATTAATCTTTGAACCTAGGTTAAAGTGAGTTTGGACCTGACATCTTATTGGATAAGGGATAATATAGAGGGATAGAATAGGTATGTGCATTCTAATGCCTCATTTGGGATTTCTATCATGCTTAACCTAGTTTTCCCATATGAGGCATACTTTTAACAATATTCTCCATCTTCTACTTGGACATGAAAATTTGTAACTATGATGCATAGTCTTGCTATACTGTTATTCCTTGATGAATATGGGTCATGGGACCCCAATTGCCTTGTTGATTTGATTGAGATCTTGATATATAAATGTTTCCCTTAAACTATTCATTTGAGTATCCAATATGAAATCTTGCTGTATGAACATCTTTTATGGTTATCTCTTGGAAATGTTTGGGTCATTGAGCCCCACTTGAATCATTGTTATTTTATTTCTCTGCCAATGTAAATTGTAATCATGATAATGATAGTTTGACTATTTAACTAATATAGTGTACATGAGTACAAGTCACCCATAGGGCACTGGGGTTTTAGTCCCCCTGCCATAGGCACTGGGGTTTTAGTCCCCCAGCCACTTTATATATATTTTTGAGGTTTGGGATGTTATTTCCCCTCTTCTCCTGGTTGAGGTTGGTAGGCGCCTCACCCTATATTAGTTTAGCTTAGTCATAATGAATCATGCTTGTTCTATATTTGACTTATATGCTTGGCAGAAATCCCAATTAAATTATATGCCTCATACTCTTGAACATTCTTAGTATAGCAAATCTTATGTTTCCATTCCCTTAATATTCTTCTTGTACTTTATCATGTTGTGAGACATACGTTTCTATCTTTTTCTTGCTGGGTGCTCCCCAACCACCCAGAACTAGGACAAGGGCTAGAACAAGCACAAGGAAACCCAGGGTAGGAGTGAAGTTGATATCATGGCAAGGTTGATGCTGCTAAGACCTTGCTCAAAGATATATGTTATGAACTCTAGAAATAAGAGCTTTGTAATAGCCTAGATTCTTATCTACTTCTTCTTTTGGAACAATCTATGTAATAGTTTAGTTTTTCTCATCTTACTTTCTTCCGCTGCTACTATTGACAATGGTTGTATTTGGTCCATGCTTATTTAAATAGATTTATTATCCATGCATCCTTCCATAAAAATGTTTTTAATAATTTAAGGGATGTATTGTATTTTCTGTTAAATTTAAGTAAGGGGGTGATCTCGCCTCCTTACAGCATGGTATCAGAGCCTGTAGGGTAGCTACTAGGGCGTGATGTTGAAAGTGATGGTGTCTAGAAAGGGTCAGAGCTTGGGGGCTGGCAATATTTTCCTCCGCCCCACTAGCTTGGTCACGAGGACTCCTGAGCTCATATGACCCAGCCTGACTTGATCTGATACTGAATGCCAAAAATAGCATGCCTATAGGCAATAGTATCCTTATCTTTTTCTATCTTATACTCCTAGGAATCTTACCCTAAAAACTTGTCTTTCAGGAAGGGTAGCTTGTTCAGTGAAATCTCAAACAATGATGACACCAACCCTGAATCTTCTGAGACACCTCTGAATCCTGAGAAAGAGTTGGCAATGCTGAGATAGATACTCTCCACGACCTTGGTGGGGCAGCTTACTACAGCTACTGCCCATGCCAACAAGCCTAAGTATCCAACCCTGAATGACTTCATCAAGATGCAGCCTCCCTACTTCAAGGGTGAAACTGAGAACACCATGGTGGACAAGGCGGATGATTGGGTGGTAGCCCTGGAGCACACATTTGATGGCATGGTGTGTCCCCCGCATCTTAAAGTTCACTTTGCATCTTATGACCTGGATGGCCTGGCAAGGGTCTGGTGGAATGGGATAACCCGCACACGAGACACAACAGCTATGACATGGGATGAGTTCCTCCAGATATTCTGGGAAAAGTACATCTGCACAGCCTACCTGAAGAAGAAGGAGGCTGAGTTCTACAGTATGTGGCAAGGGAATATGTCAGTCTCTGAGTATGAACAACGTTTCCTGGTGCTGGAACGTTATGATGTGGGTATAGTTGATGAGCGGAGGGTGACCGTCTTCCTTGAGGGTTTCAACTACAACATAGGGTGTCACCTGGTGGCCCAGCTCTCGCTCACCTTCCAGCAAATGCTAGATAAAGCTCTGGCCGTGGAGGCGTACCCTGGCTTCCATGCTTCTGGTTCGAACAACAACAACAACAACAAGCTGAAGAACTATGGTGGCCCACAAGGGCATGATAGGTGCAACACTTGCTCCCGATTTCATCCTCCTGGGAGATGTCCAGCTAGCAATGCACCACACCATATACATGATCTGTCTGCCCCTATCTGTCATGAGTGTGGCCAAGTCAATCACATCAGGAAAAACTGTCCTAGGTTCAACCGAGGATAGGCTCCCTCCCAGCAATAGCAACAATGACAAAATCCACCCCCGAGGAACAACAACAACAACCACAAAAACAATCACCAGAACAACAACAACCGCAACAATAACCTACAAGGACGTCGTCCGCATGTGGAGAGGCACAATGGAAGGGTCTTTGATCTTGATGCTAAAGAGGCTGATGATGGGAATAATGTGATTGAAGGTACTCTACAACTTAATTTGTACCCTGTTAAAGCACTTTTTGATTCTGGCTCGTCAAATACTTTCATATCTACTCAGTTTTCTGCTATGCTAGAATTAGAGTCCGAATTCATGGACCATGTGCTAGATGTCAAAACCCCTAATGGTAGTATATGTTCATCTCATCTCAAGCTTCCTACCATGGACATGTGCATCATGGGGAAGATGTTTCCTTCTGACTTCATCTTGCTCGATATGTCTGTCTTTGACATTATTCTGGGTATGGATTGACTAAAGAAGTACAAAGCACTCCTTTTTTGTGAGGATTTGAGGGTTAGCTTGTTGCACCCTACAGAAGGAAGGATGTGTGTCAAAGGAAGGAAAAGAGAAGAACAATAATTCGTCATCTCAGCCATCAAAGTTGAGAAACTTATCTCGCAAGGGTGTAGGGCATTTCTTGCCTCCATAGTTGTTGATGCCACGCCCCCTGCTCTCGACCATATAGAGGTGGTGAAGGACTTCCCTGATGTCTTTCCTGAAGAACTGTCCGGGTTGCCTCCTACTCACAAAGTGGAATTCTCCATCGAGCTTGCACCTGGGACCTTGCCTATCTCGAAGGCGCCTTACCGTCTAGCACCTGCTGAACTTACTGAGTTAAAGAAGCAGCTTCAAGAACTTCTCGATATGGAGTTCATTCGCCCAAGCATTTCTCCTTGGGGGAGCCCCCGTCCTATTCGTAAAGAAGAAGGATGGATCTATGCGGATGTGCATGGATTATCGCATGCTTAATCAGGCCACGGTGAAGAATCGCTATCCACTACCTCGAATTGACGATCTCTTCGACCAACTCAAGTCCGCCACTGTCTTCTCAAAGATGGACTTGCGGAGTGGCTACTACCAAATGTGAGTGAAGGATGAAGACATCCCAAAAATAGCTTTCAGAACCAGATATGGGCATTATGAATTCCTGGTCATGTCGTTTGGTCTGACTAATGCCCCAGCTGCTTTCATGGACCTGATGAATCGAGTTTTTTGCCCCTACCTTGATCGTTTCATCGTGGTTTTTATTGATGATGTCTTGATGTATTCTGAGTCGGAAGGGAAACATCACGAGCACTTGAGACTAGCGCTCAATACACTGCGAGAAAATCAACTTTATGCTAAATTCTTCAAGTGTGAGTTCTAGATTAAGGAAGTTATGTTTCTGGGTCACGTCATTTCTGGAGGACACATTGTTGTTGACCCTGCGAAGGTGGAGTCTATGACCAAGTGGAAGGCTCCAAAGAATCCATCTGAAATCCATAGTTTCCTCAGTCTGGCAGGTTACTACAGGAAGTTTATCAAAAACTACTCAGAGCTCGCTCTTTCTATGACAAAGCTGACACGAAATGACGTCAATTTTTTTGGTCTCCAGAGTGTTAGGACAGTTTTCAAAAGATGAAGCAATGCCTGACATCTACTCCTGTGCTTGCCCTACCTGTTGAAGGAAAACCCTACGTCATTTACATTGATGCCTCCAAGCAAGGACTGGGATGCATTCTGATGTAAGAAGGCAAGGTGATTGCCTACGCCTCTCTCCAGTTGAAGCTAAATGAAGAAAACTGGCCTACACATGATTTAGAGCTTGTAGCTATTGTTCATGCTCTAAGGATCTAGCTACATTACATCTATGGGGTTCAGTTTGAGGTCTTCTCTGATCATAAAACCTTAAAGTACCTCCTGACACAAAAAGACTTGAACCTGAGACAACGTAGATGGATGGAGTATCTCAAGGACTATGACTTTACCATCACTTATCATCCTGGTAAAGCCAACGTAGTCGTTGATGCCTTGAGTCAAAAGAAGTCTGGGACATGTGCTGCTATAACTTGTTCCATTTGGAAGAACATGGAGTATATTTCTGGAAGGGGACTGCAACCGACAGAAATTTCAAATGATGAAGTTGACGATAAGCTATGTGTTCACATGGCTAGCCTGTCAATCACTCCAAGCTGGATTTCTGATATTACTACTTCCCAGTTGGAGAATCCTGAGCTAGAACGAATGAAAGCCTTAACCCTGAAACCACAATCTGATTTCTCTATTGGAGTTGATGGTGCACTCCGTTTCCGACAAAGATTGTGGGTTCCTGATGTTGACGAACTGCGAAAGAAGATTCTCTGTGAAGCCCATGGGTCCAAGTACACAATTCACCCTGGCACGACCAAGATGTACAAGGAATTGCATCATAATTTCTGGTGGAAGAACATGAAGATGGATATAGCTCTGTTTGTGTCAAAGTGTTTGACATTTCAACAAGTTAAGATAGAACATCAACGACCTGGTGGTCTCCTCCATCCGCTTGAAATTCTAGAATGTAAATGGGAGAAGATCACGATGGACTTTGTCACTGGTTTCCCCAAGACTCGGAAAGGCTACGATGATGTGTGGGTTGTCATTGATCGCCTCACTAAGTCTGCTCACTTTTGTTGGCTAAATTGACACTAGTATAATCCCTTTGTTTCGATGATGACAAACATTTCATTCTTGTGGTTTTAACGTGCTATTTGAGTATTTCAGGAACAAGCATATAAGGTGGTGGATAACAAAGACTTGGAAGAACAATTTGATAAAATCGCTTTATTTTTATGCTTGTAATCAAATGTAAATACTTGTACAAGTATATAATGTACAAGTAATTAGATATCATGTAAATCAAGCGTTTAGATCTTCCCTATCCACTCACAACACTTAGATAGGTCATTCCCCAAGATAGTATCACAATTGCACATTGATACACACACTTAGTAAATGAATATATTGAGTCAGTAATATTCTCGGTCGACAAATCGTCGATCGAGAAAATATCGGTCGACAAAAACTTCGACCGAGAAACTCTCGGTCGACGAAATCTTCGATCGAGAATAGACCCTACTAGCCGTTAGACCCAGCAGACAAGGTGGTTGGGAGTTGGAAATGAACGTTGTAAACACTTGCTCCAGGAAGTCCCTCGGTCGACAAATCTTCGACCGAGAAGGACTCTCGGTCGACAAATCTTCGACCGAGAAGAGTTCTGTCTGCACTTTTTAGGGTCAATTAACTAGCTGTTGCAAATGCAATTAATGGACACATAACAGCTAGTTGAGCACTAAGAACCCCCTAGAAAGTGTCTAGAACGTCCTTAAGCACTTGTAGGCCATTTATATAAATAGGACATGCCTTAGGACACCTAAACTCACTAATCTACACTTGTGATACACTTGAGCTTATGCTTGCAATTGTCAATCTGTTTTGAGAAATTGAGCAACACTTGCATTGGCTATTCTTCTCCTTGCTCTAATTTCGTGTCCTATAGGCTAGTATCTCCTATCCACAGCAATCACACTTCCATATACATTGGTTAGGAGATCTACACGCTTGATATAGGCAAATCAAGCCTTGTGCTTCAAAGGTTAAGTATAATTTCCTTTTTCCTTCTTGTTCCTTTTATCCTTTGTATTCTCCTTGCTACTCCTAGGGTTGGAGGCTGCAGATTGGAGAAGGTTCTTCTCGGAGGAGAAGGTGGACTTCGAACTACTTCAAGAAGGCTATTGCAATGGGAAGCTACTTCAAGAGGAAGGCTACTTCAAGGGGGAGCTTGAAGTTACTTCAAGAAGGCTGCTTCAAGGTTGGTGCAATTACTTCTAGGTGAAGGCTGTTCGAAGGGTTTGGTGAAAGAATTATAATTTTATGTAAAGTCCTTGCGAGGTAATAAAATTTAATTCTTTCAAAATCCCGTTTGGGTAAGCAACCGGGTAGTGGACTGACTTCCTTAGTATTTGCTAAGGTTGGAACCACTCTAAATCCTTGTCCCCTTGTCCAATGTTTTTGTGGTTGGTTGTTTGAGTTAAATAATTGTTAAATTAACTTTAAAACCCTATTCACCCCCCTCTAGTGGTTTTACAAATGGTATCAGAGCAGGCTTCAAGGAACCCTAACTAGGTCTTGAAGAATGGAGGGTGGTGGTGCTTACAACCGCAAGAAAAGGAGCAGGCTGGACCAACCTACAACAAGTTGCAATTGGTGCTTAGGAACAAGCCACACAACACCCAGCTGCCCATGGAAATCAAAGAAGGAAGACGAGCATAAAGATTGCCTTATTGCTACAACAAGTGAAGAAGAAGAGGTAAGCCTTTTAGATTTATCTAAAGAAGAACTAATTGCTAGTCTTGAAGAAATGCATGAAAAATACATTGAATGTAAGAAGAAATTAAAGAAGTCAAATAAAGAAAATAATGAGTTACATTCTAAAATTCTTGATCTTACAACTGAAAATGAAAATTTGTATGCTAAATTAAATGATCTTGGATTTGAAAAGGATAGTATTATTTCTGAAAATCATACTTTGAAATCATCTCTAGGTGAATGTAATGTGAAGATTTTTACTCTAGAAGCAAATTACGTTCTTCTATCTCAAGAAAAGGTTGATTTACTTGCAAAGTTAAATGAACTTAAAAAACAACCTGTTTTGTGTACACATCTAGATTATGATAATATAGTGAAAGAAAGGAATTCTTTATCATCTAATCTAGATCAAGCAAAACTAGATATCAAGAAGAGAATGGATGAGATTGCTAAGTTACAAGAAGAAGTTAGTAGGTTAAGCAACAATGGAATCCTTGATAAAATATTGGATGATTCTCACCATCAAATTGGAAGGAGAGGACTAGGTTACAAGCCTAAAGGAAAATCTTATCCTAGTTGGAGAAAAACACGAGCACATCAATCTACATATGTACCTAAAGGTACAAATACATATGAACCCAAGAACAACATAGAACAAAATCATAGAAAGAGATATGAGGTTGATTCTAAATTTTGTCATTATTGTTTGCGTCTTGGACATTATTCGTTTTCATGTCCTTACAAGAAAAATGATGTTGAGTTAGTATGGGTTCCAAAACCCCCAAACTAAATGAATAAGATTAAGTTGAGATATGACCAAAGACTCTGGTTGTATATCTATATGTCTATCTCAACTTAATATAATAAGATTGATTCAAGTAATTAAAAACTTGAGACTACACATTTTCAATAAATCTGTAAAAACCCATCTTAACAAATTTGTTTTAATTAGGTTCCTCAAAGCATAAAGATTTGGATATAATTAGTTAGGATTTGATCAAAATGTTCCTTTGATATTCATATGTTCTATCTCAACTAAACTAAGTTTTCAAATTTCTTAATTGAATTGATAACCATTCATGATTTACTTTCAAACAATTACTTAAAACAGTTCTGAAACAGTACAAAACCTTTCTCGGTCGAGAAACTGTCGACCGAGAAGAACTGTCGGTCGAGCAATGGTCGACCGAGCAGGTTTCTATTCTCAGGTCTGCAATAAATCTGCTGAACTTGATTCCAATCAACCTAATTGCTATCAATTTGTTATTAATAATTGATTTAACATGGAAATCAAGAATAAAACCTTGGAAGACAAATTTTTGTAAGATATATTGATCTTTTGCATTATATAACATTATGAATATGAAATCCCTAAACATATTGCAAATGTGCTATAAGAAGACTGATCTTGAACAAACCTTACTCATTGTTTGAAAAAAAAAGGCTTCTTATGCATGATAAATTAAAAAAAAATGTCTTAAAATTAAAAAAAAACTTATATGAAACTACTTTGGTTTATGCTTTAAAACTGAAAATCATGATTAGTCTAATCAAAAGAAATTACTATTTTATCATTATTCACATGGTTTTTCCTAAAGTATTTCCTGGTCTATCCATATAGAAATCATGTGTTATGGCATCTAGTTTAAATGATCATAATCATTGTATTTCATGGAATTATCATTATATGCTTCTATTGTTTTATCATTACATCATGGATATGCTTTCTCATCATATAAAGATGATGCTATCATTGAAAATTCCATGTTGCACAAAATTTAAATTTTATGGCAATAATAGATAATGATTATTATGCGCATGGATTATGTCATCCCATGTAATACTTGAATGACTCTTGATGATACATAGGCAAGAAAAATGATTCGTTGCTTAGAACAAGAACTTCAATGCTTGCAAGAGCAAAATGTCATAACACATAAGATAAAAATTTCTCAATTGGTATCTTTAAGAACTTGAAATATTATTCTTGATTTCAAGGATATATATATATATATATATATTTTTTTTTCTTGAAAAATCTTATGATTAATCTGAGAACAAGAAATAGGACTTGATACTCATGCACCCATAGCAAAGATTAGGGGACATCATTCATAATAGACATCACTCAAAGTGCCTCAAATTGTTATTTATTTAATCTACGTGCAGAAATTATACTTCACAAATGAATGTTCAAATATGAAATCTGCATAATTTGCCTCTTGGTTGAAATTAAATTTGACCAAGGGGCGCTATGGTCTAAGTCAAGGTCGACCTAAAATAAGCTTGACAAAATGCTTATTTGTACATCATTTTACTGCACTTAATCTTAGTATCTTGATTCAAAATATGTGCATAAAAGGTCAACTTATTATGATCTAATATTGATTATAAGATTAAGGGGGAGCTCACACAAACTATCTTGATTATAAGATTAAGAAGCTTACAATACTTTGTAAACATAATTTGAAGCTTGTTATGATCTTAGTATCCTTAAAAGTAGTTTTGGTTATGAAAAACAAAGAAATTTGCAATATTCATGAATATGACATATATCTTGCTCTTAATGGCACTCTCTAAACAAATTTGGGCTTAACATCCCGTGTATTTGGTTAGAGATACATACATGTATTCTACTATAAGCTTAAAGGATTCTCAAGTCATTTTTAGGGCTTAACATCCTTTGAAAAATGGATGAGAAATCAATACACATATGCCATGAACTTAAGAGAATCACATATCATTTCAAGGCTTAACATCCTTTGCAAATGATTGAGAAATATATTGTGGCTAAATTTGACAATAAGTAGTTTGCATTCCTTTCTTTTAAAACTGAATATCTTATTAAGGGGGAGCATCTAATTATCAAATTAAGGGGGAGAAATAAAAAGTCATACTAAATGATTATCTTGGATATCCTTTTGAAATGACAAAGGGGGAGAAATAATATAAAATCAAAAACATAAAATAAAATGAGTTTCATAATATCTCGGCCGGCACACACTTGTAAAACAAGAATGGCTACAAAAAGGTAAACTTCAGGTATGAAACTCATATGATTTATATTTCCTTATTTTATATTTAGGAAATGTTTGTCATCTTCAAAAAGGGGGAGATTGTTGGCTAAATTGACACTAGTATAATCCCTTTGTTTCGATGATGACAAACATTTCATTCTTGTGGTTTTAACATGCTATTTTTGTATTTCAGGAACAAGCATATAAGGTGGTGGATAACAAAGAGTTGGAAGAACAATTTGATAAAATCGCTTTATTTTTATGATTGTGATCAAATGTAAATGCTTGTACAAGTATATAATGTACAAGTAATTAGATATCATGTAAATCAAGCGTTTAGATCTTCCCTATCCACTCACAACACTTAGATAGGTCATTCCCCAAGATAGTATCACAATTGCACATTGATACACATACTTAGTAAATGAATATATTGAGTCAGTAATATTCTCGGTCGACAAATCGTCGATCGAGAAAATATCGGTCGACAAAAACTTCGAACGAGAAACTCTCGGTCGACGAAATCTTCGATCGAGAATAGACCCTACTAGCCGTTAGACCCAGCAGACAAGGTGGTTGGGAGTTGGAAATGAACGGTGTAAACACTTGCTCTAGGAAGTCCCTCGGTCGACAAATCTTCGACCGAGAAGGACTCTCGGTCGACAAATCTTCGACCGAGAAGAGTTCTGTCTGCACTTTTCAGGGTCAATTAACTAGCCGTTGCAAATGCAATTAATGGACACATAACAGCTAGTTGAGCACTAAGAACCCCCTAGAAAGTGTCTAGAACGTCCTTAAGCACTTGTAGGCCATTTCTATAAATAGGACATGCCTTAGGACACCTAAACTCACTAATCTACACTTGTGATACACTTGAGCTTACGCTTGCAATTGTCAATCTGTTTTGAGAAATTGAGCAACACTTGCATTGGCTATTCTTCTCCTTGCTCTAATTTCATGTCCTATAGGCTAGTATCTCCTATCCACAGCAATCACACTTCCATATACATTGGTTAGGAGATACACGCTTGATATAGGCAAATCAAGCCTTGTGCTTCAAAGGTTAAGTATAATTTCCTTTTTCCTTCTTGTTCCTTTTATCCTTTGTATTCTCCTTGCTACTCCTAGGGTTGGAGGCTGTAGATTGGAGAAGGTTCTTCTCAGAGGAGAAGGTGGACTTCGAACTACTTCAAGAAGGCTATTGCAACGGGAAGCTACTTCAAGAGGAAGGCTACTTCAAGGGGGAGCTTGAAGTTACTTCAAGAAGGCTGCTTCAAGGTTGGTGCAATTACTTCTAGGTGAAGGGTGTTCGAAGGGTTTGGTGAAAGAATTGTAATTTTATGTAAAGTCCTTGCGAGGTAATAAAATTTAATTCTTTCAAAATCCCGGTTGGGTAAGCAACCGGGTAGTGGACTGACTTCCTTAGTATTTGTTAAGGTTGGAACCACTCTAAATCCTTGTCCCCTTGTCCAATGTTTTTGTGGTTGGTTGTTTGAGTTAAATAATTGTTAAATTAACTTTAAAACCCTATTCACCCCCCCTCTAGTGGTTTTACAACTTTCTACCTTTCAAGTCCAACTACAAAGTGGAGGATATGGCACAGATATATCTAGAGTGGATAGTTCGTCTGCATGGTGTACTGGAAGTGATAGTTTCTGACCGTGATCCCAAGTTCACCTCTCGTCTATGGAGTCAGATACAAGAAGAAATGGGGACTGACCTACGGTTCAGCACTGCTTATCACCCCCAGACTGATGGTCAATCCGAAAGAACTGTACAAATCTTAGAAGACCTGCTTTGTGCTTGTGTGATGGACTGGGGAGGAGCATGGGATAGATATCTACCTCTGGCTGAGTTTGCGTACAATAACAGCTACCAAGACAGCATAGGAATGCCTCCATATGAAGCTTTGTACGGAAGACCCTGTCGTTCCCCGTTGCATTGGGATGATGTGGGTGAGCGTTCCTTAGTGAAGACTGACAATATGTAGATGATGATAGAGAAGTTTAAGTTGATTAAGAAGCATATGAAAGCTGCTCAAGACCGACAGAATATGTATGCGGATAATCATAGGTCTGATGTGAGCTTCCTTGTTGGTGACCATGTGTTCTTGAAGGTCAAGCCAATACGCTCTATTGCTCGATCCAAAGTCAAAGGCAAGCTTAGCCCGCATTATGTGGTACCTTTTGAAATCTTGGCAAAGATTGGGGACTGTGCATACCGCCTGGCTCTTCCTCCTGCTTATGATAAGATACACAATGTCTTTCACGTATCTGTGCTGAGAAAGTATGTGAAGGACCCTTCTCATGTACTCACAATAGAACCCTTGGAGATTCATGAAAACCTAACCTATGAGGAACTACCTATAAAAATCCTAGACATTCGGGTGAAACAGCTGAAGAATAAAGAGATTGAGTTAATTAAGGTGTTGTGGAAGTATCATGGGTTAGAAGAAACCACTTGGGAGCTGAGAGAAGAAATGCTCTGATCTCACCCTTCTCTTTTTGTATGAGATTTTGGGGATGAAATCCTTTCTAACGGGTGGAGTTCTGTAACGTACTGAGTTCAATAAAATTATCATTTTCCACCTCAATTTTTATGTTAATTTCTTTCTTCTCCATTTTGTGTCCTTAATATTGAATATTTGAGAAATTAATGGTTGAAGTACAATTTGTTGCCAATTGAGGGTTAGATGCACAAAATAACACAAATGGATATATGGATAGGGTAATTATGCAAATTTCCACTAAACTACTAATTTGTTGTCTAATGGATAATGTTGGAGCTCAAGAATAAATATTAATGGATAAGAAGTGATTTAAAATTAGCAAGTGTAAATTAAATGGTGAATAAATAACCAACTTTCATACCTCACTCTTATTATGGGCTAATTAATCTTGCAAATGCATGATATTAGTGAGTGGTGAACTCTTGGACTCCAAATCTCATATTTGGGAACCAAGGGTTGCTTTTAAAAGCAATACATAATTATTTTCTCAAGCATTATATTAATATATGATTTAATAATAAAAATAATTATTGGATGCCAAAGGTTGGGTGAAACGCAAATCTAATTGCATAGCATGAATCTAGACGTCATTAGGAAGCTAGGGTTAAAATTTGAGGTCATTTGGAGTTCATTTGACCTTCCAAATGCATTAACAAGTTTTTAATATAGTGTGACTTAATAGCCATCAATATATCATTGATTTGCATCATTTAAGCCTAAGTTCAGCCTTTAAATGGCTGTCACGCGCGTCCAGCCCATCGTGGGTCATGATCCAACGGTCCAGGTTCGACGTGGATCCCATCCGACGGTCGGCTCTTCATCTTCTACCTTTAGTTAACTGAAGGAGCAAGCGAGAAGTCACGGCTCGCTTCATCTCCCCGGTTCTCCCTCGTCTCTTCACTTTTTTCGGAGATTTTTTTGCCCACGAGTTCGTGAGGACCTTCTGCATCAAACAAGCCAAGTCTCTTCGCATCACGTGCACTGTAGGCAAAATTCCATTCGTGGCCAGCCATAGCTCCTCACCTCCACCTTCTCTTCGACTCCTCTGACTTTCCCATCTATATATGACCACCTACACACATCTGTCGGCCCCTTAAAAACTTGCACAAACCATCAATTTCATTTGAGATCGCGTGTGTAGCCGGTGACATGGAGTTTTTTCCAGATGTGCTTGCGGCACCTCTCCCCAGAGATAGAGTGCTCGTGTGTCAAAATTTATTGGTCTTGTGGGTTCGTCTTTCGATTCTCTTCGTTTCGAGTACCTGCACGACGATTTTGGTGGAGAAATGCAAAAATGCCCAAAATACCTAGCTACACCCACGGCGCCATGGCTGCGCCACGAGCTTGAAGAAGCTTGGGTGCTTTTTACCATTTTGCCCTTGCGCGCCCTTCCTTCCTGATCCTCTCGCCAAGGGCAGATTCGTCATCTGAAACCTTGCTTTTTGACCCATTTAGCAATTAATTGGTCAGTCATGTTTAATTCGTAGAAAATTGTTCGAATATCACAAAAATACAAATAAATACTCGTTGGAAAGATAAAAACATGTAGAATCCTAATTTTCAAGTTTTGAACCCTGGTTTCCATCACAAGTATGGTAATTAATTCAAACCCTAGTTTAAATGCATAAAGTGTTATAAAATGATAATAATAGTGTTTTAACTCTATTTTTGAAAGTAAAATATGTTTTCTAGAGTAGAAAAATAGTAGGAATCGTTTGGTAATATTTCCAGACCCAAAATCCAAAGTTTTAACCCATGGGTTATAAATGTGGACATTTTACACTTAAAGTACCTTTAAGTAAGCTAATACATGCATTAATCTTTGAACCTAGATTAAAGTGAGTTTGGACCTGACATCTTAGTGGATAAGGGATAATCTAGAAAGCTAGAACATGTATGTGCATTCTAACACCTCAGTTGGGCTTTCTATCATGCTTAACCTAGTTTTCCCATATGAGGCATACTTTTAACAATATTCTCCATCTTCTACTTGGACATGAAAATTTGTAACTATGATGCATAGTCTTGCTATACTATTATTCCTTGATAAATATGGGTCATGGGACCCCACTTGACTTGTTGATGTGATTGAGATCTTGATATATACATGTTGCCCTTAAACTATTCATTTGAGTATCCAATATGAAATCTTGTTGTATGAACATCTTTTATGGTTATCTCTTGGAAATGTTTGGGTAATTGGGCCCCACTTGAATCATTGTTATTTTCTTTCTCTACCAATGTAAATTGTAATCATGATAATGATAGTTTGACTAGTTAACTAATATAGTGTACATGAGTACAAGTCAGCCATAGGGCACTGGGGTTTTAGTCCCCCTGCCACTTTATATATATATTTTTAGGTTTGGGATGTTATTTCCCCTCTCCTCCTGGTTGAGGTTGGTAGGCGCCTCACCCTATGTTAGTTTATCTTAGTCATAATGAATCATGCTTGTTCTATATTTGACTTATATGCTTGGAAGAAATCCCAATTGAATTATATGCCTCATACTCTTGAACATTCTTAGTATAGCAAATCTTATGTTTCCATTCCCTTAATATGCTTCTTGTACTTTATCATGTTGTAACACATACATTTCTATCTTTCTCTTGTTGGGTGCTCCCCAACCACCCAGAACCAGGACAAGGGGTAGAAAAAGCACAAGGAAACCCAGGGCAGGAGTGAAGTTGATATCATGGCAAGGTTGATGCTGCTAAGACCTTGCTCAAATATATATGTTATGAACACTAGAAATAAGAGATTTTTAATAGCCTAGATTCTTATCTACTTCTTCTTTTAGAACAATCTATGTAATAGTTTATTTTTTCTCATCTTACTTTCTTCCGCTGCTACTATTAACAATGGTTGTATTTGGTCCATGCTTATTTAAATGGATTTATTATGCATGCATCCTTCCATCAATATGTTTTTAATAATTTGAGGTATGTATTGTATTTTCCGTTAAATTTAAGTAAGGGGGTGATCTCGCCTCCTTACAGATTCTACTTTATTTTTTAAAACATATGAATCTAACTTTCTAGTTGTTCAAATTTATGTTGATGATATTATCTTTGGTGCATCAAATGAATCTTTATGTAAACAATTTAGTGATATTATGCAAAAGGAATTTGAAATGAGTCTCATGGGATAATTGACTTTCTTTCTTGGTTTTCAAATAAATCAAATGCTTGTTGGGATTTTTATAAGCCAAGAGAAGTACACAAATGAACTTTTAAAACATTTCAGGATGGAACATTGCAAACATGCTACCACTCCAATGGCTACCTCTACTAAAATTGACAAGTATGAAAATGGGGAACCCATTGATGATTCTTTATATAGGGTCATAATTGGTAGCTTGCTTTACTTAACCGCTTCTAGAACAGACATCATGTTTTATGTTGGTCTTTGTGCTAGATTTCAATCACAACCTATGAAAACTCATTTTCAAGCCGTCAAACGGATTTTAAGATATTTAGCTGGCACTACAAGTTATGGTCTATGGTATCCTAAAGGACAATCTTTGTCCTTTAAAGCTTATACCGATGCCGATTACACTGGTTGTCGAATTGATCGAAAGAGCACAAGTGGAAGTTGTTTTTTGTTAGGAAGAGCCTTAGTATCTTGGTTTAGCAAGAAACAAAACACAGTTGCCCTTTCTACAACTAAAGTTGAATATATGGCAGTTGGGTCTTGTTATGCTCAAGTGCTTTATATGCAACAAGTTTTAAACAATTATGGTTTTACATTTTCATCCACGCCTATCTTGTGTGACAATACAAGCGCTATAAACTTGGCACATAATCCTATTTTACACAGTCGTGCCAAACATATTGAAATCCGTCATCATTTTCTAAGGGATCATATCTCTAAAAATCATGTATCCCTTTATCATGGTGATACAGAAGATCAATTGGATGATATTTTCACAAAATCACTTCCATTAGATCAATTTAATAAAATAAGGAAACAACTACTCATTAATCCCTTAGAAGATGTTTTCTTTGACATTTGTGCTTCTTAAATCGGTTGGTTTTTCTGATCCTTACATTTTGGCTTCAAATGGACATCCTTTCAAATGATTTAATGGCTATTTTTTTAAGGTGAGAACAAATTAAGGGGGAGTTTTAACACATTATTTTAACAGCTATCTTTTTGAAATGACAAAGGGGGAGAAATAATATAAATCTTAAATACTCAATAAATGAGTTTCATAATCTCTTGGCTTTACATTAAAAGTTGATATATTCCCTAAGAGTTGGACTTTATGTTCCATACTTCTTTGGGATAATAAGCACACATTCCATAAATAAGAGAAGGAATACACAAGGTAAATCTCAGGTATGAAACTCAACTCATTTTAAGATTATTTGATTTTTATTTTAGAAATGTTTGTCATCTTCAAAAATGGGGAGATTGTTGGCTAAATGGACATCATTTAAATCCCTTTGTTTTGATAATGACAAACATTTCATTCTTGTGGATCTAACTTGCTACTTGAGTGTTGCAGGAACAAGGTGGATGACAAACCTTTGGAACATCTATATGCTCAAAATGCTTTAATTTCATGATTGTAATCAAATGTAAAAACTTGTACAAGTATATAATGTACAAGTACTTAGATATCATGTAAATCAAGCGTTTAGATCTTCCCTAACCATTCACAACACTTAGATAGGTCATCCCCTATAATAGTGTCACAAATGCACACTCATACACACACTTAGTATTCATCTAGAACCACCAAAATAGAGACACTCTCAGTCGAACTCTTTATCGACCGAGACAAGCTCGGTCGAACATCTTCTCGACCGAGAGTCTCCTGGGTTAATCCTACTAATAGCTTCTATAGCCGTTAGACCTAGAAGACAAGGTAGTTGGGAGTTGGAATCAAATGTTATATATACTTGCTCCAGAACATCCCTTGGTCGAAGAAATCCTCGACCGAGAGACTCTCGGTCGACAAACTTCTCGACCGAGAATAACTCTGTTTGCACTTTTCAGAATTAATAAACTAGTCGTTGCTAAAGCAATTAATGGATACCGAACGGCTAGTTGAGCACTTAGAACCCCCTAGAAAGTGTCTAGAACATCCTTAAGCATTCATAGTCCATTCCTATAAATAGGGCATGCCTTAGGACATCTAAACACACTTGTGTAACACTTGAGCATACATACATGCAATTGGCAATCCTTTCTTGTGAGCAATTGAGCAACTCTAACATTTTCTAATCCTTTCCATTGCTACAAATTCGTGTCCTATAGGCTAGCATCTCCTACTCACTGCACTTCCACTTCCATACACATTGGTTAGGAGATCAAAATGCTTGAGATAGGAAATCAAGCCTTGTGCTACAACGCTAATTGTAATTTCCATTTTCCCTTCTTGTTCTTGTTTATTACTTGTACTCTCCTTGCTACTCCTAGGGTTGGAGGTTGCGGATAGGAGAGGGTGTTATCTTATCATATGGAGAAGGGTCTTCTCAGAGGAGAAGGTGGACTTTGGACTACTTCTAGAAGGTCTCAACGTGAATCTACTTCAATAAGGAAGGCTACTTCAAGGGGGAGCTTGAAGTTACATTAAGTGAAGGTTGCTTCAAAGTTGGTGAGATGAATTCAGGGTGTAGATTGTCCAAAGGGTTTGGGAAGGCAGTTGTATTTTATGTAACATCCTTGTGAGGTAATAAAATGCAGGTGCTTTCAAAATCCCAATTGGAAACAATTGGGTAGTGGACTGACTCCCTTAGTATTTACTAAGGGTGGAACCACTCTAAACCCTGTTTCTCTTTCTTCTTATCTCAATTGTGGTTGTTTGAGTTGAACTATTGTTAAAATATTTATAAAACCCTATTCACCCCCCTCTAGTGGTTTTTCATTTGGTATCAGAGCGAGGCTTCAAGGAACTCTAACAAAGTCTTGAAGAATGGGTGACGGGGTATTCAACAACTTCAACTTGGAAGGGATACTCGTGGCTAGACCTCCACCTTTTGATGGCACTAACTACACCTATTGGAAGAGGAGGATGCAGTTCTACTTCCAGGGAATTAGTTGGGATCTCTGGAGGATGATGTCAAATCCATATGATTTTCCCCAAACAGAGTATGCAACTTGGGATGCTAATACGGTAAGATCAGGCCAAATGAATGCAAAAGTTGTAAGTGTACTCTATTGTTCAATTTCTGTTGGTGAATTCAATAGAATATCAAATTGTGAAACAACATATGAGATATGGCATAGACTCTCTATAACCTATGAAGGAACTGTTCAAGTTAAGAATTCTAAAATCGGAATGCTTAAATAAAAATTTAAACAGTTTTTTATGGATCAAAATGAGTCTATTAGTGAAATGTATGCAAAATTTTCTTCTATTGTGAATGGTTTAAATGCTTTAGGTAAAGTAATAAGTGAATAAGATCAAGTATAAAAAATCCTTAAGTCTCTTCCTCCCAAGTACAAGCCCAAGGTGACTACTATTGAAGAAGAAAATGATCTCACTTGACTAAGGATGGAGAAACTTATTGGCAACTTAGAAGCACATGAGGCAACCTTAGAGGAAGAAGAACGACGTGAGCATGAACTTCAACAAGGAAGAAAGAAAGATATGGCCCTAAAAGCTTCAAAGATCATCACTCAAGAAAGTGATGAAACAAGTGATGGAGATGAAGGAGAAGAAACTCTAATTGTTAATGGTAAGAAATATAGAAGATTTAGATCTAACAAAGTTGCTGGTTCTTCTTCTTCCTCTCCTAGGTGTTTTGAATGTGGAAAGAAGGGACATCTCAAGAATGAATGTCCTAAAGAAAATAAAGGAAAGAAAAGCTCATCCAAGAAGAAGGGAGAAAAAGCATACAAGGCTGCATGGGATGAGTCAAGTGATAGTGAAAGTGGAGAAGAGAATGTGGAGTGTCTCATGGCCAAAGAAGATGATAGTGATGAATCTCAAGAGGTAAGCCTTCTTGATTTGCCAAAAGAATATCTAATTGGTAGGCTACAAGATACTCATGACAAATATGTTGATTGCAAAAAGAAACTAAATAATGTTACTAGAACTAATGAGGATCTATATTCTAGATTGAATCATCTTTCTTTCAAAAAGGACAACATTGCTTCTGAAAATTTGACGTTGAAATCATATTTAAATGATTGTAATATGAAGTTGCTTACTTTAGAAACAAATCATGATCTTCTTTCTCAAGAAAAGGCTAATTTGCTTGCAAAACTGAATAATTTTCAGACTCAACCCATCCTATGTAATCATATAGATTATGATGCTATTGTTAAGGAAAGAGATTCTTTATCATCTAATATAGATCAAGCAAAGTTAGATATTCAAAAGAAAATTGATGACATTGCTAAGTTACAAAAAGAAGTTGGTAGCTTGAGAATTAATGGTATTCTTGATAAGATTCTAAAGAACTCTTCTAGTTACAGTGGAAGAAGAGGTTTAGGGTATGCTCCAAAAGACAACTCTTATCAACCAAAACCTAGGAGAACTCAAGCACCTAAGACCAAGATCATGTTTGTACCCAAGAAAACAACTCAAAATCCTAGAAAGAGAAATGAAATTGATTCTATTTTTTGTCATTATTGCTTGCGTCTTGGACATTACTCCTTTTCATGCCCTTATAAGAAGAAGGATTTTGAATTAGTTTGGGTCCCCAAACCTCAAACATAGAAGATTTGAATGTAATTTAGTTGAGATATGATCTAACACTTCATTTGAACATCTAAATGTCTTATCTCTACTAAGTAGATAGCTTAATGTATTGATTTAAATTTCAAACTAAGACAAACAATTTACTGAAACAAACAGAAACATTCTTGGTCGACAAATGGTTCGACCGAGACATCCTCGGTCGAGAAAATATTCGACTGAGGGAATGAATGTGACAAATCTGAAATCTACAACAAAATTTATAGTGAAAACAACAACTATTCCGGTCGAAGAATTTTTTATCGGAGCAAAAACCGGTCGAGAAATTGTTGACCAAGTGAATTTCTGTTTTAGTTCAGTTTCAACCTATACAACAACAACTTTCTTGATCGAAAAATTGTTCAACCGAGACACCTGTCGGTCGAAATATTTGTTGACCGAATGAAGATCTGTTTAGTTTAATTTGTTAAATCATGTTCAGTTTGTTGTTAAACGTACCTAACCATAATGGACCATCACATGGGTACCAAAACCTATATCTTATTGCAAGATTGGGTAGTTGACAGTGGATGATCCAAACACATGACCGGGAACAAGGATGCATTTCAAACTTTTGAGGAAAAGAAAAGCGGAACCATCACTTTTGGAGACAATGGTAAAGCTAAAATTGTTGGAATAGGTAATATTGGTACAAATCTTGAAATAAAGAATGTTTTACTTGTTGATGGTTTGCACCACAATTTAATAAGTGTCAGTCAATTATGTGATAGTGGATATGATGTTTTATTAAACAAAAACTGCTGCAAGTTGCTAATAGAAAACACTACAAATGTTGTTTATGATGGAAAAAGGGTTGGAAATCTATATATCCTTAGACCTAACTCTATGCAATCTGTAGTTGGAAAATGTTTACTTGCAAAAGAAAATTATTTACAACTATGGCATAGAAAATTAGGTCATGCTAGTTCATATGTTATCAAAAAGCTAGTTAAATATGATCTTGTTCGTGGTTTGCCTAAGTTATCTTTTGATCAATCCGAAAATTGTGAACCATGTACTTTGGGAAAACAAACTAAAACTTCTTTTAAACCCAAAAACATGCTTAGCACCAGTAGATCACTAGAACTTATTCATATGGATTTGTTCGGACCTATGAGGACACAATCTATTGGTGGGAAAATATATTGCTTTGTTATTATTGATGACTACAGTAGATATACATGGGTACATTTTCTTGCAAATAAAGATGATACTATTCAAGTTTTCATACAATTTTGTTCAAAGATTGAAAATCAATTACAAAACAAAATATGCACAATTAGAAGTGATCATGGTGGAAAATTTGAGAATCATCTATTTGAAGAATTCTGCACATCTCAAGGCTACACTCACAATTTTTCTTCTCCATGCACTCCACAACAAAATGGCATTGTTGAAAGGAAAAATCAGTCATTACAAGAAATGGCTAGGACTATGATGCTTGAACATAATATACCTAAAACATTTTGGGCTAAAGCAGTAAACACAACTTGTTATGTGCTAAATCGAGTAACCGTACACTCTTATTTGAAGAAAACACCATATGAAATCATGCATACTAAGAAACCAAGGGTTGACTATTTTCATACTTTTGGCTCAACTTGCTATATCTTGAACACAAAAGATGATAGATAAAAGCTTGGCTCTCACAAAAAGCCTTTTTCTTGGGATATTCAACTTCTAGTAAAGCATTTAGATTTTACAACACTATCTCTAGAAAAGTGAAAGAATCCATTCACATTGCTTTTCATGAAGAACTAAGTACTAAAAATAATGATGTAGTTGATATTACTCATCAAGTAGAAAATCTAACCATATCAACTAAAGATGATCAAAATGCTAAAAATGATCAACAAGTTGAGACACAATAACCCGTTCCTAGACTCATTAAGGATCATCCTCAAGAACTAATCATTGGAAATCCTAATGATAAAGTAAAAACCCGTTCATCTTTTAGAGATGTTGCAAATATGGCATTTGTATCTATAATAGAACCCAAGAAAGTAACGGAAGCTCTAAAAGATGATTATTGGATAATGGCTATGCAAGAAGAATTAAACCAATTTACTAAGAATGATGTGTGGGACTTAGTTCCTAAGCCTCAAGGTAAAACCATTATTGGAACTAAGTGGGTTTTTAGAAAAAAGTTAAATGAAACTGGGGAAGTAGTAAGAAATAAAGCTCGGTTGGTAGCACAAGGGTATAATCAACAAGAAGGAATAGACTTTGATGAAACTTATGCACCAGTGGCAAGACTTGAAGCCATTAGAATGCTACTAGCTATAGCTGCCCACAAAAACATCAAACTATTTCAAATGGATGTAAAAAGTGCATTTCTAAATGGAATAATACAAGAAGAAGTATATGTTTCCCAACCACCTGGTTTTGAAATTCCGGAAAAAGGTGACTATGTATACAAACTTAAGAAAGCACTTTATGATTTAAAACAAGCACCTAGAAATTGGTATGAAAGGCTCAAAAACTATCTCTTTGATAACATTTTTTCAATTGAAAATTCAAATTCTACTTTATTTTTCAAAACATATGAATCTGACTTTCTAGTTTTTCAAATTTATGTTGATGATATTATCTTTGGTGCATCAAATGAATCTTTATGTAAACAATTTAGTGATATTACACAAAAGGAATTTGAAATGAGTCTCATGGGAAAATTGACTTTCTTTCTTGGTTTTCAAATAAAGCAAATGCCCGCTGGGATTTTTATAATCCAAGAGAAGTATACAAATGAACTTTTAAAATGTTTTGGGATGGAACATTGCAAACATGCTACCACTCCAATGGCTACCTCTACTAAAATTGATAAGGATGAAAATGGGGAACCCATTGATGATTCCTTATATAGGGCCATAATTGGTAGCTTGCTTTACTTAACCACTTCTAGACCATACATCATGTTTTCCGTTGGTCTTTGTGCTAGATTTCAATTACAACCTATGCAAACTCATTTTCAAGTCACCAAATGCATTTTAAGATATTTAGCCGGCACTACAAGTTATGGTCTATGGTATCCTAAAGGACAATCTTTGGACTTTAAAGCTTATATCGATGTTGATTATGCTGGTTGTCGAATTGATCGAAAGAGAACAAGTGGAAGTTGTTTCTTGTTAGGAAGAGCCTTAGTATCTTGGTTTAGCAAGAAACAAAACAAGGTTGCCCTCTCTACAACTGAAGCTAAATATATGGCAGCTGGGTCTTGTTGTGCTCAAGTGCTTTATATGAAACAAGTTTTAAATGATTATGGTTTTACATTTTCGTCCATGCCTATCTTTTGTGACAATACAAGCACTATAAACTTGGCACATAATCCTATTTTACACAGCCGTGCCAAACATATTGAAATCCGTCATCATTTTCTAAGGGATCATATCTCTAAAAATCATGTATCCCTTTATCATGTTGATACGGAAGATCAATTAACTGGTATTTTCACAAAACCGCTTCCATTAGATCAATTTAATAAAATAAGGAAGCAACTACTCATTACTCCCTTAGAAGATGTTTCCTTTGACATTTGTGCTTCTTAAATCAGTTGGTTTTTCTGATCCTTACATTTTGGCTTCAAATGGACATCCTTTCAAATGATTTAATTGCTATTTTTTTAAGGGGAGACCAAATTAAGAGGGAGTTTTAACACATGATTTTAACAGCTATCTTTTTGAAATGACAAAGGGGGAGAAACAATATAAATCTTAAATACTCAATCAATGAGTTTCATAATCTCTTGGCTTTACATTAAAAGTTGCTATATTCCCTAAGAGTTGGACTTTATGTTTCATACTTCTTTGGGATAATAAGCACACATTCCATAAACAAGAGAAGGAATACACAAGGTAAATCTCAGGTATGAAACTCAACTCATTTTAAGATTATTTGATTTATATTTTGGAAATGTTTGTCATCTTCAAAAAAGGGAGATTGTTGGCTAAATGGACATCATTTAAATCCCTTTGTTTTGATAATGACAAACATTTCATTCTTGTGTATCTAACGTGTTACTTGAGTATTGCAGGAACAAGGTGGATGACAAACCTTTGGAAGATCTATATGCTCAAAATGCTTTAATTTCATGATTGTAATCAAATGTAAAAACTTGTACTAGTATATAATGTACAAGTACTTAGATATCGTGTAAATCAAGCGTTTAGATCTTCCCTACTATTCACAACACTTAGATAGGTCATCCCCTATAATAGTGTCACAACTGCACACTCATACACACACTTAGTGTTCATCTAGAACCACCAAAACAGAGATACTCTCGGTCAAACTCTTTGTCGGCCGAGACAAGCTCGTTCGAACATCTTCTCGACCAAGAGTCTCCCGGGTTAATCCTTCTAATATGTTCTATATCCGTTAGACCTAGCAGACAAGGTGGTTGGGAGTTGGAATCGAACGTTATATAAACTTGCTCCAGAACGTCCCTTGGTCGAAGAAATCCTCGACCGAAAGACTCTCAGTCGACAAACTTCTTAACTGAGAATAACTCTGTCTGCACTTTTAAGAATTAATAAACTAGTTGTTGCTAAAGCAATTAGTGGATACCTAACAGCTAGTTGAGCACTTAGAACCCCCTAGAAAGTGTATAGAAAGTCGTTAAGCATTCATAGTCCATTCCTATAAATAGGACATGCCTTAGGACACCTAAACACTATTGTGCAACACTTGAGCATACATACTTGCAATTGGAAATCCTTTCTTGTGAGCAATTGAGCAACTCTAGCATTTGCTAATCCTTTCCATTACTACAAATTCATGTCCTATAGGCTAGAATCTCATACTCACTACACTTCCACTTCCATACACATTGGTTAGGAGATCAAAATGTTTGAGATAGGAAATCAAGCCTTGTGCTACAACGGTAATTGTAATTTCCATTTTCCCTTCTTGTTCTTTTTTATTACTTGTACTCTCCTTGCTACTCCTAGGGTTGGAGGCTACAGATTGGAGAGGGTGTTATCTTCTCAGGTGGAGAAGGGTCTTCTCGGAGGAGAAGGTGGACTTTGGACTACTTCTAGAAGGTCTCAACGGGAAGATACTTCAAGGAGGAAGGCTACTTCAAGGGGGAGCTTGAAGTTACTTCAAGTGAAGGTTGCTTCAAAGTTGGTGAGATGACTTTGAGGTGAAGTCTGTCCAAAGGGTTTGGGAAGGTAGTTGTATTTTATGTAACATCCTTGGGAGGTAATAAAATACAGGTGCTTTCAAAATCCCAATTGGAAACATTTGGGTAGTGGACTGACTCCCTTAGTATTTTCTAAGGGTGGAACCACTCTAAACCATGTGTCTCTTTATTATTATCTCAATTGTGGTTGTTTGAGTTGAATTATTGTTAAAATATTTATAAAACCCTATTCACCCCCCTCTAGTGGTTTTTCAATTATCACATAGATCACCAATTCGGAGATATCACACTTTTGGTCCAGGGAAAAGGGTTCAAGAGTAATGCATGACTTCCAATTACCAAAGTTTAGGGTTTTAGCTTCTACATTGGCCTAGGTGGATTTCATATTTCAACAATCCAAGACCAACATCATATTTCCACACCATGATTTCATTATCAAAATTGATGGAAGGTCCCACCCTAGTCCACATGGACCTAACCCCTAAGTCATAAGTCAAGCGAGTTAACATGATCATCATTTCAAAATTTTAAAATTTGAAAACATGAAAGTCATTAGTTATATATTGAGGGTGATCTCAAGATTCAAAACATGTTGATCATGGGAGTCAAATCAAATTTCATGAGGCAATATTTCAATATTCAATATCGAAAATCGAGTTTAGACATTAAGTTCATAGATCCAAACATTTTGAAGCTAGGATTTTGATTCCTATTTAGACCTTAGAGTGATCATTCAACCATATACAATAAATGAATAACAATAGAGAAACGTTTTGAGAATTACTCAACACTTTGTGGTATCAACATCAAGTTCATTTTCATGGTATTCATTGTTGATGAATGATCTAGACCTAGGTCTTTCTAGGAACTTAACCACTAACTATATCTTACAACATTGTATTCCAAGATCATCATCAAATCTTGTATTCAAGATCTAGTATCAATATCATCATGGAATTGACCTATTATGTGCTTAGGTCAAGAAATCAGAATAGTAAGAAAGGGCTAACCAAAGTGAGAATTTAGAGGTAGTCAAAATAGAGATGTGACCTAGGTTAGGGGAGTCATAAGTCAACTACCACCTTATTCTAGCATATTAGTCCATAATAATCATGATTCATCAAGAATATCCAAATAGGGATTGTATCAACTATCAAATTATATTCCACAAGATCACGAGTCAAACATCAATATCATTAATAGGGCAACCATATTTCAAGATTCTGTGAGTTCAAGGTCATAATTACATTCCCTTCCTTTCATGGTCAAGGTAAGGGCAAAATTTAGATATCGAGAACTCAAACTGAGAACATAAGAGTTTGAGCATAATAGGGTGAGATTAAGATCTATGTTCATCATATCATTCAAAATTGTGATTACAAGGGGCACAAAAATCAATAGGAAAATGCCTCTTATATCAAAGTATCCCCGTCAAGATCTAGGGTTCCAAGGACACAATAATTTCAAAGTAGGTGGCATGATACATATCAATAGGGAGAGTTTTTCTTAGATGTGTTTGATGTTTGATCAAAACAGGGACAACATCGGTTTAATCGATAGGGACCTCATAAAAATGAGGTGTAAAACATGAGTTTCGCCTTATTTTACCATGTTAAGAATTTACCTCGAACATAAAAAGCACTTATATCCGGTTTGGTATCATTGAGTTTTCATAAACGTTACACATGAATGCATCACTTTAAAAAATTCATTAATCACAATAGGGTTTTTCAGGTTAATTTTCAGATCATGGCATTATCATCTTAATAACCTTCCATGATTTCATATGAATTTTAGTTTTCCCATGCATAAGTTACCCATAATCGATATGTCATATGATTAATAGTCAAGAGAGAATAATCACATGAGGAGATGAGAAGACTAACTAATCATCATCTACTTGGATGGCTTAGGTGGTCCTTAAAGAAGAGATGAGATGCTAGAAGACTCTCTAAACTTTGAGGAAAGGATTTTAGTCCTCCCTGCGTTCTTAAGATAGGTTATGCCTTAAACATATATAGAGGCCTATGTGTATGGCTCTGATACCATTTGTCACAGAGTTGTTTGTTACCCTAAGTCCACACTCCTAATGTCTATAAAGCCAAAGGCAAGTGGACTTGGGCATCCATCTATATAATGGCACAACTATTTCACACAAACAATATATATGTGAAAGCAGTTTCAACAAGATATAAAAAGATACTCAAAGGGGATAGAGAAGCTTCGACCCATTTCTATATCAAGAATACCTCATTGGTGTTTCATTTATGATCTTAGAGTATATTGTAGTGGATCTTCATTTGGCAACTAAAAATTTGATAAACAAAATATATCAATGTGAATGCATTGAATATGCTATGAAAAACATGTAACCACAGTTTAAGAGTAGTATAACAGTTTCTTGACTAGAAGCATCATAATAAGAAAAACTTAGAGACAAGATGAGAACAATTAGCAATGTTGTTTTATACAAAGCATGTTTTAGGTTCACTTATTCATTATATCAACTATAGCCCTTTTGATTAACCTCCCATTGGAAGAGTCTATAAGGGTTCTAACAAAGCTAACCCTATTCTTAAAGGACCTCAATGTCGTCACCAAGAGATAACTCTTATATCCTAATGGTCTGCCTTATCTTGACATCTCAACTAAGGCACCCAACCTAGTGTCCTTATCCAAAAACTTTAGGCAAGTGATAATGGATTTATCTTAATTATGTTCAAGGTTTGTCAACATACTATAATCAACATGAAAGTAGTATTCATAGGGAACAATATCTCAAACAAGTATTTATCTATCCAAGTATTCATACAATCCTACATACAAACAATCCAATATCATAGTAGGGTCAAGAGATTAAGCGTACCTTGTGAGTAGAGGGAAATTCATAACCATGAGTAAGATTCTAGAGAAGGTCCAATCCAAAGGGGACCTAGGACATATGTATAATAGTGGGTCTTATATCAATAGGTTCTTGTTAATATAAACATGAAACATGTCATGTGTATGTTTGCCTAAACCTATGTATTAAATAGTTCAAGTGGGGTCCCATCTTGTCAAACATGCATACATTGATTCAATATATTATAAGCATTAATACTAAACCTTAGGTCTAGGCGAACCATCCACGTTATGAGTAATTCAAGATCAAGATAAAGTATGATTTAGAAGTAAGGGAAGCATGACATTTAGATTATTATCACGGTCCATTCATGCAAGATCGTAATTAGCCATATTTGATTCATTTCATGCGATAGAGTCATATCTCCAAGTCCTAGTAGCATTAAGTAGGCCAAGTTAGGAAGAAGAGCTAAATCATGATGATTCTACTGATTTGATGTCATTAAGATATCATGGATAGCATTATATTATGATCTAGAAAGGTCCAATCCCAACAATTTTAGCATTTGCATTAAGAGCATGTTAGGTGTCATAAGTAGGTCATATGTAAACAAAGAGCACATGAAGGTGTTGCAATGCATTTCATATCACAAGACATTAGGGGGACTGATTAGAGGGTTAACATAGAGGTTTGGTCATAAGGAAACACTTTTGCATAAGAATTAGAAGTTCAATCATGTAGGTACTTAAACATCACATTTTGGGATATAATAGTGTACAAAAGTGAGTTTTCGAGCTACTCATGGAAAATAGGTATAAGATATCAATCAAATAGGGCACAATGCATCCCTTAGATTACTGATTTTGAGAGTAAATTATTAGATGATGATAATTTAGGCCAAAATTTTAAAATTGATCACATATGTACATAAATATGCCATGTTTAGAGCAAGGATAGCCATATAAGATCAAGATTATCATTACGTGCAATTAGATGTCCCAAGATCTCAAAAATAGGAAAGGTGAACTAAAGATTACTAATATAGGAAATTAGAGTAGTTAGGTTTCATGAATGATCCAAGGTAAAAATCATGGTTGAGGTTGATTAACAAGCACAATATCATAATGGTATCACCTTTTGGTAAACCAAGAGTGTAACGTACAAAATCAGTAAGTGATATTAGTGTCATGAGAAAGGTGGCATTTTTCTAAACAAAATGGTATATAATATCATTGTATTTGCTTTTGGGGTTAGAAAGTTATGGGACATTGAATATTAGTGTTTGAAATAGGGATTAAATTAATAGGGGAATATACCCTGAACATGTCGCGATGGGTTGGGGGTCCCTCATTGGGCTCGTGGCTAGGACTGAGCAAGTCAGGCCACCTGTCCTAGCTCCTATCTGCCCAGGGTTGCCCACCTCTTTTGGACACTTTTGTAGTGTTTCCCAAGGTTTAGAGGTCGCTTCAAGGCGCCACCCACTGCTCTTGGCCGCTACTGTGAGCTGTGTCCAGAGTCCTACAGACGCCACACATCGCCACCCAGTATCTTCACTTTGCTTCTCTTGAAGCACGTAGCATTGCGATGACTGGTGTGAGATGGCTCACCGGAGCCCAAATAAGGGTTTCCTCCAGGGCACGACGGGTCCGAAGGAGTGGTCGCCTGACTTCCTTGCGACCTTGCAGAATTGGTGGCTGGCTGAGCCAACTTTGAAAGTCATTGGAGGAGGAAATCCCTTCTCTAGGGTGTGGCGGCACCACCCACATGGAGGAGGAAACGAAGAGGGGAATAGAGGTGCTAGGGTTTGAGAAAGACCAAAAAAAGAGGGGGAAGCAACTCAGAAGGGAGTTTTATAGGCAAGAGAGGTGTCGATTTGGGGAAAGATGGTGTGAAAAGGGATCATGGGGTGGCTCCACTAGAGGAGATAGGTGGTTGCAACACCACTTTTGCTGGCCTCAATACGGAGGTTGGAAAAGGGTTGGTGGCCGTCAGATGCGTTAGGGAGATTCATGGGTCAAGATCTAAGCGTCACAGATGATCCAACTAAGAACGACTGGATTGGCTGGAAGGAGGAATCACGGATTGCTGACAAGGCTAAGGCAAGGGGGTACCCCCCAAAAATGGGTTGTGCACGCCCTATTTGGGCCCAACATGGTCAAAATTGAGTTAAAATCACTGGTAAAATGAAGATCAAATTGTAACTTTCAAAAAGGCATATCTTGGCCTATGATGGTCCGGTTGAGGCATTTTTTGTATCATTGGATTCCTAATTGAATCCTCTACATCATAAAAATATTTTATAGAAAGAAGAGTTCAATGAATAGTTTCAATTTTGATTGCAAGTTGATGATACACAAAAGGCTTAACACCTAATTCCAAAATTTAGTTTAAAGTCATGTATAAGTACAAAGTGAGGTTTAAACAAAATCAATTTATCAATTGAGAATAAGGTGACTTAAAGCCATCAAGGTGATTGTGATGGAGGTTGTCGAGTATAACGAGTATCTAATGAGTCAAGATGGGCATAAATTGAATGAGGGAGAAAATATAGGTTATCGCACTACTAATCCTGACTGTGCACTCTCTGGACTACTGATGGTGCTAGCGACTGAGATGATGTTATTTTCTCTGACTTGTTGCTATATACTACTGCTCTGATATCGTGTTCAAGTGTGGGTTCAACTTAAAATCAATTGGCAATGAGTGAAGGGACTACACACCTTATGAGCCCAATGATAATCTAGAGCAACAAACATGGATTTCAACATGAACATCAACAAGGTTGGGAAAAAATCAAATTAGCATAATAACAAAAAAATCCATGTATAGTAACTCTTGGAAATAATTTCAAAAATAACCCACTTTCATCTGAAAATGCCACTTGGAATCACATTTTTTTATAGTGCACACTCCGTACGTCGGTTCCAGTACAGAAACGAGAAAATATAAATGAAAAAGACAACAAAAGCACCAAACTAGTTGGCGCTTTCACCTTGACAATCAAAGTGAAAATGCCATATGGAGCGTGTATGACCAAGAAAATGCTATTTCAAGTGGCATTTTCTACTTAAAGTGGGCCATATTGAAAATTATTTCCCTAAAGTGTTATATAGGTCATTTTTCCTAAAGAGTGTTGATTTGGTAGTTTTTGCGCAAGGTTATTTTGGAATCGGAATGTCTTCTCCTCATCCCGGCGCTAAGAGATCCTTAACACGATGGCGTGACCATGTGGGCCTCATCGCAAAGGATATTTTAGCCACTAGTACAAACTTTATTTTGGTTTCTCTTAAGCATGTTAGGAGAACTGTCAATCTTGCTTTCCATGCAGCAGCTCGATATGCAGTTGTCCGTAGGAGTTGTTTCCTTTTTGTACACTCTTTTCCTGATGAGTTGTTGAGTGATAATACTGTCAGTAATTTGATCAACATATGGTGAACCCTTCAAAAAGAAGACAGAGAGGAACAACCATCAGCAAAGCCGAAAGCACTCGGCCCATTGCCATCGTGAAAAGGCCCCGACCCATTTGATAGTCGTACCGATGACACTGAAAGTACTTTTAGTGTTTGTTATATGCATACTAGCAACACACACGTGCATATGCACGTGTCCCATTGAACATGTTTATTTTAAATATTTAAAAATCAAATTTTTGAAAAGGATAATGGTAATCGTGCCTCATTGAACATGTTTATCTTATATTAAATATTTTAAAAAAAATCCAAAAAGATAATGATAATCTCATAACTGCCAAAAAGGATAATTACTTTTTTATCATAAAAGAAAAAAATAAATTAAATAAATATAAAAGACGGAATGGTTTGTTATAGATGTAGTCAGTTGAGATTTGGGAGGAATACGTGGTGAGAGAGGAAGGGAAGTGACTCGCATTAAAAAAACTGATGAGAAGAGAGGGTATATTGGTGGATGTTCAGTTATGATTTTGAAATTAAGTCAACATTCACGGGAGAGAAGAAAAGAGAGGTTGGGGAGGGGTGGTTAGGAAACTATGTCATAGAGAAGGAGAGTGGAGATGCCACAGCTTAGGCAGGAGCTTAGTAATCAGTCATGGTGTTTGAATGTTAGGGTTGTGCAATTAAGAAAGATTACTTCAATCTCAAAATGCACCTAGGGAGGGGTGGGAGCTTTTTGTGGCGCAAAGAAGCCCGACCAGTTGTGAATTTCCATCCACGTTCTCCAGTTATGTAAATAGCAAGCCAATCGATTATTGAAGTGTCTGCCCAGTCGTCTTCACAAAATCGGAGCGATATTTGCGTTATTTCAAAAAACACGCCGAGATAACTGCATGCCTAACAAACCACTCATTCCACTTTGACTCCACGTCTCATGATCAGTTGGCGTTGTTTTAGAACTCCTCAGCTTTGGAACTACCGCATCCTGGAGATATTTTTAAACAAAGGTGTCGTGGAAACTGTAGAGATTTAAGAAGTTAAAATAACAAAAAAAAATGATAGAGAAAAAAGTCAGAAGAAAGAGGGTCAAGGAGAATGCAGGGATTTTAAATTCTTGCTTCTGATTGGTTGGAATAATTTTTCACAAAAGAAAATGGCATCGGATGTAATTTAAACAACAAACTCTTTCTTTTTATAGTAGTATAGATATAGCGGCAAGGATAATCGAAGAACTTTGTTACGATACCTATGTTGCTGGAGACCTTCGGACCTGCAATCTTAAAGCATTATGTACGGGAAGAAAATTTTAAGAAGTAAAAAGAGGCTTCTGAACCTTCCATCCACGGGGCTGCGCAAACGTTGCCGAATCAGAAGTCAAAGAACACCCGTCATAATAATCTTTTCCTACACCGGAGTAGTTGATTGAATGAGCCGTATTACAACCACAAGCAAACTAGACACCGACCCGTAAGATACGGGAACATCCAGCTGAAGCAAAACCTATTATAAAATTAAAGTAAAGTTTAAGACGGTATGAACTACTGGCAATCGTGGTTAGGATGGAAAGGGTACACGTATCTGGGGTTAGTAAACGGTCGTAGACACGGACGTCTACCCACCCAAGGAGATTCTATCATATAAACGGGTTCGGTAAGTTGCTCATTTTATTAGTTAGTCATCTTAGTATCGTTTAGTTGGATAGGTTGTTGGTTTTGGTTGGCCTTCTATCCATCAGCTAAGTAGTGGTGGAGGTTTTTCATTGTCTGAATACTTCTTCTCTTGGATACCACTGTCAACGTCAAACTTGGTGCTGCTTTTTCTGTGCTCTTCTCCATCAGGTGGAGCAAGAACAGCGCCGCGGCAACTTCCCTAAAACTAGTGCCGTACGTTGGTATCCTATACGGATACAGAGTTGCAATTTGGTAGCAGAAGAGGGATTATCATCAACAACCACAAATCGAAGCAATAGATACAAAGGATCGAGAGGAATCACGCGACGCGACGACCTCTTCCGAGCCTTCTGCCCAACGAAGAGTGCGGACCTAGTTTGCGCGCGCGCCGTACCTGCCCGGTAGCTTCGGAGTTCCAATGTTGTTTCAAACCCCACAATAGTGGTTTTATGTGTCGCATTCGCGTGAGGCACGCTCGGCGTTTGCATGACCGACCTACCATCAACAACTAAACTGATGTTACGGACGCCCTAGTCCACAAGATCATATACAAAGTAGAATCTTGTTTGTAATCAAACTAAAATTTAAACTCTTATTAATAAGGAATTGTTGAAGAAGAAGTCTCAATAGTTCGAGAAGGAGTACAAACCACTAAGAAGTAGTAAAACTATGAAAGATTATACCAGATAGAAAGTGTTGAGGCGTGCAAGTTACATTATCCTTAAGAGTATTTCCGCGGCTCTTGACGGTGAGTGTCGATGTAGTAGAGGACTACGGTGGCTACTCTCTCAGGATCCAACAGTGATTGCCGATGTGAAGCGTGCACACGCAATCATACCGATGAGCGAATGGAAGTGATCATTTTTCCAGTGAGTAGGAAAACAACAGAGAGAAAGAAGGAAACCAGAGTGTTCTGTTCGATTATTTAGAATGGTGGCGGAGTCACCATTAAATAACAAAACAAAATCCTCTTTAACAAATGTGTGTGGTTGTACACTGGTGAAAAGATGTGTTGCGGTTAGGAACCGCCCAAACGAACATGTGCAACGGGATCGGAAGAGACACAACACATGTTAAAAATGGTTCAGTGAACCAAGGAGCAAACTAACTCGGGGCCGCACCCACGCAAGGAGGCTCGGGAGGCCGGATTTGCACCCCCTGCGCGTGGCATGTAACGTGCGCCGACGCTCCCAGTTAAAGGTTCCGGATGTACTCAACCCAAATCTAGTTGGGCTGCCCCACCATGCGTGTGTGAAGTTTGTATCCAATTGTGTTTCTCAATTATCCTATGGGCAAGAACCTATATATAAGGAGGAGGGAAGTATCAACATCCCCCACTATGAGACTAAAGCATTGCCTTTACTTTTGAAATATAGCAAAACACAACAATCCCCCACTATTTCAAAAACAAAATATTAAATTCTTCAAATAATAGCTCACTGGAAGAACTTAAACAAATGACATGCATAAACTTTAATGGAACTAAGTTCTTTGAACCAAAGCATAGAGTAGATGTGTGTGATCATTAGAGAATTGATAGAACTATGTTTTTGAACCAATTTCCCTTTTATCTGATCGAAGGTTCATTACTCAAATGACATTCATAAAATAAATTATCATTCTTACATATTGGCACGTTAAAGCCAGCATCTACTAGGAATATTCATAAGTACTCTAGAGATGTGCCCAAATCTCAACAGGAGCGACCCCACTCTACACTCACATAGTTAGACCTTCATCAAGTATATATTGCAGTTATATAATACACCACCGATATTTATGAAATTCATTCAGAAAATAAATTCAACTTAATCACTGTATATTATTGTTTACATCATAAGAATGAGATATAAAATATTGCAATACATTGAGTTGAATGAGATATAAAATATTGCAATGCATTGAGTTGTCTAGTGACTTAGTTTTTCCCATTAAACATCCTTCTTGGGATCATCATTCATGAAGGTTGAGTATCTATCATTTTGACTTATGATATGGGCATAATCTCATTCTCCTTGATATTTTTTTATAACACTCCTCCATTAGACATATATTATAATTGAGTGGAAGCTTTTATAAAGCTTCCTAGTTGTCTTGGAAAGGTGACAGGTAAAAACCCCATATTTTTTGTAGTCTCAAATTAATATATTTATACCATTGTATTCAATTATTCAAATTTTAGAATGTTAAAAAAATAATCAAACTTTCCTTCTGGCTTCCCTTCTACTATTTTAAATATATTGTCTCATGTTGACTAATTTTTACCAACAACTAATTAATTTTTATATTGCATGTCTTAATTTTATTGACAGTGTGATCTATATTTATTTGAGAGTTTAAACAACTTTGAAACAAAACCAAATTTGGACCACACATTAATTACATACTCTAAATCCTTCCTAGTCAGTAAAATTCAAATTTTGAGTATCTTTTATTCATAATGTCCATATATGTATATACTTCATTTTCATGTATTAAAAGGTATGATAATGTTAAAAGATTCACCTTAATTATTTCTTTGACTCTAAAAATGAGATGATCAATATTTATTCATATTTAAGTCTATTATGCCTTTATAGAAAATTTTATTGAAGAAAGAGACTCGAGAGAAGATAATGTCATATGTATTCAATAAGGGAAAGCAAGTAATATCCACATCATGTGATTGATGAATATTCCTTTCCATGCATCCAAAATTAAGCTATTAATTGCATTGAATTTTTCTTTGTCTTTTGTGTATCCCAAAGAGGAGAGAAATAGTGAATTATACTTTATCCATTTTATTTTAAAAGCTATAAAAGAAAGTAAACTTCTTGTTCAAGCTATATGTTTATCATTTCGAATTCTACTTCTTTTATTTTCTAATTTTATTTCTTTTAAACATTTTTAAGGATGAGAGAGAGAAAGAGAAGGGAAATCATTCATTCAATATTTTAAATTAATTGCAATACATGATGGAATATGTATAAGAGAAAGTGTATTTTTCGTCTTATTTTTTTATTTGTCTTACTTTATTTTTTTCTATAAAAATATCATTCCATGACTTTTTTACATTAAGCCCTTCAACTATTGTTATTTTAATAAAAATCATTTTATAATTTTTTTGTGTGAAAGAAATTGGGGTGTTACAATTGCTCAGTAGTCTTTGACATAATGGCTTGGTCAGAGGGTCGACTAAGTTTAATTATGAATTTACATAATTTATCGAGATTATGCTATTACCGATAAGCTATCACACAATATTATGATGTACATGAATATGTCTACTCTTCCCATTATAAATTTATTTTTAGCTCTTGCTATGGTAGCTTGATTATCACAGTGAATAAACATTGATGTAGAAGGTTTCTCTCAAATGGAAAAATCTATTAGAACATGTCTTAGCCATTCAGCTTCAGTTCCTGCCTTTTCTAAGGTAATAAACTCAGATTCCATAGTGGAACGAGCTATACATATTTGCTTAGTGGATTTCCAATACACAGTACCTCCACCCATGCTGAATATATAGCGACTTGTAGATTTCAATTCATCTGAATCAAAACTTCAGATGGTATCACAAAATCCTTCTAGCACAGTTGGAGATCCACAAAAAATCAATCCATGATTAATTGTACCTTTTAGGTATCTTAAAACCCTATGAAGAACATTCCAATGATCCTTGTTAGGATTTTGAGTATATCTACTTAATCTCCCCTCTACATATGATAGATTGGGATGATGACAGTTCATTAAGTACATCAGGCTTCCAATTACCTACACATATTTGACTTGTTGCACACTGACACTTTTATTTTTCTTACGATTGCAATTAGAATTAATTAGGTGTGCTAACTGACTTACATTCAAACATTAAAAATCTTTTGAGGAATTTCTGAACATAATGTTCTTGAGAGAGCATGATACATTCATCACTTTTAAGAAGTTTAATTCCCATATTTATATCTGATTTTCCCATATCTTTCATGTCAAAATTAGAAGCCAAGATAATTTTGTACTAATTATTATAACAATATTAGTGCCAAATATAATCATGTAAAGACATATAATTACACAATCCTGATTATCAACTTTTGACTATATACATTTGTCTCCTTCATTTATATGAAAACTATACGATACAATTACTTTATTAAATTTCTCAGGCCATTATTTAGATGCTTGTTTCAAGACATAGAAATATTTGATTAGTTTGCATACCATATGTTCCTTTCTAAAATAATATAACATTCTAGTTGATCCATATAAATTTCTTCATCTAAATCTCCATTCAGAAAAGTAGTTTTAACATCCATTTGATGTATAATTAATTTCTTAATAGATGTCAAAGCAATTAAAATCATGATTAAAAAGATTCTAGTAACAGGAGAAAAAGTATCAAAATAGTCGATATCCTTTTGTTTTTTGAATCCCTTGGCAACTAATCGAGCTTGATATTTATCTAATGGACCATCCATTTTAATTTTTCTTTCAAATATCCATTTACATCTAATGGGTTTTACACCCGGTGGAAGATCTACTAATTCTCATGTGTGATTAGATAATATAGATTCAGTCTCACTATTAATTTCTTCCTTCCATTAGGAGGAATCAGATGAATTAATTACATCATTGTAAGATTGATGACCATTATCTACAATGAAGGAATAGAAATCATCACCGATATTCTTTTCCATCCTCATCCTAGTGGATCTTCTAGGTTCTACATCATCAGGTTAAAAAACATCATTAGTATTGGATGTACTGTGTATGTTCTCTAAAATTTCATTTAAAATATTCGACCCTTTTACCATAGGAGTTTTCATAGGAAAAATATGCTCAAAAGATTCAACATTTTTAGATTCATCTATAGTATTAGGTTCTGTAACATTGCTGCTACTTCGAAGTACCAAGAATCTATATGTTGCACTATTTTGTGCATAACTTACAAAAACACCATCTAGAGTTATAGATCCTAATTTTTGTTTCTTGGGTTCGGTTAATAAGACTTTAGCCAAACACCCCCACACTTTGAGATATTCCAAATTAGGAGGACAACCTTTCCATAATTCCTATGGTGTATTATTCATCTTCCTAATAGGAATATGATTTTGAATAAAACAAGATGATAAAATTACTTCACCCACTAGTTGTTGGGTGCTCCTGATTTAATTAAATAGAATTGATCATTTCCTTTAGAGTTTTTTTTACGTTTAACAATTTCATTTGATTGAGGCAAATACGGAGGAGTGTATTTATGTATGATACCATGAGTTACAAAAAAACCATTAAAAGGAGCACATTCACCACTCCTATCTGAGTGAAGATGTTTTATTTTCTTATAAAGTTGATTTTCTGCCTGTTTTTTATATTTACCAAACATCTCAAAGGCTTCAACCTTTGAATGTAATAAATATAATTTTGCATATCATGAGAAATCATCTATAAAGATAATATAGATCCTTTTTTCACCTCTAGACAAATTTCATTTTAAATCTTCAAGATTTGTGTGTACTAAATCTAATAATTTAGAATTTCTATGTGAAATTTGAGGACATGGTTTTTTATGCAGATTTAGTTTTAGCACATACTTGACATTTATTATTTAAATCAACAACACTATGTAAATCTTTTAGCAAACCTAAAGATTTCATGAGTTGTACATATTTAAAATTAATATGTCCAAGTCGATTGTGTCACATATCAAAGGATTCAAAGATATAAGCAGAAGAGGAAATTTTATTAGCAATAGAGTTTGTTACATTCAAAAGAAAGAGACCATTTGAATAGTACCCCATACCAAGGTAGTCTCCAGACATAGACAGAATGACCTTGTTTGATTCAAAGGACACCTTGACCCCAAACTTAATAAGTTGGGAGATAGAAATCAAATTAACCCTAATGTCTGGAACATACAACACATCTTTGATCAATAGAATTTTCCCAGACGTCATCTTGATCATGACATTTTCCTTTCTAGACACAAAAGAAGCATTGGAGTTGCCCATGACAATGCAATGCTCATCATGTCCTACTTCTTAGTAGGTCATGAGGTATCTCTAGTGCCACTAATTTGGCGACTAGCCTCAGAGTCGATGATTCAATCAAGTTGTTGGAATGATCCCATGGTGACCAGGCTGATGAATTCCAAAAGCATGTCCTCACTGACAAGGTTTGTTGTTGTTTCTTTAGAATCTTGAATTGTTTGTTTCTTTCTATGCCAACATTTAGGAGAAGTATGACCAGGTTTGCCACAAATATAGCAAAAAATATTCTTTTTCTTAATGTCTTTATTGCCTTTATTTTTATTTTTATTTCATTTCTTTTTCTTATTTTTCCAATTACTTTTAGACTGATCAGAAGAGTTATTTTTAACTTCACTGTTAACAAAGTTTGTAGTACATGATAACTCTTTATTCAAATAAAATTTTTCTCTAGTACAATTTTGATCTTCAACTCGAATGTATATTATTACACCATCCAGTGACATAGTCTTTCTTTTGTGCTTTAAGTTCTTGTAATATTTCCAAGAACTAGGAAGTTTTTTGAATTAGCGACCCCATAATGAAAGACTCGGGAAGATCATTTTTTTCATTTTTCAAGTTGTCTGGTAAGATATGAAAATCATGATTTTAAGTAGTTATTTCTTTATCTTCAGTCATATGGAAATTTAAAAAATTTACAACGATCAATTTTCGGGTGGAAGCCTCTTCGAGAACGTATTTCTTGTTTAGACTTTTCTAAATTTCAGAAACAAATTTATTTGGAAAGTATGCATCAAACAATTGATTTGATATCGTACTTAGAATAGCATGCCTACAAATACAATTTGCTTTTTCTTAATCAATAGATTCATTTCCATGTTTGGGTTTAGATAAAATAAATACAACATTCAAAACTTCCAAAGTAGTAAGAATTTTTTCTTGCCAATGCCTATAGCGTTGTCTAACAAAATATTCAATTTTTGTAACATCAGGCTATTGTGTTTGAGAAACAGTGATTTGTTATTATTAATCGCCATAACAGGCGTAGAAGGAGTTTCAAAACCTTTCATATTTGTACCCGTCAAAATATAAAATACTCTTAAGATTGTAGTTTGAAAAGAGGTACAAACTACTAAGAAGCAGTAAAACTATGAAAGATTATACCAGATAGAAGGCACTGAGGCGTACAAGATGCACTGTCCTTAAGAGTATTTCTGCATATCTTAATGGTGAGTGTCAAGTGTAGTAGACGACTATGATGTCTATTCTCCTAGGATCCAATAACGATTGTCGATGTGAAGCTTGCACATGCAATCACAACAACGAGCGAATGGAAGTGATCGTTTTTTCAATGAGCAGGAAAGTGGAAGAGGGAAAGAAGGAAGCCAAAGTGTTCTATTTGACTATTTAGAATGATGGAGGAGTTGTTGTTAAATAATAAAATAAAATCTTCATTAACAGATGTGTGCGGTTGTACACCGGTGAATGGATGTGTTTTAGTTTGGAACTGCCTGAACGAACAGGTACTACTGAACCGGAAGAGACGCAACACATGTAGACATGCCTGATTAAAGGGTTTCTGGATCAGCTTGGCCCAAATCCAGTTGGGTTGTCCCATCATGCGCGTGTGAAGCCCATATCCAATTGTGTGCCTCAATTATCTATGGGCAAGAATCCATATATAAGGAGGATGGAAGATCAGAATCCCTCAATATGAGACTAAAGCATTTCCTTTGCTTTTGAAATACAACAAAACACAACATTGTCAATAACTATATCAACTTTTTTTAGCAACTAAATCCTAGAAAACCTTATTGTGAACTATTTAGAGAAACAAAATGATTGGACTCATCATATGATGTAAAACAAGATGAATGGTCTCATCAGCAAGTAATTCATATGTAATCATATGTTGTTCTCTTCCTCGGTGATTGATATAACTAGCTTTCTAAAAAAAGAAAGATGAATGAATTCATTCTCAGGCTTAGTCTCATTAATACAACTAATCCTTTTTATTATTATATCAAATGAACTACATGTAGTGGTAGATCCAGAAACTCGAGGTGGGAGAGGTCAAACTTTGTTTAAAAAATGAAGGTTGGTAATATAATGTTTATTAATTCAGTTTGAACCAGTATAATTAACTAATTAGCACACATATAAATAGTGTCAAAAAATGACGAATCTTGGCAACAAACAATGGGAGGTGATGGTGTGTCCATTATGAGACCAAATATGAATAACACTGGCTTTTTTACCATAAAAAAATCAAACAACAAGTATATAAAAAGTACATATACTCAAAGAAGTGGAAATCAAAGATGTGGACCACATGATAAATTCTATAGATAAAATGACAAAAAATGAGATGAAATTTTGACGAATCAATCCTGAATTATTATTTTTCATGTCTTACTAGATAATCTATAACAAATATTCATGATGCCTTATGATAATATCAATAAATATGTAGTTATTATGAATACATTCACTTATACAAACATTTTATATATTCACCTCGTGTACAAGTAGTGTATCTTAGTCCATGTGGGTAAATTTTGTCGGGACCAACCACATTTCACATACCTTTTGCTCTAGATCATATATGTGTCTCTCAATATGGGATACCTTATCTGCTTAGTGCCTTTCATTGGCCTTCTAGTCAACTTTGGAATCACTCAATTGATCACCACCATTCCCTTTGGTTAGACCGATAACATATTCTCTTATTAATAGTTGCACATACATGAGGCAACATAACAATAGTCATGGTCGATGTAGGTTGTTATTACTTACCTTGATGTATTTTGGTAGATGTAAGTGACCAGATACCACACTTATTTTTTTATTTTTGACTTGACAAGGCATCGATAAACATTGTAAGTCACAATATATCAAATGATACCCTCAATTTAACAAATCAATGGCATACTGTGTTTATAATTATGATAGAAATAGAGTAAATTCTTGATTCTAATCATGTAGTTAGTTTCCTAGTGTGACTATTAGAATTCGTATTCATTATCCAATTAATTACTCGATGACCAAATCTTCAAACTATCTTGTGTTGACAAAAAAAAAGATGTAAAGAAAACTTCATATGTGGTATTTTGAAGTCACTGGTTGTTTCCATTTGCTATTTACATAATTATTGTCATATATAAGTCACCCTGGTTGATTGGTGATTTTTTAGTTCTCAAGTTATATTTTAAACTCACCGATTGTTTCAAGTTTTTAGATAATATCAATCAAATCTTATCCCTTTGAGCATTTGACACAAACAACCACAACAATAGGACTAAATAACAATTCTAAACCAAAATGCAACATGGTGTCATAATGGCAGGTGAGGCCATGCATAATTTAACAATGCATACTGCCTTACAACAAGTGGTTTCTTGACCTTGCTCCATTGATGTTTGGGTTTGTCTTTTGATGCTCTCTATGTGCGTTCTTTACCACTTTTCTTTTGAGTCTACCCAAGAACGCTCAACAAAAAATCACACCTCACTCCAATAACTTATTATCCTTAATGTCCTATAAATATAAAATTAAAGACTTGACGGTATCCAACAACTCCTTGTTCAAATCTTGACCCACCATTGTCCTTTTGTGCATGCACAATCTGTCAAGGCCAAAGTTTCCCATGTAAAGATAAAGATCAATGATGGATAATTTTTAGCTACCATAGGAGTTCTCTCTTTTACAAGCCTTGCTCCCTCTAAACCTGCTAATCATTTGGACCTTGAAACAAAACACCCCCAAATCCCTCCTCTTATAGTGAAACATGTGATAGATATTTCTTACTCTACCTTTGTCGCTTCCTGTGCTACGATTGAAGAGGCAGTCTTATCCTTCCAGAAAGGAAAAACTTGTGGATGTGAGGGTCTCCATGCACAACACCTTCTTGACGCTATGTGTGGTGCAACAACAACTGTCAAAGATGACTTTTTGAATGTAGTGTCAACTGTGGTCAACCTTTGACTTGCCTGTTGTTATCATGCCTCCCTATCTCCCAATGTTTCCAGTGCCCCTTTCACACCTCTTCTCAAGCTACACAAGGGAATTTAGCCTATCACAATTGGAACAATTTAACATCGCCTTGTTTCCAACATAGCAATGAAGGGTGTCTTGCGTGATGTTGTCAATTATCTTAAGGATAATCAATTTAGTGTTGGCATTCTTGGGGGTGCTGAAGCCTTTCTACATGCTATCACTTGCTTTGTCCATGATCCACATCATTTTACCACTCTTACGATGGTCCTTGTTGACTTTAGTAATGCTTTAATATGGTTGATAGATCCACCATATTTAAGGAGGTTTGTCTTCATTGCCCAACTATTAGATGTTGACTTGAGTTTTATTGCAACTCCCCAGCTCCTCTCTACATGGATTAGAGTGAGCCTCTTCTCTCCATGGCTAGGCTCCAACAAAGTGATCTATTGGGGCCACTTCTTTTTTGTTGGCTCTTCGTACTCTCATTTTGCTACTAAAGGATGAATTTCATATAAACCTTCTTTATTTAGATTTTGATGACGGCACCCTCATTGGTGACACTACCGAAGTCTCCAAGGCGCTATCTATCATCCAAGAATGAGGCCCAAACTTTGATTTTCTTATCAATATTAAGAAGACGAAAATATTTTGGCCTTCATATGATCCAAGACGAGCCCCATAGTTTTATATGTCCCCTACTAACATATCTCGGCATATGCATGTAATGAAGGTTTTAGGAGGTCCTATTTTCACATATGCACATTTTTCCTTGGAGCTTCTCAAGGAATGTGTGGTTAGAACTCTTGCCATGATGGATCACTTGGAATTCTACGTAACTTTAGGGTTAGTGAAACCATGAACTCAATTTAGTCGACGCCAATTCTAATTTTCTACTAATCTAGAGAGTGTTGGGTCTTACTCCCAAAAAAGTGCATGGGTCATAGTAACAACAACAGTAGACGTGTGTAAGGCACATACAAATTATTAACGTGCAAATAGATCACGAACAACAGATAGTGTAAAAGCACAAAGCAACAAGTAGAATTTGTTAATCATTGTAAAAGTAGCAAGAATGACATCACTGATAAAAAGTCAGTCAACAAACAGTATAAGTGACATGGATAACTTTACAACACTACTAATTAGTCAACGTATAGCTTAATTGAAGTAGATAACTTCATAGCAGCAGTAATCCGTTAATAGATAGTATAAGTGAAGTAGACAACTTCATCACAGAAGTCAGTGATGATGAAAAAGTTTCTCAAGCTCTTTATAAGGTAAAAATATTAATAATAAGAGAAGAAGGATGCACATAGAAGCAAAAGCAACACCACATAGCAGTTAAAACAACAACATATAGAAACAATAAAGTATCATGAAGATCCATAGAGCAGTAGAACTAAGTTCCTTTTCTTCTATCATGCATCTCATCTCTTCCTCTACTCACCTTACTCTATCCCCCCCACACCAACCACAAAAAGAGTCAAGAGAGTGGTTGGGGCAGAGAATAAAAAATAGTGGTAGAGGTAGTGTTTATGTAGGAAAATATGCAGAGTAGATAATCGAAAACTCGAGCTAATGTGCAAGATGATCCAGTTATATAGATCCATATAGGAAAATAAATGGACATTTTTACTACCCAGAAAGGTGACTTTTCCGACACTTAGGATGGATTAAAATAGCACGCAGTCTTTTTATTTGTCAAAAAATATAAAAAAGGATCAAATCTTTTCCAGTCAAAGCTTGGTCAAAGTCTTTACTAGTTTCTTTCCTTAGCAAATGTAACATTAGAAAGTGCTTTATTAGGGAGTAATTTTATTAAGCTAGTCATAAGGTTGGTCAAAGTGAGTGATTTATTTGATAGGGAGTGCTTTATGACACTGTTGAAAGGCTGGTCAAAGGCCAGTTTACAAATTGGACAAAGCACAATATTACTTGATGCTTGGGCATTTTTGCTCTTTGAATAGCCGGTCATTGACATTCATCCACTAAACAACAATGTTTTGTTGTTGTGTGTGTTCTTTTTTTATTTATTATATCTAAAAAAATAGCTTAGCACCTCCAACCAACTAATGGAAGGATATAACTTTAGGATAAAAAATAATGTATAAAATAAATGATAACCTAGAAAGATGGCATTATTGCCTGTCAATTTATAACCATAAAGGATCTTTGCAATGTTGATGAATGTGTTGTTTATACAAATTGGAGTCATCCCAAGTAAAACATCCTTGTTGGTTTGTGTTTGATAGAAAATGATGAGGATATATAATACAAAACACAAACATGATGGTATAAAAGGGGTTCCACCACTGACTTGGTGAAGTTTTCTACTGCTTGGATCTTCTTCTAAGGTCCATGTAGTTATGGAAAATCTCCGAGAGTGGAATTGAAATGGTACAACAACATTTCAAAAATCTAGTATCTTTATCAATAATTGGATCACAGATTCATGAGAATGTCGGTAAGCAATGACTAGATAGAAGATAGGACTCGGAGGATACACTGGTTAGTGATGACCGAAATAGACAACGCTGAAAAACATATTGGAGTATAAAATAAGAAGAGATGGGAAGAAAATGGAGATCGTGATGATGTTTGTCGAGCAGTCAAGCCAAGAAGAGACGGCGGCCACTTGTAGGTGGATGCTCTTTCTTTTTCTCCCTAAGTTAGGATCTATGTTCTATTATCAAGTGGAAAGACAATACGATGGGGAGTTTCCCTAGTGTGTAATTTATCTTATATGATAGAAGGCCAGTCCCCATCTCCTATTAATAGGATAAAGGAGAAACATACATACCAAGACAAACTCTAATGGGCCAAGACACAATTAGACCCATATTACAAATAGACCCAACAACTTAATTAACTAATTAAATAGACTCTCTAATAATTAATAGGGGTAATAAGTTTTCCGTGATGGTGGGGGAAAAATACTTTTAAAATCAAAGACAATGAGTTGGGTGAATGTCAAGGTAGATTTTTGATGATTTAGTATTATATCAGTTTTGTTTATAGTACTTTACTAACATTAAGTATAATTTCTTATTTGTAGTATCTATAAAAAACAATGATTGAGGTTGTGTCTATTATGTAATGAAATATATAGAAACCCTTGTCAAGATAGTAATGCATGATATTCAAACTATATATCAGGTAATAAAGGATTGCAATTTTATAATTGAATTTTTATCATTTTAAAATATAAATGTGCACATTTCTTTTGTAGATCTTGAACACTTAACCTTACACACCTGCGAATTTTAATAAACTTCAAGAAGAGTGGTCAGACAATTTTTTAATAAAGTGGCCATGGAATTGGATTGAATGTATATGCTAGTTCCGTTTATATATGTAGTATAAAATTCTTTCAATTTTAATTTTGTATCCGATGCGAATTTTAAATATGATCTCAAACTTGGTTAAACAAACTTTTTTGCATTTTCTTAATGTTATGGATTGTGAATTATGTAGATTTTGAATGATGTGCAATGTGTGTGAATGTCTCAATTAATTAGATGATTGAATTGTTATTGTCGAGAATGGGTATGATTTGGTAATTGATGAAAATATAAACTCAAGAAAATAGAAATAAACAGAAAATCTAACAAGCGATTTTAGTATGTATTTCATGCTTACATTTTTACATTGCAAGTCTTCTTTCTATCACTGATTTGATCTTCATAGCGTCGGAATAAAGGACCTTACAGACTTCTAAGGTCAGTTATTTTAGATAAATCGAGGCTATATTTGTGTTTAAATTTTAACTTATAAGATTGATCTTGTATACCATTAGGGTCAGTTTATTCTTAATAAATGACCTTCTAGACTTTTTAGGGTGGTTATGTTAGATAATTCGAAGCTATGGTTGTGTTCATAATTTAAGTGATACGATTGACCTCTATGATCAATTTCTTTAAGTAAATGACCTTATAGACATAGGGTTGGTTATTATAGATAAACATGGGCTAAATTTGTTTTCCCATTTTAACTGATAAAACTGACCTATATGGTCAATTTTTTAAAAATAAATGAGCTACAAACCTTTAGAATCGATTGTGTTCGATAGACCGATGTTAACTTGTTTGCATATTTAAAGTAATATTATATGTCTATATTGTCGATTTTAATAAATATAAACGATGCAATAGTGTTTTTATTTCCTCGGGTTTCTATTTGTGACAAAGCGACGCTTCCTTCTACGGTAAACAGATGGATAGATATAATTATATATATTAAAAACAGGACCGACTTAGTTTGGATAAAAAGATTACATAATCAGAAACGGATCCGTTAATCCAATTTTTATCAAAAAAAAAAAGAAGATTAAAGTTTGAGTTGATCTGTATTTACTCTTATGTGGTGCACAAGGATAGAAATCAGGGAGCCAAACAGGGGCGCTATAGACTTTACCAGATTAATTTCTTGTGTAAAGTAAATATAATCGAAACTAATAATAAAAACAAAAAGAATAGCACGCTCCTCTTCCAACCGAGCAGTGAATTTCTACTCGTTGGAAACAGGAGAATCCTGATCCGGGCGTCGCCGTAGTTGTATTATGGTCTCTTCTTCGTGACCGAACCGAAAAGGCGAAGAGAGGAAGGAAAAGGTGATCCCATTTCTCTGTTCGGACGGACAGTAGGCCCACTTCCACACTTGCACTCCCACTCCCGCCACGCAACGCTCCTCTGCTCTTCTCTCTTCCCCTCTCCTCTTGGGTCCATTCTTTGTGATTGTAGAGGAGCAGAGCTACAGAGCACCTGATCGATCGAGGATGGTGTGAATCCTTGGCCCCATAGCATATAGTAGTAGCCTGCATTTCTCAACCCCTCCAAAAACAACACTCACCGAACGAACCCTTTTCTCTTTCTCTCTTGCCCACTCCAACAACAGCTCCAGTTGAAACCCGGAACCTGTCTAGCCATCTCCTCTCTCCAGCCAGACACCTCTCCACCGTCACTCCCCTCGAACAGCGCCAGCCGCTCTGATCCTCCCGGCCATGAAACCACATATCGGTACTAGCACTTCCTCGATGGCCCCTCCTCTCGTCCCTTCCTCCGCCTCCCGGCACTCTCGGCGCTGGGCCTCAGACACCGTCCCCTCCCGTCCTTTCACGACAAGCGACAGCCCGAGCAGCAGCAGCAGCGCCCCGCCCTCGGCCGGGCACTCGGACGCGGAAGACGAGTACGACTTGCCCGGCAGCCACGACGGCGACGAGCAGCTGGTGGAGGTGACGCTTGACTTTCACGACGACAACACCGTGGTCCTTCTCCGCGTGGAACCGGCTGCATCACCACTAGGCGGCGCATCCTCCTTCGACTTCGAGGCCGGCTCAGTAGCCGTCCCCACCTCGATGTCGTCGCCTTCCTCGCCGTCATCCGCGGTGGGCCGGACCTCGTCGTCATCCCGCCTCCGTCACCTCTTCTCCGGCGTCGACCTCAGGGCGGAGGGGGCCGTCGCGAAGGCGAGGCAGTTCTCGCAGGAGCTTCGAGCAGAGCTGAGGAAGCTTTCCTGCAGGTCCCTGGGTGGTGTGGCCGTCGCAGCAGCGGGGGCCGGTGGCTCGACGCCGATGACAGCGGAGTACCAGTCGAAGCTGGAGGCCCGGGCGATCCGGCGGCACCGCGCGAGGCTGGACCGCGAGTGGTCCGGTGCCAAGAAGGCCATCCGCGGTCTCCGATTCATCAGCAAGCCCAACGGCGTGGACGCCTGGAACGAGGTGCAGAGCCACTTCCAGAAGCTGGCCAAGGACGGGCTCCTGGCTCGGTCCGATTTCGCGCATTGCATCGGTAGGATTCAATCCAATTTTGATAATGTCATTAATATGAACATAAATTCGATTTGATGGAATTATCGACGAATAAATGTTGTGTTTGGTCAGGTATGAAGGACTCCAAAGAGTTCGCCCTGGAGCTGTTCGACGCCCTGAGCCGTCGGCGTCGGATCAAGGCGGACAGGATCAATAAGGACGAACTATTCGAGTTCTGGTCCCAGATCACGGACCAGAGTTTCGACTCCCGACTCCAGCTCTTCTTTGACATGTACGTAACCACAAATTAATTCGTTAACCCTTGTGGCTTCGCTTTCTAATAATCAAAATTATTGACCGACTGATTACGACAAAAGGAACAGCGCCGTCGGGTATGATATTATTGTTGTTGCTATCCCCTGTTCCGCTTTTTCCCGTATTTACCAAAGGATTAAAAAAAGTGGGTTGTTTGTGAATACTCTTTCAGGGTGGACAAGAACGCTGATGGGCGAATCGGCGAGGCGGAAGTGAAAGAGGTAATCCCGTTGAACAATTCACTAATTAAATTCAACCTGCATTGTACTTAAAGTTGCTATTTCGCAAAACAATTCACTAACTATTTCTTCATCGTTTCATCTGTCTGTTGATTACTCTGCCTATTTAAGCACACATTGCAATTATGCATTCCATAAGAAGCAAGCCAATCAATCACATTTCGACCAATATATTCTATAATACTTTTGGTGGTTGGGTTAGGGGATCTCATTTCTCACCAAAAGCAACACTTTGAATTGTTGTCTTGGTGGATCCACCCTACCCTACCAAAGTACGATTAAGTATATAATCTAAGCCGGTGGGGTTGTTTAGAGCTATAAGATGTCTACTCCACGCTCTCTCTCTCTCTCTCCCTACCAACTCCCGTCATTTTCTCCCTCCAACCACTTAACACAAAACGAGCACGGTTTGATCAACTACAATTTGACGCATGCCGCGCCAGTCCTAGCCTTGTCATGGGAAGTTAAGCAATGCTCTAAAATATATGCCTAAACTTGGCCTGCTCCAACACATAGACATAGACATAGTAGAGTTGGAGTCAGCTGACCTTCAAAAACTCGTTTCGGTCTTCTGGATTGTAAACTCGGCAAGATAACCCCAAAGCTCTTTCCTTGATAGCAGCGTGCACTCCTCAAAATGAATTTTATTAAATCCTCTCGGGTAGTGTTGGAGCAAATTACTTCCTCGTCATTATTCACACGAGAAAGGGAAAGCAAATGGGTGTAGATGTATTGCAAAATGTTGAGGTGGGAGAGGATGCTAATTTAATTATAAATTGAGAATGTTGTGAATAAGAGATAACCCTAAATTATTATAAGATAACAAATGTTGCAACAAGTTGGGCCGCTAATTCCTTCTGGGAGAGGATGCTAATTGCAGCATGCTATATGTATGTATGGGCAAGGGGGTGAGTTTCTGTTATTTCGCAAACCAGATGTGCTGCATGATCCAACTAACATGGGACAAACACGGTAATGACACGGTCGGCTGGCCTGCTTGACTGGTTCTTGTTGGCGGGTGATTTCTACTCGGAGTCTGTGGATCACTGGATGGTGATGCAGTGAATGTGTGTGAAATTAGCACCAAGTAACTAAGATTCGGCCTGATTGGCTGAATGTCAGGGCAGGGAAAAGGCAGAGGGCATGGATCTTCTGCAGACTGCAACTCTCTGGATCGGTTGCGCCGGCTCGTAGATGACGACGTAGTGGGTAGTTGGGAGGTTGCTTTGTTACACGTGTCAAGCTACTTATAATAATAATAATAATAATTAATTAGTTCATCTCGTTCTTTTTCTTCTTGTTTTTTTTTTCTTCATTCTCCTTTTTCTAACAAAAAATAGTGCGCAGGCATCTGTCTACCTAACTGGTTATGTATCTGGCATATCATATGTCCCGCAATATAGATATTGACTCCCCTCACTGTTTTGTGTAACAGATTATCATGTTGAGTGCCTCCGCAAACAGGTTGTCAAGGCTCAAGGAGCAGGCGGGGGAGTACGCAGCTCTCATCATGGAAGAGTTGGACCCCGAAGAGCTTGGATTCATAGAGGTAATGTGTCTGTACGCCCCCAGCTACATAAAATACTAGAGCTAACAACAGATATTTCTTAAACACCAACATTCAGTTGCTAGTTTGGTCTCTATTCTATACGGTGCATGTTCTTTTTTCCTCCTCAACTACACAAATGGATGGATACATATAAATGACATGTCATCATTACGGATTGCTGGATTCAAATGTGCATTTGACCAAAATCAAATGTACACTACCTACCAACAACACACCCCCTCTTTTCTTCCCAACAAAAGCTAATTATTTGCGCCACGCTTGTTGTCAAGAATTAATAACCAATAACAGCAGAAAGCACCAGTAGAATCTTAGGCTCACGGCCAAATTGATTAATTAAAATCGATCGGCAACATGTAGAGAAGTCTTTGTAGGACCCGGGTAGCCAACACATACGTCGACGAACACACAATGATATGAATAAACAAATGCATATACTTCACCGTGTGTATTGTAGCAGCTATCTAGCTGGGGGTGGTTAACATCACATTATGGCGACGTGTCAAGTCCATTTCATTCGAACTAACACTTTCAATTGCAAAAGATAAACAAAGTTAGCTTACTCAATGTTCACCGGGGAGTAGCGCACCCATTTGAACTCCTTCTCATCACATGCTTTTGTTGGACACGGTCATAATCTCGTTGTCTCTAGCGAAGTGGTTATACCTCGACCGTTGTTACCTGAATTTGTGCTTGGGGTCAGTAGACCCGCTCCAAACCTAATGGAAAATGGAAAACAATACTCCATGTATACTTGCTTTCACACCCATTATTTACTACTACACTCTTATAAACTTGGAGTCAATAGGATGTCTTCATTATTGGAGAGATAAAAGTGGAAAGAAAAATACATGAAATAGAAAAAAAAAAGATAAATATGTTTTGTTTATAACTATCAAATGAACTTTTTGATGAAAAAAACTGTTATATTCCTTATAAAAATTACATTCTAACAACATTAATGTTGATATACTTTTGAATATAAAGATAAGTATTATATATTACAGATAATGTTCCTTTTCTTAATAATGTACTTATTAAAAATAGGTATTACATATCGTTCTTTTAATATAGTACTCATTTTTATGTCATTATCATTTAAAAAAAAATTAAAATGAGTACTATAATATATTTTTGGACATAGTATTTATTTTTTAAGTAGCACAATAACTGAAAAATGAGTGTTAAATGTTTGTTTTGTTTGGTATAGAATATATTTTTCTTCTTTACGTAGAAAATGAATACAATCCGCAAAAGAGCGACATACAATACTCAATTTTGAGTTACTGCCTTATTCAAAAAAATGAATATTGTCCCAAAAAATATAATGAATACCCATTTCAATACTTATTTTAAAATAGAATGATTTAAAAACAAATATTATATTAAAAAGACAAAATACAATACACATTTTTGAGTTAGCGTGTTATTGAAAAAAATGAATACTCTCCTCAATATGCAATGCTCATTTTTTTTTCTCTTTTCTGTATTCTTTCTGTATTTTTCCTCTTTGTTTTATATTTTCTGCCGCATGGACTGCCATCTTGATCCCAAAAAGTGGATTTGTTGGCAGGTACAGAAGAACTTAGGTGTATCACTACTCAAAACCTAATAGCTAGTAGTAGATCAAGAGAAATAATCTTCTGCTACAGCCGCTGCACGATCAAGTGGGTACAACACAGCAGTCATAAATTTTATAGCACACAGTACTTGAGACCATCCATTAATGGGCGAAACAAAAAGCTCTTCTGCTACGATACACCTGAACCACCAAGGTGCAGAATTAAAAGGACAAGAAAAGATCCACAAGTGTCGTAAAGCTTTCCACCTTTACCACCATGTGTCAACCTGTCTTTATATCCGTGCTTTTGTTGCGTCTTCTTCTTTGCTCCCCCTTCTTTAGTTGTTGCCTTCCAGCAGGAGCACGTAGCATTTACATCCCACTTGGAACTGTTTCAGCCTTCTATCTATGGAAACCATCCATCCAACCCCTTTCGTCTCTTTGCTAATAATAATAATAATAATAATAATAATAATAATCTCGACCATTGTAGCGCAAATGGTTCGGTCCGGCATGTCCTCTCCGGGGAACCCGGGTTCGAAACCTCATGTTGTGCATTGTATTTACAATCCCTGAGTCATTGACACCTGTTTGGAGGAAAGGAGGAGATTAAGTCTCCTTTTAACTAAAATAATAATAATAATAATAATAATAATAATAAAGAATGTGAGTGTGCGGCCGTGGTCGGTGGTCCTACCCATCTAGCTGATATCCGTATCGCACGCTTATTCGCTTATTGGCAATAGCAATGGGCAACTATTTTTCTGCGGCTTTTGTGAAATCCAGTGAATGAACGGCCTACTGGGCCTCAGTCATGAATGTGACATGTGGAGTAATGGATTAGTTTAGTTCCCACATGTATTCAATACGACCATCTCAATCTTGCATGTATTTCAGATGGCTCACTACATTTACATAGTCCTTATGAGACATCCACACATTCAGGGTGGAGAGTGGTATTTTATTTTCTCTTCTTCTTTATTCACCTATTGCGTCTTTTCCACCGAGTTGGTTTATTCTTTTCTTGGGTATCATGATGAAGTGTCGCGGATTATATTGCATTGCTGAAATACGGATTCCTTAATTGGACTATTATTATGATTACATGGGATTTCTAAATATGGATTCCTTAAAGAAAACAAGAGTAATTTAGCAAGTATAATGAAAAAGAGTGAACGCCTAGCTTAGAGTGTACGTAGGATTGACCCGCAACCCCATCCATGGAACCTGACTTGCACCCGACCCATAATTTTCTATGGGTGGGCTAGGATCTTGACCTTAGGGTCTTGTTTTTAATCTGAGCTAGGTTAGACTTTAGATAAATCCAAACAATGAAATTGTCCTCATAAACTATGCTCAATGGACAGTGAGCCTTGTTCTCACATTCATTCATTCATTATTCTATATTTATTTCAAACTATATTCATGCCCATTATTTATCTCAATTTATTTAATATCTTCTTTTTGATCAACCATGACAATTACGCAATCATGTTATTTTGAAATTATTTGAACAATTTTCCAAAGCATACAATGTTGTGATTTACTTTATTTATATTTTACAATAGAAAGTCATATACATAATTATTTATTGTAATTTAAATGGCATTCATGTAATGGATGATTGTTCTTATAAATGCTTTGACTCTTCATTATACAATCAACATTAAATTGACACTAAGTCCATGATGTTATCCTTTCTAATTTTTTACTTTCTCATTTTTACTCAACTATGCAACTTTGCTATACTTTTCATTTTCCAATGATAGGTACATAATTCTATGTCTTGATGGATTTGTATAATATGTTAAGATACAAAGTGGTACTCATACGTACTCCTGACAAGATAACAGTTCAACAAGAAAGCTTCCTTTAGAATCAATTTGATGTTCAATGAACGTTGTAGACTAACTTATCAATACATTCATCACATTATTAACTTAAATTGTCTATACTTATGAAACATTTTCAAGTCCGAACATAGTCAAATAATATGTATGTATATTTTGTAATATAGATATTTCAAAATATATTTATTTTATTCAAAAAATTAAAAACATAAGTATGCCACTATCTTTAATATATAAAATAATATCAGTGTGAGTTGGACCCAAATCTGGCTCACAACCCTAGTATATAATATGGACCGGATTGGGGCTTGTACAACGTGAAAATTGTCGAGCCATGACCTGACCCGCGACCCACTAGTAAAATTCAAGTTCACATTAGGATTTTAGTAAACGTGTAACCAGTGGCGGATCTATGTTGAGGCCACATGGGGCCTTGGCCTCACCCAAATAATTATAAATCTACTGATTAATCCACAATTGGCCCCAATCATTACCTGAAACCACGCACACACAACTGCAATGGCCTCACCCAAATAAAGGTAAAAACTAATCATGGCTCCACTTTTTGACCCAATCGTGCCCAGAAATCGCGCACATGACAGTTTGACCAATAAATACGGAACACTTGAATCCTTACCTGATCAGGGCGTGAATAGCGGAACATTAATTGACTGAATAGCTAGTAGTTACTGGACGTGAGCGTGAGAGGCAAGGTGGTGGGAAAATCAGAAATTAATAAAGAGAGAGAAAGTCTAATTAACTGATTTATTTATAATTTCAGAAATAATGAAATAGAACAACAAATTGTTGGTATTGCGTGTGTGTGTGTAAATAGATGTAGGTAATTAAAAATAAGTAGAGAGGGAAGTCTGGTTAATTGATGTTCCCTTTTCCTCAGACATAATTTTAAACATAAGTCAATTAAAAACAGACCTTTTTTTTGAATTCAAAAAAAAAACAGACCTTATACCACCTATACATACCATCTTTTGACTCATACCTACTTTAAGTTCAGCACAACCTCCTCTCATTTATCCTTGTAGTTCTTTGTGCATGCAAGTAAAATATAATATTGACAAATACGACTGACACTACATAATTGATTCTTACAACAAGGTTTCACATTAGAGATGGTGTTTTAGTAGATTTATTATTCATGAGTTGGTATTTTGATCTTCTTATGAAGGGATGTGATGTAACAATCATGGAATCTAATTCAACAATTTTCATATTCATATAAGTTTCTCAATTTGCATTTATTTCTGAATTTTGTGTTTTTTGATAAAATTTATATTATAAAAATTACTACATGTAGGCTTTAGGTAGGAAATCATTTCATCTATGTTTGATTGAAAGGGTCTTTTTCCCATTATGAGAATCATGTATCGTCTATATACAAATTTTGGAACAAAATCAGAAATTGTTATTAAATTTCATGTATGGAACAAATTAGTTCTTCAAAAATATTAATGTGCAAGACATTATGAAATATTTTTAGAAAAAAAAATTATCGTAATTTTTTCATAATGTGCAAGACATTATGAAATTGTCCTCATAAACTATGTTCAATGGACAGTGAGCCTTGTTCTGACATTTATTCATTCATTATTCTATATTTATTTCAAACTATATTCATGCCCATTATTTATCTCAATTTATTTAATATCTTCTTTTTTATCAACCATGACAATTACGCAATCATGTTATTTTGAAATTATTTGAACAATTTTCCAAAGCATACAATGTTGTGATTTACTTTATTTATATTTTACAATAGAAAGTCATATACATAATTATTTATTGTAATTTAAATGGCATTCATGTAATGGATGATTGTTCTTATAAATTCTTTGACTCTTCATTATACAATCAACATTAATTTGACACTAAGTCCATGATGTTATCCTTTCTAATTTTTTACTTTCTCATTTTTACTCAACTATGCAACTTTGCTATACTTTTCATTTTCCAATGATAGGTACATAATTCTATGCCTTGATGGATCTGTGTAATATGTTAAGATACAAAGTGGTACTCATACATACTCCTGACAAGATAACAGTTCAACAAGAAAGCTTCCTTTAGAATTAATTTGATGTTCAATGAACGTTGTAGACTAACTTATCAATACATTCATCACATTATTAACTTAAATTGTCTATACTTATGAAACATTTTCAAGTCCGAACATAGTCAAATAATATGTATGTATATTTTGTAATATAGATATTTCAAAATATATTTATTTTATTCAAAAAATTAAAAACATAAGTATGCACTATATTTAATATATAAAATAATATCAGTGCGAGTTGGACCCAAATCTGGCTCACAACCCTAGTATATAATATGGATCGGATTGGGGCTTGTACAACGTGAAAATTGTCGAGTCACGACCTGACCCGCGACCCACTAGTAAAATTCAAGTTTACATTAGGATTTTAGTAAACGTGTAACCAGTTGCGGATCTATGTTGAGGCCACATGAGGCCTTAGCCTCACCCAAATAATTATAAATCTACTGATTAATCCACAATTGGCCCCAGTCATTCCCTAAAACCAAACACATGCAACTGCAATGGCCTCACCCAAATAAAGGTAAAAACTAATCATGGCTCCACTTTTCGCCCCAATCGTGCCCAGAAATCGCACACATGGTAGTTTGACCAATAAATACGGAACACTTGAATCCTTACATGCTCAGGGCGTGAATAGCGGAACATTAATTGCTGGACGTGAGTGTGAGAGAGCAAGGTGGTGGAAAAATCAGAAATTAATAAAGAGAGAGAAATTCTAATTAACTGATTTATTTATAATTTCAAAAATAACGGAATAGAACAACAAATTGTTGGTATTGTGTGTGTGTGTAAATAGATGTAGGTAATTAAAAATAAGTGGAGAGGGAAGTCTGGTTAATTGATGTTCCCTTTTCCTCAGACATAATTTTAAACATAAGTCAATTAAAAACAGACCTTATACCACCTATACATACCATCTTTTGACTCATACCTACTTTAAGTTCAGCACAACCTCCTCTCATTTATCCCTGTAATTCTTTGTGCATGCAAGTAAACTATAATATTGACAAATACGGCTGACACTACATAATTGATTCCTACAACAAAGTTTCACATTGGAGATGGCATTTTAGTAGATTTATGGTTCATGAGTTGGTATTTTGGTCTTCTTATGAAGGGATGTGATGTAACAATCATGGAATCTAATTCAACAATTTTCATATTCATATAAGTTTCTCAATTGCATTTATTTCTGAATTTTGTATTTTTTGATAAAATTTATATTATAAAAATTACTACATGTAGGCTTTAGGTAGGAAATCATTTCATCTATGTTTGATTGAAAGGGTCTTTTTCCCATTATGAGAATCATGTATCGTCTATATGCAAAATTTGGAACAAAATCAGAAATTGTTATTAAATTTCATGTATGGAACAAAGTTCTTCAAAAATATTAATGTGCAAGACATTATGAAATATTTTTAGAAAAAAAATTATCGTAATTTTGTCTAAATCCTTTATATGTACTCCTTTGTGAGAAATATGAAACATTTTATAAAATTTAGTCATGATAACCGGTTGTGTGTTTTTTTCTTGTGTCGATGTTGGCAATTATTTTGGACTAACTTCTTGTATACTACAATCTGGCCTCACCCACTATAGATTTCTTGGTCCGCCAGTGCGTGTAACAACTCGAACGGATACTCCACACTAAGTGTATGGTGGAGATGGGGAACAATCTTCTGATTCCCTACTGTCACAAGTGGTCCTGACCGAAACTGCCAACCGATGTGGCTAATGTTGTTGAGTTGAGAGCGTGATGATTAGAAAGAAATAGTCAAGATAACCATACTGCACGCTGGCACCCTATCCTTGTTGCTGGTGCTTTACACCCAAACCTAGTATCCCACAGTCACTAGCTTCCATGTTACCTTTCTTCCTTATTTCCATGCTCGAGCACCACCGCCGTCCGAATGGAACGTGCATGTTGCTATCCATGTTTACAATGGCCTGCAACTCGGGTCCTTGGATAACCAACAGAATGGTGTCCAGCTTGCAAACGATTCTCTCGACGCGGCCACCGCTTTCTCTCACTTTCTCCAGCACCGCCACCACCATGTATCATGCACACACTGGTTGGCGCACGACTGCACTACAAAATGTTTGTGATTGTGACTACTACACCCGTTTTGATGGTTTTCACACGCACGGTGAATGTATTGTTACTCAGAACTTCAACTGTTCGCACACGTGCAGCTGTGGCAGCTGGAGAGCCTCCTCCTCCAGAAGGACACGTACGTCAACTACAGCCAGGCGTTCAGCCACACCAGCCAGCCCGGTGCGCAGTGCTCACTGCAGCTCCCTTCTTCGTCATCATCATGCCCGCGGAGGAGGGGTGGAGCCGGAGCCGCCGCGATACGGACGGCGAGTACAAGTGTGATGTACTGGTTCCATGACAACTGGCGGCGGCTATGGGCCCTGGCGCTCTGGGTCACAATCATGGCGGGACTGTTCGCATGGAAGTTCACACAGTACCGACGGAGGTACGCGTTCCAGGTCATGGGTTACTGTCTCACCACCGCCAAAGGGGCGGCAGAGACGCTCAAGCTCAACATGGCGCTGATACTGTTCCCAGTGTGTCGGAATACCATCACATGGTTAAGGAATACCAGGCTGGGGACGCTCGTGCCGTTCGACGACAACATCAACTTCCACAAGGTAAAATGTAAATATTGTTCGTTTGATTGCCGACGGCCCAAGCCCGTTGTAGAAAGGATGGGCCGCTAGCTGCCTATTATCTCAAACTTAGCTAGCCAAATTGTGACTGCTACGTTAGTGGGCCGCAGTTGGCCCGATCAGAAAGAAAATGGCATGTGGTTGTACTGATAATGAAATTTCAATTTTTCCTCTTCAGACCATCGCAGCCGGCATCGTCGTCGGCGTGATCCTCCACGCCGGCAACCATCTCACGTGCGACTTCCCGCGCCTCCTTGCTGCCCCAGACGGCGTCTACTCTCCACTCTCCGACGACTTCGGTGACCAGAAACCGACCTACATGGCCCTCGTCCGCGGCGTCGAGGGCGTCACAGGTGTTCTCATGGTCCTGCTCATGGCCGTCGCGTTCGTGCTCGCCACGAGCTGGTTCAGGAGGAACTTACTCAGGATGCCCAGGCCCTTCGACAGGGTCACGGGCTTCAACGCATTCTGGTACTCACACCATATGTTTGTTCTCGTCTACGTGCTTCTCGTCATACATGGCCAGTGCCTGTACTTGGTACACCATTGGTACAGGAAGACGACGTGGATGTATTTGTCTTTCCCCGTGTTGTTGTATGCTGGGGAGAGGATACTGAGGGCGTTTAGGTCGGGCCATTACCCTGTGAGGATTCAGAAGGTTGCGCTGTACCCTGGGAACGTGCTGACGCTGCACATGTCGAAGCCGTCGGCGTTTAAGTACAAGAGTGGGCAGTATGTGTTCGTTCAGTGTCCTGATGTTTCACCATTTGAATGGTAAGTTTGTAAAACCGGTTCACTGTTTAGATTCCATGTAGAGGTGGATGCAGTTGAATTTTTGTAACGATATCTGATGAACTGAATTAAACTTTTCCCAGGCACCCTTTCTCCATCACCTCTGCTCCTGGGGATAGCTACATCAGCATCCACATCCGCCAGCGCGGAGACTGGACACAGGAGCTCAAGAGGATCTTCGCGGAGGCGTGCGAGCCGTCGAATGTAGGGGAGAGCGGGTTGTTGAGGGCGGACGAGAGGACCAGAAAGAGGTATAATAATAGGGCAAAAAAACCTAAATGGCACATTTGCCATTTTTTATTCCCTAAATGACACGTTCTTGAACTTGTTGCTCAAAATGGTACATTTGCAGGCCAATGCGTCCCCTGCTGGGACGCATTACTCTCTCGGGAGGCATTGCCTTTTTTATTTTTTTAATTATGATACCATGTATACCATGTATATTATATATACATATATATGCTAAATTGCTAAATTAATATAATCTAAATTAACATATATACAATTAGCCATATATTTAAAATAATATCTTAAGATAATAAAATAATAACATAATATTATATTTATCAAAACATAATATTTATAAATGTAGATAAAAATATTCAAAATTAATAGATATAATACTAAAATTATATAATAAAGTTTAAAATTATAAAAATAAAGAAAATATATAAATGTATTTATTTGTAAACTTAGAAAAAAAATAATATAGCAATAAAAAAAAGAAAATACTAATATCAAAAATAAGAAAATAAGAAAATACTAATATAGCAAAATAATATATATATATATAATATACATAATATATATATATATACATAATATATATACATACATAATATATATATATACATAATATATATACATAATATATATGTACATAATATATATACATTATATATATATATATATGTACATATACATATATATACATATATATACATAATATATATATATATATACATAATATATACACATATATATACATAATATATATACATAATATATACATAATATATATACCAAAATTATATAATAAAGTTTAAAATTAGAAAAATAAAGAAAATATATACATGTATTTATTTGTAAACTTAGAAGAAAAAAACTAATATAGTAATAAAAATAAGAAAATACTAATATCAAAAATAAGAAAATACTAATATAGCAAAATAATATATATATATATACAAATATATATACAAATATATACAAATATTTATACAAATATATACAAATATATATATATATATACATATATATACATATATATACAAATATATACAAATATATAAAAATATATATATATACAAATATTAATATATATACAAATATATATATATACATATATATATACATATATACATATATATACATATACAGATATATATACATACATATATATATATATTATTTTTCTATATTTATATTTTCTTATTTTCTTATTTTTGATATTAGTATTTTCTTATTTTTATTGCTATATTCGTTTTTTTCTTCTAAATTTACAAATAAATACATGTATATATTTTCTTTATTTTTATAATTTTAAACTTTATGATATAATTTTAGTATTATATCTATTAATTTTGAATATTTTTATCTACATTTATAAATATTATGTTTTGATAAATATAATATTCTGTTATTATTTATTATCTTCAGATATTATTTTAAATATATGACTAATTGTATATAAGTTAATTTAGATTATATTAATTTAGCAATTTAACATATATATGTATATATAATATACATGGTATACATGGTATCATAATTAAAAAAAATAAAAAAAACAATACGTCCGGCTGCGGGACGCATTGCCCTCTTGTGGGGGCAATGCGTCCCCGGTTGGGATGCATTGCTCTCTCGGGAGAGCAATGCGTCCCAACCGGGGATGCATTGCCTCCCAAGAGAGCAATGCGTCCCAACAGGGGACGCATTGACCTGCAAATGTGTCATTTTGGGTAATAAGTTCAAGAACGTGCTATTTAGGGAATAAAAAATGGCAAATGTGCCATTTAGGTTTTTTTGCCTAATAATAGCTAGGTCCTTTCTTGATGATAGTGCTTTTCCAAGCCCACTTTATTGCAATGGAATCTCAGATAAGAGTATGCAGATTTCTGATGGTTAATCAAACATGTATGCTGAATGCAGCCTGCCGAGGCTCTTGATAGACGGGCCTTACGGTTCGCCTGCACAGAACTACAAGAACTACGACGTCTTGATGCTCATTGGCCTGGGGATAGGAGCGACGCCGTTTATTAGCATACTCAGGGATCTGTTGAACAACATCGTCAAGAGAGAGGAACTAGAGGTATATGACCGGAGCACTGATTCTCGTTTCGACTTTCCACCCAATGAGACTAGCTAGTTCTACCAATCAGAACCCAAATGATTCAGTAAATCTTCCTTACCAGGACCTTGAATCCGAGTTCAGCTATAGCAGCCTCCGGAGCTTTTTGTCTGTCGATTTGGAAGGGAACAAAATCACGCCCAAGAGGAAGAAGCAGCTCAAGACAACCAACGCCTACTTCTACTGGGTGACTCGCGAGCAGGGTTCGTTCGATTGGTTCAAGGGGGTGCTCAACGAGGTCGCCGAGCTTGATCAAACGGTAAATATAAATCCAACTTGTCACAGTTGTCTCAGTCCGCACCATTGGTTGCACTGTTTAGACACAATGTTTGCATTCCGGCTCTGACTCTTATAATTGATTCCTGTATCAGGGCATCATTGAGATGCATAACTACTTGACCAGTGTGTATGAGGAAGGCGATGCTCGCTCTGCTCTCATCACCATGGTCCAAGCTCTCAACCATGCCAAGAATGGCTTCGACATTGTCTCTGGCACCAGGGTAGGTTCTCTCAACAATTTCCTTTTACCATTTGCTAAATGCTCTATAATTTTTTGGTCATGAAAAAAATGCAAGGAATTAGCCCTCTTTTACCCGTCTTTTACTGCCAAATTACTCATGTAGTCAATTTTCCTGTTGTGTTCAAACAAACACAGGTGCGGACACATTTTTCCAGGCCCAACTGGAGGAAGGTGCTCAAGAGAGCTTGCAATAGGCATCCCAATGCTACCATCGGTATGTACTCCCGCATACAACTCTCAATCATCTCTCACAAAAAAAAAATTGTGGGCATCCTTGGATCATATCAAGTGTGCCACGTGGTTAATGCAATAGCAAAATGTAGAGTTTCTCTTGTCTCCGCTCCCCTATGTGAATTTAATGGTGTGATGATGGATGGTGTTTGTTTCTCGAGCAGGTGTTTTCTACTGTGGGAACCGGCCATTGGCACAGGAGCTAAGCGACCTGTGCAAAGAGCACAACCAAAGTGGGAGCTCCACAAAGTTGGCTTTCCACAAAGAGCATTTCTGATACAGCCGGCCTGCCCCCTCTTCTTTTGGATGTTTGGGTGGTAAACCAGTGTATATAAATGCTCTCACAGAGCTACGAAAAAGCAAGCGGGATATAAATTACCAATATTTCCCCATTAATTTTGTCTCTAATATTATACGTATACCTCTCCCATGTTGTGTGCTCTGAAGCTCGAACCAGGTAGATCTGGAATAGGACAGAGCATGTAGATAATTTAAGCATATACTACAAGGTGCACCCTAAAAAATGTGTACTTTCGTGTGGAGACAAGTTTTTTTCTCTATTCTTTTCCAACAGTAAGAATATAGGCAAAAAAATCTTTCGGCTTGTATGGAAGAGAAAAGGACGATTATTTGTCAAAAATATAAGTTTATAAGCTTGTTTTGCATTCTCGGATATCCATGCTAATACATTTATATTTACACACGCTCACAAGGGTATGACTCCACACAAAATTTTAAGATCTTATGACAATGTCTGTGTTAGTTTCATTGCATATGCCCTTGGTGTATCTACTCCATCATGTAGGGTCTCCATTAGGTTATGGAGCCATAGAAGGGTTAGATTTTCCCATAGGACCTTCATGAATGTGTGTTTCCCACCATGTCATTGTGATATAGAAGATCATCATATGACACAAACTCATGATTGTGACACTCGTATAGACCTAATGTACTCATATCCCGTCCATTGTAGAGTCTCAACATGTTTAATATCCATACTGAGACTCATACACTATAAGATGACACACCACATAATTATGGTCCCAATGATCTAAAAGTTCTTTTTTTTAAGACACAAACATGGGTTCAAAAATATCCCATCACAAATACTAGCTAGTTGTGTCTGTGTTATGCTCATTTAGTTGTCACATGTTACTCTTTTGAATATGCAAGTTTTCTCTCTACTCTTCATACATATTTTATTCCACGTTCATATCAAAACTTTCTCAATTATATGCACCAACAGAAGGCTATGCATAAAGAACTCTATGATTTTGAACATATACATATAAGGAGTGGGACCCGAGAGGGGATGCACTCCTTACTCATTTTGAAGAATAAATCATCTAATCCAAACACACTAACAAGTATGTGGGAATATGTGAATTTTCTCTCTAAAATGAATGGTATACAAGACCAATGTATACCAGCGAAATCATGAATCATGAAATATTAAATTCAAAAGTTATATATTAATCTCCCACTAGGGGCTTACATGAAAGTAGCAATGTCAGGATCTAAGTGTAGGGATATCCAACTTATTTCAAGTCTATCTTGCAACAATCAACTCCATCAAGCTAGGTTCATGTCATCATTTCAAGTATCCTACATTCTTTCATCTAAGAGGTTGGAAGCGCACCCCACAAAGAAGACAAAAATGAAAGTTGTCAGCACAAAAATGTCAGTATGAGTATGTTAATAGAGATTGAGCAATAATATGATAAAAGATAACAATTATTTATTCAAGGCATCCATCAAAGAGGGAATGTGAACATTCAAATGGGTATAAAAAAGAAACAATATGAGGTATACAAAAGATTCACTTTCCAAATATCAAATTACTAACAACATATGTCACACAAGCACAATCGAAGAAAATAGGATACATAACCCTCCATCAACAATAATCAACCAGCATGTAAGTGAGATAAACATATCACTTGTAAACATATAAATGTAGTGGTGGTTAGGACAGATAACCCAAAACTTAATAGAAAATGGCACATAACCAAACTCACATGGCAAATAAACTAGGGTGTGGGGCATATGATCCTCCATCCCAATATATATACAGTTGTTGGAGGACTAAAACCTCAATGCATTGTAGGAGGACTAAAACCTCAATGCTAATAATATCACATAGGAGAATAAGACCCCAGGGGAACAACACTAAAAAAAATCAAAGAATTATATTACTCAAGGGCTACTGAACTAACAAGCATGCATTAAATATAAAGGCAATTGAAAGTATAGTGACAAAATAAATAAATAAAAGTATTTCTATCACAAAAAATAGATAATATGAAACATACACCACATAAGTGCAAAAAATAGTTCATATCCAGAATTTCAATTCATCATAAGACCACAAAACTCCACAACTTGAAAAATAGGATTTCATTTAGTTCATGTACTCAAATTAGGGTTACCACATGAGATAGTATGAACAAAATACAAATTGGGATCCAACAATCATATTCAACAATATAAGATGATCACAAGATACCGACAAGGGGTGGCTCAAGTAGTCAAGCACAGTGTCCCCTAACAAAGGGACCCAGGTTCGAATCCCAGATGTCGCCTTGGTTTACCACCCTCCCAGATGTTCGGCCTCTGTCACGAGCATGGGTGGGGGGGGAATTCCTCTCTTAATCCCATAATATGATCACAAGATCTATATCAACATATAACTACTCGAATCAGTCAGCCTTTCAGAAGAGAGAGAAATGTATATGATAATATATCCAAAGGACCAAGAGCGAGAGAGAGAAGTTAGGTCAATTTCTCAATATGATTAAGGAGATGCAACATAACTCAAGTCATGTATACATGTGTTCAACATCAACCTTAGGTCCAATCTAGGGTTTTCAAAACACCTATTAAAACATATATTATATATATAAATATATACACATAATTGGGATTAAGTTCACATTAATTACATAAACCCTAAAATTGTCATTTTGTCATCAGTGATTTAGGTTATCAAAACCACATTATTTTGTAAATTATATTGTACCAAGTTCATAACATATTTTACTTTAATTTTCTAACTTTTGGAATATTAAAAATGAATTTAGAAAATCTAACTAAATAAATAAATCACTACATTATAATATTTATTAGATTGAAATTATAAGATAGAACTAATATTGTTGGATAGATTATAATTTTTCAATCCCAAAAATTATTTTCTTTTACTTTTCTGGGCTATATATAGTTTACTATAAATTTTAGAAGAATCTATGACCTGGAAATTCCATAAAGCCACGTATATAACACATTATATGTAAGGAAAATCCATCAGACGCGACCCTATAAACATGTGACATGTGGCCTTGGTCCCACCCAACATACGCATGGTTAGAAATGTAAGTCCAATGAAGAAAGTATCAAAAATACCCCCAATGAGGTTTCACCGAATAAACCAAGCCTAGAGGAACTCCCTTAAAACCACCAACACCCTTCTTCCTCCCTATCCCATTGGACCCATGGAAGATAGCAACTTGTTGCCTGGATCCTAAGGGATCCGGGCAAGGATAGAGGAAACAAAAGTTCTTCTGCCACCTCGACTGAATCCGCAAGGACCAATGAGGCCATTAGTTGTGAAAACTAGAGGCAAAAGTAAAATGGATTGGCGCATTGGATCTTAGGGATCAAAGAATAGAATATGGAAGGAGAAAAGAGGGGTTGGCATCATACTCACCATAGCTTAAATTTTATGTCCTTGGACATAAGCTTAGTCTAGGGGTGATGGAGGAGTTTTGGGTCAACTCCTTGAGGTTCAGAGACCTAGAAGTGCCTCGACAAACTTTGGCGGCCAACCGAGGAAGTTGGAGTTTGGGAACACAACTAGGGATCTAACCAGACATGTTGGGGGCAGGGTTGTGTTACTATAGGTGTTCGTGTAGTCTCCAAAGGCCTACATATGGGTGTGATGCTCTCGTTTTATAGGAGGACCATATGGAGATGCTTTTGCACCAATTGAGTGGACCACAATGGCTATAGGGCTATAGGTGTCAATACCCTAGAAAATATAGAATGCATCTGAGTAAAAAGTTAGTTCTAAGATAATGAGAAATAGATCACAAATAATGGAGATTGAAGGCATAGAAAATAAGTTAGGGATTCATCGTTACTGTGTGAAAAGAGAAAGGGGTGAGTCAGAGTAGGAGAAATGGTTGAAATCGTCAATCACATTCAGATCCAGACAAAGAAACACACATATATATAGAGAGAGAGTGGACCATTGGATTAGTAAACCCCAAATAATAGGAAAGAAAAGGTACATGATAGAGATAAAATTGGAAACATCAGGAAATCAACTATATTAGATCAATAATATTGCCATATTAGGGGTTATTTAATATATTTTATTTCCCTAAGTGTTTGGGGGCTCAAACAAGGTTCAAATAAAGTAAAATTTGAAACATATGCTAATTAAGGCATGTGGAACTAAATTTAATATTTGTTTCCACTTTTGATGTCATTAATAATTAATTTAATTTAGCCTTGTCTTATATTTTCTTTTCTTAATGAATTTAGGATGGTTAGCATTGTTCAAATAATGTGTAACTTGGCACCCAAGCTATTTGGGACCCAAGGAACATGATTTTACCATTTTATTTTGGTTTTGAATTTTACTTTTATGAATTATAATATCATTTCAGTTCTTATTACCATTATATTTTATCATGTTATTACATGATTATCATCAATATTCATTAAATTGTGTCCTTATCTTCACATTGTTATCAAAAAATTATCTTATATTATTATGCATGGATTTTTTTTTCTTATTTAACATATTTAGTCCATTCATTCAACATTACCTTAGATGATGGCATATTATTCATATTTATGGGCATGAAGACTCTAATTGTTATTCCAATTCATGTATTAAGCACATTAACCTATCACTAGATATATCTTGACCATTATGTGTATATTAGTTAGCTAAGGGAAAATATGTGACATATTTTTATGGACTTACTTACATGTTAGCACACATATAGGTTGTTATGATAATGCCGGTGTATTATGATATGTGATGTTTCTTATAGAACCTAACACCACTTAATATGTTATATTTGTTTTCAAGCCTATATATGCCACGAGTTACCATTGAGTTATTAATGTTACATGCATTTAATTATATATATTAAGGTATAACTTCATCTTTTTTGGGTGAAAACTAAAGAACCAAGCATACTAACCTCCTAAACACAAGAATATGATTTTTTAGAGTCCAGATGCTAGGTTTTCGTATGGTACAACACTTCAACCTTATAAGGATTTCATCCTAGAAATCTAATTATCCATACATTATCAAATAACTACTCTCTACCCCTTAATATGTACACCCTTGTAAGTCAAACTAAATAACACCAAGATACTAGGGTTACATATTCATTTTAAGATTTATGATAACTAGGTGTGTTCATGATGTACATATGTCATGCATACAAATAACAAGTCATACCCACCTAGGGTTGAATTTTAGGTCCTTGTGTTACTAACCTAACAACCTTAAGGTTCACATAATCATCCAAAAGTCATTAGATTCAACCCTATATAACTTAAGGTAGGTCAACTGAACCTTTTAAAACAAGCCTCATTTTCCTAGTCATCACTTCAACTCAAAACTAGGGTTTGAGATCTCTATTCTCACTAATTCTAGGGTTTCATCTTAAAAAATCTCACACCATCTCTTCATTGTGACTTATTTTAATAAAATATCGATAAAATATAAAAAAAATTCTTTGTACCAATACAATGGAAAATAATTTTTGATGATAAGAAACCATGCGATGTAAAACAAAGATGGTATCAAAATCAATGTGATAAGTAAGTCACAATTGTTTTCAATAATAAGATCTCATTATCCTACTACCTAAGCATCCACGTAACCTAATTCCATCCTCAAGTCAAACCTCATAACATCCAAATACACTCCACAACTAACCTACATCATAAAGTATTTGCAACTAGAGTTTCATCACATTAGGGTTCACGACTTTAGATCCTCATATATACTTCATCACTTTCAAATATTCTTCATTTATAATCTCGTCCAGGTTAAACATCTCATCTAGGATTTTTACATAAGGTAAGGGCTCTATAAAGGAACTTATGGGACAAGATAAGAAACCTAAGGGAGACTAAACTTGTAAGGAGTGGGATCCTAGAGGGGAACCACTCCCTACTAAAAATTTTGAAGAATAAAACCTCCAGTCCAAACACACCTAAAAGATATGTTGGAGTGGGTGTAAAAATTTCAAATCTTAATTAATGGTAATCAAAGAAACCAAAGAATAGCAGTAGAAGTAAAATATTGACTATATTCAATTTCTCACAAGGTTACAAAAGAACATCATAAGCTCACACAAAGGGTTTACATGAAATATAAACCACACAGATCTAAGTAGAGGGAAATCGAAACCATAACAACTTTGTCTCCAAGCTTTGGCTCCTTAACCTAGGTCCATATCTTTATGCCATGTCCTCGAAGTCCTTCACCTAGGGTTGGAAGCATACCCCAGTAAGAAGAGAAACAATAGAATACATTAGCAAAGGTTGGTATGTGCATACTAAAAAGGAAATTGAGAAAGAAAGGGATATAAAATATAAAAGGATTCCCATAGAAAAGAGAAGAGCTACCCAATTGGGAATAAAAGAAATGATTTGTAACAAGAGATAACAAATAAAATTACTTGCCATGAATAAACAATAAAGTTTTGCCACACAAGTATATATCATGAGATTAGGGCACATAACCCATCATCAAGTATCATCATACTGCCTGCATGTGAGATAAACATAGCCCTAAAACAATATAACAACAAAGTCATCCAAGTCTCATAAACTTAAAACCTAATAGAGAATGGCACATAACCAAACTCCTAAATATATATAAAGTGGGCCAAACCTCATAAATTTGAAACCCGGGTATGGGGCCACCTCCATCCCAAAAATAAAATAAGGGAACATAACCCAAAAACCAATGCAATTACACTACTCTAGTGCTACTGAATCACATAGCATGTCTAATGTAGAGGCAAGTAAAAAGTATAGTCAGATTATGCCAAAGTAATCACCACATAAGTGACCAACATATACATCCACCTCATAAGTGGGAAAAAGACATCACATGCCACTATATAGAGTTCAACGTGAGTGAAGCATAATAAAGAAGGAAGAGAATGTCCAAATATGATCACAAGATCAGTAACAAATAAGAAACTTCACATGAAGCATATTTTCCAAAAGAATAAGATGTGGTGTAGGTTAATGTCCCTAGGACCAATAGAAAGATAAAAATAGGTTATTTCTCAAAAGGAATAATAGGGGATGCAAACATACCTTATAACAAAGTCATAGAAACACTCGTCACCAAACTAGTTGTTTCCAAGATCAACTTTACCTAATTAGGACTATTCACATGTATTAGGGTTTGTCGTATGCATTAATGTAAAGAAAACCCTAGTTTTGAACTTTTTGCAAAAAACTATGATTTAGACACTAAAATCATCACCATTGATCTAGATAGCTTCTACTAATTAAGAATATATATAATTTGTATAGTTATGAAGATTAAAGTGCATTTTTGGCGATTTTTAAGCAATTAAATCATTTTCTAGAAAATCACCTTTGACAAAGATCGAAACCAAACCATGAAATTATTTTTTATTAGAAAGAACACAATTTTTTTAGTTCAGAACATATTTATTTTTATTTTTGGACAAAGGAATAAATAGTTATGATTTATTGAAATTCGGCCAATTGGAAACTGCCACATCATCAAATAACCTGAGAAAGGAAAGAGTGTGAGGCGCAAAGAGAGATAGAGAGGGGCCGACTGGTGACTTGACCCAATAAGAGGTGGCCAAATCACCAAGTTGCTTCCATGTCGACGAGATCAGGCCGGTCAAAAGCGCAATACCAAATAGAAGCAAATACTTGTTTACCTTTCCGCGCTAACAGAGAGGGAAGAGGGCGAGCGATGGGGGAAAACGGTAAAACTGACTAGGGGATTGTCTTCCTTAGCGGCCCGCACGACTGGCGCCGAGGAGCTAAGCTCCGATTGGGCATATTCATGATTCTCAACCAAACTCAAAAGCGAGGGTACCAAAAGAAAGCTAGGACAAAAACAAACTCAATCGTACCTTCAATTTGGTCGAACGGGATGAGGGAAGAGAGTAGCACGCACCACAAGTTAGAGCAAGAACCAAGTTTTCGGTGGTTGTGTGCAGAGATTCTGAGGAAATTGGTGCGAGGGATTCGTTGAAGGGGACCTAACAGAGACTAGGGTACATATATTTATAGGTGTGGGTTCGTCCCTTGGGTTTGGGAGTATGTAGCTTTGAGAGTCCAAAAAACAAGATTAGGAAAGTCATGGATTCACAACGATAGATCATGAGTAATGGCTAGATGCGTGCAGAGTCTTCTCCCAAACTCAGAGAACCAAAAATCTCAAAGAAAGGCGGAACGTGGAAGGAGAACCCCCGAAAAACTAGGATGCCCAGTTGGTGCATGTTTGTCGATTTTTCACAAGGTTGAGGACAACCCGAGAGGCGTCCGATAAAAAATCTGACAACTGCGAGCAGCATGACACATCAAATTAGATCCCAATCAAAATTGAATATAGTGAGACATTAAATCCATTTCCATTTTTTCCTCTCCTCTTTTGAGGGTGCAAACCAATTCCAATTTAATTGAAATTTTGCACAGAGGCCAAATAAAGGATGTAGATTCTAATTATGCAATTAGATTTGCCTTTTGAGAACTTTTGATGTGTTAAAAAAATCAAAAACTATTTTCTCTTTTCTCCTTTATAAATGATTATAAGATTCTCCAAATTTGATGAAACTTCACCCACAAGTCACATTAAGTATCTTGGATACGAATTTACCATCAATTTTACATATTGAAGTTGTTCATATATTTATTTAATATTTTTAAGGTTCTACACACTTTCTCTCTCCTAATTTCACCTTTTAATAAAATATCTTCCAAATTGGATGAAAATTCACCCAAAGACTATATTTATTATGTAGATTACAAATCCATGATTATTTTTCTCTGTTGGAGTCATTTATTATTTTATTTGATATATTGGGGAAAACTCAGATCTTCTCCTTCTAAATCTGAATTAAATTAATTATTATTATGTCGATAATGTGAAACTTGACTCCCAAGGCCATTGGGACCCAAGGAACATGATTTTTAACTTAGAGTTATGACACAATTAATATTTGTAGCCATTATTATCACATTATTTCATGATTATCACTCTTGCTCATTCAATTATGTTGCATATCTTAATATTATCACCAAAATAATTATGTGTAATTAATTGCACAAAATTTTATATAATTCATTATTATCTTGTGTGACATATTTTATACGTCTATTATTGGCCCAAGACTAATGTGAGAACATTAAGCCACATGAGAGTGATTTATTCATGCATTAGCTCATTATGTTTATACCAAACATCTTTTAGATCTAACCCAACCTTGGTTGGCTAAGCTCAAAAGGTCAAACTTATAGGGTAGGGTCCAAGATCCGGTATGTTACAACTCTCCACCTCTTAAAAGGATTTCATCCTCAAAATCTATTGATCAAACATCAACAACCAACTACTCACCACCCCTTAAAAGGTTTAACCTAACAAGTCAAACTAACAACTTTTAGGGTTACCCACATATCTTTTAATTGTGAATGTTATAGAGATTTACTTTATATATGTATCCAACTAACAAGTTAGAACCAACTGCTGTAAGGAGTGGGATCCTAGAGGGGAACCACTCCCTACTAAAAAATTTGAAGAATAAAACCTCCAGCCCATACACACCTAAAATATATGTCAGAGTGGGTGTAAAATTTTCAAATCTTAATTAATGGTAATCAAAGCAACCAAAGAATAGCAGTGGAAGTAAAATATTGATTATATACAATTTCTCACAAGGTTACAAAAGAACATCATAAGCTCCCACAAAGGGTTTACATGAAAGATACACCATATGAATGTAAGTAGAGGGAAATCTAAACCATAACAACTTTGTCTCCAAGCTTTAACTCCTTAACCTAGGTCCATATCTTTATGCTATGTCCTCCAAGTCCTTCACCTAGGGTTGGAAGCATACCCCAGCAAGAAGAGAAACAATAGAAGAAATCAACAAAGGCCGGTATGTACATACTAAAAAGGAAATTGAGCAATATTATGAAGTAAAGGGACATAAAATATAAATTGGCTTACCATAGAAAAGATAAGAGCTACCCAATCAGGCATAAAAGAAATGATTTGTAATAAGAGATAACAAATAGAATTACTTGCCATGAATAAACAACAAAATTGTGCCACATAAGCACATATCATGAGATTAGGGCACATAACCCATCATCAAGTATCATTGTCCTACATGCATGTGAGATAAACATAGCCCTAGAACAATATAACAACAAAGTTGGCCAAGTCTTATAAACTTGAAACCGGATAAAGAATGGCACATAACCAAACTCCCAAATATATATAAAGTGGGCCAAACCTCATAAATTTGAAACTTGGGCATGGGGCCACCTCCATCCCAAAAATAAAATAAGGGAACATAACCCCAAAAAAATGCAATTACATTACTCTAGTTCTACTGAATCACATAGCATGTCTAATGTAGAGGTAAGTAAAAAGTATAGTCAGATTATACCAAAGTAGTCACCACATAATTGACCAACATATACATCCACCTCATAAGTGGGCAAAAGACATCACATGCCATCATATAGAGTGCAACATGAATGCAGCATAATAAAGAAGCAAGAGAATTTCCAAACATGATCACAAGATTAGTTACAAATAAGGTACTTCACATGAAGCATATTTTCCAAAAGAACAAGATGTGGTGTAGGCTAACATCCATAGGACCAAGAGAAAGATAAAAATAGGTTATTGCTCAAAAGGAATAATAGGGGATGCAAACATACCTTATAACAAAGTCCTAGAAACACTCATCACCAAACTAGTTGTTTCCAAGATCAACTTTACCTAATTACAATTATTCACATGTATTAGGGTTTGTCACATGTATTAATGTAAAGAAAACCCTAGTTTTGGACTTTTCACACACAACTCCAATTTAGGCTCTGAAATCATCACCATTGATCTAGATAGGTCCTACTGATTAAGAAAACATATAATTTTATATATTTTAGAGTTATATAGATTGAAGTGCATTTTTTGATGATTTTTAAGTAATTAAATCATTTTCTAGAAAATCACCTTCGACAAAGCTCAAAACCAAACCATGGAATTATTTTTATTAGAAAGATCGCATTTTTCTAAATTTAGAACATATTTTATTTTTATTTTTGGAAAAAGGAATAAATAGTTATGATTTATTAAAAGTTGGCCGACTGGAAACTGCCACGTCATCATAAACCTGAGAAAGCAAAGAGAGCAAGGTGCATAGAGAGATAGAGAGGGGTCGGTTGGTGACTTGGCCCAATATGAGGTGGACAAATCACCAAGTCACTGCCATGTCTACGCCATCGGGCCGGTCAAAGGCGCAATACCAAAAAGAAGCAAAATACATGTTTACCCTTCCACGCGAACAAAGAAGGAAGAGGGCGAGCAAGATAAAACCAACTAGGGGATTGTCTTCTCCAGTGGTCCGTGCCATTGGAACCAAGGAGCTAAATCTGATTGGGCATATTCATGATTCTCAACCAAACTCGATAGTGAGGGTACCGAAATAAATCTAGGACAAAAATGAACTCAAACTTACCTTCAATTTGGTCGAAGAGGATGAGGGAAGAGAGTGGCAAGCGCAGCGAGTCAAAGAAAGAATCGAGTTTTTGGTGATTGTGCATAGTGATTCTGAGAAAATTGGTTCGAGGGATTCGTTGAAGGGGACCTAACAAAGACTAGTGTACATATATTTATAGGTGTGGGTTCGTCCCTTGGGTTTGGGAGTATGTGGCTTCAAGATTCCGAAAAACAAGATTAGGAAAGTCATGGATTCACATCGGTAGATCATGAGTAATGGCTCGATGCATGCAGAATCTTCTCCCAAACTCGGAGAACCAAAAATCTTGAAGAAAGGTGGAGTGTGGAGGGAGAACTCCCCAAAAAAACTAGACTACCCAGTTGGTGCATGTTTCCCAATTTGTTGCAAGGTTGAGGATGGCCCGAGAGGCATCCGATCAAAAATCCAACGACTGCAAGTTGCATGACACATAGATTCCCCATCGAAATTGAACATAGTGAGACATTAAATTCATTTCCATTTCTCTCTCTCCTCTTTTAAGGGTGCAAAACCAATCCAAAATTAATTGAAATTTTGCATAGAGTCCGAATAAAGCATGTAGATTCCAATTATGCAATTAAATATGCCTTTTGAGAACTTTTGATGTGTTAAATAAATCAAAACTTATTTTTCTTTCCTTTTTCATTAATGATTATAAGATTCTCCAAATTTTATGAAACGTCACCCACAAGTCACATTAAGTATCTTGGATGCGAATTTACCATCAATTTTACATATTAAAGTTGTTTGTATATTTATTTAATATTTTGAAGGTTCTACACACTGTCTCTCCTGATTTCACCTTTTAATCAAACATCTTCCAAATTGGATGAAAATTCACCTAAAGGCTATATTTATTATGTAGATTGTGAATCCAAGATTATTTTTCTCTTTTGGAGTCATTTATTATTTTATTTGATATATTGGGGAAAACACATATCTTCTCCTTCCAAATTGAATGAAATAAATTATTATTATGTGAATAACGTGAAACTTGACTCTCAAGGCCATCGGGACCCAAGGAACACATTTTTTAATTTATATTCCACTTTTGGGGTTTCCTTTAATGAGTTATGACATAATTAATATTTGTGGCCATTATTATCACATTATTTCATTATTATCACTCTTGCTCATTCAATTATGTTCCATATCTTAATATTATCAACAAAATAATTATGTGTTATTATTTATATGAAATTTTATATAATCCATTATTATCTCATGTGACATATTTTATGTGTCTATTATAGGCCCAAGACTAATGTAAGAAGATTAGGTTACATGAGGGTGATTTATTCATGCATTAGCTCATTAGGTTTATACCAAACATCTTTTACATCTAACCCTGGCTCAGACCAAAAGGTCAAACTTCTAGGGTAGGGTCCAAGATCCAGTATGTTACAACACTAAAATAATCAGAACTCATCTACCATGGATCTGATACCATCTTGTAAGGAGTGAACCTAAGAGGGGATCCACTCCTTACTTAATTTGAAAAATAAACCATATAATCCAAACACACTAACACGTATGTCAGAATATGTGTATTTCTCTCTCTCTCTTAAATGAATGGTATACAAGACCAAAGTATATAAACATAGCATAAATCATGACTATATTTAGTTTAGAAGATTGTGTATTAATCTCCCACTAGGGGATTACATGAATGCAACAACATCATGATCTAGGAAGAGGTATGTTCAAACTATTTTAAGTCTATCTACCAAGAGTCAGCTCCACTAAGCCAGCTCCATGTCATCATTTCAAGTCTTCTATGTTCTTTCACCTAAGGGGCTGGAATCACACCCCACAAGAGAGACAAAAATGGAAGTTGTCAACGCAATAATGTTGGTATGAGCATGTTAATGGGGATTGAGCAACATTATGATAAAGGGCAAAATTTAATTATTCAAGGTTTTCATCAAAGAGGGAATGTGAATGCCCAAATGTATATCAAAAGGAGACAATATAAGGAATATAAAAGATTCGTTTTCCATATATCAACATACTGACAAAGTGTGCCACATAAGCACAATAAAAAAATTAGGACACATAATTGTCCATCAAAGATAATCAACTTGTATAAAAATGAGATAAACATAACACTAGTGAAAATATAAAGTATGTGGTGGTTAGGGCACATAACCCAAAACCTCACAGACAATGGCACATAATCAAACTCCCATGACATACAAGTTGGGGTACGTGGCATACGATCATCCATCCCAATATATATGAGTGGAAGAGGACTAAAACCTCACATGCATGGTAGGAGGACTAAAACTTCATTCACTAGTAATATCACATAGGGGAATACGTCCCTAGGGGAATAACACCCAAAAATCAAATGGTTATATTAATCTAGATACTGAATCAATTCAAGCATGCATTAAATGTAGAATCAAGTGAAACTATAGTCACAAAATATATAATTAATGACATTTCATCTAAAAATGGACAATATGAAACATACACCACATAAGTGGGCAAAATAATTTATCTACAATTTAGATTCATCATAAAACAAAAAAATCTACAACATGAAAATTAAGATTTCATTTAGTTCAAGTGATCAAATTAGGGTTACTGCATGGGATAGTACGACAAAATGTAAATTGGGATCATTACAGTCATATTCAGAAAATATGATGATCACATGATCTATATCAGCACATAACTACTCAAATGAGTCAACCTTCCAGAAGAGAGAGAAGTTTATAGGGTAATATGTCCAAAGGACTAAGAGATAGATTAGTTAGGTCAATTGTTTAGTATGATTGAGTAGATGCAACATACCTCAAGTCAAGTCTACATTTTTTCAATGTCAACCCTAGGTCTAATCCAGGGTCTTCAAAACACCTATTAAACATATATTTAGGTTTAGAATTAAGTTCACATTGATTGCATAAACCCTAAAAATCACATTTTTTCATTAGTTTTTTAGGTTATCAAAACTACATCATTTTATAGATTATATTTTACTAAGTTCATAATATATTTTACTTTATTTTTCTAAATTTAGTGTATTAGATATAAGTTTTAGAAAATCTAAATAATTAAATAAATAAATAAAAATATAATATATATTAGATTGGAATTATATCAGTAAAACTAATATTGTTGCATAGACTATAATTGTCTAATTCCAAGACATATTTCTTTTATTTTTCAGGCTATATATAGTTTACTATGAATTTTAGAAAAACTGACCGATTAAAAAATTCCATAAAGCTACGTATATAACACATTATCTGTAAGGAAAATCCATCTGGCACGGCACTGCAAACACATGACATGTGGCCTTAGGCCCACTCAAACCCACATGTGGTTGAAAACATAAGTCTAGGGAAGAAAGTATAAAAAATACCCCCAATGAGGTTTAACTAGATAAACCAAGCCCCTGGGCACACCTGTAAAGCCACCATCACCCTTTTTCCTCCCTACCCCGATGAACCCATATAATAAAGAAAATTGCTTCCTATCTCCTAGGGGATGGGGTGTGGCTAGAGGAAATAAAAAATTTCTTCTGCCACATCGACTGAATCTGCAAAGACCAACAAGGCCACTAGTCATGAAAATTCAAAGCAAAATCAAAGTGAATCAGTGCATTGGATCTTAGGGGTTAAAGAAAATATATTAGACTAAGAAAAGTGGGGTTGGAGTCATTGACCGACCTAAATCACATCTCCAAGAAGAAGCAGATCTAGAGTAGTCAAACTCTTAAATTTATAGCATGATACTCAGGCCGCTACAACTATTATATAGGGCCAATGGAGTAAATCGGGGTCAATCCACAGGGACAAGGAGTAGCAAGTGCTACAAACATAGAATCTTGGCTTAGTTACACCAATCAAAGAGAGTAGATTAAGTTAGTTGTTCCTTAGGGAATGATGTTACTTCAACCAACAATGAAGAAAATAACTAAAAATAAGTAAGCAAATAAACAAAACAACAAGAAGAGACCAATAGTGATATAACAAGTATGGATGGGAACTTGGATTGGGTTTCGCCAACTAAGGTCTCTCACCAACATGCTATAAGACTCGTAACCTAGCTTTATGGTTGATCTTGCTCACTTAGCATAATTACATGCTTGAAACCTTAATCTAATCATGGGATGTTCTTTAATAACATGTGACTTGCTTATGTTTTCAAGTTTGGTCTAGTTTGGATGTTGTTTGAGCTAGCTATGCTTATATGTGCTTATTTTGGACCTAATTACAATTTACCCATGTTTAAGGTTTATCTTGTAATTTATCACATGCTTGATGTGCCTCACATGTTTGGCATCTTTTTGGAGAGAGTGGTTCCTCAAGGTGCTTTGTTGTATCTTGGTTTGATGGTGTGGCATCATGTGTTGATGTTATAGGGTTTGCTTGGGTGCCCTAGTTTGATGTTGACCTTGAGTGTTGACCGGTGGTTTCCCTTGATTTTTAGCGAGCATCATGTTGTTTCTTTGACCTTGGTTTCCTTGCTCGATGATGTTTGAGTGTTCCTAGTGTTCTTGGTGGTCGATGAGCCAAGGAAACCTAGGGTTTGGATGTTATGAGGTCGCTAGGTTTTGACCTTCTCTAGTCTCTATGTTCCCCTTCGATCAATGAACTTTTGGACCAATTCTTCCTTCGACCAATGAGCTTTCCTAGACCAAATAGATCACAAAGTTTTCTTATTTTTTCCACCCTTGATGCATGCATGAGCTTAATTCTTGCATGAGCAAGATATGGTGGACAAGTGGCACATGTTTACATGACACATAACCCCCTTTCCCTCTCTCTACCCTTGTATATATACTCCTATCTTTGCATGCAAGTGATCCCTTTTGCACCCTCTTCTTTATCTCTTCTCCTTAGATCTCGTCCCCCTTATGTTCTTGGTGGTGAAGAAAGGATCTTGACCTTGGAGAAGGTGGTCGAACCCCTTTGCATGATGATCTAGGGTTTTGAGCAACCCTTCTTTGGTGATCGTTTGGTGTTCCTTGTTCTTGGTAAGTGATCTAACCCTCTTGATCTTCGTTATATTGCTACCCTACCTTTCTCCTTCCTCTTGACCGAATCCATGGGTCTCCATAGTGGTGCTTCTTGAGGAACTTCTCTCTTCTTGGCTGAATTCATGGTCCTCCATGGTGGTGCTTGAGTTGAGATGAAGAATCCCTCTTTTTCTTGCATTTTCATCCAAGGTTTTTTTCCCTCTTTCTTGTACTCCTTTAACCTAGGGTTTGTTATTTTTTCTTTGAGGTGATTCTTGCTTGGCCTAAGTGGTGATCAAGCTAGGATTTTCTCTCTTGTTTGAACCTTCCTTTCTTTTGGAGTTGTTTCTTCACATCCAATGTGAGTTATATAACTTTCTCCTCGATTATTATTGCACTTAGTTTTGCATGAAAGTAACCTATCTCTAAGAAGTGGTTCCAAGTAGGATGATGATGATATCTTAGGATAAGGTTATGTTTATGTGGTGATCTTGAGTAAATAACTTCCCATTTTTTACTAAACCCTAATTTTAAGCATGTTTATCTTGTTGATGATGGAAGTGTTGATCCTTACATGCATGTGCTAAACATTGATTTTCTTCCTCATAATCATGGTTTTATTTTCTTGCTTGATGATGGAGGTTTTAGATACATGGATGATGGTATAAACATTGGTTTTCTCTCTTGCCTCATAGTTCAATTTTCTATCATGATGATGGTTGATTTAGGGTTTTGGAGTTGCTTTCCTTCTTGAGGTTTTTCTCTTGATGCTTTTGATTTCATGGTGATGTATAATCTGTTGGATCATGTGGTTTATGTTTATTTTCTCTCTCTTGATGGTTGCCAAGTTTTTGAGGCCATATTGGTCTCTAATATTTCTACACCTTGATGGTTGTTGAGTTTTGTATCTTATGCAGTCAATGATGTTTAATGTGTTTTGGGTCACTATGCATGAATCCCCTTGGTGACAGTTGAGGTGACTACATCCTTTGATCGATGAAGTGATGAGGTTCCTCTTTGATCTCCATGTACTTGTGTTCTTCGATGAATGGTGTGCTTGACACAAGTGGTCGTTGTGATGGTATGTTTCTCTTCGGTCGATGACTTGATGTGGTTCTTTTTGGTCAAAGACATGACCTTGTTTTTCTTCATTCTCTATCTGTTGACCTAGGTGGTCTCTTTGGGTGATTCACTTCTTTTATCGATGTTGATGGGGTGTTTCTCTTTGGTCAATGAAAATCCCTAGACATGATTACCTTGTGTTGTTACCTTGTGATAATGATAGTTGACCTTTTTGCTTCCAAGTATGTTGGATATGGTGATAATTAGGGTTGAGTGTTAATTGATGATTTGAAATCCTAATTCGGTTTACCTTGTTAAACCATAACCCTAATTGCAAGTACATAATGTTAATGCTTAGATCGTTTGAGTAATTAGAATGATGATAGAGTACTCTTTCTCTCCTAAACTGTTGTAACCCTAAGTAGTTATCTTATGAGCATCATAGTTCTAAAATGCATGGTTATGCCAAACTTATGTGTATAACATGTGGTGATGATTATGAGCCTTGATGAGGCATGGAGAGACAATAATGTTCTTGTAGGGAACAATGTAAATAGTCTTATGACCTTGGAAATGGCTTGGTGCCCTAATTTGAGGTGATATCCTATAGTGATGTGATGAGGGACTAATATTCCATGATAATTTGATAATGGTGATGGCTTTGTGTATGTAAGTGGAATAGTACCTTATGGTGATGTGATCAGCTTATGCTTTATATGTTTTATATCTCCTGAAGTTGCAATCTACTCGTATATTTGTAGAATCTTTATTGGGTTTGTATGTAACTTGATTGATGCAGTTAAAAGATACCTAATTGGCCTTAACTAATCAAATGGAACCCTAATCATGTAGTTTCCCTATCCATAGATCCATCCCAACATTAGAAATTAACAAATGGTGAAACAAGTATTCCTAAGGGAAACTCAGAGCACATTGAGTATGCAAGCTGCTTGGAGAGTACATCTTTGTCATCTAGATCCCAAGGTGTTTGAGAACGACTGTAGTCTTGTCTTAGTGTCATATATGTGATATGTGAGGACAGTAGTGAGAACAACTGTGGTTGTACCTCGGTGGCTGGGTTTCGAACTTTGGTGTCTAGCGTCGTGACCTGTACCTAGGAGGGCTAGAAGTTTTCAACTTGAGTATATGTTGTTGGTGGCAGTTTGACTAATATGTTACTATGATGTTTACACGTATCGATCGAGTGGGGAGAAGATCTTAGATTTTGGATCTTCCTAGATCTTGTATGGCATTGATTTCAACATAGCAATGGTCAGTTGTATTTGGGTGGAATGACTCAAATCCTCAAGGCATTAATAAAAGATCTAATACAACTATGTAGTATAACTGTGTAGGATTAAACATGATTCACATGTGATGTTTACCCTTACCTTGTTTTTATCAGTGCTTAGTTATTAATAAAATTCCGTAAGAGAAATAAACTATTATGCATGTTCTTCATGTTCCTCCTTGTCATGTTACTAAGCTTACCAGTATAGTTGTTCAACCTATTTAACATGTGTAATTAATTTCAATTATTCATTTAGTTGAATCTGCTCATCCTATTTAATAGGAATATATCTGCGGTAACAATAATCGTTGGCTGAGAGTTATATCTCTTGCTGGGACATAGGTCTCACCCTATGGGTTTCCACATCTTTTTAGGTGTTCGTCAATGATGTGGTATAGATCGTACTATTAAGGAAGATTAGCTCGAAGATCAGTAGCCATTGAAGGTTGGCTTCTTCTAGTGTTGTGTAGTAGAGTCCTAGTGTCGTCTATGTACTCTCAGGCCTGGGAGGGATGTGTTTTGTAGATGATCTGTATGATGTAACGAGGTTGTGGTAGTGTGTCATGGTTGTATATATGTTTCTTGTAAATGTGAACATGTTCTTTAGTATACAGGTTTGTGGCAGATGGCCACTATAAGATGTGAATACCTGGTAGGGTATGTGATATGTTATAGGTTGTGAACCTTAATGTAATATGTTTCCACAAAGTGATGGTTATATGAGATCGGTTTTAATTTACCTACTTTTATATCTATGTGGTTTCTTATATGTTGATCACACACTTTATTTTGAGTTATCTCGTTCGTGTGGCATCGGGATGTCACACATGCAATACACACACCCATTGCATACCATTAGTAAGATTGCAAGCAATCATGAAGTATGTCTAATCCCTCCTCTCTCGAACTTAGGATAGATCTAGATTATAAGGTTGTCTCTATCTCTCAAGATGGCAAACAAACAATAACCAAAATAACCATATGACCATTTCTCTTAAGCATTCCAACATTCTCATTCATTTATGCAACTTCATAACACTTAGATAAGGCTAGTACTACTCTTTCAAGGCACTAAAAATCAAACATCACAAGATGGTATCCAATCACACAAGTGAAACATTAAGACCGAGAGTATGGAGATAATATTTCCTAAGAGAATATATTTAATGGATATAAGTATTTATGTGTTGGGAGAGTCATAATAGCTACTCCCAACCCAAGTTAGATGTTTAGCCCCTCATGTTCATGAGCAGCATTACATATTTACAAAGGTAGTTAGACATGAGAGAGAATGACAAAATGGATGAATTTGATGGAGAAGAGTGAACAAATCTAGAGGATAAGAAGGGGATACACCAATTGTGACCACAAAGTGACCAAGGTTGAAGCATGTCTCCTTTAGATCTGGATCTGGCATGAGCATGGAGGAGTGTCTAGTCCTTCTTTCAAAGATTAGGATGATGATGTTGATGGTTGTGTGGATCATCTCTCTTTTAGACTTTCATCTTTAGAGATTTAGGATCGACGATGGATGGATGGAGGGCTCTGAAATGTGGCATCACTTCATCATATCTCACACGTTGTGACCCTTTTCATGTCTGAAGTGGGTTCCTATTCATAGGCTTGGGTCCTCGAGGCGGCAAACTGAAACCCTCAACGATCATTGGGTTGTTGAACCTTCATCAGTTGATGAGATTGTGAGCTAAGTGGTCACTAAGGTTCCATAGGTCGCTGTTAGTGATCACTTCTAGTGCTCGCTTGAATTTTGATTCTTTGTCGATCACTAAAGTTGTAGACTCAATAATCGTTGAAGCGAGTTGGTTGCTGAGAGTGCTCTGCTCTAGCAATCACTTAGGTGGTGGTCGTCGAGAATGACCAATGTGGGTAATCACTAAAGTTGTGATCCCATCAGTCACCAAGGGGGGCATGTCATGTGGTCACAAAGACATCAAGGCCACCGACCGTTGAAGTGGTAGTCTCATCAGTCCCTTAAATGAACTTGCCCTGTAGTCACAGGGACACCAAGACCATCTATCGTTTAAGTGTTGTTGTCACTATTCATCTAAATTCAAGTACTCTACTTTAGACATTCTATCCAAATTAAGTAGAAAGGGAATGTGATTAGGTAGTTATATCAAAACTTTCCAAAACAACTAGACTGTCTAGATAAAATATAATCAAATGACAATTTGATGGTAAAATGGACACTCAAATATCAACAAATTTGGATGTCATCAACTTCCCAAACTTAGAGTTTACCCTTTCCTCGGGCTAACAAATAGAATTAAAGCATTGCATAACTTTAATGGGTTTTATTAGATTATAATGTGAGTGTGAAGAATGTCATAATGTCAGCCTTAGGTTGAGAGATATGTATCATGACTATGTGTTGTCGATCCCATGACCCCCCCCTCTCTGTTTTGGAGTTGAGATACTCGTGCGATCTGCCATGACCTTTTTTTGAGGAAGGATTTCTCCGTCGTGATTCACCGATTCTCTTTTTCTATGTTGTACTTGCATAAGGTTTTGGTTGAGGTAGATTTCACACCCAACTTTTATTTTTTTTGAGAAACTAAATATTTTTCCAGGGTTGGCAAAGGCTATAGTGTTTCTTGTCCTTCTTAGGTTTCCTCAACCATGTTTACTATGGTAGAAACAATGTTACCCGATTGGGTCTTGGTGTAATGTTAGGTCATTGTGTGAGGTTCCTTTTGAAAGGCAGGTGTGTAAAAGTTTGGCTTCTAGTCCTCACTACCAGGAAAGATATATCTGCATTCTTGAGTGAAACAATACACCAATAGAGTGTAGACTTTCAGAATCTTACCAAGCACAACTCTCATGATTTTGTTCCACTCAGCTTTTATTCTTGTTCTCAGGCTTGGGGATGATGGGATTTCAAGGAAGTTTTGGGCCACCAAGACTCTTTTGATCCCAAGCAGGGATTTTTTTAACTATAAGGGGTAGTTGTTTCCTCCATGTCAGGGTTATGTTCTTTCTTACCTATACTTTGGAGTAGGGTGGTTAATCGGGAGCGTACTAGACAGAGTCCTCCTTACTTTGAGGCTTCAATCTTGGAAAGACAAGTATCTTGAAACATTGTTTGGAGGTAAGGCTGACATTGCAACATTATCACACTCAGGGTTTTAGGTAAATTAAATAGCCCAAATCCTTCATTCTTGAAAAATTTACGCTAAGAGTTAGCCTGAAGACCAGTAAGAATAAGAACAGGAGTTATGACTATGTCCAGCAAAGATGGATCTAAAATTGTCCCTGTTGTATTTGATTCTAATTGTTAGACAATTTAAAATTTTCAAAATTTCCCTAATAGGGGGGGCATGTTCAAGATTAGAATTAGATCAAAATCATCGATACTATAGAATAGGGGGATTACAAAATGAGCGAGATGCTTTATTTGAGAAGAGGGTACAAGAGAGGTACCTTTCATGTCCATTTATGAATCACCCAAACTTATCATACACTCTGTCCTGGGGTGTCAAATACATAGGTTGGAAATAAATGAGATAGTTTTGCTCTTCATTTTTTAGCTCTTTGGTTGCCCATCTAGAACGTAGCAGCATTTCGGTGTAGACACCCTGAAGAGCGTGGTACTGCTCCTGCTGCATACTTTCAATCTTCACTCCCCACTCTGCCAAGGGTGACATCTAATAGAGGCAGTGCAAACCATAGTTGTTGGATCTGTTAAGGGATTCAATGGTAGAACTGTGGTTTCTTGAAGTCATTAATGGGGTTGTGTTTGTATCCTTTGCCGTGATCCTTTACCAACACAATTTTCATTTTTGCACAGGTTTCTGCTTTCTCTTCTGTGATGCTCTTTGGTGTTGTTGCGTTAGTATACTTATTCGAGGAGCATGTGTCACAGATATTGTATAGGACTGCGGTCTTTGCCTTGATATTTATTTTTAGGTGTGTACAATGGTTGTTGTGCAAGATGGGAAGGAATATGAATTCTTGCAATGAACTCTTTAGGCATTGTCGTAGTCGCTCCTTCTCACTAGAGTCCTTGTTGCGAATGATATCGTCCACCAACATGAAGTATGCCATGTGCATATTAGGCATGTTGTATCCAAGAAGGGCCTAGTAGTCTATCATTATACTCACGACCATGTAGCCATTAGGATGTAGTGTGTCTTGCAGATCATCCCTTAGGACACATACACATTCTTGTTCAAAAACCACTTCCCCCAGTTTTTCATCCGCTTTCTAGCACTTCATTATTATCTACAGGGACTCTAGAGATAGGTCTTCACACGACCATTTGTTGAGGTCTGGGAAGCTAGCTTCTATTGTCCCAGCTGGCCCTTTAGATTGTGCTTCTTACAAGTCTTCATCATGGATCTCACCCTCGTCATGCATTGTTGTGTCTAGTTGTTTAGCAGGTTCTGGAATGGTTGTGGGAGATGGAGTCACTGAGACTAGCTGGTTCTGGGCTACAGGTTCTTCATCATTTGATTTTGGTATCTTGATGTCTACTATGTCTGTTGGCATGCTAGTTAGTACTGTCCTCCCTGTCTTTGGGACATCCTTAGTGTCCACCCTTATCTTCTTTGTTGGGGCTTCCAGACCTATTTTTGTCACCTTGTGCTTCCCCTTTGTTTTTGTTTCTTCTTCAGATAGGACATATTCAAATGTAATGGTCGCTTCAGTTTCAAGAAAATCCTATTCATATTCGGGGGACTCATGCCCTAGTAGGAGTTCATATTGATCCCTATGCAACTGTAGTTGTATCCTTTTGTCTTGGGGCATGTTGGGATGCTCCTCTAGCACCTTGTTGATCAGTTGAATTACTTCTTCTATTCCTTCTAGGGAAGTGGCTTTCCTGTCCATTGAATTGGATGTTGATGATGACATCCTATTGACTGATTAATTTTTTTATTATCAGTAATTTGAAGTTGGTTGCACTCAACCAACTAAAAAAGGTGGGTGGGTGAGAAGTGGTAGGAGAGATGTAGGCAACAATTTTAATAAAGTCAACAGTTTTTAGTAGTCACTAAGATTTTAATCAATCTCAACGATCACTGAGAATGTGGATCATCCTATACTAACATGGCAATTGCAAAGATTTAAATCTTGGTTGTCGCCCAAATTTTTAAGGGTTAGAAAGTTGACGAGAATATAGAGAGAAGGAGGTCACTGGTAATTCTGATTTTAGCAATCTCTAAAAAACATTGTAAAGGCAGTTGAATTATATCATTGGAATTCTCTATAGTCACCTAGGACTCAGTTTAAGAGGTTGCTGAGAACTCAAAATGTTCATTATGAAAATCAAGATCATTGAGAAGTCAAAGAGTACAAGTTGCTGAAAACTTTATTGATGCCCTCGTGAGTCTGTGATGAATTGTGATCATGATGAACTCACAAAATTGGTGTTTGCCTCTTTTGGCGGTGATGTTGGGTTTGAAACCCTAAAATATTGGATACAAAAGTGAAAATGATCAATCGATAGAGTCTTACGGAGGCAAGGAGTGGTTACAGGTGAAGAGAAACACTATGATGATAGAGATGAAATCATTTAAGGTTATAAGGTTACCTTCCGTTGGCAGTGGTTTGAAGGAAGGTGAATAGGGGAGGGGGCTTGGTGATAGACGGCCAGCGTTGTAGTTGCCTTGAACAACGTCGATGGTAGTTGAGGGTTTTTGGGTGGTAGGGTGTTGTCTCTTATCGGTGTCAAATTGTGCTTCAGTCTTCTCTAGAATTCTCTAGGGATTCACCACTTCTAGCTGTTAGGGTAGAAGAAAGGGTACTAACTTGAGCGGCTTTTATACACTTGGGTTTAATGGTCACTGAGAATTATTCTCAGGGGTCTCCAAGGTTTGAGTGTGCATGGTCTCTGATGGTTTCAACTAGCAATCGTTGAGAATTTCAACCTTGATGTGGTCATTGATAATTAGGGGAATTCCCAGCGGTCGCTGAAAACTGTGTGCATGTGGTTGTTAATTCCTTGATCATAGGGAATCCACTTTAGTGGTCACCAAGACATGTATCAATGGTCTTTGAGATTTTATACTTGTCGATTGTTAAAATTTCAACAATCTCAGTGACTATGATCATTGGATTAAATTAATCTCTTGAAATCTAGCATAATCATTATTTTTTTTCAACTTTATTCTATACAAACTAGAAATAAAGAGACAATGAAAAAAATGTCCAAAACTTGTGACTAAAATATAGAGAATTAAGAACACCTAAAGATTAATGGAACATGTAAAGAAAACTTTAATTTTATTCTATGTACACAAAAAATTATGAAACAAAACAAAGTTGTTGAATCTAATGATTAAACTAGTGATTAGTTTTATTCATGTGATTAGAAAGCATGAAGAGTCTATAAAAGAAGAAAAAGACTAGAAGGTTAAAGAAAGCTGAGTAATCCTTGGGTTTCCTCCCAAGAAGCATTGCTTTAGTCTTTAGCTTGAATTTCTTGCTTTGTTCCTTGAAATATCTTCAGTGGTGTAGGTGGAGATTCTTCCAATTGGAGTTCTGATCTTATCATGAAAGCTTCATACTTGTAATATCTCCTTACACAATGATTGTTCACCTTGAATGTCCCAGTCTCTTCACTACAAATTTCCATCATTCCCGATGGATATATTTTGGCTACTATAAAGGGAACAAACAATCTTGAGCTCATCTTGCCTAGAAAAAGTCTGATGTTGGATTTGAATAGGAGGACCTTGTCTCCTTCTGAAACATTCTTGCTTTTTAGATGGGCATCATGCCACACCTTGGTCCTTTGCTTATAGATTCTAGAATTTTCATAGGCATGCAGCCTAAGCTCCTCCAACTCTTGCAGTTGTTGATTTTTTTTCCTACTAAGGTTGGGTCAATGTTCAAGAAATTTATGGCCCAAAAGACCTTGTGCTCTAGTTCCACCCGTAAGTGACATGATTTCCCATAAATAAGTCGATAGGGAGTGGTTCCTATGGGAGTCTTGTAAGCGGTGGGATAAGCCCACAATGCATCATCAAGTTTCATCGTCTAATCATTTAGTGTCCTACTGATTGTTTTCTCTAAATTTTTTTTAATTTGCCTATTCGACACTTCAACTTGTCCAAATGTTTGTGGATGATAAGGTGTTTCTAATTTGTGCTTAATCCCATACTTCCTCAATAGTGCTTCAAACTGTCGTTCCCCAAAGTGGGATCCCCCATCAATAAATGATGGTGCGTGAACACCAAACCTTGGAACGATAGTCTTCTCAAATTACCTAATAACTGCCTTGGAATCACAGGTAGGGGTCACCACCCCTTCTACCCATTTGGATACATAATCGATGACAATAAGAATGTACCGGTTTCCTTTAGAAGAAGGGAAAGGACCCATGTAATCAATCTCTAGACATCAAAGATCTCTACTTCCATCTAGTCTGACATAGGCATCTCATTCTGCTTGGAAATATTCCCTATCTTTTGGCATTCATTACATGCTTTAGTGTATGCATGACCTTCCTTGAACAGATTTGGCCAGTAGAACCCCGATTGCATGACTTTTTCTATAGTCCTATCTCCACCATGATATCCACCATACGGTGAAGAATGCCATTCATGAAGGATTTTAGGGACTTCTTTTTCTGTAATACATCTTTTGTACATATTGTCTGCACATTTATTAAATAGGAATGGGTCATCCCAATAATAATTTTTCAATTCTGAAAACAATTATCAGGAGTCAATTGTTGACAAGCTAGATAGTTACAAATATCAACAAATAAGGCAGGTTGGGCTCAAAAGACTTTGCTATCATAACGGCTTCGGTGGCATAATTGTCATTAACCAACAACATATTTCTATCAGTGAATATGATCCTTGACAAGTGGTTAGCAACCACATTTTCTATTCCCTTCTTGTCTATGATCTCATGGTCAAATTCTTGTAAAAGTGGACTCCACCTTAACAATATAGGCTTGGTTTTGTTCTTCTACAACCATTATTTGATCACACTAGATCGATGTAAACCTTGACCTTTGTTCCTATCAAATATGATCTGAATTTGTCAAAGGAAAATATGATTGCTAGCATCTCTTTTTTTACTGGTGGTGTAGTTGATCTGGGCATTATCTAGGGTCTTACTAGCGTAGTATATTGCATGGTGTTTCTTGTCTTTTTCTTTGCCCAAGAATTGCTCCAATAGCATAGTCACTGGCATCACACCTTCTCTCAAATGGTAGCTCCCAATATGGTGCTTACAATATTGGAGTTGTTGTCAAAGCATTCTTTAGAGTATTAAAGGCTTCAAGACATGTATCTTTAAAGTTGAACTCAACATCCTTTACAAGAAGGTTGGATAGGGGATTTGCAATCTTAGAGAAGTCTTAGATAAACCTTTTATAATATCCAACATGTCCTAGAAAGCTTCATAGTCTAGTCACCGATTTAGGGAGTGAGAGTTTATATACTACCTCAATCTTGCTAAGATCAACTTCTATTCCCTTTTTAGAAACCTTATGTCCAAGAACAATGCCTTCTTGTACTATGAAGTGGCATTTTCCCAATTTAGAACCAGTTTCTTCACTTCACACATTTGTAGAACTAGAGATAAGCTCTTTAGAAATCTATCAAAATCAGTTCCATACATGGAAAAGTCATTCATAAAGACTTCCATTATATCTTCCAAGAAATCTCTGAAGACTGAAATCATGCACCTCTAAAACATTGTAGCTGTGTTGCATAAACCAAATGGCATGTGTCTAAAAGCATAAGTTCCATAGATATAGGTGAATTTGGTCTTTTCCTGATCATTAGGGCAAATGGGTACTTGGTAAAATCCTAATTAAGTATCCATCTAGGAAGTAAAAATATGAGTAGTGGGCCAATCATTCTAGAATTTGATCAATAAATGGTAGAGGAAAGTGGTTGTTCCTAGTGGCAGTGTTGAGCTTCCTTTAATATATGCACATACACCATCCTGTCACTATCTTCTTGGCCACTTCACATCCTTTTTTGCATTTCACAATAATCATTTCTCCCTTCTTGGGTACTACAGGAATAGGGCTTACCCAATTGTTGTTGCGAATTGGGTATATGATCACTACATCACACAACTTTATCACCTCTTTCTTGACTACCTCCCTCAACATCTAATTTAGGTTTCTTTGAGTTTGGGCTAGAGGTTTAATCATTTCTTCCAGGTTTATTCTATGCATACAAACTGATGGGCTTAAACCCTTGATGTCTTCCAAGGAATAGGGCTTACCCAATTGTTGTTGCGAATTGGGTATATGATCACTACATCACACAACTTTATCACCTCTTTCTTGACTACCTCCCTCAACATCTAATTTAGGTTTCTTTGAGTTTGGGCTAGAGGTTTAATCATTTCTTCCAGGTTTATTCTATGCATACAAACTGATGGGCTTAAACCCTTGATGTCTTCCACTGAGTACTCTATGGCTTTCATTTGTAGCTTTAGTTCACTAAAAAACTCCTCTTTTTTCTTGTCAGCCAAGGCATGGTTTATGATCACTAGATTCCTTTCTTCATCATCTAGAAACTCGTATCCAATCCTTTAGGAAGTTGCTTTAATTTTAGATTCAGCTTTGGTGCTTCCTTCTCTTTCTGCATTTTTTCTAGCGATGTATATTTTGTAGTTTCAATGGCTTCTTATTCTTCATCACTACATTCTTCTTCAGGTTAATTCAAATAGTCATGGATCTCAACAACTTCTACATCCTCAACACTGGGGTCCAGATTGTTTAATTTTTTCATGATAGAATCAACCATAACATTCTCCTTTTGAACTTCTTCACAAAATTGATAGTATCTATCCATAAAATAAGCTAATTCAGAAAGAGAAGGACCTCTCATGTAGTCTTGGACATGGAAGTCTATGTGATCATTTCCTACATAGATAGTAAAAATCCCATCCTCAATGTCAATTAGTGCTCTTCGAGATAGGAATGGTTTCCCATAGATCATTGGGCACATTGAGTCTTCCGTTATATCAATTACAACAATGTCGCATGAAATAAAGAATCGTCCCACATGGATAGGGAAATCTTCCATGATTCCTACATCTATGTGAAAGTATGGTCAGACAGTTAAATCCTCATCCCCATCTTTACCATATCTATTAATCCAAGCCTCTGTGTGACAGTCAGGGGCATAAAGTTGATACTTGCACTCAGGTCTGCGAGTCCCTGCCTTACCTCATTATCTCTAACATTGAATGAAATGGTGAATGCTCCTGAGTCTTTCTTCCTCGTTGGTATTTTTTTCTTGAAAAAGGGTGCTAGACATCTTGGCTAGCCTCATTGTTTCTATGTGGTCTCCCCACCTTCTTTTAGTAATCAGGTCCTTGAAAAACTTAGTGTAGGTCAACATCTCCTCAGTAGCGTCCAAGAATGCCATATCAAGGTGCATTTTCTTTACAGCTTCCATAAACTTCTTATATATCTTCTTCAAATAGGCCTTGATCAACTTATAGGTAAAGGGAATTCATGGTTAATATTGATCCCTATTAGTGAAGGCATCTTCAGCTGGGTCAGATTTCTATTCCTTTGGCCATATTCTTTCCCTTGACTTTCTTTTTGGCTTTATCTTTCTCAGTAAACACTTCCTCTTCTACTACTTCCTCTACTATATGAAAAACCACTAGAGGGGGGTGAATAGGGTTTTATGGATATTTTAAAATTAATTCAACTCAAACAAGAAACCACAAAAAGATTGGACAAAGGGACAAGGATTTAGAGTGGTTCAAACCTTAGCAAATACTAAGGCAGTCAATCCACTACCCGATTGCTTACCCAACCGGGATTTTGAAAGTATTTAATTTTATTACCTCGCAAGGATGTTACATAAAATTACAACACTTTCACCAAACCCTTCAGACAGCCTTCACCTAGAAGTAGTCTCACCAACCTCGAAGCAGCCTTCCTTGAAGTAACTTCAAGCTCTCCCTTGAAGTAGCCTTCCTCTTGAAGTAGCTTCCCGTTGAGACAACCTTCTTGAAGTAGTCCAAAGTCCACCTTCTCCACCTGAGAAGTCAAACCCTCTCCAATCTGTAGCCTCCAACCCTAGGAGTAGCAAGGAGAGTACAAAAAATATAAAGGAACAAGAAGGAAAAATAGAAATTACAATACCACTTGTAGCACAAGGCTTGATTTCCTATATCAAGCATTTTGATCTCCTAACCAATGTATATGGAAGTGTAGGTGCAGTGGGTAGGAGATGCTAGCCTATAGGACACGAATTTAGAGCAATGGAAATGTATAGCCAATGTTGGAATTGCTCAATTGCTCACAAGAATGAGTTTGCCAATTGCAAGTATGAATTCTCAAGTGTAGCACCAATGTGTTTTGGGTGTCCTAAGGCTTGTCCTATTTATAGGAATGGCCTATGAATGCTTAAGGACGTTCTAGACACTTTCTAGGGGGTTCTAAGTGCTCAACTAGCCGTTAGGTATCCATTAGTTGCTTTAACAACGGCTAGTTAATTAATCCTGAAAAGTGCAGACAGAACTCTTCTCGGACGACAAATTGTCGATCGAGAGTCCTTCTCGGTCGAGGATTTTTCGACCGAGGGACGTCCTAGAGAAAGTGTTTACAACGTTCATTTCCAACTCCCAACTACCTTGTCTGTTGGGTCTAACAGCTACTTGGGTCAATCTCAGTCGAAGATTTTGTCGACCGAGAGTGTCTCGGTCGAGGAGTTTGTCGACCGATAATGACCATGTTTCAATGTTTTGAACTAGGCACTAAGTGTGTGTATGAGTGTGCAGTTGTGACACTTTTTGTAGGGGATGACCTATCTAAGTGTTGTGAATGGCTAGGGAAGATCTAACGCTTGATTTACATGATATCTAAGTACTTGTACATTATATATCTTATACAAGTGTTTACATTTGATTATAATCATGAACTTAAGGCATTTTGAAGCATATAGATCTTCCAAAGGTTGTGTCATCCACCTAGTTCCTGCAACACTCAAGTAGCACATTAGATTCACAAGAATGAAATGTTTGTCATCATCAAAACAAAGAGATTATAATAATGTCCAATTTAGCCAACAATCTCCCCCTTTTTGAAGATGACAAACATTTCTTAAATATAAAATAAGGAAATATAAATCATATGAGTTTCATACTTGAGGTTTACCTTTTGTAGCCATTCTCTTGTTTTGCAAGTGTGTATTGGCCCGAGACTTATGAAACTCAATTTACTTTATGTTTTTAGTTTATATTATTTCTCCCCCTTTGTAATTTCAAAAAGATATCCAGGAAAATCACTTTGTATGACTTTTATTTCTCCCCCTTAATTTTATGCTATGCTCCCCCTTAAAGAGATATTCAATTTAAAAGCAAGGGATTAATGCAAACCGATTATTGTTAAATTTAGCCACAATTGATTTCTCAATCATTTGCAAAGGATGTTAAGCCTTGAAATGATATGAGTTCCTTTTAAGTTCATGGCATATGTGTATTGATTTCTCATTCATTTTGCAAGGGATGTTAATCCCTAAAAATGATATGAGAATCCTTTAAGCTTAGAGTACATGAAAAGTGTCTCTAACCAAATGCACGGGATGTTAAGCCCTGATTGGTTTAGAGAATTCCATTAAGAACAAGATATATATCACATTTATGAAATTTGTAGATTCATTTATTTTCATAACCAAGATTAAAAAATACTAAGGTCATAACATGTTTACAAAGTTTTTGTGAACTCCCTCTTAATCTTATAATCAAGATAATTTTAAGATGCTAAGGTTATAACAATCATTAGATCATAATAAATTAAACTTTTATGAGAGCTATGCACTAGAATCTTGTTTAATATACTAAGGTTGATTTCAAGAAAATGATTTACAAATAAGCATTTTGTCAAGCTTATTTTAGGTCAACCTTGACATCGACCATAGCGCCCCTTGGTCAAACTTGATTTCAACCAAGAGGCAATTTCTACAGATTTCCAATTTGAACACTTATATGTTAAGTATAATTTCTGCAGATTTTCAATTTAAAATGCATTTGTGCCATGAAGTTTTAATGTTTATGCAAAATGGCATTTTCATATGATCTGAATCACAATGATCAAAAAAATATCCATTCATGGTTTGTATATATGGATCAAAGATTATTGTAGACAAACCAATGAAACACAATGATTATGGCACAATAATTATGATAGAATAGTAGAAGTATATCCACAATACAATGATCAAGATGGAATCATATAACTTCATGAAATACAATGATTATGATCATTTAAATTTTAATACACATGGTTCCTACATAGATAGACCAAGAAATACTTAGGATAAACCATGTGGATTATGATAAAACAGTTATTTCCTTGATTAAACTAATCATGGTTTATATTTTCAGTTTTAAGACAAACCATGTAGAAAATATGCTTAATAAAAATTTTCAATCAATGAATAAGGTTTGTTTAAAATCAATCTTCATATAACACTTTTGCAATATGTTTAAGGATTTCATATTCACAATGTTATACCTTAATTCATTATGCAAGAAGATCAATATGTCTTGTTTCAAAGATGGTCTCCAAGATTTTTTCTTAATTTGCATATTAATAACAAATTGATAGAAAACTAGATTAATTGAAAACAGGTTCAACAGAACTTGATTCGGTCGAATTGTTTGTCGACCGAATTTATCTCGGTCGTCGTTTTTCTCGACCAAGAATGCTGTTGTTTGTACATGTTTTATCAGATTTGTCGCAAAATTGAAAATAGTAACCTGCTCGGTCGACTATTTCTCGACCGACAATGTTCTCGGTCGAACAGTTTCTCGACCGAGAATGTTTCTGTACTGTTTCAGAACTGTTTTCAGTAATTGTTTCCAAGTAAAACAAGAATATGAAAGTTAAAGTTCAATTGTGTTGAGATATGACATTTGTATATCAAGAATCAATTTAGGTCAAATCTCAACTAGTCAAATTTAAACCTCTATGTTTTAGGAACCCAAGCTAAATCATTATTCCTTTTCTTATATGGGCATGAAAAAGAGTAGTGTCCAAGACGCAAGCAATAATGACAACTAATAGAGTCAATCTCATTTCTCTTTCTAGGAGTTGAGTTGTTATTGGGTACATACATGGATTGATTCTCTAGAACTTGTGTCCTTCTCCAACTAGGTTTTTGATAAGATTTTCCCTTAGTCTTATAACCTAGTCCTCTCCTTCTAGATATATAATGTACAATTACTTAGACATCATGTAAATCAAGTGTTAGATCTTCCCTAGCCATTCACAACACTTGGATAGGTCATCCCCTACAAAAGTGTCACAACTGCACACTCATATACACACTTAGTGCCTAGTTCAAAACATTGAAACATGGTCATTCTCAGTCGAAAAACTCCTCGACCGAGACACTCTCGGTCGACAAACTCTTCGACCGAGATTGACCCAAGTAGCCGTTAGACCCAGTAGACAAGGTGGTTGGGAGTTGGAAATGAACTTTGTAAACACTTGCTCCTGGACGTCCCTCGGTCGACAAATCCTCGACCGAGAAGGACTCTCGATCGACAATTTGTCGACCGAGAAGAGTTCTATCTGCACTTTTCAGGATTAATTAACTAGCCGTTGTTAAAGCAACTAATGGATACCTAACAGCTAGTTGAGCACTTAGAACCCCCTAGAAAGTGTCTAGAATGTCCTTAAGCATTCATAGGCCATTCCTATAAATAGGATAAGCCTTAGGACACCCAAAACACACTGGTGCTACACTTGAGCATTCATACTTGCAATTGGCAAATTCATTATTGTGAGCAATTGAGCAATTCCAACATTGGCTATACATTTCCATTGCTCTAAATTCGTGTCCTATAGGCTAGCATCTCCTACCCACTGCACCTACACTTCCATATACATTGGTTAGGAGATCAAAACGCTTGATATAGGAAATAAAGCCTTGTGCTACAAGTGATATTGTAATTTTTATTTTTCCTTCTTGTTCCTTTATATTGTTTATACTCTCCTTGCTACTCCTAGGGTTGGAGGTTGCGGATTGGAGAGGGTTTGACTTCTCAGGTGTAGAAGGTGGACTTTGGACTACTTCAAGAAGGCTGTCTCAACAGGAAGCTACTTCAAGAGGAAGGCTACTTCAAGGGGGAGCTTGAAGTTACTTCAAGGAAGGCTGCTTCGAGGTTGGTGAGACTACTTCTAGGTGAAGGTTGTCTGAAGGGTTTGGTGAAAGTGTTGTAATTTTATGTAACATCCTTGTGAGGTAATAGAATTAAATACTTTCAAAATCTCGATTGGGTAAGCAACCAGGTAGTGGATTGACTGCCTTAGTATTTGCTAAGGTTGGAACCACTTTAGTAAAATTGTTGAGCCGGTGGGCATTCTCAGCAACATCTTTGTTTCCGTAGTTGAAACTAGGGTGGTCTGGCCTCTTGACGTTAACATAAGACACATTTTTAGTGTCTTCTTCATCACTATCCTTATCTGCTTGATTGTAGATACAATTGTCAACACCATGGCCTGCTTCTCTATAGGTGACACACTTCATGACTTTCTCGATCTTTCCATTTCCTTTGCTTCCAATGTTCATCAACTGCTTCACGTATAAAGAAATCTTTTGGATCTGAGTTGTTATAGCCTCTGGGGCTTTAGATTCGGTAGTAGGGCCTTCAAATGTTGCTTTCTTAGTTGAACCCCTATCACCTCTTTCATAGTCCAAACCTACTTGCAAAGTTGCCATGTTATTGATGATTTTCATGGTCTTCTTTGGATTTTGGCCGAGGAAGTCACTTCCTGTTGTGACATTCAATGAGGTTCTTTGCAAAGACGTTAGGCCATGTAAAACATGGTTACCAGAAATCCTTTGTCATAGTTGTGGTGAGGACAATTGCTTTGGTATTCTTGGAATCTTTCTCTTGCTTCATAGAGATTCTCTCCATGCTTCTACATTAACCCAATGATCTTATGCATGTTCCTTAGAGTCTTCTCAGGTGTGTAGAACTTTGTGACAAAAGCATCAACCAGTGGTGCCCAACCATTGAAGATCATGTTGGGTAGAGCAAGGCACCATAATAGAGTTTTGTCTCTCAAGGAGATATTGAACCCCTTGCAATATATCACCTCTTATTGAACCCTTCTCATCTTGATTGTGCACATATGTTTTTGAAGGCATCCAAGTGGTGGTAAGGATTCTCATTTCGGGAATTGCCTCCAAAGGTTTTGTTTTGAGTCATGGAAATTACTGCGAGCTTTAGTTCAAAGTTTGGAGTGTCAAATTTGGGGATGATGATTGGGCACCTCGATTTGTTAGTCCTAGTAGTAGCTAGATCATGGAGATAGGGACCTTTGTCATCATCGTCATCCTCATTGTTTTAATTGTCATTCTTGTTGCTGTCATTGATGTCCTCGTTGTCGTGGTTGCTCCTCCCATTCCTTCTTTCCCTGGGATGACGACCTTCATCACAACATCATTCTTCATGCTCCTCATCATGGTGTGGTATCGATATGTCGTGAGGCGGGTTTTTAGGTCTTGCTTCATCAGAGTGGCAGTCCTCATTTTCAAATTGAGGATCAGGTTGAGGTTGTTCCACCCTTGGTTTGGGGTTGTCGCCTTCTTGGCATCCACCCCTACTAGAGGGCATGTTGATGCAGGTGGGAGATGGTAGTCACTATATGCTTCTCTCCAAGCTACCTAAAAATATTTCGCACAGTCGAGTCAGAAAAAGGACATGTGAAATGAAGTATTTGAGATAGTTATCTATAGTGGATTCAAATGGTGTGGTAAAGTCTATTACTAGACTTGAGGCACATGTTTATGGTGACTAGATTTGGGTTCTTAATAGTACAATTTGCCTTGTCGCTGACAACAATGCCTACAAGTTGATCGACCTTAATCACACATCTGAAAAGGAGCAGATCTAGAGTAGTCAGACTCTTAAATTTGTAACTCGACACTGGTGTCCCCACAACTATTATATGAGGTCTGATGTAGTAAATTGGGGTCGATCCACATGGACAAGGAGTAGCAAGTGCTAAGAATGTAGAATCTTGGCTCAGTTACACCAATCAAAGAGTGTTGATTAAGTTAGGTGTTCCTTAGGGAACCATGTTACTTCAACCAAAAATGAAGTAAATAAGTAAAACAAAGTATAAAAATAAACAAAACAATAAGTAGAGACAAAGAGTGATATAACAAGTATGGATGGGAACTTGGATTGGGTTTGGCCAACTAAGGTCTCTCACCAACATGCAATACTCAAACCTATAGCAAGATTATGATCAATCATCATGTATGTATATTCCCTCCTCTCTTGAGCTTAGTATAGATATAGATTATAAGGTTGTCTCTCTCTCTCAAGATGGAAAACAAACAATCACCAAAATAACCATATGCCCATTTAGCTTAAGTATTCCAACATCTCATGCATTCATGCAATTCCATAACACTTAGATAAGGCTAGTACTACTTTTTTGAGGCACTAGCAACCAAACATCACAAGATGGTACCTATTCACACAAGTGAAGCATTAAGACCAAGAATATGGAGATTGTCTTTGCTAAGAGCAGTTCAATGGATATAAGTATTTACATGTTGGGAGAGCCTTAGTAGCTACTCCCAACCCAATTTAGATGTTTAGCCACTCATGTTCATGAGCAGCGTTATAGATTTACAATCGTAGTTAGACATGAGAGAGAATGACAAAATGGATGAAGTAGATGGGGAAGAGTGGACTGATCTAGAGGATAAGAAGGGGGATACACCAACTATGACCACAAAATGACCAAGGCTGATGCACATATCCTTCAAACCTAGATCTGGCGTGGGCATGGAGGAGTGGCTTGTCTTTCTTTCAAAGAACAGGTTAATGATGTTGGTGATGGTTTGGATCCTCTCTCTCTTCTGGGCTTTCATCTTTAGAGATGTAGGACCAAAGATGGATGGATGGAGGGCTTTGGAATGTGGCAGCAATTCATCGTCTCTCACACGTCATAACCCTTTTCATGGATGAAGCAGGTGGCTATTTATAGGTGTGGGTCCTCAAGCCGACTGAGTTAAACCCTCAGTGATAATTAATTTGTTGAACCTTCATCATTTGATGAGCTTGTGAGCTAAGTGGTCTCTAAGGTTTCATTGATCATGGTTAGTGATCACTTCTAGTGGTTGCTTGAATTTTTATTTTTTTCGATCGCTAAAGATGCATAATCAGTGATCGTTGAAGAGAGTTGGTCGCTGAGAGTGCTCTGCTCTAGCGATTTCTTGGGTGGTGGCCGCTAAGAAAGACTGATGTGGGTAACTACTGAAGCTGCGATCCCAACAATCTCCAACATGGTCTAGTCATGCGGTCGTAGAAACATTAAGGCCATCGACCACTGAGGTGGTAGTCTCACCGGTCCCTAAAATGAACTTATCCTGCGGTCGTAGTGACATCAAGACCATCGACTGTTGAAGTGTTGTTGTCATCGGTCATCTAAATTCAAGTCCTCTTCTTTAGATATTCTGTCCAAATTAAGTAGAAATGGAATGGAATTAGGTAGTTATATCAAAACTTCCCAAAACAACCAGATTGTATAGATAAAATATAATCAAATGATAGTTTGATGGTAAAATAGGCACCCAAACATCCACAAAATTGTATGTTATTAGTCATACTTACCATATCTTGAAATTGAAGTCCAGGAAGATTCATCTATCTCATGAAGGAGTTCTAGATCAAATTGGTGAGGTTCACATACCTAAAATTTCCATGATGAACTCTGACCGCCAACCGAGGAGTTGGAGTTTGGGAACACAACCATGGATCTAACTAGAACACATTGGGGTGGAGTTGTGTTCCTTTCGGCATTCTTGTAGTTTCTGAAGGCATAAATATGGGTGTGATGATCTAGTTTTATAGCAGCACCAAATAAGATGCTTCTGTACTGGCTCAGTGGACCTTGGTGGCTATAGGGATATAGGTGTCAATACCCTAGAAAATTAAGTATGAACTAATGTGGAAAGATGGTTTGAAGATAATAGAAAAGAGATCTTGAAGAAAGGAAAAGCATAGGTAGAGAGAACAAGTTAGGGATTTTGGTGTTACTTTGTGAAGAGAGAAATGGGGGAGTCATAGGTAGGAGTATAGGTTGAAATTGTTGACCACATCTGGGTCCAATGAAAGAAACACACACACAGAGTGGACCGTCAGATCAATAAACCCACATGTAAAAAGGAAAGAAAAGGGGCATGATATAAATAAATTTGGAAACAATAGGAAATTTACTGTATTAAGCCAATTAATTGCCGTATTAGGGGTTATTTAATATATTTTCTTTCCCTAAGTATTTAGGGGGCTCAAACATGGTTCAAATAAAGTGAAATTTGAAACATAAGCTAATTAAGGCATGCATAATCCAAATTTGAGTTTTTTTTCACTTTTGATGTCATTCAATAATTAGTTTACTATTTTGACCTTATCGTATATTTTGTTTTCTTAAATAATTTAGGATAGTGAGACGTTTTTAAAATATTGTGAAACTTGGCATACAAGCTAATTTGGGCCCAAGGAATACAATTTTATGATTATATATTGGTTAAGAAGTGTCCTTAAATGAATTCTAATAACAAATGGATTTAGGCTTATTACCATTAGATTTTATCATGTTATTACACCATTATTATCAACATTCATTAATCTATGTCCTATTATATTCACACTATTACCGAAAGAGTTATCTTTTATTATTATACACAAATTTCCATATTTTACTTAACATATGTAATCCATTAATTCAACATTAACTTAGAGGACGACACACTATTCATATTTATGGACATGAAAACTCTAACGTTATTCAAATTCATGTATTAAGAACATTAACCTCTGACTAGACATATCTTGACCATTATGTGTATATTAGTTAGCAAGGGAAAATATGCATGACATATTTCATGGACTTACTGACATATATATTATTATGCTAATGTGAGTGTATTATGATATGTGATGTTTCTTATAGAGTCTAACACCAATTAATATGTTATATATACTTTCAATCATATATATCCTATGGGTTACCATTGAGTTATTCATGTTACATGCATATAAACATTAAGGTAAACTTCATCCTTGTTTGGGTCAAAACTAAACAACAAGGCATACTAACCTCCTAAACATGAAAATAGGATTTTATAGAGGAGAGATTCTACGTTTTGGTATTTTACAATACTCACACTTGGGATCTTGTTTCTCTAACACATAGACTTCACATGTTAGTTGCAAAATGGCTTTACAAGGTAAAATACATGGATGATGTAGTGATTGAAAAATACAAAGTATACCTATTTGCTCGGGGTTTCACTCATGAAAATGACAAAAAACTATGAGGAAAAACTTTCACTAAGTGCTTATTGATCACTATTATAACTCTTCAAGTTGTTTAGCAACCTATCAATAATCCTTATACCAGATGAATGTTCACAATGCTTTTCTACTGGGACAAGTCTTAGATATATTACACATGGCTCCTCAACCTAGACTAGTAGTATCCTATATCATGTTTTGTAGTCTTCACATAGCCCTTTATGAACTCAATAAGACACCCAAGGCCCAGTTTTAATGCTTCAGACAATCCATCACTTAAACAAATTATACCTAAAGATTATATGATTGTTTATTGTTTGAGCACAATACACTTCTGAGAGCATCATTCTAGTTCTATATATGGATGACATGAATATAAAAGGATGTGATGTAAAATGGACCAATGAATTACATATTATCTTGCTAAACAATTTCACACCTTTGGAAACTTTATGATTTTTTTTTCATATTGGAGATTGCTCATGGGAACAAGGAAATTTTGGTCTCTTAGTACAAATATGTAACATATATCATTGATCATGTCAAGATATATGACTTGCGATATGTAGAAACACACCTTGAACGTCATGTGAAATTACACCTGACTAGTGGTGAGACAATGCTTGGTCATGCAAATTATCATTAACTAAAAAGGAAACTATTGTATTTGCACATCACTAGGTTTGACATTCAAACATTATCAACAATGTTTCATAGTTCTTATCTTCTCCTTGAAGTGTCTACTATGCTAATGTAATCATATAATATGCTATACATGGTTAACAATCACATAGTCTATAATCATAAGCTCTTCCTACAATGTTACCATGGAATATATGGTGACTCGACTCGATGCCTAACCGATGCATGCTCCACCGCTAGTCTTTATCTTCTTTTTAGTTATTCTTTACTTTCATGAAGGAGCAAGAAACAAAATGTTATATCTTATTTTTCCTCTGAGATAGAGTATACATCATTATGTGACACCATTCAAGAAATAGTTCACATTTTTGGCTTCTAAGTGATATGATTTTTTTTGCTACACCTATGTTTTGTGACAATAAGAGAGAAATATAAATTGTCAATGATCTAATTTTTCATGATAGAAATAAGAATGTGGAGATAGACTATCACATCGTGAGAGAAAAACATCTACCAAGAATCATCATTCTCTCTATCATGGACTCTATAGGTCATGTTACAAACCCGTTCACATAGATTCACACCGCATAAAATCACAACAACTAGATTCATACACTATGTGTCTTTGATCCACCTTGAGTTTTTGGGGTTTTTTATCAGTTAGTTTTTTTTGTTGCAAATTCTCTAGTTTCCTTCCATGTAACTTCTCTAGTTTTCTTATATGTTTACATCCTAGAGATATATCTTTATCCTCACTTACACCATGTAATAAAAAAACATGTACATCCAAAAACATAAAGAAGTAAGTTGAGGGGGTTCTAACACACCATAACTCATAGGGGATTTTCTTGACAAAAGGATGAGCAAAATTCTGGATTGTACAAAATAAGAACTGTGAACGGATTTGGCCCAAAAAACATGTGTAGTATCATTCCAAAAGCATGGTCCTATCCATCTACTTAAAAGACCTATTCTTCATCTCCAAACCCCATTTTGTTGAGGTGACCAAGAGAAGAAAAGTTATGGATGCATCCTTATCATCACAAAAAGATTCAAACAAATACCTTTCAAATTCTCCCCCATGGTCACTATGGATAGAATTATATGACAAAAAGTTTTGTTTTTAATTCTTTTACAAAAACATTATCACTCTTAGAAACAAAAAATAAAGTTAACATAAAGTGAGAGAAATTATTAAAATAATCAAGCAATACGTGATTCCTCTATGTGTTTGTATGCGCATTGAAATTTAAAAGGTCAATGTGAAGATGTTATAGAGTAAGGACTCCCTTAAGCTTTAAGGAGGAATTCTTCATAATTTTGAAACTCTAATCTTGGAAGCCCCTTTTCTAAATCCTTTTTTCTCAATTTCTTCAATTGAAGTATGTTTACATGACCAAGTCCATGGTGTCATAAATGTTGACTCAAGGTCAATTAGGTCAATGTTGACTCACGTATAAATTGACTAAACCCGTGTTTTGATGATGAATAACCATTCCACATATTGGTGTCTAATGTCTCTACTTGAGTGATTTTAGATTAGGTATAGACACACTCCAAATGCCCTAACTTGCGCATATCAAATTAGAGAAAAGACAAGTCAAAGTCAATACAAGTGCACGTTTTAGTAATATGGTGTAAATCCATTAGAATCATGTTGTAAATCACTTGTAATGATTGTATGACTTGTAATTAAGCTTAGAAAAAACCAGGAGCACTTGGATCAAATGTTTAAGCACTCAAAAGTCATTTTCCAAGATTCACATCAGGTTGTTCATCGGTCGAGTTTTGAGAGTTGCAAACTCGACCGATCGTGATTGGATCTTGAAAATTACTTTTGATCGGTCGAGTTTACACTACACAGAATTCGACCGATGGAGTACATGACCAAATCGATTTTCATTGGTCGGTCAAGTTTCCCTAGGACAAACTCGACCGATGGTCTGAATATCGGCTTTGTCTTTTACTCTATCGGTCGAGTTACCCTTATAGAAACTTGACCGATTACACTGTACGGAAAAGTGCAGAAAAGTGCTTCTTGATGTTGTGGAGTTGCAACAAGTGAAAATATATCTGTTGCAAGTCACAAAATGGCTAGTTTTCATTCTCAAGTGTTCCCAAAGGCTAAGAGGCATCCCCGTCTATAAATAGGACCCCATGGGCTTCACTCCAAGGTTGAGCATTCAATGCAAACTCTATGTGAGGTTCCTATTCTATAGTTGAGTGCTTCCTACAGCCTCCTCTCTCTAAGATTAATCACTTGTTACATCCATTAGAGTGAGTAGGAAATATGTAAGAGAGCTAATCCTACATGTATATCTTGTGAGGCTCTCACTTCCACCAACTCCCTATCTCTTATTTCAATCATGAAGATGAAGGTTCTCTCTCTTGGCTAAGAGAGGTGAAGAAGAACAAGGGAAGGAATCCCTTGGTGAAGATCAAGGGTGAAGACTTGGAGCTAGAGTGGGTAAGCCCTTGGTGAAGGCAGAAGACTCCTTGCTCAAGTGGGTAAGTCCTTGGTGGAAGCTTCTCCGAGTGAAGGTGAAGTCAAAGGAGGAAGATCCAAGAAGAGTGGGTAATCCCTACAAGGATGAAGACTTGTGCAAGAGTAGGTAAGTCCTTGGAAGAAGGTGTAAGACTCCTTGCAAAGTGGGTAAGTCCTTGGTAAGGTTGAAGACTCTTTGTATTGGATAGGTAAGTCCTTTGTTTTGTCATGTATTGTAAGTCTTATGAATGAATATAAGAATGCAATGGTTAGGAAATCCTAGAGGTTGATCTCTCTAGGTAAGTGGACTGACATACATCTAGTTTGAAGTGTGGAACCACTCTAAATAGCTTGTCTACTTGTGTTTGCTCATTCTCTCTCATCCTTGCTATGCATGTTTTAGTTGCACACAAATTTCCTATTTAGCAACCTTATCTTGTGATATATCTTGAAGGTTTAATGAATTTTGTGTAAATGCATTCAGCTCTATTCACCCCCCTCTAGAGCATCTAATCACCCATCTAGGATCCAATAATAAAGCTATATTATTTTTATCTACAAAAAGAAATTTACCAACAACAAGCTTAAGAGAGCTAAGAACAATAGTATAATGGTTTGCAATCCTAGTTTCCTTATATATGTATTTTAAGTGAGGTAATTTAGAAATAAGCATTCAAGAGTAGTGAATCACACATAGTATACTTTATTACAAATTTGGCTAGTACTAATAAAATTGTGATGTAGACCATCTACAAGAAAGACATTCTTGATACATAGTGAATTGTCTTCATCACCCTCACTTATCACCTTACCCTTATTGTCTCTGAATGTCACCTACCCATCATTCTGTTGGTGTTTATTGCATATAAGCCAATCACTAAATGATGGCTACATGCATATTATGTACTTTTGATTTCATTAATAAAGGGAATTCCAATTTATTGATGCACATTTAGTTATTGCAATATTAATTTACACAATAAATGTCCGTAGAATGATTGGTTCAAAGCCATTGGACTTCAAGTACGCAACTTGAACATGAGATCCTAATGGAAGCTGAGCACAATATTCTTCAATCTCCCTAGTCAAGTATTATTGAGGATTGGACAACAATAATACATGTGATACTAGTATATGTGGTGACTGATGACCATGTCTCATGGGTCAATGTATTTGATACCAAGTCAGATGTATTGGTACTTGTTAGAGAACAAGTGTAATGGGTAGTCCCACTTTGAGAGTGAATCATGGACCATTAAATGATAGTCATAATCAACTCCTAAGTGCAGAAATGGAATTTTGGTCCTTCAAACCAAAGTGACTACAATGATGATATGACAATTGTCATGCTTAGACACTACCCAACATGATCTTAAAGGAGGTTTCCATAAAGTTAGTGATGCGGTGTGATGAGAATCATGCTATGCTGATGTAGAAGGAATTTGTCCCTCCCATATAAGAGAGTGATATCCAAGGCCTCTTGATAAGTGAGGCTAGATAGATGCATGGTCATGCTCATGTGATTTAGTATATGATTATGAGCTCATATGTATATTGCTAATCTACTTGGAGATCAAGGAACTTAGGTTGAATGTAACAAGGATGATGTCTCCATGGCTCTATTTAAATCTAGAAATCTATAACAAAAGGATTATACAACATGGTAACACTAATCATTGTTGGTTTGGTCTTCTTGGACTAATCCTACTACTTGGGCATCAATGATGTTTATCTTGACACCGCTTGTTAGTTATGGATCTTAATATTGATTAGTAAATCCATTACCAACGTAGTATGGTGCCTACATGGTCACACACATAGAGATATCTTGAAGGAAGTCTGCATTATATCTTATTGTAATTGTTATATTCAATCTTGACACCTGAAATTAAGTTTTGAGGACTTAAATAAAATATGAACCCCTACTTAAGAAATAAGTTTCAGTAAGTTTGGGTGTCCATAACCTTGCTAAATAGGATTTAGGAAATTATGACTCTTCACTCCTCTATATATGAAATGAGAGGAGGCCATCATGGTTCTCACTCAGATCCTCTCATTGTTGCCTCTAAGGTTTGAGAAACCCTAAGAGTAACTTGGAGATAGAAAGAAAGGGGGGAAAAAGACTAGAAACTCTATCTATCTTTGAGTACTCACATGGATACTATGGAGATGAGTTCACACAGTAAATTTGTTTTGGTTGAAGATCTTCACCGATGGCATGCAAATTGAGGTGGTGGCAGAATGGCACAATAAGCCATAGGTGTGGGATGGTGGAACAATGCAATCCGCCATTCACGCAAATCAAGGATAAGGTCTCCCCTATGTGACACAGTCTGCTTCCTAGTGGACCGATGCACTAAATAATTGTCATTCTCATAAACTGTTTATTATGGATTTTTGTGCACTTATTGTTCATTTTGATATCATTTGTGCATTATTTATCATTATTATCCTATGACACTTATTTGCATCAAATAGATGTATTTTTAATGTTCCTAATTGATTCATTATTATTTGGGAGTTCATGTTCATTTTTTGGGGAATTTTAGGGGAATCTACAAGACACTACACAACTCGGTACTACCGACCTACCTATCGGTGGTACTGACACTTGATGAGAAAAAAGAACAAGTGAACTTGAGAAAACTTGATAGTACCAATGAAGGAAGTCCGTACTATCGATAGACTTTCAGGTTGACTAAAAAATTCTCTAGAAATCTTGGTACTACCAACATAAACTTGGTAGTACCGACAACCGCTAGAGAGCCACAACTTATCAAGGGCGTTGATACTAGCGACACCCACTCAGTAGTACCGACTCAACAAGATCAGGCCAGATCTGAAATCATCGTTATTCTGACGGTTGAGACTTAATAACACCCTAAGTCATTTTTATGAGTTAGGGGGAGGGATGCTAGACCTAATAATCACATCCTATTCAGTTGTACGACAAAAGCGAGCAGAGAAGAGAGAAAGGAGAGGAGAAAGTAACGTTCTGAGCGGTTTGTGCATTTTTAGTGGCCCGATTTGTAGTCAGAAAATGGCAAATCACCGAGTTCGTTGAGAGGAACCTTCCATGCCATCTTTCTCTAGGGTTTTTTCCTTATTTTTGATTTTTTATTCCTTCACTTCTTTCATTTCTACGTGTAAAACAATTGAAATAATTCAAGGCTAATCCCCTTTTACCTTAGGTTCTGGGAGTAGCCCAGTTTTGAATTGTAATTGATGATTATGATTTAATATACATGTTTCTATTAATTTCTAGACATAATTCTATGAGAGAATCATGAAGAATTTGTGCTTGATCACCATAGGTAGTTGTTTAGATTGTTAATTGCTTCAGAGAGGGATTAAGGGTAGGAAAACTAAAAGATTTACATATTTTATATCACACCTTGAGAGAGGGCTTACAAATTTGAAGAGAATAACCTAGAGATTTCAGTAAAGCATCTAAGTAATAACATAATTGCTGCGAGAGTGGGTAATTCTTTCTACATGTCTCTTTGTCCAAGGTTAAAAGAAATAAATATTAATGAAATGATGTTAATTGCATTGTAAACTATGGTGAAACCACAATCTGAAGCAATTCATTCCACTTGTGATCACAACAAGTAATCTTAGTTTTAATTCTTGCATCTTAGTCGTCAAATCAACCAAATCACTCTTTTTCTTAGGACTAGTCGATTGGGTCATTTTTTGTAGTAGTTTCTAGGTGCACGTTTTTTCCCGTGTTTGATATTCAGACCTCTTTAGGCCTATATTACATTGATATGTGTACTTGCAGTTTTGACATTTAGTATATGCACATCAAGTTTTTGGCATTGTTTCCGGAGAAAAATAGTGTGTCCAACACTATGGATGTTGTGACTGGCCACTCTAGGCCACAATTTTATTATTATTTTTCTTTTACAATTTCTAAGATGAATTCTTAATATTTATTCAATCATTACTAATGTGTTCTCACATAGAATTTATCATTTTTAGATACTAGTGCATGGTGCAGATGAGAAGCATCGATTACATAGAGTCAACTATGGGAAGCTCCATCTTTAACATGGAAGACCTTTGGCACAAAGCACAGGAGTACATCAATTATGTGGAGGACTTTGTTCCAACTCCACCACTACAGGTGACTCAACCCAAACTAGAAGAGATGGGTGACACAAAAGCATAAGAACAAACTATATGGGAGAAGATCAAGGCGTCATCTACAACAACTCAATGGGGCCTGATTAAAAGGCAGGCTATAAATGTGGGAAATTACAAGATAGACCCTAGCTTGGTGGCACTGGTAAAGTCACAAGTGTTCCATGGACACAATATCGAGGATCCAATGATGCATATCAACATTTTTTTTGAGAGTTGAGACATGGTGAAGATCGACAAAGTGCTAGAGATAGTCATCTACTTGGAATTGTTCCCGTCTTCAGTGACAGACAATGTAAAGTCCTGGTTCCCTAACGTCCATCTTGATTTAATAGAACATGGGAGGGGATGATAGACATTTTCTTTAAGTGTTATTTCTCACCTCAAAAGAAAAACGAGTTGGTCAATAAGATCTATAATTTCAAGAAGTGAGCCAAATAGTAATATTCCGAAGCATGAAAGAGGTTCCAGAACATGTTGTGGATGGTCCCTCATCATTGGATTGATCTTTATGGACAAGAAAAGATCTTCTATTACAGGCTGCATCAAGGAGAGAGGACCACACTCGACAGTGTAGGAATGAGATTTTTCCTCAACAACAAGCCATCTAAGTGTCACAAGATTCTGAAGAATATGGCTAAGAATTAGTCATGGGAAGAAGAAAGAGAACGTCCCACAAATATTAAAAGTTTTGGAGAGTATAAAATCACCAAGACATTGAATGAGAAACTTGACCTCATAGCCAAGATATTACATCAAAAGGATGGAAATTCCTTTGGAGGAGAGGAAGAAAAATGCATGTTTGCACGGCAATAGAATTATAGGGGAAATGAATACTCTTGGAGGAAGGATCCCAAGTTTTCTTAGAAAGATCCCAATAACTTTCGACAGGATCCATCCCAAGCACAACAAGCATGCCACAACAGGTTGGTGCATAACAACAATACTAATAGGATAGCCCCCCCCCCAATAAAATAAACTGCATTGAAGACATCCTATGCAAGCTGGTCAATCAAAATGAGGTGATTTATCCAGACACATAGGGAACTACAGAACCAAGGAAAACAAATCCATAGTATAGAGACTTAGATTTCTCAAATAGCAGCAAAAGTGGCTTCTTTGAAGAAACCCGACCTGTAAGGGTTCCCATGAAATATTGACATACCATCTAGAACCCAACATGTAAATGTAGTGTTGCTTTGTAGGGGGAAGAAATGTTGAATGGAAAGAGAACAATTCCAGAGGTAAAGGATAATGTAGGTGACACAGGACTGGCGGTGAGTGTTGATCTAGTCGAGCCAAACACTGTAGCACAGACAAGGAAGTTGAAAAAGAAACTGAGGAAGAAAGGGAGACAAGGAAGGAGGCATATGTCCCACCTCACCAAAGGAAGTTGGTGACACCAATGCCCTTTTCGAACAACTTGAAGGAAAAGAAAGTTGACAAACAATTTCAGAAGTTTCTAGACAGCTTTAGGAAGCTTCATGTCAACATTCCACTCATTGATGCAATTGAACAGATTCTTTCCTACAAAATTTTATTGAAAGGAATTAATCAATAAGAAGAGGAGACTATCTTATTCAGAAGTAGTGTTGAAGGAGTATGTTATTTCTTTCATTTTGGAAAAATTGCCACAAAAAAGGCAAGATCCAGGCTGCTTCAACATATCATGTTACATTGGGAAAACCAAGTTTGAGGAGGCTTTATGCGATTCAGGGGCAAGTATCAATCTTATGCCCTTGAATACCTTCAAGAAGTTGGGTCTTAAGGAGTCTAGAAAGTGTAATATGACCATATAACTATCAGACAACTCAATGGTTAGGCCATATGGTATCTGTGAGGATGTTCTTGTCAAGGTGGACATATTTGTATTTCCAACAAATTTTGTGGTTGTGGAAATGAATGATGCTCATGGAAATGAACTACTACTAAGGAGGCCATTTCAAGCCATAACAGGAATGATCTTAGAGATGGGAAGAGGATAGTGACACTGGGGATCAAAGAAGACCGCTTTGAAATCAAGATGCCCGAGTCTACACAAATGATTGAGGAAAAGACACACTATCACATGTTGCAGCGGGTCTAAGGAAAGGCGTATTTATTTCTAGGGAAGCCATTATTAGACATGGATCATGTGATGACATAGGTTCACAAATTCACACTGGTAGTGGAAATCCTAGAAAATACAAAGGATATTTCATTGGCCATGGCAATCCAATATCCTGTTGATGAAGAGGAGGAATATTATCCAATGACAATTGACGAGGCAACTTCTTCCACCCTTGTTCAAGCATATCCACACTTTCCTTTGGAGGCATGCCTTATGAATTTGATGGATGAATACACTCAATGTCATTACTTGGAGGAGTGTGTCTTATTTCTTAAGGTATTAATGTGTTACTACACCAGGCAATATGAGGAATTAGGACCACCTCCATTACCCTTGATTCAAAATCTACTGAGTCCTCCAGATCATGAGTTGAAGCCGTTTCCACCACATTTGATGTATACCTTTTTGGAAGAAAATAAGAATCTTCCAGTCACTATCTCAGCCTCCTTGATCTCCCAAGAGGAGGAGCAGTTGATTGTTGTGTTAAAGAACCACAAGACAACATTTGGGTGGTCAGTTGCAGATATCAAGGGGATCTCCCTATTTTTTTCCAGCACAAGATCCGGATAGAATAAGGAGTCAATCCAATAGTACAACCTCAACAATGTCTTGATCTCATCATGAATGAGGTGGTGAAGAAAGAGGTAGTAAAACTTCTGTCGGTAGGTATAATTATGCTATCTCAAACTCTGATTGGGTAAGTCCTACTCAAGTGGTTTCGGAGAAAGGAGGAATAATTGTCACCACAAGTTCAAATAGTGAATTGATATCTACTAGGATGGTGACTGGGTGGTGAATTTGTATTGACTATCATCGTTTAAACTTTGTTACGCTTGAGGAATATTTCCCGCTTCCTTTCATTGACCATATTCTTGAGTGGCTTGCCTACCACTCTCATTTTTTTTTCCAGGATGGGTATTCCGCATACAATCAGATTGTTATCGAGCCGTAGGATCAATAGAAATCTACTTTCACTTGTCCATATGGCACATTTTCTTACCATTGGATGACTTTTGGTTTGGGTAATGCACCAGTGACTTTCTAGAGATGTATGCTTGCCATTTTTTCTAATATGGTAGAGCATTGTCTTGAGTTTTTTATGGACAATTTTTTGGTATATAGAGGGTCGTTTGAGAACTGCCTTGACAACCTTGATAAAGTCTTACAAAGATGCAAGGTCACTCACTTGGTTTTGAATTGGGAGAAGTGTCACATGATGGTGAGTGAGGGAATAGTCCTGGGACACAAGGTGCCCAACAAGGGTATGGAGGTTGATCCGATTAAAATCGAGGTTATCTCTAAGATACCTCCATCGTCCACTGTGAAGGGAGTTAGGATATTTTTAGGACATGTCGGTTTTATCGACATTTCATAAAATATTTTTCAAAAATCACAAAACCACTTTCTGAATTATTAGAAAAGGACGTTGAATTTAAATTTGATGAGCAATGTTTGAGGTGTTAAAGAAGAAATCAGTCTCTGCACCTATTGTTGAGGCTCTAGATTGGAGCCAACCTTTTGAATTGATGCGTGACACATCAGATTATGTGATAGGGGTTGTTTTAGGCAAATGTAGAGACAAGAACCCCATTGCCATTTATTATACATCTAAGACCCTAAATGATGCCCAGTTAAATTATACAACTATTGAAAAAAGAATTATTGGCAGTGGTTTTTGTTTTTGAAAATTTTTGCCAATTTTTTATAAGGGTGAGGGTAATTGTGTGGATAGGTCACACATCAATTAAATAGTTGTTGTAGAAGAAGGATGCAAAACCTAAACTAATTATGTGGATTCTACTATTATAGGAGTTTGATATTGAAATCATAGATAAAGTAGGCACGGAGAATATAGTGGCAAATCATTTGCCTAGGCTTGAAAGAGTGGATGAAAAGGATGTAGACATACCAATTGTGGAGAAATTTCTTAATGAACAACTCTTTACCATGAAAAGTAAAGATCCATGGTTTGCAAACATTGTGAACTACTTGGTGTGTGGCGAGCTGCCAGAAGATTGGGGATATCAGGATAATAGGAAGTTCATCCATTCTTTGAGTTTAAGGATAATGGGATGATCCCATCTTACTTAAGTAGTGTAGGCATGGTATTTTAAGGAAGTGCATTCCCGATTATGAGTTTAAGAATATTTTGGAACGTTGTCACTCCTTACCTACTGGGGGTCACCATGCTAGTTCTAGGACAGTGAACAAAGTGTTAGAGTGTGGATTTTATTGGCCAACTCTCTTTAGGAACACATATAATTTTTTTTCTTCATTGTGATGCATGTCAGTGTGCAGGAAATATATCCAAGAGACGTGAAATGCCCTTAATTGTTTTTCAGGAAATTGAAAATTTTGATTTATGGGGAATATATTTCATGGGCCCTTTCTTGTCATCTAACTCTAATTTATACATATTTCTTGTCATTGATTATGTATCTAAGAGGGTGGAAGCAATTCCAACCCGCACCAATGATGCCTGGGTTGTATGCAGGTTTGTGAAAGACCATATGTTTTGCAAGTTTGGAGTGCCAAGATTGATAATAAGTAATGTTGGATCTCACTTCACCAATAGGAAGTTTGGTGTGTTGTTAAGAAAATATGGAGTGAGACATAGGGTAGGTACTCCATATCACCCGCAGACCTAAGGACATGTTGAGGTGTCTAATAGTGATATTAAGAAGATCTTAGAGAAGACAGTCTCAACCAATAGAACAAATTGAGTATGCAACTAAACAATGCTCTTTGGGCATATACGACAGCCTATAAGACACCTATGGGACCTATTCCTTTTAGGTTGGTTTATGGGAGAGTGTGTCACTTACCCATAGGGTTAGAGCATAAAGCCAAATGGGCCCTGAGGAAATTGAATTACAATTTCAATGATGTAGGAAAAAAGAGTGTTAGAATTGATGAATTAGATGAGCTTAGCTAGATGCCTATGAAATCTCCAGGATCTATAAAGAGAGAATAAAGAAGATCCATGATCACCGCAGAAGGTGCTTCTATTCAACTCCAGGTTGAAATTACACCTTGGAAAATTGAGGTCTAGATGGAGTGGTCCTTTTGTAGTTGTTAAGGCTTTACCGCATGGGGTAGTAGAGATAAGAAATGGGGCTGAGCCATTCCTTGTAAATGGTCAACGGCTAAAGAACTACTTTGAGGGAGATATGGTCTGAGAAGAAGAAGAGTTGAAGCTCATTGAGCTTCACTAATTTTTTTATTTGATTGTTGAGTCTATGACGTAAAATGAGGGTGCTTGTTGGGAGGCAACCCAACCATCCTTCACCGTATTAGAATTTTATTCTTGAGATTCATGTTCTTTACATTCTATTTTTGGTGTATTATTTTCTTTGTAAACAAGGTGCCTTGATCATTCGTGTTAGTGTGCAGGATGAGAAAAAGTTGATAGTACTGACAACGATGTTGGTAGTACCAAAGAAAGCAAAGGGACGACAAGTTCAATTTTCACAAAATCTCAGTAGTATCAGCCGTAAAGTCATTAGTACCAAGGACATCACTGGGATAGCCGAGTCAAGTTTCAAAAACTCGGTACTACTGACAAAATTCTCGGTACTGCCGACAATTCAATAGGAGGCCCGTAAAATTTTCTCGATGGTACCGGCAACAATGTTGCTAGCACTGACTTTTTGCAGAGAGGATCTGAGTTTACTAAACATGACTTGGTACTACCGACATCCAACTCAGTAGTACAAAAGTTGAGTGATGCTCCAGGTTCTAGATCTTGAGATAATGCTTGGAAGTATTGAGAAATTTTAAAAGCTTGATACTACCCACACCTATGTCGGTAGTACCGACACTAGAAAACACATGATCTACAAGAGTGCCATCGATGATCACAATTATCCACATTTTATGGTTGGTAGTACATAACCATCACACACTTTTGTAAGTCGGTACTACCGACTTCCATCGGTACTACTGATGTAGGAAATCCATGATTACCGACATCAACCAACTTGGAGTGTTAGTATCAACGGTCGGTACTGATTTACACAGACCATGGAAAATAAGTTGGTACTACCGATGACCTTTTCGGTACTATCAATGCATCAACATCAAGTAGTCTGGCGGCTATATAAGGAGGGGTGTGAGTATTGTTTCATTTACACCTCCACCACACCCCTTTCAAGCAAGATTGTGCAAGTACTTATGGGTGATTAGAGTCTTCTCTAAGCTCTTTCTTCTCCATCCCCTTCTTGTACTGGATCGATGGTGTCTAGGCGAGAAACTTCCTTAACGAGAGGGAATGTCACATTGGTACCCAAACTAGAACACATCACTCATTTCAACACCAATGTGTAGAAGATCTATAATGAGCTGATGAAAAGAGAGATCACCTCGACATGGTACAGAGATCATGTGTTATTGGCATCCTTGCGCTTCACTGACAATCTTTGTCGAGTCTGTGAGGATTATGGGTTGGTGGGGGATCACCCTTTCTTCACTAATTGGCCCACCTACCCAGAGATCATTTGCGAGTACTTGGCCTTGCTGGAGTCTTGCTGCATCCTTGAGCATGGGGATAGATGGAGGGAAGGGTGCATCAAATTCCATCTCTTCAACACTGACTAATAGATGACGCTGAGGAAATTCAAGGCCATCTACCAATGGATGATGGGTGAACTATGCTCACCACCAACAACTTTGACTACAAGGGTGCATGTCAACTTTTGACGGAGTGTCCAGAGGGATGCCACATCAGCTGGAAAGTCAACTCTATCACAGACATTGAGCACCCATTTTCTCGTATCATGCATTGTTTCCTCACTAACACAATATTCACCAAGTCCAGTCAAAAGAAGGGGAAGGCTCAATTGGTGTATCTCTTCTTCCTCTATAATTTGTTAAAATTAGGAAGCAAGTCATTGGGTTTAGGTTCCTTCTTCCTGCAACACATGATGGGGGTGAAGCAACATGTGTAGACGAAGCCCCCCATCCATTTTGGAGGGCTTATCACTCCAATAGCTATGCATCTCAACCTTGATCTATCCACCTCCAAATGTCTGAAGGCTTCTTCCAACTTGGATCTGAAACATTTTAAGAGACCAAACCTCATCAACCTATGTCATGGGAAGGTGTATGCATGTTGTACAGTCGATGACTAGTACTAGGAGAGGGAGCTCCATGATCCTATCTTCAACATGCAAGGAGTGTATCACATGAGGTGGCCTATACAAGATGACACAACGGAAGATGAAGAAGAAGAAAATTCTGAGAAAGAACAATAGTAGGAGCAAGATGAAGATGAAGAGGAGGAGGAGGCCACCATCTGAATCATGATGAGGTAGGTCCCCCGCAAGTGCGCTAGAGTACATGGAGCCTCTAGTTCTTCTGCTCCACCAGCTGCCCATTAGGATGATCCATACTCTTTGGTAGGTTTGTATGGAATGCTACAAGAGATTCAACAGGGGCAACAACATTAGACAGCTACATTGGCAGGCATCCAAGATGTCCAAGGATGGTTTTACCAGAATCAGCAAGCCATCTTCACGAATGAGAGAATTCTCCAGGCCAACTAGGAGAATGTGCATACTCATTTGTATAGGATGGGGAACTACCAACATTTTTTCTTTGACAACTATTGGAGTCAAGGTTATTTTGTTAGCTATCCATAGACTCCAGAAATCCACAACATTTGCTAAAATTTTTGGGGACTTCCTATCCCCATGACCCAACCATGCCACAGCCACCACCACCACCTTTTTTATCGATACCACTATTCCACCTCTTAAGTTGTATTTTGACTATGATGTCATAGTCACATTCAAGATTAAGGGGGGTGTTGGAGCAGCTCTATCCTTTATTTTAATTTTTCTTTTAATTAGTCCTTATTTTCTTTTTAGTTTTTATTATTCCAAGTTATAGTATCCACAATCGATCTAGTGTAACTGTGGAGAAATAGAACCATGATTTCTAGTTTTTTCATCATAGAGTTTGTCTTCCATTTCTGTGCAATGAAAAATAAAAAAAATTGATTTTTTTATCTTAGTTGCAATTTCTTGAGTGACATCACTTAGGGGAAGTATATGGCTAGTCAGCTTAAGGACAATTAATGTGATTTGAAATCTTAATTACTCATGTAAAGTGGATGAATATGGGGTTTCAGTCTGAGTTGATCAAACAATCAATGGGAAAGTAATGATGTAAGATCGAGAGGTCGTAGGTTCGAACCCCCCCCCCCCCGACCACGAGATGAACGAATGGCCAATTTAAAAAAAAACAATCAATGGGACCTTAAATTAAAATTTTAAAAAGAAATCCCAAGGTTAGCCTATACACAGGTTAGTAGAAGAGGGCCATATCATAGTTTAAGAAAGACATTGTCTCTTAATCATGTGTTTCTATCCATTTTCCATCCATTTTGATCCACCACCTTAAGATGATCAAGTACCTCAGATTATTTCCTTTTGATTGTATTGCATGGCATAATAGGTGACATGATAGTGAGTTTTTCTTTTGATGCATTAGTTACAAAATGATTTTTTTTGCATAAACAACTTGTGTGCATATCATCTACTTGTATAACAATTACATGTAGATTGTATACCTCTTTCATAATTCAATTTACATCATGTGGTTATATTGTTTCTTCTAAAATTAGAGTGCAGGGATAAACATCCATACCCTAAAAAAAATCAAAAGAAAAAAAATAAAATGAATGAGATATGTTAGTGAAGCCCAAGCATAATTTTCTACCTGCTAATATAGTGGGCCAATGGAAAAAGGAAAAGAAAAAAGTATTGATGTTATGAAATTAAGAGGGAGAAAGGATGCCCTAAACTCGGGTTGGAATTCTACTTCACTCGGGTTGGAATTCTACTTCACAAAGAAATGGAAACATCCACATTACACATTTTCTTCTTTCTCTTTTACTTCTCTCTCATCCATTTGATGAGATTTTCAACACATGCATCATTCCACCCATAATAGTAGGCATTGGGATTCATGCATTTCTTATCATCTTCATTCAAGTAGTTTCATCATGTTTTATTTTTGCATAAATAATTCAGATGTTACTTGTGATTCTTCATAAGCCACCTATTTCATTACATCCATTGCTCTTATTGGTAGGCCACATATATGATTCATATCCTCATTCATTCTTATAAGGAGAACTACTTCCAAGTAGTTGGTAGTTAGGAAAAGAGCAATGTAGATACGGAATCACATGACGCACCAAGTGAATGCCTGATTGACTATGATATTAACTACTCTACCGATAGTGTTTCATTGATCTAGGGGTGGACATGTTTTATGAATATTTTTGGTCACTTGAGAGTAGTTGATTGTTCATTGGTCAACAAAGGTCACTTTGGGACTGCCAGGTGGGATACTTGAGTATGGAAATTCATATCTTGTGTCCTTTTTCTGACTTGTTTCAAACAGATCCAAGGGTGTTTCGATTAAGGATGATAAACATTTAAGCTTATGGAAGTTTGAAGCACTAAATAATTGTCTTTCTCACACGATCTTTATTATGGATTTTTGCACACTTATTGTTCATTTTGATATCATTTGTGCATTATTTATCATTATTAGCATGTGACACTTAATTGCATCAAATAAATGTATTTTTAATGTTCCTCATAGTTTAATTATTATTTGGGAGATTATGTTCATTTTTGTGGAATTTCAAGTGAATCTACAGGAATCTATATGGCTTGGTACTACCGACCTACCTATCGATGGTACCAACACTTGATGAAAAGAAGAACAAGTGAACTCGAGAAAACTCAACAGTACTGACAAAGGAAGTCGGTACTATTGACAACCTTATAGGAAGACTCACAAATTCTCAGAAAATCTCAATACTATCGACATCAACTTGGTAGTACCGACAACTGCATAGAGAGCCGCAACTTATTAAGGGTGTCGATACTACCAACACCCAGTCAGTAGTACCAACTTAGAGGGATCATGCCATATCTGAAATCATTGTTAGTTTGACGGTTGAGGCTTAATGATGCCTTGAGTCATTTCTATGACTTAGGGGTAGTGTGTCTAGACCTAATAATCATGTCCTATTTTGTTGTACAATATAGGAGAGGGAAGAAGAGAGAAAGGAGAGGAGAAAGCAACTTTTTGGGAGGTTCATGCACTTCTGGTGGCCCTATTTGTAATCTGATGACGACAAATCACCGTATTCGTTGGGAGGAACCTTCCATTTCATCTTTCTCCAGGGGTTTTTCCTTATTCTTGATGTTTTCTTCCTTCTCTTCTTTTGTTTCTATGGGTAAAGCAACTGAAATCATGAGGGGCTAATCCCCTTTTTCTTTAGGATCTGGGAGTAGCCCGATTTTGCATTTTAATTAACGATTATGATTTAATATACATGTTTCTCTTAATTTCTAGACATAATTCTATGAAAGTGTCCTGAATTATCTGTGCTTGATCACCATAGGTAGTTGTTTAAATCATTCATTGCTTCGAGAGAGGGATTAAGGGTTGGAAAAGTCATAAATTTATATATTTTATATCGCACCTCAAGAGAGGGCTTACAAATGTGAAGAGAATAACCAAGAGATTTTGGTAAAGAACCTAACTAATAACACAATTGGTATGAGAGTGGGATTGGTATTAGGATAGGTTGTGAATTACATTGTGAGAGTGGGTAATTCTTACAACAAGTTGCTTTGTCCAAGGTTAAGAAGAGATTAATATTAATGAAATGGTGTTAATTGCAATGTAAACCATGGTGAAACCACAATCCTAAGGAATTCATTCCACTTGTGATCACAACCAGTAATCTTAGTTTTAATTGTTGCATCTTATTTGTTAAATCAACCAAATCACTATTTTTCTCAGGCCTAGTTGATTGAGTCATCATTAGTAGTTGTTTCTGGGTACACATTTTTTCCCATGTTTGATATTCGAGCCTCTTTAGGCCTATATTACATTGATATGTTCACTTACATTTATGACGTGTAGTATACGTTCATCATGCACACATCCCAAGAAAGCAGATCAATGCTATCTTCCTTACACGTGTACTGTGGATTGGTATGATCCACGAAGTTGAATTTGGGTTCAATTTTGGGGTCAACAACAACCATCTCTCTAACCTTGGGATATGTTCAAATTGTCAATATATTCTCACAATCTACTACCTATAGTCACTGAGGATTTCCATGATTAAACTATGAACAATCAATTTTGTGCACATATCCGAAGGCAACTTATAGAGTGCCAAAAACCTCAAAAAGGAAATATGAATGCTGATTTGGCGTGATTCAAAAGAGGCTTATATTGTAGGGTCTAGATCTACATCAAGTGTTAGAATTTGAATTGTTGGAACCTCTTATACTATACAGTATAAACTTGTAAGCCCTGATATGATTTTCTTGCATTAGATGGATCCTTCTCAATGGATTCTCAAGAAATTTTTTATTTTGTTGTGTTTTCTACTCTTGAGATTTTTACAATGGTATCAGAGCCAAGTCTAATGCTCTTTGTTGGATTTTTAAATTATGAATTTAATTTTGTCATTGGATGATGATAGTGTGAATGGTTCATATTATGAAATTGGTTAATGTGCAAATCCAGCTAATGGGAATGTCCCAACTAATATCACTGTGATCATATTATGACATGATAATATATGTGTATATATAGATGCAAATCCTAAGCGGTGCCTCAAAACAATTTTGTTTGGTGTGTGATGCATGATTATGACCAAACCCTAGTTGAGATTTTTTTTTAAAACTTGTGGTTGATTGTTTGTAATTATTAATAAGTCTTTCATGTCATACCATCTTTATTAAATATATGTATATGGCTTCCCACCTTATTCCCATCAAATGTAGCTCAATGTTTCTCTTACATATAATGTAATAGTTTTTAGGGTAGTATAGGACATAGCATATCAAACATGATTGGCAACAAGAAGGATGAATTCAAAACAATCATTAACAATGACGGATTGCCCTTGGTGGCCGCTCATGATTGAAGAATCCTACAGGGTTTATTATCTATTGTTTATGCATGTGCTACATGAAACCTAGATGACCTCAATCTTCCATTAGCTTGGAAACTTTGTGCTAGGAGGCCATAATCATTGCATTTTAATTTTATCACTTGTGGTACTTGTTAATATATATGAAATATAATATTTACATATATGGTGTTTGGATATGTATTATACAAAATCCCTTGATAAAAACCTAAGCCTAAGATGTTTTCCAACATGCAATGCACATCAAGTCCTCAATCGATTTATGTGGGCTTGCCAAAGTGAGGTGCATTTTCCATCTTGGTGAGGTGTGAGGTAAATGTGTGGGTCTTCCAAAACATGGCACATAGTCTTATTGATATCATTAGTTACATTTGGATTAAATAGGTAAACTTAATATGCTTAAGCACCTAGAGGCATGTGGATAGGTGTTCCATATGATGGAATTTAACACTGGTTTTTCCTCGTCTATTTAAGGGTTGTATGTGATGCAACTAGAAAAAGTTCCCTATCTAAATAATTCAGTTGCGAGCGATTAGTGAATGTTGACTCATGATTCAACAAAATATGGACCTTTGCCCACTATAACATTATTCACTGTAATGTTTTGGATTAATGGCGAGGACTATTAATTAGAAGAAAATAGTGGGAGTAAAAATTCAATTAAAGGCCTAAATAAATGCAAAAAATTTTCAAAGTAAAATTTTAATGCTTGCTTATTTTTATTTTTAGATCACATGTCAAATAACAATAACCTTTAGTTGTGAATGGTACTTGAGAAGGAAAAGATCAATGGGATGAATTTTGTGGATTGGTACCAAAACTTGAGAATTTTTCTCAACCATGAGCGCATGGTTGACATATTGGATCATGATTTTCCAAAGAGCCCCCTCCCAATTCGCTAAAGGTTAAAAGGGATGCATTCAAGGTGTATTTTGATAGTTATAATGATATGACATGCCTCATTATAGCATCCATGGTACCTGACTAATAGATGAAGCACAAGAATATGGAGGACTTTGAAAGGATTGAGCATCTCAAAGGGTTGTTTGAAGACTAAGTGAGATAAGAGATGTATGGCATGCAAAAGGCATTATTTTAGAGCAAACTGGAAGAGGGAGATCCAATTGGTCCTCATGTGCTCAAGATGATTGGGAATGTGGAGAACTTATAGAGAATGGGATTCCCCACGGGCCAAGAGTTGGCCATATATTTTATTATGCAATCATTAACTGGATCATACAACCGAATTGTCGTGAACTTGAACATGAATGCAATGGTTAAACCACTTCTCGAACTACTCAAAATGTTGTAAATTATTGAAGTGAACATGAAGAAGGTCAAGACTAGATCTATGTTGATGGTCAATGCAATGAAAAGTAAGACTAAGGGAAAGAAACATGCTAAGAAAGGTTCTAATCCTAAGTCCGAATATTCTACTCTGAAGGTGAATAGAGGTGTGGCTAAGAATAGAAATTGTCATCATTGTCACCATCTTGGACACTGGAAGAGAAATTTCTTAGTCTACCTAGAGGAACTTAAGAAGTCAAAGGGGATAGAGATCTCCACCTCAGGTATATATGTTATTGAGATTAACTTATCTACTTCTTCACCATGGGTATTGGATATCAGATGCGGACCTCACATATGTTGTATTATGCATGATCATACATAGGGCATTCTTTTTCTGCCATGAGTGTGCTTTTCCACTCGTCATATATATAGGGCCCGCTATTTCTTCCAAGGGCGTGCTTTTTCCACCCAATACTTTTAGGCTAAGATCTTATGGTGTCCTAGCCCTGCTTGAAATAACCTTAGTCTATGCTAGTTATGTAAACTTATTATGATATTACTGTGACATTGTTTTAAGGCAAGATATCTCTTAATTTTTATCTTCTTTAAATGTATTCTCCTTGATATCCACTTGGATAGTACTTTTTTCTCTTTTATGGAAGCCTTGTTATATTTGATGTCCTTTTTCCTATTTTTTATCAATCCTCAATTAAATTACTCATATCAACTTTTGTGCTGATAAATTCCATTTTATCTTCTATTATGGGGTATGCTTCCAACCCCTAGTTGAAGGAATCGGAGGACACAACATGCATACATGGACCTAGTTTAAGGAGCTAAATCTTAGGGGATATACTTGCGATAGTATAGATATCCCTCTACTTAGATCATGAAGTTGTTCTTTATTGTAAGCCCCTTACTGGAAGATTCATTTGTAATCTTGATAAATTGAATACTATCATGATTTAATATTTTTTTCCATCTATACTTTGTTCTTTTGTATACCATCATTTGAGAAATGAAAAATTTACACCTATTCTAATATACTTGTTAGTCTTCTTGAAATAGATGGATGTATTCCTCATATTTAATAGGGAGTGGATCCCATTTCAGGTACCACTCCATACATTAGCTCTCTACTAGATCCCCTCTCAGGTACCACTCCATACATCATCTCTCTACTGGATCCCCTCTCAAGTACCACTCCATACATCAACTCTCTGCTATCTCTTGATATATGATATTCTTCTAGTTGATTTGGTCACAAACCTATAGTAGAAGGTCAACTCACTCGCAAGTAGACAACGAGCAACAACACCACTGGTGCATCTCAATAATCATCAGGTACTATTCACCTAATAGGTATGCATTGTATATATTTTAATGATGACCTAACCATTCCATTCATGTGTATATAATATGTCTATTTGAGATCAATTTTAGGTATTAGGTACATGAAGAGGATGAATAGAAAACCCTAGTTTTCTGAAAATCATGTCAAATTTAAAATATATGCAAAATTAATGAATAGGTCGTATTTCTATTAGAATCATGTTTTAATTCATTTGTGTTGAATGAATTACTTGTAATCAATCTCAATCAAACTTAGAACACTTAAATTAAATATATATACACTTTTTGAGAAATATATCATAAGCAATTCTAGGGAAGTTGGTTGGCCGCATTTGTCTCTTAGTAACTCAACTAAAAACCATATTTAGGCTATTGACAGAACTTCTTGTCGGCCGAGTTTGTCCTGTTATAACTCAATCGACAACCAGCACTGGCAAGGCAAATATATATGTCTGCCAAGTTTCTTGTCAGTAGAAACTTGACCAACAATTATCATCTGTGAGACAATGAATCTTGTTGGCTAAGTTATCCAAAAGGTAACTCGACCAACAACACTATTATGGAAAGTGTTGAAGAGTGTATCTATCCATTTAGAGTGTTACAAAATTCAAAAATAGATATGTTGCATCGCTAAAGTAGCTAGAACTCAATCCAAAGTGTCTCTACTGGCTAGTAGGAAACCTCAATTATAAAAAGGGGCCCTTAAACTTCATTCCAAGTTTGCCTTCTATGCTCCCTTTCTATTATTGAGAGATTGTACCTTAAGGAGACCTTAATATCCCTCAATCTTGATTACCAGTCTACATCCAATCAGATTGAGTTAGGATCTTTGTTAGAGAGCTACTCCATTATACAATTGTCAAAGATCTCCTTTCTTCTTCCAATCTCTCTCTCTCTCTCAATTTGGTGATTTAAAGGTATATTTCTCGAAGAAGGCAATGGTGAATCAAAGGCTAAAGATTTTCTATAAGAATGGGTAAGTCCTTGAAGAAGGCAAAAGATTCTTGGTAGGTAGTAGGCAAGACCTTTGTAATGGTTATAATCTCCTTCATCCGAAAAGGAGTGCTAGTTTAGCCCTTATTCTTAAAAATGGTGGTCTCTTGTTATAACTCTCCTTGTGGAATATAAAGAGTGTGACAAGATTAAAAATCCTACATATTGACCTCTCTAGGTAGTGGATGTACATCTTCTAGTTTGGAGGTTGGAACCACCATACATCCTAGTCTTCTTCTGTATTTTCTCAATCTCTTTCTTCATTTCTTTTCATAATAAATATATATTTTAGCAAATATCTTGAAGGTCTAATGAATATTGTTTCAGTGGTTTTAACTCTATTCACCCCCATCTAGAGCCCATAGATCCAACAAGTAGTATTAGAGATTCGTCTTCTCCAATAATCCACTCCCACGAGTAAGAGAATATGGGAGAAAATCCACTGGGGTCTCTCAACATAGAGAGCAGATTCTCCATGCATCCACCTATCTTCAACAACTCCAACTTCCTCTAATGGAAAAGGAGGATGCATTTCTACATTTAAGGCATGAGTTTTTATATGTGGTAGGTGATTTCTCCTTCCTACACTGAGCTAGATGAGAGGTAACTAGTTGCATTGAGGCAAGCATTAAGAAGGCCATACTAAATGCTAGAGATATTGGCATCATCTATTCTACCCTCATTCCAACTCAATTTCGACTAGATTTCAGCTTGGGACACATCCCATGAGATTTGGTACAAGCCTAGCATCACATATGGAGGTACCAAGAAATACAAGGAGAACAAGGTATATATGATCAATGGTCTCCTTGAAATTTCAAGATGGAAAAGAAGGAAAGTGTAGCTGAAATGTAATTAAGACTATACACCATTATCAATGCTCTTACTTCCATGGGTAACATTATGGATAGAGGAAAGATCAACTAAAATATTCTTATATCCCTTTCTCGCTGATGGAAAACAAAGAAGAATACTATTGAATAAACAAAGACCCTCTCTGACATCCCTACCGAAGATCTCATATGAAATCTCCAAGACTATGAAGTGAGACTTGACAAGCAAGAGGAAGAAGAAAGAGAAGAAGAGAAAGATTCTAAGAGAAAGAAGGAGGTGCATTCATATATAAAGTTGAAGATATTGTGCAAAAACAAGTCTTTAGTCAAGATCCTCCATCCTCAAATGAAGATGACTCCTCAAGTGATTTTAAAGCCCACTGCTCCAAAGGAAAGAATTCCAAGGGATATAAGAAAATGAATGCCCAAAAACCAAGAAGTCTCACCACAAGAGCAACTATACGAAGAAGAAGGACTACAACAAGGAGGGTACATTCAAGAAGAAGGAAAAGAAAGAAAGAAGAAACAAAGATGAAACCCATGCCATTTGGGAGGAGTCTTACTCCTGTAATTCTAGCTCAAATGAAGGTGAATGCCACATTTATCTCATGGCTAGCACTAGTGAGGTAGTAAGTTAAGTAAATCTCAATGAACTCCCTAAAAATTCTCTTATTAATATGATTCATGCTTCTCGTTCTTCTAATTCAAAGTGTAAATCTAAAAAAAAGACTAGGAAAAATCATTTATGGTTAGTATATGCTAGAATAGAAGTGCTTGAACAAAATGAAAAAATTTAGAATACTAGCATAGAATCATTACAAGAGAAATTTCTTGATCTTGAATTATGATATAATGGTATAAAAATAGAGAATGGTGTTTATCTTAAGAAAATTGATGGCCTTAAAGATGAAAACCAAACCTACACTGATGAGATTGTATTGATTATAACTAAAAATGCTATACTTCTTGCTAAGGTTAATGATCTAGAATCTAGGCCATTTTGCCTAGTAAGGAAGTAGCTAGTATTACTCCTGAAAAAGATTATTATTTAACTAAAGCCCCCTATTTGGAGGCCGACTTATTGCATGCTCAAGATGATCTTGCTAGTATCCCTACTACTGTGATGACTCTTAGTGATCATAACCATATGCTTAGAGCATCCTTGCAAAAATTTCTCAAAGGTAAGAAATTCCTAAATGCAGTCCTAGAACACTGTACTCAACAAGTGGGTAGTAGTGGTTTGGGATATGAAGGGGGCCCAAAGAGTAAGGGAAAAGATAAGAAAAAGAGCAAGGGACCTCCAATATACCATGGAGAGAATTCCAACTCTAAGGCATCAATGGTTTGTGCTCATTGTAAGAGTGATGATCATTACTCTACTTTTTGTCCTTATAAGAAGAAGGGGACCAACCCAAATATGATATAGGCCCCCAAGACAACTCCATATCCCAAAGTTTGAATTGGTCACTGGCATCTCATTTTCTTGTAGAAAAAAGAAAAATGGATTGTTGATAGTGGTTTCTTCAAGAACATGACTGGTGAGATGAGCCACACCTTCACAAGAAGAAAAGGAGGTTCAATGACTTTTGGGGACAACAAGAAAGCTAAAGTGGTAGGTGAGGGTGATGTAGGCAATTCACTATGCATATATAATTTTCTTCTTGTAGATGGCTTGCATCATAATTTAATTACTTTGTGATAGTGGTTATCTTGTTCTTTTTACATTACTAATATGCTTGCTTCTAAATTCCCTGACTTACAATGTCATATACAAGGGAACCGGAATTGGAAATATATATACTATTGTTCTTAGATTTCTTAAGCCTATTCTTGATAAATGACTTATCATAGATAAAAATGATATATCTGTGTGCCACCATAGGCTGTGTCATGTAAATATGCACCAATTGAAGAAGTTGAGCAAAAAGGAATTGATCAAAGGACTTCTAATATTTGAACTTTGAGAAGGATGAGGAATACCAACCTTTCACACAAGGGAAGCATACAAAATCCTCCTTTAAACCCAAAGGAGTCCTTATCACCAAAAGATCTCTTGAGAATCTTCACATTGATCTATTTGGACCCATGAGAACCCAAACGCTTTGTGGTAGCAAGTATTGCATATTGATTTTCGATGATTTCTCTCGCTTTACTTGGAATTTATTTTTTATTGAAGAGGTGATACTCTTGATGTTTTCTCTACTTTCTGAAAATAAATTGAAAATGAACCATCTTTTCGTATTGCCTCTATCTGTACTGACCATGGGGGAAGTTTGAAAATGATTTATTTGAAAGCTTTTGTGAAGAATATGGTTACATCAAAAACTTTTTTCCCCTCCTTACACCTCAAAAAATGGGGGTTTTAGAGAGGAATAAAAGGTCCTTGTAAGAAATGACTAGGATTATTCTCTTAGAGTATGACACTCCCAAGAAGTTTTGGGTCGAACTCGTTAGCATTTCTTATTTTGTCTGAAACTAGGTTTTAACACATCCATTGCTTAAGAAAATCCCCTATGAGTTATGGTGTGGTAGCAAGCCTTCTATCGACTTCTTTCATACTTTTGGTTTTCCATGATTTGTTTTAAACACTAATGATTCTCTTGATAAGTTTGATGCTAACACATACAAGGCTTCCTTTCTTAGCTATAGCACTAGTAGTAGAGCATACAAAATCTTTAACATTGAATTGTCTAAAATAGAAGAATTTATCAATGTGAAATTTATTGAAACTTACCCCTCTTTTTCTAAGAATGCTATTTATGATGATGTTCTAGATGAGGTGATTTCAAAATTAAAAGAGCTAGACATCAACAGAAAAGGTAAAGTGGGTCCTGATTTGAATGCTAAAAAGAAGATGAAAGGAATGATCCTACTCCCCTCTTTGTAAAAGGTCTTCCAAAATAGCTCATCATAGACAATCCCTCTGAAAGAGTATATATACGTGCTACTTTCAACAAAGAACAAGCTAAACCTTCATCTCACAACTTGAGACGAAGAATGTCAAAGAAGCTCTTGAGGATGATGAGTGGAAACTAGCCATTCAACAAAAACTTGAGTAATTAAAAAAAGAACAAGTTTTGGACTCTAGTGCCAAGGCCAAGTGGTGGAAAGATCATTGACACAAAGTGAGACTATAGGAACAAGCTTGATGAAAGTGGCAATGTGGTAAGGAACAAGGAAGGGTTGGTAGCTCAAGTTACAACCAACATGAAGATATTGATTTTGATGAAACTTATGCTCCTACTGCTAAACTTGAATATATAATAATGCTACTCATCCTGGATACTCATAAAAATTTCTAGCTTTATCAAATGTATGTTAAAAGTGTTCTTTTGAATGGATATTAGAGGAGAAAGTCTATGAGGCTCAACCTCTTGGCTTTGAACATGATAATCATGCTAATCATGTATATCTATTACAAAAGGCCCTTTATGGACTGAAACAAGCCCCTAGAGATTAGATATGAGAAGGTAATTGACTTTTTAATTGATAATGGCTATGACATGGGAAAAGCTTGACTCTACTCTCTTTCCAAAACACACTTCTAAATATTTTTAAATCATTCAAATCTATGTTTATGATATCAAATCTGGCAGTACTAATCTTGATCTTTGCAAGGAGTTCAGTTCTCTCATGTAGAGAGAACTTGAAATGAGCATGATGGGGGAGCTTAAAGTCTACCTTGGGTTCCAGATCAAACAAACACAAGAGGGGAACTTCATCAAAAAAAGAAAGTACAAAAGTGAACTCTTAAAGGACTTTGGAATGGAGAATGCAAAGCCAAATTGATACTCCCATGACCAACACCACCAAACTTGACAAGGATGAAGAAGGTATAAAGGTAGATAAGAATCTCTATAGAGTTATAATTGGTATCTTACTATATCTAACTGCCTCTAGACCAGATATAATGTTTCGTGTTATATTGTGTGCTAAATTCTAATCAAGCCCCTAAAAATCTCATCTTGTTTAGGTAAGAGGATTTCGAGGTACCTAGACAAAACTCCAAATTTTAGGCCATGGTTTCCTAAGTCAACAAACTTTACTATTACAACCTATAGTGATGCAGATTATGCCAGGTGCTTAGTTGATAGAAAGTGCACACGTGGCACTTGCTTCCTCATATGACCATGTTTAGTTCTTTAGAAAAACATTGTGTTCTATCAACTGTTGAGGTTGAATACATTACAACTAGTATTTTTGTGCCCAAGTCATTTGGATGAAGAAAACGCTCTAAGACTTTAATATTTTACGTGATGCTTCTCCTATCTTTTGTGATAATACTAGTATAATTAATTTTTCATACAATCCTATATTGTATAGTAGGGCAAAACACATAGAGGCCTGCATGATTTTCTCTTTGATCGCATTGCTAAGAAAGACATCTATATCACTCATGTGGATATGAAAAATCAACTTGCATATATTTTCACTAAACTCCTAGCTAGAGAACAATTCAACTTTATTAGATCAAAATTGCTTATCACTACTATTGATGATAATTCCATGTCTCCTGTCTAGAGTACCCTCACATGCCTTTGCTTGGTCTACTTTGAAAATTATCTTCTCATGTTTTTTTGCTTAAAATTACCTTAAAAATTGCCTTGTTATGCTTGTTTTAAATAAATAGACAATTGTTTTATCTCTCTATTTTAACGTCAAATACTAGCCCATGATGATGAAAACATTCCCCTATATGTTCTTATGTACTTGCTAGGCCTTTTGGTGCATTTACTTAGGGTTCTACAACCTTAGAATACAACTTTTGGGTTTGAGACATCACCTATTGTTGGCTGAGTTTTCCCTGGGGTAACTCAAGCGACAATCTTTCCGGAGAACTAAATAACATTTGGTGCCGGCCAATTTATCCAACCAACAAACTCAACTGACAACACTATAGAGAAACGGATAAAAGGGTCCAATCGATCGAGTTTCTCCCTCTCAACTAGAGAAACTCGACCGACAACTCTTCCCTTTTCATTCATTTTCTAACCCTAACCCTTCTCAAAGCCCAAAACCTAGCTTCTCTTGCCCCAAAATTGCCTTCTTTCCTCAACCCTAGATCTCTATACGACCTCCTGTTACTCTTTTCTCCAAGTCTGTGGGTCTACAAATCCTCTTTTTCTCAAGTTACACCCTCCACGGCGTCTACTAGGAGAAACACAACTCTACAACTGCTAACCCATCTAACCCTTCATCTCATTCCTCTGGTAGGTTCATTGTCCATGATAACATCGATCTATAAATCCTCAAGTTGTTGCAAGGTATAAAGAACTAGTTTCCCAGTCTCCTTTTCCATTTCAACCTTTCATAGACTCTGGGATACAAGACCAAGATATAAAAACCATATTTCATGATCAATGTCTTGGGACAATTTGTGTTGAACACCTCTATTTTTCAAATTCTTACTCTAGCACAAAGGTTGTTCATGCGTTTTATGCTAATTATACATGGAACTACACCACTTTGGTGGCTCCACATGATACATTGATCACACTTTCCTCCATGGTTAGTGGAATAATGATTGGAATCATTGAGGATTCTCTAAATTCTTATCTCATTAGATCCACACCACATGAACTTTGGGAGATAACCTACCCAAACCATGTCAACCTGCTTTACCTGGATAAGTTTTACAAAATTTTTAATCCAAAAGTTTCCCTTTCTGGTATCCATAGGTTTTGAAGAACCCAGAGATGCCTTATAGGAATAATGTTGCACTTCCCTCTCGTGCCATGAAAGATATCAAGACTCACATCATTGCCCTCACCGTTAATTACAATGTCCACCCAAAGAAAAATAAAATGGACATTGTAGAAAACACTGCAATGATAATGTATCGTATTCTAAAAGGGATTAAAGTCAAGTGGGCTCGATACATTCTTCACCACATTACCTACTTTGACTCTGAGAAGAACACCAAAAACATCCCAACCCTACCCTAACATCATATGTTGTCTTTTTTCATGTTCCCACTGAAAAATCTCTCTTTCATGATCTCCACTATCCTATTAGTAGGAAAGGTGTCTCTATCAGTGAAACCTCAGTGAAAAAGTCCTTCTTTGGCTCTTCTACTCCTAGTGCTTCCTCTTCTCAGTCTAGTCAGCCTTCCCAACCTCACTTACTTTCCCTAGACAAGATAGGGCTTCCTTCTCTAGGTTCAAGAACATATCCACCAAGACTTGGATCACATAATGGCTAATATATATGAACCTATCTTTCCCATCACCTTACCTCCATACCGGCCATACTTTTCTACCACTAACTATACTACCTATGCATAAAATTAGTTCTAACCAGCACACTAGTATGCTTCTTCCACTGCCCATTCCACTTCTTTTGTTGGGCCTCCTCCTGTACCATATTGCCCTTCTCCTACCCTAACATAGTTACTAGTTCTTCCTACCGCTTCACTCACTGTTATTCTTGCTAACTTTGACGGATTTTCTACTCCTAGTTTTGAGCAATGCATTGATCACCACTGGACATATGGACTAGCATGAGCTCAATACCAGATGGTCGGGCACTCATTCTTTTGCTCCATCTAAGGATGCCATTATGGAGGAGAAAGGGGATGCTGAGAAGGATGATGGAGAGGATGATGGTGAGGATGATAATGAGGATGACGATGGTGATGAGATTGTTGTTGCACCTACTGTCCCAAGACTAGAGCCAATCAGTGATGAGGATTATGACCTTACTCAGGATGACCTAGATCTAGATGTTTAGTTCTTAGGTCTTAGAGTTCCATGTACTTATTTTTTGTGAGCTTAGCATGATACATGGGGTACTATATATGAGGCTACTACTTAATCATGTCATTTTTTGCTACTTTGGTTTTTATCATAGACTTGGTTTCTTTTCCTTGTAATCATGATATCATGTACACTTAACTCTACAATTACTACTTATTTTGTGAGTACCAGTGTATGAACTCTTATATTTTAATTATGATATAATGATATCAATTATCTCTTCCTAGTTTGTTATGCCTTGGTATGATTTTTGTGTGGTGATGGTTGGAAAAGATGTAGCTTAGGCCTTGTAACCCTCTCCTTTTGATATGACAAAGGGGGGAAACAACTTGGGCTACATATTGAAATTGATTTATATTTGCATATCTTCTTGGTTATGGAAATTTGGTTTCAAATAGCATATATATGGCTTGGTTGATTTTTGGAGGAACTAAAGCATTTGTTATCATACATTCATGTATCCCCCCTAAGATTCAAAGGTAAATTTTTTAGAATTTAGTCATTTTTAATATATTAAGGAATGGGTTGTCATCTTCAGAAAGGGGAAGGATGTTGACCTAATAGTTATACATTTCCCATACTTTGATAATGGCTTAACCATTTGATTCATGTGTATCTAATATGTCTATTTGGGATCAATTTTAGGTATTAGGTACATAAATAGGATGCATTTAGCTAACCCTAGATTTCTAAAAATCAAGTCAATTTCAACACAAATAAAAAATTGACGAATAGATAGTATTTCTATTAGATTCATGTTGTCAATCATGTATGTTGAATTTATGACTTGTAATCAAGCTTAAAACAAACTTAGAACATTTAAATTGAATTCTTTTTTTGGAAAATGCTTAAATTGAATATTTATACACTTTTGAATAAGCCATTCCATGGAAGTTGGTCGGTCAAGTTTGTATCTCAGTAACTCGATCAAAAATCATATTTGGGCTTTTGACATAACTTTTTGTCGGCCGAGTTTGTCCCTAACTCAACTGACAACAAGCACTTGCAAGGAAGATGCAATCATTGACTGAGTTTCGTATCAGTTATAAACTCGAATAAAAACTACCATTTGTGAGACAGTGAATCTTTTCAGTTGAGTTATCCAAAAGGTAACTCGATCGAAAACATAATTATAAAAAGTGCGAAAAAGTGTATCTAGCCATTTTAGAGTGTTGAGAACTTCAAAAATAGATCTGTTGCAACCCCTGAAATTGTAAGAATTCTATCCAAAGTGTCTATACTGTATAGCATGCAACTTCAACTATAAAAAGGGACTCTTAGAGTTCATTCTAAGTTTGCCTTCTGTTCTCCTTTACTATAATTGAGTGATTGTACCTTCAAGAGCCCCTAATCTCCCTCAAGCTTTATTACTACTCTACATCCAATCTGAGTGAGTTAGGATCTTTATTAGAGAGTTGATCCATTGTATAATTGTTAAAGCTCTCCTTTCTTCTTCCCAATCTCTCTCACTCTCTCTACTTGGTGATTTGAAGGTGACTTCCTTAAAGAAGGAGGTCGTGAATCAAAGGTTCAAGATCTTCTACAAGAATGGCCAAGTCCTTGAAGAATGTAGAAGATTATTGGTAGGTAGATAGGTAAAACCTTTGTAATGGTTATTGATCCAAAAAAGAATGTTGGTTTAGTCCTTGTTCTTGAAAATAGTGGTCTCTTTTTTAACTCTCGGTGTGGAATATAAAGAGTGTGACAAGGCTCAAAATCTTAGAGATTGATGCCTCTAGGTAATGGATGTACATCTCCTAATTTGAAGGTTGGAACCACTATACATCTTAGCCTTATTTGGTATTTTCTCAATCTCTCTCTTCCTTGCTTTTTCATAATAGCAATATCTTTTAACAAATATCTTGAAAGTCTAATGAATTTTATTTAAGTAGTTTTAGCTCTATTCAACACCCCCTCTAGAGCCCATAGATCCAACAGGTACCGCTCTAACAGATCGTGTCAAGGAAGACATGGACGAAGAAGAAGATCTTTTCCATTTCAGATAAGTACTCTATGAGAAAAATCTATAGAGACAGGGGCTATGCAAAGCAACAACGGTAGGGTAACAAAACACAAATGACAGACTTAAGTCTTAGATATGTGTTTAACCATAAGTTTGGGGCTTTAATTATAGAACTTCCGTACACAATCTTAATCATGATTTCACGCAATCACATGCATGCTCTTGTACACGTAAAAGGGACACCAGGGTTCCCTTTCGATTAGAAAATCATTCATTAAACAATCAATTAAGTAGTTACTAGTTGTGCAAAAAGAAGATGGAAGATAATTCTCACGAGCCATAAGCTCTTGCTTGAGCCCGAGCGGGCCCGATGAGGCGTGGCACGTGCTTGTGTTTGTTATCTAGTCACCATACCCACCACAAGGGTGAGTATACCCTCCCCTAGAGCTCTTTGGACACTGATCTCACATACAATCCTACATATAAGGTCCACCAAAGTTTTAAAAATGTGGGGACTAAAACACACTCATTTGCATAAAAGACAAAAAATATTTTTTCTTCCACTTCCCATATATACTAGCTGTACCAACATTGAGCTTGACCTATGCTAATTAATTAACTAGTGCTAATATAACTAATTGAAGCTTGGGCGAACAACTATGGTGGCATAATATCCACTGATGCTCTATGTTCCTCGGGTCATTACTAGCCGACGGTTTGGTAATTTCCGCAGCACCCATAAAAAAACTTATAACATTACACGCGGTATATAAAAATAAGAATACGTTATTTACATGGACTGTTGGAACTATTACTGAGTTGTGCTAGGGAAAAAAGACAGCTATTAAGGGGATGCGGTGCATGCGTGTTATCTCTTCATTCTTGCCTCATCGGTGTCGATGTCTAGGGAAGTTGAAGAGAAAGCCTCTTCCTCCCGATTTCAAACATCTAGCGATTTCACACTTTGCCTTTCGAATGCGGACTGCTTTGTTCCAGACTCGGCCCTAGCCCGAAGATAGTTAGACGCGTCAGATACGTTGGTCAAATTCAGCGGATTACTATCTAGGCATTTGAACTCGACTCAGTCTCAAATCTGCTATCACCCGGGCTCGATGCTAATGGCACACTAGCAATCATATGCTTCTGAGCCCTTTCGGTGTACACAACAGTCGCATGTCCGATTAATGCTTAGGACTAGTTTGGTTTGATGTAATAGGCCACATGAGGCCTTGGCCTCACCCAACAATTGATCAAAATACCTTTGATTCAGCTAGTATCCAAGGACATTCTAGTTGTGGGTGCCCCCTATGACCGGCCTAAATCGCGTAAAAGGAGCGGATTTGAAGTAGTCAGATTTTAAATAACCTGACTCTTAGGCCCCCGCAACGATGACGGGTCCGAAGTAGCAATCGGGGTCGAACCACAGGGACAAGGGTGGTCGTACTAAGAACGCGGAATCGACACTCTACACTCCGGTAAAAGAAAGATGAGGATAAAGTTCCCAAGGGAACGGCTGGTGGAGATCGGTAAAATAAAAGAAAACTATCTCCAACTGGAGTTACAAGGAAAATAAGGTTTTGGCATTTATCGGTTTTTAGGGGTTTTGCGTAACAGAACCGGAAGAGATAACGTGATTGCCTCGGTAAGGAATCAAGGAGGAAAACTTCGGCATAACAAGCGGCAGCAGGAAACATCCAGTACCCCTTCTCTCAAAGAGGGTACCTCTAACTAAGCACCAACTCCCTTTCTCAAGATTGATGGTCTGGGGGTTAGAGCGGAAAGATAACTGAAGCAACTTCGATCCGGGGTACTCTCGTACTCCCCGATCGGACCAAATGCTAGAGCTACAACACCTCTCTCGAGGGAGTTGCAACGGAAAATACGATTCGATAGCTAGTCAAAACATGATCCAAGCATACAAGCTAGAGTTCGGATACTAAGCAAAGTAATCATCCAACAAAAGGGGCCAAATATAAAGCAACAGACATTTAAAACTCCTCTAATTCCATTAGCATAAGTATTGTATAAAAGGGTTTAGTTACATTGCGTAAATAAAGAAAGTAAATGACTGAAAAAGGGAAGATAGCTATCGCCTCCTTGATTTAGGAGGACGACATACAACAGCAGATCCCTAAGGCACCTCTAACCCGATACCGGGCGGGAGGTCTGCCCGATACGCCTGTGTCGGGCGGCATCCCCTGTCCGGCGATAGGCCATGACGGACATACGTATCGAACAAAGCACTCTGTCCGATACGGTCATATCGGGATGCCACCCTCTCGGGCGGGCGACACACCGTGACAGGCGGTTCGTATCGGGCTCGGTATCGCGTCGGGTTAGAGACAACTTAGGGTATCGGGTTCCTCATATCGGGTAGCCTCTTCGGTCGATATCGGACTGCTGCGGCTACCGGGACGGATCCTAAGTGAATCATTCCCACCCTCTCGGGTCGGGGAAGTGCTCACCTAGTATCGCCCGGCACGCCTCTGGGACGCGACACACTAGCTCCAAGTGCTTTCCAAAGTTAGCTTTCGCAAGATTCTGACCCGTCCCATCGGAGTCTTGTAGCTTCTATTTATAGGCAGCAGTTGGAAGAAATTGCAGATCTCCGGGCGCCACATATCCTTCATCGACTCCCTTCACGTGGCTTTGGGGATGGTCGACACCTAGGTATCGCCTGACACGCCTCTGTTATCGCGTGTCGGGTTGCGACGATATCGGGCGGCTGTGACGGACAGATGCTTTTCCGGTGAGTGGCTCGTGCCGCACGATATGTCTGTGTCGGGATGACTGGCAATGGCGTGATAACGACTCTCTGTCGGGTAGTAGCGTGTCGCTCGTCAGATTCCGCGCTGCGCGATACGTCAGTGTCGGGTTGCCGCCATGTCGTGCAGCGACTGCCACGGGAAGTGGATGTGTCGTGCAGTTAGTAAAAAAAGTTGATTCCTTGTAAGTGGGCCGGGACGGGCCATTTTGCTGATATTTAGTGAAAAAGTGAGGAAAACTCTGTAAAAGATGATAAAAACGAGTTAGGAGCATAGTGTGACTCATTTATTCAATAACATGACAAAATGAAGAAGAAAACAGTTTAAAATGATAATTTTGACAACGAAATATGGGTCATAAATATCACCAAATTGGGTGTTATCACCCTAGCATAACAATAGTATACAATGGCCTCACTCAAAAATTGGTCTGTAAGCACTATGCATCAACAGAAGACACGATTCGAACAATGTTATTGGTCGTTCTTTTGTGAAAAACAAAACATGGAAACTATATGATGGCTTTTGCCGTGACCAAATAGGTTGTTATTGTGTAAGCAAAGAGAATGGAAACTTAATGAAGAGAGAGAGAGAGAGCGCTACGTGCTAGGACAGAGAAATTAAAAATAAAAAAGGTCATGTAGTCGGTGGTGTCTTTCTATAATCAACTATTTCAAAGAAACGTAAAGGGACAATGTCGAAAATTACTAGTATTTTCTTTTCTCATATGTTACTTTAAGGCAAACGTATAACCACATGTAAAACACAACGAGTTCTATTGGTTATCATCATGGTTGGTTATTTCATTTCCTTCATTTCAATTTTATTCAAAATCTATTGAACCTCAATTATTAAAAACTTTACAAACAAGGGTAGGTCATTTATGGCTTGTTTAGTAGAATATAAGGATGGGAAAGGAAAAGACCACTTACCTTCCTATAAAATTGTATTGGTGAAAAAATGAAGAGTATAGATGTATAGTAGGAAGATATACAAGAAACCTTTAAGAGATAGAGATGGAAAGTTGGATCAAAATATAGAAACTTGGAGGGAAACAAGGAACACAAAGAAAATCAAGAAAGAAAAATGAAAGGATTTTTAACTATATAAAAGAATTTACATTTAATAGGAAATATAAAGGCAACCTAAACTTTTGTAAAGAAATTTGATGGAAATGTTAAAGGTTGAAAAAAACTTAGACAATTTGGGGAATCATAGAGGGAATTCATAATGGAATATATGGGGAAAAAGTAAATACTTATATAAATTTTTTAAGGAAAATATAGAAATATCAAGAGAGATACTTATATAGGCTTTAATACACATGAGAAAAATAAAATTATCTAATCTATACTTGTGGTTAAGTTTATTAGTGATAGTCATCTAGCCTTCCCCTCCACAGACTGAACAAATACATCAAATCCACTCCCCTACCCTATGAAACCTTCTTCTCCCACCCCTCTCCTTTATTCATCACTTACCAAACACATGGTTGGTTATTGTATTTTGGCCAAAATCTCTTGCGAAGTTAGCAAAATGATATGAGAAAAAATTTCTTAGTAAGAATTGATGAAAAGCAAACAAAGTCTCATCCAATTAGTTTTGGTATGGGTCCTATATGACAAATGAATGTGAGCTTTTATGGAATTATGGTATCAATATCAGTGTTTTCATCTCCAAAATTTGTATTTTATATATAATCCATATGTTATAGGTGTTTTTGTATTCATAAAACATATACATGACATCTACATCCATGCCAAGAAGTTGGTTAGTTTCATTTATTCTACTAGAGGTTGAACGTTATCGTGATTTGTGACTTCTAGTTTAGATATCAAAATTTCCAATATTATGTAAATGAGGTTGAATGTTATTGCGATTCTTGATTTCTATTTTAGATATGGTATCTTCTAATACTATGTAAATAATAAAGTAACGCCTTCACGAATTTGACAAAGAAACAACATGTTGGAGCAAAATCTCTAAGAAATATTGACTCATAAGTAAAGATGAACTATCTCTAGACAAGGAGTCCACGGCTTTTTACATTTGAAAATATTCCTTTTCTTGATAGTTTGGGATACTTATAAAATTTTAAGTTGTTCATATCTTGAAAATCATTGTGGACCTAGTAAAGGTTCACTGTAGTTTGGCCTCGCCTTCCTATTCCTGGATCCACAACTGGGTGTAGTAAGATGGGGTTGTGTGAGTTCACATAAAACTATCAAGAAAATATTCCCCTTCTTGATAGTTTGGGATACTTCTAAAATTTTAATTTGTTCAAATCTTGAAAATCATTGTGGACCTAGTAAAGCTTCAATGTAGTTTGGCCTCACCTTCCTATTCCTGGATCCACAACTGGGTGTAGTAAGATGGGGTTGTGTGAGTTCACATAAAACTGTACATCAAATACGCAATTTGTCATGCAACTACATCCTACCAAACATGTTCTAGCAAACTAAAGTTAGACATATAGCAAGCGGCAATTTTAGTACTATACAGATTCGTAGTATTAGTATATTCGTTTCACTCTCTAAAGCTGCTTTTAGTAACCCGGCAGGTTACAACGCTGGCGTTCTATGTCTGGTTGAATCACCGCAACTTTTTTGTGCGGTGAAAAGTTTATCAAATTGAACGCACGCAACAATGTAAAACAATAGAAAAACAAAGCGGCAGTTCATAAATATTTTAGTTACACCGATAAGATGCTGCCGGAGATGGAAAATAGCATCGTACCAAGAATTACTAAATTTATAAATAAAGCCACATATATAAGCATGCACACCAAAATTTGTCCGAATTTTGCTTTGTCCTCACAATGAAGTCTGATATTGAAGTGTAGAACTAGAGTAATTCTCACAGTACGCCGTTCGTCTACAATTTTACAGTCAGATTTCACACTGTAGGCCAATTTACTACCGGGTTACATAACGACCTTAATCAAAATTTCGGCTTCAGAAAGCCAGAATGATAAGTCAATCAGATTACATGTGTATATACAGAATCCGGAAATAGACAACCGATTTAGAGGGGGGTAATTACTGCAAGAACAACCAGCAGGCTCGCAAGTAGTTCGATAATAATAGATAGGGGCCGGGCAATCGGCGATGCATCCGCATATTCAAATACCAAGCGACTGATATTGGGAACGAATACTTGATTGCGGGCGCCGTTGATTCTGTCGGCGAATCGCTGTGATTCCTCACCTCACTTGGTTCTGGACGTGCAGGCGGGGTTGTTGATGAGCTGGTCGCTAAGCGAGATGTCGACGGTAAAGTTGCAGCTGAGCACGATGGTCTTATGGCGCTTGTACATGCCGAGAACATTCACAGTGCCTCCTGTTTCCGAGTAGCTGCTGAGCTCCACCCCTGCCGTCGTCCCGTTCCTTTCCGCCAGGTCTTTGGCCGCCTCGCCCGTGGTGTTCACGGCCACCGTGAGATTAAACCTCACGGACCGGTCGCCACCTACCTTCCCCGCGGGCACTGTGGCCAGACCGACGACCCTTGCCGCGGAATCACGGAACTCGACGGTGCTATTACTAAAAGAGAAGGGCGCGCCGTTTGGGTTCCTCATGGATATGTCTGCTGTGAGCGTGATGTTGACCGGCCGAGAGGAGGCTGAGGACGGCGAACCATTGGCGGCGCGGCTGAGGCCGTCGACGTGGATGGAGTTCATGGTAAGGGTCGGGTTTTTGATGTGGAAAACGAGGGCGAGAATAAGCACGGCCAACGCCAGTAGCACCAGCAACAGAGAGCAGCAACCGAGGCAGCACAGCAAGCCCCGGCGTTTCCGGAGGGCGCCCCTAAACTTGAGCCCGTCGCCCCGGCTGCCTTCCTCGAGGCTTGCAGGGTCCGGCGATGACATGGCCAGCGGCCGCACTTGCTCTGTGGTGGGCATATCCTGCCAATGGATTATCTTGGGGGGGGGGGGGGGGGGGGGGCTGTGATGTGGCCCTGAATTTCACTTTCCTTTTTCGCCTCCGTATCGGTACTCCTTTTCCTAAGGCGCAGGTGGGCTGTGCGTAGAGAAAAATTTCCGTCTTCGTTGCGTGGTGGTATGCGGAGATAGGAAGGAGCCTTGCCTGGAGCTCTACAAAAAGCTCTGGCGAAACCCCAAGAAGTCAAACAGGTCATGATTATCTAAATTCTTGTGCTCGATGGTCGTCGTCGCACTTGCGTAACCGTGTGTGGACTTCGAGGGTAGTGGATTGACCGACGACTAACCAAGGCCTCGTTTGAACGGGTAAAAGTGCCAAGAAAATTTTGCTCTCATGACGTGAGAGTTTTATGAATGACGTCGTTTACACTATCAATACAAACTTATTTTGAGACATTAGATGTTACACATCCACTAACACCCTAACAAGCGATTTCAATTCCATCTCAGGTCGAATTATTGTTGACTTTTTTTGGAAGTATAAGTGCATTTTGATATTTGAAAAAGACTTCATGTATGAGTGTTTTTCTTAAGTGATTTGTTAACATCTAGGATAAACCCTAATTCAGGCATAACAAGTAAGTTTATTTTATAAATATTTAGAAATAAGTGGATGTGCCAAGGACAAGATGAAAACTATTAACTGCATATAAGAACAATTTTGTTTTTATTGGGAAATGACTCAACTACATTGGAGATGTAGTTCGAGCAATTTGGATCTAAGTTTTGTTTGACATTGAGATGAGATAGATCGTTGTTGAGACTATGTTGATAGTTGTTGACATATATCAAGACTATCATCAATGGGAAGCCAGTAAATGTGGTTCATGTTCCAATCAACATTGATCAGTGGCAGATCGATCGATGTGGAGGACGGACCAATCAGTTGAGGTCTGGTCAACATTAGCTTAGAGGAAAGTAAACGTTGGACCAAGCCTTAGGTCACTGTGAATGGAAGGGGTGGCATTAAATGAGTTGGGTTGATATGGTGGGTAAACATTACCAAATATAGAGAAATAGAGTGTCCTTTCAAGCACTGACAATAGCACCTATGGTGGTTTAAAGGTCGCGTACTTTGATGTAACCTACATAGCATGAGATGCAAATCGCTAATACCCAATTATACTTTGTATAAACCATATTTTCCATCTAAGTGGTGATTCAAGTGATATGGGAGGAAGAGAAAGAGAGCCTACACATCTAGATTAGATTTGGTAAACCAAAATAATGATAGTTAATATATTTGTTTTCTTCCTCTTCCATCCACACTTCATAATAGGAATTTCTTTTAATATTCTAGAACTTTTAATTAAATTTTGTTATCACTTTTTTGTCACTTATCCATCCTTATAATCTCAACCAATACACAGTTGATAAAAAGATCTCAAGTGGAATTTCAGAGTTACGTTCAAGAGAAGTCCATTTTATGAGATGAGTTTCTGATCTCAAAAAGAGTTTTAGCTATATACATTAGTGGACTATTCATGTCTACCACAATCTATCGTATCTAAACTCGAATAGAAGAATCTAGAAACTTGAGTTATGCTCTTATCATTCTCAAATGAGATTCCTGATCTAGGAATAAAGTGTTGCTTAAAGGGTATGAATATCATGGAATACTAAATGTGATATATTAAAAAGTTAAATTTTGTCATGAATCTATAATAGATTTTGATTGATTGACAAATTCCAAATGTAAGTGAATTGAATAGGGATTTCCCTATATATCATCTCTTCTAAACATAGTGAGGTACCTAACAATTTTTGGGAAATTAGGACGACAGATAAAGCATCTAAAAAAAATTTAAAGCCTGATCTCCTAAGTAACAAATGGTGTCAACAAAATTTATCTAGAAAGGAAAGGTTGCAAGAGTTATACTTGGTCTTGGAGCAAGTCCAATGAAATTTTTTGATGCAGTATCGTGCAACACACTTCTTCTCCAAGTAGCAGTGCACTCCTTCTTCAACAACACTTGAACAGTCTTCACCAACGGCCTCCTGGTGAAACACCATAGATGGAGGTTGATGTTGTACTCCTAGCAGGAAAACTCCTCGCCTCTAGAATGGTCCATGTGGACCACAAGGAAATCCATATTGTTCTACCAGAGCCAATGGGAAGGAGTTGTCCCTTCAAACGTCACTGCACTAGCACAAATCGGCTCTCCTACAATTGCCTCTCCCTTGCTATCCCTCCCTTTTACGGGTAAGACTTGCTTGGTCTCTATATTGGTTACCACAACTAGAGAGGACAAAAATTATCAGAGCTTATTGTTGTATCTAGAAAACCCCCATTACCCCTCTATTTATAGGAGAGTCCAGAGGTGAACTGACCGATTCAACTCATGAACCAATCAATTCATGTACAATCCCATTCAAAATCAAATTGGCATTCAATATTTGATTAATGCAAAATCATGACAACAACACCAATCATTGATCCAATCTAATTGATCAATGAATTGGACAACTCCTATGATGAACCGATTAGCTTAGATCATGAAATGATTGTTTTACATGTATGTAAAATGTTCATTTCACATGTCCATCTTAGGAAAATATTCATCCATTTATGTTTCCAATTGACCTGACACTCCAATCAAACAGTTCAACACATGAATTGGTCGATTCAGAGTCCAATCAGTCAATTTTTAAACCTTAGCTATTTAATTGAATACCTAAACACTTTTAGTAATCAAGTTATACTTCATTCATGAATAAACTCCTATTCTAAGTGAATCCTATGTGTGTGACCCTATAGGTCCCAAATTACATTGGCGGTGAATGTCCATAACTAAATTATGACATCACAAGCAATGAGCAGTATCTAGCAACACATGATTGCTACCCAAGTAATTTGGAAAGTTAGAGATCGACTTCAACCAACAAGTATGATTAGTGTTATCATGATTGTATAGTTTCTTTGTCTCTAACTATTCAGATTGAACTCGAGGCACAAAATCATTATCCTCTCAACATTCAATCCATGTTTCTTGAACTAGAGCAGACTATCTGATATGCATGTGAGCTCACATATCATATATTGAGTCACATGAATATGGACATACATTTCTCAATCTCGCTTATTAAGAGGCATGTTTAATAATCTCCTATAGGAGGGACAAATCCCATCTACATCACTCACACTCTATCCCCATGTGTCACAATGCATCTAAGTATCACCTTTATGGCAACTCTTATTTGAGGTCATGTTGGATGATGTCTAAATACAATGAACAACATGAGATGAGTGTAGTGACTTTAGGTCTAAGAACCAGAATCACCACTATCACTATGCAATCTTATTTTGACTACCATTCCATGGTATCCATGTATCACTATCAAGGTGGGTCTATCTGATACACTATTCTCTAACATGTACATGTGTTCTTGACTTGATATCATATATCATGACAAATTAGACTCTATCATAAATCAGGACGCACTATAGTATTATGTATTATTGTCCTTGATTTTTCTTCCATAATAATATCTGACTAGAGACATAACAAGAGTGTATATACTCTTATCATACATATGATCTCATGGTTCATGTCATCAACTAGAAGACATATGTTGTGACGACCCATCACAACAAGCGAGATAACTCAAAACCAAACCGTGGAATTAAAACTAAACATCTAGGTTACCATAAAACACTAGAAATTAAAACCGATTTCATATAACCATAAGATTTAAAACATATTGCACATGGGTCCATAAAAGCCACATGTACTGCATATCACCTATCCAAACATAATACTAGATATTGTTCACTAGATCTCTAGCCACATCCCATCACACATGATAACATGTTCATATACATACATGCCCTTTCTATACAACAGCAGGCATAGAGCCAAAACCTCGTATCAATACATACAACAAAACCTCCCAAAAGAACCTGAGTGTACATGGATGACACATATGACTCTACTTCTATACACAAGCACCAAATCCAACCTTTCAACAACTACTAGTCCTCTTATTGCTCAACTCCAACCACACAATCTCTACTTCGTCGTGCTCGATCACCTAAAAGATATGGAAACCCACAGGGTGAGACCAAATGTCCCAGGGAGAGATATAACTTTCCTCCAATGTTTATTAAAGCACAGATAAGCTAAGAAGGTAAAACAACTTACTAAACAAGTTGAACAGATTCTTCTAAATGATATTCACTATATAGATGAAGTAGGTTAAACAAGACTAGAAAGCTACCACTGAATAATAGATCAAGTTATATTTTAAAAAGGAATATGAAGAACATGTATAACAATTGACTTCTCTTACCATCTTATAATTCATTTAATCAATAAAAATATAAGGAAAAGGGGCTTAATAGATGTTGTTTGTATTAATCCCTAAGTAGGATGTACTACGCGGGTATGTTACATCTTTTATTATTTCCACAAGGATTTGATTTGTGCCACCCAAATCCAACTGACCACTACTAATTTGAAATTGGTGCCATGCAAGGTCAAATGGAAGAGTCGGAATCCACAAACTCTCTACACCTCTTGGTCTATACAAGAGAAACACTATAGAGACATACCAATCAACTTGCAAAGATGACATATAGTCACAGAAGGACCGGCTCATGCATGGTCATCCATATAAAACACTTAGCCCACCTTGGTACATGTAACAACACTAGAAGAACAGGCTCATGCATGGTCATTCTTAAAAAAAGGAGTGGCTCAAGCATGGCCATCAATATCAAAAGGAGATCAGCTCACGCATGGTCGTCTCACACAACCTGTAATTGTGGATGCAAGGAGATACCTCGATTTGCACTCCCGCATATTCAAAAGTATGCACTCCGAGTTATACTCATTTCACCAATCCAATAATTATAGATGACACTGGAAAGGATCTATGGAACATCAAACCTACATGATTAGGATTCCACTTGATTAGTTAGCCAATTGGGTGACTTTTATAAACAATCAAGTTACAACATATAAAGCTAAAACAAATTCTACAAGAATAAGGTGAACAATACAACTCCATTAAGATATTAAACATATAAGGTGTGATCTAGTCACATCACCATCACATCACTGTATTACTGCCATTCACAAAGTCATCACCAATGTTACACATCACTACGGGACATCAATCCCAAATCACATCACTCAAGACTGCCACCTCTCAATAGGCATTAAGCCATCACCAGGTCATAAGACCCGTAACATAAACCATGCATATAAATCACCACGTTATGCTTCATAATTGCATACAAGCACCAAACTGGATCACATAATCATCACCACAACATATACAAGCCATGGCATTCATCTCACCTGTAATGTTAGGGGTTTGTAATAGAGAAGAGAAAATATAATAACCTCATAGACATTTCTAAAAGAGAGAAAAGCAACACATCAATCATCCCTAGATTAGGATTAGGGTTTATAATCTGATTGTAACACTAAAACCTAACTGTGTCACCTCCCACATTCTTGGGGATATATTAATATTAAAGAACAAGGTTAAGGTTGATTAGGCATGCAACCAAACAACACCACACATTATTCATCCATTACTCATAAACATGTATTAACTATGTGTCTCGACCATACATCACCCATGTGTCACAATTATTCATCTCACATGGGTCATGACCATCCACTTCACATGGTTCGTGACCACTGCTCATATGCATGTCTCGACTGCGATCAACATTAGCGTTGCGTCTGCAAAAAATCAACGTTGCGACCTCAACTCAGGTTGGACACCTCAACCCTCAACCAACCTGTCACGACCTTCTAGGGTTAGGGTTTTGACCACCCTCAAGAATGCCCACCTCAACCATGCAACTGAAGGCATCTCGATCAAAAAATCCATGGGTTGTGACCAACAAAGAAATAGGTATGATGTCGCGAGTGCGACAAGAGTAAGGGTCACTCTCATCATAAGTTCATATATCTTTTTTGAAATAGAAGCAAGGTCCTAACTAATTCAGGGTGGTTATCTCGATCAAACAACCAACCATCTTATCAATCAAAACCACAAAAAGATCAAGGGGGGTAATGACCACCAATGGTTAAACTACCACTAAGACAAAGATAAACCAAGGCTAACTGACACGATTTTACCGTGTGTAGAATGCAAGTGCACGCGTCAATATAGTATAGGCCCTTGTGAGGCCCAACTCAAACTCAGGGACACCAAATTATCGGTAGACTACTACTAACTACTGGCAATCAGCTAGACCAATAAAAAGGTTATGAGAGTTGTTTAAAAATAAAAGAAAAGAAAATAAAACAAAACAATCGATTAAATGTTTAGTTTAATCAATTCAAATGGAGATATTTAGGATTGCGGTTTCACCGCGGGTTTTCATTGTATGAATTTCCATATAGTTACTCAGGTTCATCACTCAATCCAGGTAGTGGCCTGTAGTCAGAATTGCCCACTGTCATGGTACAATTCACTACCTATGTCTAGGTCGGTTCCACCGTCATAGTAACATATACCCTAATCTAGGTGCATTAGAATCAAACTATGGGTTTCCACCATTAACCGTACATCCCCTTATTCAAGGGATTTGTTAATTAATGTGAATTTCATCTCTTTTCAGATGTTAATTCTTCTTTCAAAGTAATTAAAGGCATTAGATTATCATTATGGTGATCAAGCATAACAATATAATTGAGAAAATGAAGTCATACCATGGATTTCAGAGATAAATTATGAATTACTATGATAAAAATGTCATACAATGCTTCCCCGGGCTACTCCCGATCCTAAAGATAAAGGGGATTAGCCCCGCATGTTCATCTCAGAGCAAAACATGGTTGAGAAAAGGGGAAACATGGAGAAAAACGTGAATAAGTAATGAAACCCCTGAACGGAGAATATCCAAGCGTTCCTCGGCATAGAATGCGCGATCTACAACCTTTCGGCGGTGGAAAACATCTTTTTCGGCTTTCAGAACGGCTGGGGCGTGCTTCTGGGCTCCGTTCTTCTATCCATACCTTCTCGGGACGTGTGCAGTAGATAATGACGTGATACCCTGCTCTTAGACGCCGTCATCAGGTATAATCACTGAGTTAGGTTGCAAAAATATCACAACCATTGGATTAGAGCCGATCTGAAACAAACTCTGATCTAACGGTGTCGATACCATCGACGCGGGTCGATGGTATCGACTCTGCGCGATATCGGCAAGTCTTTTTTCCTTTTCTTCATTGCGCCTGATGCTGACTCGATACCATCGACGCGGGTCGATGGTATCGACACCCTTAGGCGTCAGTTTTACCCCTTTTCCGTCGTTGAAACTCCACGTGTCAATAGTATCGACTTTGGGGTTGATAGTATCGACTGACTAGTCACCAGCAACCTGATGGAATGTCACTACCATCGACTTCCCTATCGATGGTATCGACTCTGTGCTTCTCCTTACGACTGCCTACTTGTGGCTGTGTCGATAGTATCAACAGCCGTCGATGGTATCGACATCTGCAGATATGTGTTTTTCCTGAAATTGCAAAACAAAACCACATAAGCCGAGATAAAACCTAATATTGTAATCATTTATGCTAAAAACAATAAAATAAGAGATATTTGACACTGAGAAGGATCATAGACTAAAGTAAGTGAATTATGCAATATTAACCACCAAAATGACCAATAAACGCATAAAACACAAGTAAAACAAGTCTATAAATGCGACTCAAAATCATCGCATCAAACTCCCCTAAGCTTGAACATTGCTCGTCCTCGAGCAACAAACTCTAGAATAGAATTGCGAGGGTCAACTAAAGAACAGATTATCACAACCAACATCACCATATGATCCCCGCCAGGCATTCACATTCTGGCCCTCACTAACCACGGAATGATAATTACCCTAAAGGCAACAATAATCATCCATAAAAGATATCTACCTCAAAATTGATGAACACTATCATATAAGGCAGTTAACATAATAAAATTCTCCAGTCCAGACTTGGTGCATCTTGTGATCTCCTATTCTACGTTGCTCGCCCTAACTACCATCTACATGGAAGCAACTCTCCTGGTCTCAATGAGTGAGGAGAAAATCACGGTGGCCTACCAATTTGAGCAATAGGTGGATGGAATGGGTAGCTCATGGAAGAAATGGAAGCATTATACGGTTGTAACATGCACAAAGAAAAAATGACCTAAATGATGCATATGCACGTGAAAATGCCCTAATGCCTACATTTGGGTAGAATGATGCATGCACTATCATTCCATCTCAATGTGAGCTGGAATATCTAAGAGAACTACATCATGTACTTATTCTTCTTAAAAGGCAGTGAGTCTCAAATTTTTTTCTTTTTTTTTCTTCATATTTTTTCTCTTTTTTTTCTAAGCCCTTATTTTCATAGATAACAATGAATCATTTATCAGACTCACTTATTGTTGCATAACTTATACATTTGAAACATTCAGAAGGTATGGGACAAGTTCATCACCTTTTTATGTTTCAGAAGACATGAGATACATGATGTACTATATGCACAAAAATGTGAATGCAACTACAAAATGACATGTAAGCAACTAAATGACACACACCTAAGGATAATGTGCATGTATAAATTATCTATCTTATTTTTTTTTCATTTTCATGCCAAATATGTGAAAATAGTTGCAATGCAAGACCTATCTACATGGAATGCAATCAAAGAGATTAAAACCGTAATGTACTTCCAGTTCTTAAGGTGGATTATGAAAACAATGGAGTGGATAGATCACAAGACTAATTGACTGAACCTTTGAAAATTATTATGTGTCCCTCCTTACTGACCTGTGTAGTAATTAAGAGGTTTTTCTCTCTCATTTCAAATTAAAGTCTCATTATCATTTGGTCAGTTTAGGCTCAAACAACCAATTCCGTCCACTTTTCATGAACCACAGGAATGTACAGTTGTGATTTCCTATTTTAGAGTTGACAAACCCAATTATTTCCTTAAGTTATGTGCTCAAAGTTAAACAACACAAGCTTGCAAAAACACTAAAAATTTTCAAATTTGCCCCTAATTCCCATGTACAAGAAACGAGATGACACATGACTTAAGACATCTACAATTACACTAGATAGAGTGTGGATCCTACAAACAAACTAAGAACTACAAAATATAAATGATAAAAGCAACGAGATGACACATGACTTAAGACATCCACAATTACACTAGATATAGTGTGGATCCTACAAAAAAACTAAGAACTACAAGAAATAAATGATAAAAGACAAACAATAAAAACTAAAAACTAGGAAAAATAAAGGATAGAGTTGTTCCAACTCCCCCACTAAGCTTGAATTCGACTATGGCCTCATAGTAAAAAACAACCTTAAAAGGTGGAATAGAGATACCAATCATTCTTCTGGAGGAGGCGGGTACTGTGGAGCTGTGGGGTCCCAAGATGGATATTACCCCTGAAAGCTCGGATCATACTGGGGCATTGGTGGAGGTTGTGGATACCCCCCAAAATAATTCTGGCTCCAGTAATGATCGTAGAAGGGCTGCTGCTGCATCTCCATCCTATGCAACCTGTCGTGGATGTGTTGTTGGTTGTCGAGGAGGAGGCGCTCATTCTCGAAAATGGCCCTCTGGTTATCTAACAGCTGGTTCGTTGTATCCTGAATACCGGCGTATGAAGCTGTATGCTGCTGCTGCGTCTGATGAATCTCCTGCAACATTGTATACATCCCTTGCATGGAGTAGGCATCCTCTCCTTGATAAGAGGGTTGTGGTGGAGGAGGTTGTGAAGATGAAGATGCACCCGGATGCATGCGGGGGCACTTTCGGGGTGCCACTCGTGTGCGAAGAGGTGTGAAGGCCTCCTCTTCCTCTTCATGCTCGTCGCCATCATTATCATTGTCGTCATTGTCACCATCTTCATCTAAGTCATCAATGGCTATGATAGGCCATCTGAAATGCTGAGCACCCTCGATGTGGAAGACAGGGTCTGGAAGTGAACACTCTTGATATGCGTGATTAACATGGCAATGTGCATATTCCAAGCCATCACGAAGTAGGATGAGGTTGGAGCGGTACAGATGCTGCAGGTTGACCTTGCTCCTGGTGGAAAGGGGAGTAAGCTGGGAGAGATCCAACCCAAGATAGGTGGCCGATGGTGTGATTAGCCCTCTAAAATGGATAGGAGCCTTCCGCGTAATCCTCTTTACGGCTACCACACGCGTCAAGAAAAACGCGCCCCAATTGCACGCCTCGCGCTTCAGCAATTTGTGCAGGAAGAACAAATCCGTCTCTTGGAACTTGCTGAGATATAGGTCGCCGTGAGCGAACAACATGGTGCAGAGCATGCGGTGAAGAACTCGCACAAACAGATGTTTGAAATCCGCCATTGCAGTGTTGTGGTAGCTGACGGATTTTCCCAGAGGTGCAGTCACGAGTTGGGCGAAGATGGCGTCGTAGTCCGTCTTGTTATCTGGCCTCCGGTGCTGGTAAGCGTCATGATACCAGTTGTACACTGAGTTGAACTGGGCAAGTGTGATAGTGTAGTTGATGTTGAAGAGTCTGAACGAAACCCACCCTTTCTTCCATTCTCTGTCAGTGGTGATCAAGTCATTGGACAACACATTGATGTCCAATGATGCCATGAACTCCACCACGAGTTCCTTGTAAGTCGGCCACTCACCAAAGAATGGCTGGCTGTCGGTGTGGAACTCCAGCTCGTGGAGCCTCCTGGTTGTGTTTCTCGCCTGCCCCTTCAAGACGTAGGCGAGGTTATCATTGAACCCCAGGTCACGGACCATTGTCCGATCAACATAGCGTGTGGGCTCGATCTTTCTCTTCATCAGTTCCTCATAGACCTTCCGGACCTCCGCGGAAGGATGGACAATCCTTGGACGAGGAATGGATGCAGTAGGTGGAGGAATGAACTCGAGGATCTTTATAGGATCTTCCCGTGAGGAAGATGCACCGGTTGTACGCACCATCATCGTCGAGAAAGAAGGAATAGAAGAAGGAGCTTGGTGAAGGTCGGAGAAGACAATCTCCGCTCGATGAAGGCTAGGGGATGATCACGCTCCTTGGATGCTCGTAGCTGAGCTCCGATCGCACAACAATACGTACGACACAAGTGAAGGGCAAAGGCTCTGAAGGTGTGACACCATATGACAACCATCCCTCCCTTTTATAACTGTGGCCGACACTGCTGTGCACCCGTCGATACCATCGACGCGGGTCGATGGTATCGACTCCTGTAGCACAATCCGATCTTCTGCTAGTATTGACAGTTGTCGATAGCCTGATGTGGGGGCCCAGATCGATGACGCGTCGATACCATTGACACAAGTCGATGGTATCGACCCATCCCACAGATCGACTTTCTTGATGTAGCGATCGCCGTTGATTTCCTCTCGCGGATCGATGATGTGTCGTGTCGATACTATCGACTCTGCTTAGGGCAAACACCCTCGTGAGGCCCAACCGTCACTTTCTTCCTGTAACCGGTTCGATACCATCGACAGGCCTGCCGATGGTATCGACTTCACTGAGACAAATTTCGTCTGAATATCTCTAGAGATCTCACGAGTATCGACAGCCATGTCGATACTATCGACCTCATTTTTGCGATCAACCTGATGGTGGGTGGATACCACTGACGAGGCTGTCGATAGTATCGACTCAGAGAGATCTTTACAGCCGCCTAACTGTGCCCATCTCGATACCATCGACACAAGGGTCGATGGTATCGACCCTACCTCAGTCCTGCACATTGAACAAACGATCAAGGTACCTTGTTTACACTAAAAACAAAATCGAATCAAACTAACTTACAAATGTAAAAGAACTAAACAAAACTACCCATGGCTGGGTTGCCTCCCAACAAGTGCCCTTATTTAACGTCTTAAGCTAGACGAAATCAAGCTCCTCATGCATCCGGAAGCGTAATGAGTTTGACCTCATTCACTTTCCTCGTGTAGTCTTCACCGAAGTACAACTTCAATCACTGTCCATTAACCAAGAACGTTGTCTCACCATCACGCACCATGATTGCTCCATGTGGCCTGACCTCCTCTACAGTAAACGGTCCACTCCATCAGGATTTCAATTTCCTGGGATGCATCTTCAAACATGAGTTGAATAAGAGCACACTATCTCCCTTCTTGAAGACACACATATGAATGTGTTGATCGTGAACCCACTTCGTTCGCTCCTTGTAAATCTGTGAGCTTTCATAGGCATTCATCCTCAACTCATCAAGTTCATTGAGCTCTAACAAGTGTTTCTTTCCTGCTTCATCATAGCTCAAATTCAGCTTCCTCAGCGCCCAATGCGCCTTATGCTCCAATTCCACCGGCAAATGGTAGGCCCGACCGTAAGCCAACCTAAAAGGCGTAGTGCCTATAGGTGTCTTAAACGCCATCCTATACGCCCACAAAGCATCCGGTAGCAAGGTACTCCAGTTTGTTCTCGTCGAAGCCACGGTGCGCTCCAAGATCTTCTTAATCTCTCTATTAGAGACTTCCACTTGACCTTGTGTCTGTGGGTGGTATGGGGTACCAATGTTGTGCTTTACCCCGTACTTTCTCAACAATGCCGCAAACTTCTGATTTTGGAAATGTGTACCTCCATCACTAATAATCATTCTTGGTACACCAAACCTGCAGAAAATGTATTCTTTGACAAACCTGCACACTACAGTGGCATCATTAGTCCTAGTGGGTATTTCCTCGACCCACTTTGATACATAGTCAATAGCTAAAAGAATGTACACGTTAGAGTTGGAGGACATAAAGGGTCCCATAAAATCAATACCCCACAGATCGAACACCTTGACCTCTTGAAATACATTAAGGGGCATCTCCTATCGCTTTAAAATGTTACCTGCCTATTGGCAGGAATCACATTTCCACACATAGTCATATGCATCCCGGAACAAAGTAGGCCAGTAGAGGCCGCTCTCAAGTACCTTGGCCGGGGTTTTAGAACTTGCATGGTGGCCACTAGTCAGTAGAGTATGGCAATGACGAAGGACACTTTCATATTCCACCTCCGGTACACACCTGCGCAACACACCGTCCCTGCACTGCTTCAACAGAATAGGGTCATCCCAGAAATAATATCACAAAGAGTGGAAAAACTTCTTTTTCTTTTGGTATGTCCAATCATCTGGGATAATTTTGCAGGCAAGATAATTAACAATATAAGAAAACCAAGGATCTTTAGATTTCACAGATAGAAGTTGTTCATCAGGAAACGTCTCGATAATGGGTATATGCACATCCTTCTCATCTACCCTTTCCAACCTAGACAAATGGTCCACAACCAAAATTTCTATTCCCGCCTTATCTTTGATTTCAATATCAAATTCTTGTAATGGTAAGATCCACCTAATCAGTCTAGGTTTGGCATCTTTCTTCTCCATCAAGTACTTTATGGTGGCGTGGTCCGCCCATACCATGACTTTAGATCCTACAAGATATTGCCGGAATTTTTCAAAAGCGAAAACAATGGCAATAAGCTCTTTTTCAGTTGTCATGTAATTCAATTGTGCTTCATTTAAAGTTTTGGATGCATAGAAAATCATAGCTGGTTTATTGTCCACACGCTATCCTAAAACAACCCCTACTACGAAATCTGATGCATCACACATCAATTCAAATAGTTTTGTCCAGTCTGGTGTTTGCACAACCGGTGCGGAAATCAATTTTTCTTTAAGCACATTAAACACATGTAAACACTTTTCATTAAAATCAAAGATATCATCTTTCTCCAAAAGCTCAGATAATGGTTTGGCGATTTTTGAGAAATCTTTTATAAAGCGATGATAAAAACCAGCATGACCTAGAAAACTCCTTACCCCTTTTACCGAGTTTGGTGGGGGTAATTTAGAAATAACTTCAATCTTCACCGGATCTACCTCCAACCCCTTGCTAGACACTTTATGTCCAAGCACGATCCCTTCGCTAACCATCATATGACATTTCTCCCAATTGAGAACCAAATGCGTGTCCTCACATCGTTGCAAAACCTTATCTAAATTGTATAAACATTCATCAAAAGACGCACCATATATGGAGAAATCGTCCATAAAGACTTCCAAACAACGTTCAACCATATCCGAAAAAATGGCTAGCATGCAATGCTGAAAGGTTGCTGGTGCATTACACAATCCAAAGGGCATACGGCGGTAAGCAAATGTTCCGTAAGGAGAAGTGAAGGTTGACTTCTCTTGGTCCTTAGGATCAATGGAAATCTGATTGTAGCCCGAATAACCATCGAGAAAGCAAAAATGAGATCGGCCTACCAATCGCTCTAAAATCTGATCAATGAATGGAAGAGGAAAATGATCCTTAAGAATAGCATCATTCAATCTACGGTAGTCTATACATACACGCCACCCGGTTACCAGCCGGGTCGTGACTGGCTCATTTAACAAATTATGTGTAACTATAATTCCCCCCGTTTTAGGGACTACCTGTGTAGGACTCACCCACGTGAGTCGGATATAGCATAGATGATACATGCAGAAAGGAGCTTAATCACCTCTTTCTTGATGACCTCCATAATGTTAGGATTTAGTCGGTGATGTGGTTGAATTACAGGTTTGGCTCCCTCCTCGAGCTGGATCTTGTGCTGGCACAATGTAGGGGAAATCCCCTTGATGTCCGTGACCGACCACCCGAATGCACCTCAGTGGTTTTTCAGCACGATCAACAGTTGATCCTCCTCCTCGACACTCATATATGTCGAAATGATCACTGGCAGCTTCTCACCCTCAGCTAGAAATGCATATTTCAAATGAGGTGGCAGTGGCTTCAATTCTAAATCTGGCGGGCTGATCAAGGATGACTGAAGCGGTGGTGGGAGTTCTCCAAGGTCTTCATAGTACCTAGCGTAGAAACACGGCAGCACCTGAAGCATCTTGGTGCATTCTTGTAGTGACTTGCTTCTCATCCAACCATGTGTTATATTAACCAGGCAGGCTTCAAGAGGCAATTCTGGATATGCATTGAAAACAGAACTTGCTATGGCCTCATCTTCAGTAGAAGGTGGGATGTCCTCCTCTTCATCATTGTGAAAACCCACAGCCTTGCTAAGAGACACAACCTTGGTCTGCTCCATGATGTCTACAGCCAGCTTCCCCTTATCTACCTTAGTCATTACATGATCCATATCTAGAAATGGCTTACCTAGACAAATAGAAATATTCTGATCAAAATGCTTCATCATGCGGCATTGCTCCTTAGCTTTTGATTGCGTTGTGCTGGAGGGCATGACCATCTCAAACCGATCATCAATGATGCCCAAGGTCAAACGACCTCTCCCCATCTCAAGTATCATGTCAGCAATGGCTTGGAAGGGTCGTCCAAGGAGTAACTCATTGCCCTGTTCATCTTGCATTTCCATTACAACAAAGTCTGTTGGAAATACAAACCGATCAACTTTCACCAACACATCTTTGCAAATACCATACGGTCTCACCACTGAATTATCTGCCAACTGTATTGTCATATTTCTTGGCCTTGATTCTTTCAGTCCCAATTTCTTGAATGTAGAGAGGGGCATCATATTTATGCTTGCCTTGGAATCACACAGTGCTTCGCCGAATTTCACCTTACCAATGTAGCATGAAATATTGAAGCAGCCCGGATCCTGCCTTTTAGGTGGTAATGTGCCCATGATGAAGGCAGTCACCTGTTCCTTGAGAACCACAACCTCAGTATTAGGGATTTTCCTTTTCTTTGTGATGATGTATTTCAGAAACTTCCCATAGGAGGGTATCTGCTCGATTTCTTCTAGAAGAGGAATGTTGACCGACAGCTTTCTAAAGCTATCTAGAAACTTCTTGAATTGAGCGTCCACTTTCTTGGCTTTCATGCTATTGGGATATGGGACCGGAACGTTTTTTTCTCTTTGATGTGGTGGCACATATGGTGTCCTCTTCTGTGTCTCCTCCTCAGCAATGTCAGGTTCTATTGCAACATCCTCTACCGCATCTTCTACCGGCTCGATGATTGGGATCAGAACCTCCTCGGTGGCCTCACATGTGTTTTCTGACTGGGTTTTGCTTGGTTCATTGGACCTGGGGTTTAAAATCTTCTTACCGCTCCTTAGCAATATTGCCTTAGCCTGTTGGTTTCCTCCTGGAATGTTTGTATTACCCAGAAAGCCTTGCTGCGCTGGCTTCTTCAGATTTGCTATCTCAGCTGCCATTTGTGCCAAGGATGTCTCTATCATCCTCATCTGAGCCCCTTGACTTTGTAAGGTATTCCCAAACTGATTCATGAATTCACCTTGTTGCTTGATCTACTGGCCAAAAGTGTTCATTAGTTCTTGATTCTGCTTTATTACTTGATTGAGCAACTCATTGCTCTTATCCTCTGGTGACGGTTGGGGTTTTGCGTCAGGGTCCTGCAAGAAATTATTTGGGTCCTTCCAGGAAAATTTCTTGTCTTTCCTCCATGAATAATTGTTGTTTCCGTACCCCTGCTACTGGCGCATGAATTTTACTTGAGCTTCATCCTCGGATTCAGTATCTTCTTTTTCAAGTAGTTTCTTGGCGAGAAGGTCCATCTTCTCATTTAGCTCTTTGATGGCCTTTGACTCTCCTATAGCTCGAACATGCTCCACGGCGTCTCTATCGCCCCAAGATTGCTTCTTAGCTATGTTCTTCAAAATTTCCCAACACCTCGTACCTGTGTTGTTTAATAAGAAACCTAAAGCCGCAGAATCTAAGTTACTTCTATCATGCTCAGAGAGAGCAAAATAGAATATTATTTTAACCTGCTTCTCCTTGTCAAGCCCATGATGCGGGCACCTCCTTAGCATGATCTGAAACTGTTCCCAGGTCTCAGAGTAAGTCTCTCCTGCTTTCTGGCTAAAATTATGAATTTTTCTGATCATATCATTTGTCTTCTCGGGCGGAAAGAACCTTTCAAAGAACACTTCCACCATGTGGTTCCATGATTCCACATACTCATCATCAAGATTATGTAGCCATTCTCATGCATTTCCCGCGAGAGAGTTGGGGAACAGCTTCAAGTACAATGTCTCCTGTGGAAACCTGCCTATCTTGATCATGTCACAGTTCTCCATGAACTGGCTAATATGAGTCACTGGATCTTCATTTTTAAGCCCGTGAAATGCATTTTATTTGACCAAATTTATTAATTCAGGATCAATTTTATAAGTTGGAATATTGATTGCCTTCTTCTTTATTGGCCCCTTTGAAGCGGATGAGGAAGAAGCTTTTATCTTCTCCCATATCGTCTGCTCTTCTGCCATTGCTTCTTATTCTGAATTGGAATCTATTTCGTCTGGTTGGTCTTGAATATAGTTCTGCTCATCGTCTGGTCCCAGCAGTGGAACCTCTGGTGATTGCTGCGTGTAGTCGGTGCTACACGTCCTCACCATGCACCAGTACCTGCAAGATGATAATTTCAATTCAGTACAGTGCTAGACAATTATAATAATGTGAAAGATAAAACTATGAATTTCTAAAATGATGATAAAATAATAAAATAAAAATGTGGCCTAGAATGGCCACTTGCAGCACTCGTAGTGCCGACAATTGCCATGTCCCCGACAGCGGCGCCAAAAAGTTGACACGATTTTACCGTGCGTAGAACGCAAGTGCACTTGTCAATGTAGTATAGGCCCTTGTGAGGCCCGAGTCGAACTCAGGGACACTAAATTATCGGTAGACTACTACTAACTACTCACAATCAGCTAGACCAATAAAAAGGTTATGAGAGTTGTTTTAAAAATAAAAGAAAAGAAAATAAAACAAAGCAATCGATTAAATGTTTAGTTTAATCAATTCAAATGGAGATCTTTAGGATTGCAGTTTCACCGCGGGTTTTCATTGTATGAATTTCCATATAGTTACTTAGGTTCATCTCTCAATTCGGGTAATGGCCTGTAGTTAGAATTTCCCACTGTCGTGCTACAATTCACTACCTATGTCTAGGTCGGTTCCACTGTCGTAGTAACCTACACCCTAAACTAGGTGCATTAGAATCGACCTCTGGGTTTCTACCATTAACCGTACATCACCTTGTTCAAGGGATTTGTTAATTAATGTGAATTTCGTCTCTTTTCAATCATTAATTCTTCTTTCAAAGTAATTAAAGGCATTAGATTATCATTATGGTGATCAAGCATAACAATATAATTGAGAAAATGAAGTCATACCACAGATTTCAGAGATAAATTATGAATTACTATGATAAAAATGTCATATAATGCTTCCCTGGGCTACTCTCGGTCCTAAAGATAAAGGGGATTAGCCCCGCATGTTCATCTCAGAGCAAAACATGGTTGAGAAAAGGGGAAACATGGAGAAAAACGTGAATAAGTAATGAAACCCCTGAACGGAGAAGATCCAAGTATTCCTTGGTGTAGAATGTGTGATCTACATCCTTTCGGCGGTGGAAAACGTCTTCTTCAGCTTAAGGAACAGCTGGGGTGTGCTTTTGGGCTCTGTTCTTCTCTCCACACCTTCTCAGGATGTGTGCAGTGGCTAATGACGTGATACCCTGCTCTTGGCTGCCGTCATTAGGTATAATCACCGAGTTAGGTTGCAAAATTATCACAACCTTTGGATTAGAGCCGATCTAAAACAAACTCTGATCTGACGGTGTCGATACCATCGACGTGGGTCGATGTATCGACTCTGTGCGATATCGGCAAGTCTTTTTTCCTTTTCTTCATTACGTCTGATGCTGACTCGATACCATCGACGCGGGTCGATGGTATCGACACCCTTAGGTGTCAGTTTTACCCCTTTTTCATTGCCTAAACTCCATGTGTCGATAGTATCGACTTTGGGGTCGATAGTGTCGACTAATTGGTCGCCAGCAACCTGATGGAATGTCGCTACCATCGACTTCCCTGTCGATGGTATCGACTCTGTGCTGCTCCTTGCGGCTGCCTACCTGTGGCTTTGTCAATTGTATCGATAGCCGTCGATGGTATCGACAACTGTAGATATGTGTTTTTCCTGAAATTGCAAAACAAAACCACATAAGCCGAGATAAAACCTGATATTGTAATCATTTATGCTAAAAACAATAAAATAAGAGAGATTTGACACTGAGAAGGATCATAGACTAAAGTAAGTGAATTATGAAATATTAACCACCAAAATGACCAATAAACACATAAAACACAAGTAAAACAAGTCTATAAATGTGACTCAAAATCATCGCATCACTAACCAAGGTCCAAAATAGAAGAAAATAATGGCTAAAATAGAAGAAAATAGCAAGGAACACCATCACCCTCAAGGAGGGAAACATCCTCCAAAACTGGTTGCTAAACCCTAAAACTTGCATCATGAGATCACAATAAAAGTGGCCACAAACAAGAAAGAGAAAATCACATTTAACACCATCAAAATAGAACCCTAACCTCATAGAACATCAAGACACGTGTTCATCATATATGCGATAAAAAAAAGGTTAAGAGATAGGGAAAAGACCATTATTACACCTCAATCACCAAAATCGGGTACAAAACTAGGGTTTCAGATTGTATCCCAACCAAGTGTGTTTCCAACATCAACAAAGTTTTAGAATCTAGCATCATATACTAGCATGGTAAGGAAACATTTAGACAGAGAAAATAGTAACATGCATGTATAAGAGAGTGTAAGAATAGAGAGGGTAGAGAGTTATATCACCCACCTTAAGGAATATAGCTCCAAAAAAAGCAACTCCAAGGACACGATTCCAAGGGAGGATGAAGTTCCACCAAAAGCTCCACTCTCAGCCACAAAGGTACCTCAAGAAAGAGAATGCATCAAGGTTATAAAATTCTTAAGAGAATAGATCAAGAAGCTCATGGTCGAACCAAAAGAAAGAAGGGGGAAAAGAGAGAAGAAATTTCCTCTCACTTGGGTGTCATCTTGTCAAAACATGGCCTATGACCCCTTGTGAGGAGAAGTTTATTCTCAAGAACGACCACCATGTCAAAACATGGTCTAAGGCCAAGAAAAGGGAAGAAGATGGGGTAGAAGATCCAAGAAAGAACACCATAAAGGAAAGGTAAACACTTACCAAGGTAAAGGATGAGCAAGAATCACCATAAGAACCACATGCAAGGTTGAACCTCCTTCAAGGAACTGAGAACAACACCTCTTTGCTCCACCAAGCTTCAAGGATGCCGAAAAAGATCACTTGCATGGGGAGAAGATGGTTTATGTAGAAAAAGAGGAGAGAGGTAGGGCAAGAGATGAGGTGTCAATAATATAGGACTCCAAAGGGACACTTGTCTGGCCAAGAAACTAACATGCAACCACTTAAAACACACGTGCATGAGAGGGTGATACATTCTATGTTGGATATCGACCACCTAGGTCGCCCAACATGGTCGTGGTCACCACACACCATAAAACATCATCCATGGTCGTGACAAAGCACCAACCACAACAAGGTCACGACACAAGGTCACTAAACCCCTCCTTAGTCGAGACACTCCACAAGCAACTTGTCTCGACCCAAGGCCAACCAAAACTATCTTGTTTGTGACAACCACACCTGGGGGAGGTGTCTCAACCACGACACCCACAAACCATTTCCTTGGTTGTGACCTAGGTCGATACAACCCACAAGGTGCACATGGTCAAGGTACACAAAACCCTAAGAAATCCTAATCACCACTAAGGGTGCCACCACTCGACCAAGCCTGTACCAAGGTACCTCCAAGCCCCACACTCTCTTTCATGGAGCCAACAGAGAGAGAAAGATAACTCTAAAGGTATAACATTGAAAGATAACCCTCACAAATGGGTAAATTGCAATTTGACCCAAAACAACAACAAAAAGCACAAACATCATCCAACTAGCTCAAACTAGAACTTAAGCTTTTCACAGGCTCTAAAAACATCTCGACGAATTAGAGCAAGGTTCTAAGAACTTAGCCAAGCCAAGGAAAATAGGGTTAGCCCAAAACACAGGTTAGGGGTCTTACAAGCCACAAACCCCTAACAAGGATTTTTCCCCAAAATCCTAAGTGAAAAGAGACAGATACTTCCTCTGCATCTCTTCCTCGAGCTCCCACGTGGATTCCTCAATGCCACAGTGATACCATGGAATATTCACAAGCACTATATCCTTCTTCTTCACGCTCCTATCAAGGATCAACACATGTCCTTCAACATAGGACATATCCACATCAAGATCAACCACCACTGACTGCAAAACCAACTCAGTATCAGGGTGGTACTTCCTTAGCATAGACATACAAAACATTGGATGCAACCTGTACAACTTAGGCGGAAACTCCAACCTATAGGCCACTTTCCCAACATGTGCCACCATAGGGTAAGGTCCCATATACTTGGGAGCCAACTTACCCTTCTTCCTAAACCCCAAGACACCCTTCTAAGGAGAGACCTTAAGATACACCTGGTCACCCATTTAGTACTCTAGCGGTCTAAGCCAGTTGTCATCATATGACTTCTGCCTGTCTTGGACTGCCTTTAACTATTGTCGAATCACTTTGATCTTCTCTGTCCTCTACTACACAAGTTGAGGACCAAGAAGTTGGTACACCTGCTTCATACCAATACAACGAAGATATGCAACATCTCCCATACAATGCTTCATACGTTTCCATGTCGATGCTTCTTTGGTAACTGTTATTATAAGCAAACTCTATCAAACTGAGGTGGATGTCCCAACTACCCATAAACTACAAGACACAAACTCTCAAGAGATCCTCTAAGGTCTATATGGTCCTCTCAGACTGATCATCTGTCTACGGGTGGAAGGCAGTACGAAACCTCAACTGCGTATCCAGAGCTGCATGCAAATGCTCCCAGAAGTAACTCGTAAACTTAGGACCTCTTTCGGACAGGATGATAGATGGAACACCATGCAGTCAAAAGTATAGTAAAATTCCAATAAAAAGTGAAACCCCCCTGTTCTCTATCCATTTTGTTTTCTATAAATTCAATTGACCATTTCATTTGGTATAATTGCTATGCTTAGTGTGTGACTCGTTGGTTTTTTCTTTCAAGTTGGGATTAAAAAAACTAACTAACTCGGGTTAAAACCAAGAAATAATTGTTATTTTCTCGATGTTTTCTAACATTTTCAATAAAACCTTCCTGTAGAAGTATTTTAACAATGTTTTCAGCCACAACTGCGTACCCAGAGCTACGTGCAAATGCTCCCAGAAGCAACTCGTAAACTTAGGACCTCTTTCTGACACGATGATAGATGGAACACCATGCAAACACACTATCTTGTCAACATATATCTAAGTGTGTTTCTCCACTGTATATGTTGTCTTTACAGGAAGAAAATGCACTGACTTGGTCAACCTGTCAATGATCATCCAAATGGAATCATGACCTTTGTCTATCTTAGGTAGACCAACCACAAAGTCCACAGTCACATGATCCTATTTCCACTATGGTATTGGCACCGATTGCAACATCCCTACATGCTTCTGATGTAATGCCTTAACTTGCTGACACACTATACACTTAGCTATGAACTCAGCCACACTACGCTTCAAGCCAGGCCACCAATACATATCTTTGAGGTTATGGTACATCTTGGTACTACTTGGATGCATCACATACGTTAAAGAGTGAGCCTCTTCTAAGACTATCTTCCTCAAGTTATCAACACCAAGAACCATGACCCTATTGTGGTAACACATAGTCCCATCATCTGCCTCATGGAAGCCATCACACTTCTCACTGTGAAACTCCAATCTTATCTGCTGTATCATAGGATAAACTTGTTGCAACTCTCTAATATTATGCCTCAACATGGGATTTACTTGCACCTATGCCAACAACCCCACTAGCAAGGAAAGCTCTAGCATCACAATCATATGATGCAAGGATACCAACATGTCTCTCTTATGGCACACCAAGGAACACAACTGTTTTTTACCTATAGATGATGAAAAAGAAGACTTCCTACTCAAAGCATCTTCCACGACATTAGACTTCCCTGGATGGTAATCAATAATGCAGTCATAATCCTAGATTAGCTCTATCCATCGTCGCCGCCTCGTATTCAACTCCTGCTGTGAAAAGATGTACTTCAGGTTCTTGTGATGTATAAAGATCTGACACTTCTCACCATAAAGGTAGTGCCTCCATATCTTCAAGGCATGGACCACTATAGCTAGTTCTAGATCATGGGTTGGGTAGTTCTTCTCGTGTTTCTTAAGATGTCATGAAGAAAAAGAAATCATGTTATTGTCCTGCATCATCATGCATCCCAAATCATTTCTCGATGCATCATAGAAGACTATGTATCCTTTCCCTTTTTCAGGCAGAACTAACACTGGAGCACTAGTCCATTTCTCCTTTAACAAGTAGAAGGCACACTGATACTTGTCATCCTAGATGAAAGACACATATTTCCTTGTCAACTTCGTTAGGGGTAACACCACTGAACTGAAGTTCTTAATGAACCTTTGGTAGTATCCAGCCAAACTTAGAAAACTACAAACTTCTGTTAGTGCGTTTGACTGCTCCCACTCTCTCATAGATTCCATTTTCTTGGGGTCTACACAAACTCCCTTAGCAGATATCACATGTCCTAAGAAGAACATCTCCTTCAGCCACTAATTTGCACTTGTTGAACTTGGCGTACAACTAATGTTGTCTCAACATGGTCAATTCCTGATGTAGATGCTGCTAGCTATCTCTGGAGTAGATCAAGATATCATATATAAACACTACCACAAACTGGTCCAAATAGGGCCTAAACACCCAGTTCATCAGATCTATAAATGCTACCGATGCATTGGTTAGCCCAAACGACATAACCACAAACTCATAATGACTGTACTGAGTCCTGAATGCTGACTTGGGTATATCATTTGCCTTGATCAAAAAATGGTGATAGCCCAATCTCTGATCTATCTTGGAGAACACTGTAGCTCGTCACAATTGGTCAAATATGTCATCAATCCACGACAAGGGATATTTGTTCTTTATCGTCACATTATTCAACTATCTATAGTCTATGCACAGCCTCATAGACCCATCTTTATTCTTTACAAACAACATTGGATCACCCCATGGTGATGTACTTGGTCTAATAAAACCCTTCTCAAGAAGATCTTGCAACTGTTTATTCAACTCTTCCATCTCAACTGGCGCCATCCTATACGGTATCTAAGCTATCAAGTGGGTACCTGGGACTAGATTGATTTCAAAATCAATCTCTCTAACTGGAGGGACTCCTAGGAAACTCGCTTGGGAACACATTCTCAAACTCCCTGACAACTGGTACTTCCTAGATACTAGGATTCCTTGCCTTAGTATCCCTTGTTGGCTAAATTGGACATTATTATAATCCCTTTGTTTTAATGATGACAACATTTCATTCTGGTGGATATAACGTGCTACTTGAGTGTTGCAGGAATTAGGTGGATGACAAACTCTTGGGAGATCTATATGCTCAAAATGTTTTAATTTCATGATTGTAATCAAATATAAAAACTTGTACAAGTATGTAATGTACAAGTACTTAGATATCATGTAAATCAAGCTTTTAGATCTTCCCTAGTCAATCACAACACTTAGATAGGTCATCCCCTACAACAGTGTCACATCTGCACACTCATACATACACTTAGTACTTAGTTTAAAATATTGAAATAGAGTCACTCTCGGTCGACAAACTTCTCGACCGAGACACTCTCGGTTGACAAACTCTTCAACCGAGAATGACCCAAGTAGCCGTTAGACCTAGCAGACAAGGTAGTTGGGAGTTGGAATCGAACATTATATACACTTGCTCCAGGACGTCCCTCGGTCGACAAATCCTCGACCGAGAAGGACCCTCGGTCGACAAATTGTCGACTGAGAAGAGTTCTGTCTGCACTTTTCAGAGTTAATTAACTAGCCATTGCTAAAGCAACTAATGGATACCTAACAGCTAGTTAAGCACTTAGAACCCCCTAGAAAGTGTCTAGAACATCCTTAAGAATTAGTAGGCCATTCCTATAAATAGAACAAGCCTTAGGACACCCAATACACACTTGTGCAATACTTGAGCATTCACACTTGCAATTGAGAATCCATTCTTCTGAGTAATTGAGCAACTCCAACATTTGCTACTCATTTCCATTGCTCTAATTTTGTATCCTATAGGCTAGCATCTCCTACACACATCACTTACACTTTCATATACATTGCTTAGGAGATCAAAACACTTGATATAGGAAATCAAGCCTTGTGCTACAACGGTATTGTAATTTCTATTTTTCCTTCTTGTTCGTTTATACTGTTTGTACTCTCCTTGCTACTCCTAGGGTTGGAGGCTGCGGATTGGAGAGGATTTGACTTCTTAGGTGGAGAAGGGTCTTCTCGGTGGAGAAGGTGGACTTTGGACTACTTCAAGAAGGTTGTCTCAACGGGAAGCTACTTCAAGAGGAAGGCTACTTCAAGGGGGATCTTGAGGTTACTTCAAGGAAGGCTGCTTCGAGGTTGGTGAGACTACTTCTAGGTGAAGGTTGTCCAAAGGGTTTGGTGAAAGTACTTGTAATTTTATGTAACATCCTTGCGAGGTAATAAAATTTAAGTAACTTTCAAAATCCCGGTTGGGTAAGCAACCGGGTAGTGGATTGACTGCCTTAGTATTTGCTAAGGTTGGAACCACTCTAAACACCTTGTCTCCTTCTTATTATCTCAATTGTAGTTGTTTGAGGTGAAATATTATTAAAATATCATAAAACCCTATTCACCCCCCTCTAGTGGTTTTTCAATTGGTATCATAGTAGGCTTCAAGGAGCTCTAATCGAGTCTTAAAGAATGAAGGGTGGTGGTGTCTATAACCGCAAGCAAAGGAAAAGCATGGACCAATCTTTAACAAGTTGTAATTGGTGCTTAGGAACAAGGCACACAACACCTAGTTGTCCATGGAGGTTAAAGAAGGAAGATAAGAATAAAGAATGCCTTATTGCTACAATAAGTGAAGAAGAAGAAGAGGTAAGTCTTTTTGATTTATCAAAAGAAGATTTAATTGCTAGCCTTCAAGAAACACATGATAAGTATATTGAGTGCAAGAAGAAATTAAAGAAATCAATTAAAGTAAATGATGAGTTACATGCCAAACTTCTTGCTCTCACATCTGAAAATGAAGATCTCAAAAAGGCTATTGAAGATCATGATATTAAGCTAAAATCAGTAGAAGCAAATTGCAATCTTCTATCCCCAGAAAAGATAAATTTGCAACCTCAAGTAAATGATCTTCAAAAACAACCTGTTTTGTGTACACATCTAGATTATGATATTATTGTGAAAGAAAGAGATTCTTTATTATCTAATCTAGATCAAGCAAAGTTAGATATCAACAAGATAATGGATGAGATTGTTACGTTGCAACAAGAAGTTAGTAGCTTGAGTAACAATGATATTCTTGATAAAATCTTAAATGACTCTTATCGTCAAATTGGAAGGAGAGGACTAGGTTATAAGCCTAAAGGAAAATCTTATCAAAAACCTAGTTGGAGAAGGACACAAGTGCTAGAGAGTCAATCTATGTATGTACCTAGAGGCAAATATACATATGTACCCAAGAACAACCTAGAACAAACTCATAGAAAGAGGCATGAGATTGATTCTATATGTTGCCATTATTGTTTATGTCTTGGACATTATTCCTTCTCGCGTCCTTACAAGAAAAAGGATGTTGAATTAGTATGAGTTCCAAAACCCCCAAACTAAATGAATATAATTAAGTTGAGATATGACCAAAGACTCTAAGTTGTATATCTCCATGTCTATCTCAACTTAACATAATAAGGTAACAAATTGATTCAAATCTCTAACTTGAAAATACACATTTTATATAAATCTGCAGAGACACATCTTTAGAAATTTGTCTTAATTTGGGTTCTCAAAACCTAAAGATTTGAATATAATTAGTTGAGATTTTATCTAAATGTTACTTTGATATTTATATATTTTATCTCAACTAAACTGATTTTTAAATTGCATAATAGAATTGGAAGTGATCTATGTTTTACTTATAAAACACATTACTGAAAAACAATACAGAAACATTCTCGATCAAGAAAATGTTCAACCGAGAACACTGTCGGTCGAGAATTAGTCGATCGAGTAGGTTACTATTTTAAAGCTTGCAACAAATCTGATAAAATATGTACAAACAATAGCATTCTCGATCGAGAAAAATGTCAACCGAGATCAATTCGGTCGACAAAAAGTTCGACCGAACCAAGTTCTACTAAACCTGTTTCAATTAATCTAGTCTTCTATCAATTTGTTATTAATGATTGATTTAATATGCAAATCAAGAATAAATCTTGGAGACCATTTTTTTTAAACATATTGATCTTTTGTATCATGAATAGTTGAATAAAGGTATAACATTATGAATATGAAATCCTTAAACATATTGCAAAAGTGCTATACGAAGATTGATATTGAACATACTTTATTCATTGATTGAAAAAGTTTATTAAGCATGTTCATGGTTTGTCTTAAAGTTGAAAATTTATGAACCTTGAATGAGATTATTTTGGTTTATTCTCTACATGGTTTGGCTTAAAACTGAAAATTATGAACCATGTTGGTTTAATCAAGGAAATTACTATTTTATCATAATCCACATGGTTTTTCCTAAGTATTCCTTGGTCTATCTGTATAGGAACCATGTGTATTAAAATTTAGTTTAAATGATCATAATCATTGTATGCTTCTATCTTGATCATTGTATTGTGGATATGCTTCTATTGTTCTATCATAATCATTGTGCAATGATCATTGTAATTTAACTCATTACAAATAAAAATGATGCTATCATTGAAAATGCCATTTTGCATAACACTAAAACTCTATGGCATAAATGCATCTTGACATAATAGATAATGATCATTGTGTATGGCTTGTAATAAATGAATGATGATGCTATGACAAGCCAAATAACGTCTCTTAGAACAAGAATATTAAATGTTTTATCTAGTTGTTTGTTCTAAGAAATCAAAAGCAAAATCTTGACTTTAAGACATTAATCTTGCTTTCAAGGATATATGCTTCTAAAGAATCTTATGATTAATCTTAAAATAAGGGAATTGAAATTTATGCACCCATAGCAAAGCTTAGGAGACATCATTCAAAATGAATGTAAAACAATAATTCTAGGAAAATCAAGGACAAAGACTTCATTGTGATGCCTATATTAAGTTTTTAAAATGTCTTCATAATAGGTATCACTCAAAGTGCTTCAAATTGATATTTATTTAATCAAGTTACCTATAGAAATTATACTTCACATATGAATGTTCAAATTAGAAATCTACAGAAATTTCATCTTGGTTGAAATCAAGTTTGACCAAGGGGCGCTATGGTCGGAGTCAAGGTCGACCTAAAATAAGCTTGACAAAATGCTTATTTGAAAATCATTTACTTGCACTTAATCCTAATATATTGAAAATAAGATTTTAGTGCATAACTCACATAAAAGGTTAACTTATTGTGACCTTAAAATCCTTAAACTATCTTGATTATAAGATTAAGGGAGAGCTCACAAAAGCTATCTTGACTATAAGATTAAGAAGGAGCTTACAAAATTTTGTAAACATCATAAGGAAAATTTTAGGCTAGTTATGACCTTAGTATCTTTAAAGTAATTTTGGAGCCTACAATATGTATGAATATAATGGAATTCTCTAAACAAATCAGGGCTTAACATCCTGTGTATTTGGTTAGAGATATATTCATGTACTCTACTATAAGCTTAAAGGATTCTCATATCATTTTTAGGGCTTAACATCCCTTGTAAAATGTATAAGAAATCAAAACACATATGCCATGAATATAAAAGAATCTCATATCATTTCAAGGCTTAACATCCTTTGCAAATGATTGAGAAATAAAGTGTGGCTAAATTTGACAATAAGTGGTTTGCATCCCTTTCTTTTAAAACTAAATATCTTATTAAGGGGAAACATGTAATTAGGAAATTAAGGGGGAGAAATAAAAGTCATACTTAATATTTATCTTGGTTATATTTTTGAAATGACAAAGGGGGAAAAATAATATAAAATAAAAAACATAAAATAAAATGAGTTTCATAATCTCTCAGCCAGCACACACTTGCAACAAGAATGGTTACAAAAGGTAAACTTCAGGTATGAAACTCATATGATTTATATTTTCTTATTTTATATTTAGGAAATGTTTGTCATCTTCAAAAAGGGGGAGATTGTTGGCTAAATTGGACATTATTATAATCCCTTTGTTTTAATGATGACAAACATTTCATTCTTGTGGATCTAACGTGCTACTTGAGTGTTGCAGGAATTAGGTGGATGACAAACTCTTGGGAGATCTATATGCTCAAAATGTTTTAATTTCATGATTGTAATCAAATGTAAAAACTTGTACAAGTATATAATGTACATGTACTTAGATATCATGTAAATCAAGCATTTAGATCTTCCCTAATCAATCACAATACTTAGATAGGTCATCCCCTACAACAGTGTCACATCTGCACACTCATACATACACTTAGTACTTAGTTTAAAATATTGAAACAAAGTCACTCTCGGTCGACAAACTTCTCGACCGAGACACTCTCGGTGGACAAACTCTTTGACCGAGAATGACCCAAGTAGCCGTTAGACCCAATAGACAAGGTAGTTGGGAGTTGGAATCAAACGTTATATACACTTGCTCCAGGAAGTCCCTCGGTCGACAAATTGTCGACCGAGAAGAGTTCTGTATGCACTTTTCAGAGTTAATTAACTAGTCATTTCTAAAGCAACTAATGGATACCTAACGGCTAGTTAAGCACTTAGAACCCCCTAGAAAGTGTCTAGAACATCCTTAAGCATTCATAGGCCATTCCTATAAATAGGACAAGTCTTAGGACACCCAATACACACTTGTGCAATACTTGAGAATTCACACTTGCAATTGAGAATCCATTCTTATGAGCAATTGAGCAACTCCAATATTTGTTACTCATTTCCATTGCTCTAATTTCGTGTCCTATAGGCTAGAATCTCCTACCCACATAACTTACACTTTCATATACATTGGTTAGGAGATCAAAATGCTTGATATAGGAAATCAAGCCTTGTGCTACAACGGTATTGTAATTTTTATTTTTCCTTCTTGTTCCTTTATATTGTTTTTACTCTCCTTGCTAATCCTAGGGTTGGAGGCTGCGAATTGGAGAGGATTTGACTTCTCAGGTGGAGAAGGGTCTTCTCGGTGGAGAAGGTGGACTTTGGACTACTTCAAGGAGGCTGTCTCAACGGGAAGCTACTTCAAGAGGAAGGCTACTTCAAGGGGGAGCTTGAGGTTACTTCAAGGAAGTCTGCTTCGAGGTTGGTGAGACTACTTCTAGGTGAAGGCTGTCCAAAGGGTTTGGTGAAAGTACTTGTAATTTTATGTAACATCCTTGCGAGGTAATAAAATTTAAGTAACTTTCAAAATCCCAGTTGGGTAAGCAACTGGGTAGTGGATTGACTGCCTTAGTATTTGCTAAGGTTGGAACCACTCTAAACACCTTGTCTCCTTCTTATTATCTTAATTGTAGTTTTTTGAGGTGAAATATTATTAAAATATCATAAAACCCTATTCACCCCCCTCTAGTATTTTTTCATCCCTCACTTGTGCCAAAACACCTCACAACCTTGCCTCATCAGCTTCTCTGCCACCATCGCTGACACCTCACACATCAGAAGAATCTTCCTATCTCCTTGGAAGATCCATGTCTCATCGCCATCTTGAAACATCACCCCCTTGGCACCGCAGTCTAAGACCAGGCAATACTTCTCCAAGGTATCCATTCCAAGGATCATACCAAATCAATGCATGTCAAGTGGTATGAGATTCACTTGAATGCTATGTCCTGAAAAAGAAAATACACAAGAAGGACACACCTCCTGTAATTCTATGAAAATAATCAACGAGTTTTCTAAACGAAGGATATCGCATCTACGTATAACATGCAAAGAAATACTAAAAATCATTTCAAGAGTGATAAAAGAGTGGGTCACTCCCGGATCAACCAAAATAGATATAAAGTAAGAAGAAGCCAAATCAAAATGAAATAACTCCATCTGACCTGTCACTACTTACGGGTTGACCACTCCTTCCGGATGACTCATGGTATAGAATCTAGCCATTGCCTATTGTGGTCCCTGTCCCCTAATGGCATGTCCTAAAGAACCATCCTACGATGCTTGTCCATGTCCTCATCCTCTTCTACTGCTATATTGATGTCTCTATGAGACCTGTTGACTTTGCCTCGGCTGCTAGGTCACTTCATCATCCTTCATGGAACAAAAATTCTTGGTATGCCCGACCTCTCCACACTTATATCACATTTTGTTCTCATACCATGGCCTTGAAGGCCTTGCCACTGATACTAACACTGCACTGGTGGTTCCTATCAGTGAAAAACTGCGGCCTCTACCATTAGTGGGTGACCACTGAGTCTGTGGAATGGACCTCTGTTGCGCTAGCGGTGTATAGAACCTAGGATTATTAAAGCCTCCAGACAAATTCCCCTGGTACTATACAAGACTCTTGTAGGCACTCCTTTCCCTCTTCTCAACCACAGATTGTTTGATCCTCCTAATAAACTCCACAAACATCATAAACTTCTCACGATTCTCAAGTATTGCCACTGTTGTCGTCAGCTCACCGTTCAAACCCTTCTCAAAAGGTCAGATCCTCTCCTCATCTATTGATGCCATGTGAGGGCATAACCTCAACAACTCCATAAACTTTTCCTCATACTCGTTGATCGATAGGGGCCCTTATGTGATCTTCTCAAGCTGAGAGATCTTCTCATCAAGATAGGTACATAGGAAGTACCTACTGACAAACGCCTATCTAAACTCCTTCTAACTAACATTGACACCTGGTCGTTTCTCCTCCTCAATGGCCAACATTTGCCTTGAAAAGGTACACTGTGTGCTTTACCTTATCAGCCTCAGGGATGCTAAGGATATTTAAGGCCTTATCTACATCTGTCAACCAAAGATCCACATCTGCTGGATTTGCTGTACTAGCATACTCCACAACTCCAACACACCTCAACCTCTCGAAGGTCTTCCCAGTGCCCATGGATCTTACATTGGGGACTGCTGCTCTCATTTGAGGAATGGGCATTCTGTCTACTTCCCAGTGCCCATGTATTCCACATTGGGGACAACTGCTCTCATTTGAGGAATAGACATTTTGTCTGCCATATGTGTAATCGTGGCTATAAACTGCCCAAACATGGACTGATAGGCAGGGTTTTCCAGCATGGCCGGGTCAAACTGGGGTACTTCAGGTGTCCTCCCATCAACAACTTGTCTCACTGCACCTCCACCTGGTACAACAAAGCCACACTCAATAATGTGTTCTTCGTGTTCTCCAACCATCTTTTCAACTCTTCTGCTTCTTCTTCTACATAAGAAGAAGTGACTATAAGATGTACTGGAGGACACTAGAACAGACTTAACCCTAGTCCTATGTCCTTGTAGACTCATCAAACCTAAAGTTCTGATACCAAACAAACTATGATGCCCCACACCACAACAAGCGAGATAACTGAAAACCATACTACAAAATTAAAACTAAACATCTAGATTACCATAAAACACAAGAAATTAAAATCAATTTCATATAACAATAAGAGTTACAACATATTACACATGGGTCCACAAAATACACATGTATTGCATATCACCTATCCAAACATAATACAAGATATTGTTTATTGGCTCACTAGCCACATCCCATGAAACATGATAACTTGTTCATATACATGCATGCCCTTTTTATGAAACAACAGGCATAGATCCAAAACCTAATATTGATACATACAACAAAACCTCCCTAAAGGACTTGAGTGTACATGGATGACACATAGGACTCCACTTTTATACACAAGTAGCATATCCAATCTTTTAGCAACTTCTGGTCCTCTTGCTGCTCAACACCAAGAACCCAATCTCTACTTCCTCGTGCTCGATCAACTAAAAGATGTGGAACCCACAGGGTGAGACCAAACATCCCAGTGAGAGATATAACTCTCTGCCAACATCTATTAAAGCACGAATAAGATAAGCTGGTAAAACAACATACTAAACAGGTTGAACAAATTCAGCTAAATGATATGTACTAAATAGATGAAGCAGATTAAACAAGACTAGACAACTACTACTAAATAATAAATCAAATTATATTCTAAAAGGGAATATGAAGAACATGTATAACAATTGATTTCTCTTACCGTCTTATAATTCAAGAAATTAGTAAAAAGATAAGGAAAAGGGGCTCAATCGATGTTTTTCATATTAAACCCTAAGTAGGATATACTATAGGGCTATGTTATGTCTGTTATTATTACCCTGAGGATTTGAGTCGTACCACCCAAATCCAACCAACCATTGCTAAGTAAAAATTAGTGCCATACAAGGTCAAATGGAAGAGTCAGAATCTACGACCTCTTCACACCTCTTGGTCAGCACAAGAGAAACACCACAGAGACATACTAGTCAACTGCAAAAGATGACATATAGTCATAGAAGTATCATCTCGTGCATGGCCATCCATATAAAACACCAAGCCCACCTTGGTACATGTAATGACTCTAGAAGAACAAGCTCACACATGGCCATTCTTAAAAGGAGTGGCTCATGCATGGACATCCATATCACAAAGAGATCAACTCATGCATGGCTGTATCACACAACCTATAGTTGTGGATGCAAGGAGATACCTCGACTTGCACCCCCCCTCATATTCAAAAATATGTGCTCTGAGTTATACTTGTGTCACCAGTCCAACAATTAGAGCTGATACTAGAAATGATCTATGGCACATGGAACCTACATGATTAGGATTCCATTTGATTAGTTAGCCAATTGGGTGAGTTTAGAAACAATCAAGTTACAACGTATAAAGCCAAAACAAATTCTACAAGAATAAGGGAAATAATACAACTCCATAAGATATTAAACATATAAGGTGTATCTAGTCACATCACCATCACATCACTGTATTACTACCATTCACAAAGCCATCACCAATGTTACACATCACTTTGGGACATCAATCCCAAATCACATCACTTGAGACTTCCACCTCTCAATAGGCAATAAGCCATCACCAAGTCATAAGACCTATAACATAAACCTTGCATATAAATCACCACATTATGCTTCATCATTGTATACAAGCACCAAACTGGATCACATAATCATCACCACTGTTGGTATGTATGCCCTGAGAGCCAATTATGGGATGATTGGTGGGATGTATTAAGATTGATTTGATAAGCATCAAAGGCAAGCTTCCAATTCTTGTTGGTTCAGTCATAAGAGATAATGATAGAACAAATTGAATGTCTAGAGAATGACAGTACTCAATGACGTATGCTTTCAGGTTAAGGACCTGAACGATGAGATCATACATATGCTAAGAGTTTGTACATTCTTATTATGTCCCTAGTCAGATGTCATTGTGGAAGGTAGATAGACAACAATGACACACAAGACTAGATTGTGGTGTTGGTTGATGACAGAATCTCGTTAGTCATGATATGGAGATATCAAACCAAACACATAGGTACTTATTAGAGAACAAGTGTACCGGACAGACCCACCATGAGTTTGACACATGGAACCATGACATGGTAGTCACAGTCAGTTCTCACAGTGATGATGGTGAGTGTGATTCTTTGACCTGAAATCACTACACTCAACACTTGTCGTTGGGTACACTTTGACATCATCAAACGCAGTCCTAAAACATGGGTTGTTATAAAGGTGATGATTGGGTGGCTTTGACACATGGGGATTTTGAGGGGTGAGTGATAGATATGGGATTTGTCCCTCCTGAGGGAGTTTGATATCCATGGCCACTTGATGAGTAGGATTGAGATAGGCGTGCACACATGTGTGAATCAGTATATGATATTGATGTCATACATATCTCCTCCAATCTACTCTGAGATCAAGAAAGTGAATGAACGTTGGTAGGATGACTGTTCCATACCTTGAGTTCATTCAGGATATCAGTGACAAAGGAATTATACATTCACTTTAACACCATTCACAGACTGTAGGATTAAAATTTGTTCTCCAACTTTCCTTTTCACTTGGGTAGCACTGATGTGCGACTAGGAAATGCTCTTTGCTTGTGAAGTCATAAGTGTTATGGACTTTCACTGCCAATGTGAAATGGACCTGTAGGGTCACACACATAGGATTTAACCTGGAAGATGAGTTTTTTCACAAATGATGTTTAGATTGATTACTAAAGGAGTTTAGTAGTTCAATTAAACACTCAATCAATTGATAGCTCAGTATCATAGTGTTCAAGGTGTTGGATTGATTGATTGGAGTATTAGATTGATTGGAACTACAATTGACTGATTTTGCATAGTCTGCTGCCCCAACCGATCGGCTCATGGGATGAACCAATCGACTCAGGTTGGTGAATTGATCGACTCAACTGGTGAGACGATCAGCTCATGTGTCAATGAAACAATCAACTCAATTGTTGAACCAGTCGATTCGTGGACCAACCGAGATTGTTTGGAAAGTCAGAAGACTATTTTGCAAATACAATTTGTTTCACTTGTACAAATTCGATTTGGACAAGGATTAATATTTGATTAGTTGGAAACAAATATGAAAGTCAATTTGAGTTGGACCAAGACCATGTACCGATCGGATCAGAAGTGAACTGATCGGCTTACGTGTCCCAATTGATCGGTTCAGGTGTGAACCGATCGACTCTGGTCCCCAACCGACTGTTTCATGCTTGAAACGATCGGTTCACATGGCACAGTTAGTTGTTTTGTGGAAAATCTCAAACCCTTCTACTCGTGCTTTAATCCCGCATTGCTCGGGGTAGAGAAGCCTGTCCCATGACCCTCCTATATATATAGGGGTATTGGAGGCTTCTCAGGAACAACAACTCAGAACACCAGTTGCTCTGTAAAGTTGTCGTTCTCTCTGGTTGTGGTAACTGAGAGAGCCTGAGAAAGAGATACCCGATAAGGGAGGTACAATAAGGGAAAGACAATTGCAAAAAGTGACTGGTGGCAGTAGAGTGTGTCGGTAACTAGTATGCTGATAGGAGGGTGTGAATCCTTCTAATTCCTTTTGGGACAAGGAGATCGGAGTTCCAGGTGGTCCGTGTGGACTACTTCAGAGGCGGGAGACTTCTGCCGCTCAGAGGACATCTATCAATCCCGACAGTCCTGGTGAGACCAAGAGCTGCACAGACATCATCCAAGACCAGAGGTGAAGACTGCGCAAGCCATGAGGTAACATCGACGAGCAAGCCTCGGGACAAAGTATGCCTCTACAAACCATGCTTCCTATTGTATAGAAGTTGGTGTGATTCCTTATTCTGGGTTTGGGAGGAGAAATTTTTTGTTTCCACTACCTTCTCTGTCTCCAGTAAAACCCAACAATGGTATGAAAGCCACGTCAACTGCTTTATACTTTAGGATTATCGATGTGATTGATTTTGGTTTGTCGCCTTTAATTATTGCATACAGTGTGAATAATTATGACTTTATGCATGTCCAATCCTAAATCCACAAATCCCAATATACATATATGATATGTAATATGAATGCACTCGATACGCGTCACCCTTAAATGAGTTTTGTGGTGGATGTATAGCGTGGTTATGGCTAATAAACCCTATGTAAGTGTGCTTCATTGAATGTGGTTGCTTGCATCTCGGTCTGCGCACCAATTCCCTATCTCCTATTCTTGATGTAACTCGAGATAACTCAAGATTTCGTTCCTACCTTTGCTCCCCCCAAATGTAACTCGGGGTTTCCCTCTTCAAATGTAAAATAGGATAGATCTTTTATTTCCTATTATGTCAAAGAACAGAGGACAATCTGACGACGACTGAGACGATCAGTTCAAGACATGAACCGATCTGTTGGTGACCCAGACGATCGGTTCGAGGAGCGAGATGAGCGAGTGGCAGCCATGAGGAGATGTACGACAACCAGGTGAACCGATCGATTGGAGGAGACAACCTATCGGCTGGTGGCACCCAACTGACCGGCCTGACGGTGAGCCGATCAATCATGAGGATGAGTTGATCAAACCCAGTAAAGGAAAAGCACAGAGTTCATCTTGTACAAGTTGCATGTGATGTGGACCTAGGTGACCATGATTCCTCTTGGCTTGAGGAATCACATTAGGATGGCCATAATAATCGCTTTTATCATTTCACATGTTTTCTGTGGGATATAGCATGTATATGATACATACTATGTATTGTGGTGATTGGATATGTATATGTACCTATAAAACCAAATCCCTCATTAAATATTAAATTTTTAGATGCCTTCCAAATGCGACACACATGAAAAGCTTGATCGGCCAAGTGTGGGCACGCCCTAGCATGGTGCACCGTCTATCTCGTGGAAGCATGAAAGATGGATATGTGGGTCTGCCCTAGCAGGGTGCATATTCATCGTGTTGGCTTTGGGTCGGACTTAACAAGGTGACCTAGATAGGATCTAGCACCTTGAGGCATGGAGGTGATCATGGCAAAGAGTTGCATATGACATCTTTCAAGAGTTGCATATGATTCAATTGGAAAAAGTTGCCTACCTGGAAGATCTGAGTCGTGGGTGACAACCCTAGCTGGTCCATGACTCAGAGGATTTCAGGATCTTGACCCACTAGAAGATTGTACGCTGCAATCTTCCAAATTGATGGTGAAGGCTATCAATATGAACAAAAATAGTGGGAGTGATAATTAATTAAAGTCCTAATTATATCGTCAACCTTTGAAATCAATCAAATAAGTCAAAATTGAGTTTTGGACTAAATTGCATATATTTCCTTTTGTAGTACAAATGACAACCAACAAAAACCACTTTTCGTTGTGATCGGTCCTTGAAAAGGACAAGCTGAATGGGACTAACTTCCACGACTAGTTTAGGACATTGAGAATTGTTCTCACTCAAGAGCAAAAGCTCTATGTCCTGGATACTCCAATTCCAGGGGAACTTGCTCCTACCGCACCAAAGGCAGAAAGGGATGCTTATAAGAAGCATTCTGATGATGCCATTGATGCAAAGTTCTTGATGTTGTGCTCCATGAACCACGAGTTGTAGAGACAACATGAGAACATGGGTGTCATTGAGATGATTTAGCATCTCAAGAACATGTATGAAGATCAAGCACAGCAAGAGAGATATGATGTCTCCAGGGCGCGGTTCAAATGTGTCATGACAGAAGGAGATATAATTGGTCCTCACACACTCACGATGATTGGGTATGTGGAGAACCCGATGAGACTGGGATTTCCCCTGAGCCAAGAGTTGGATAATGATGTGATAAGCCAATCGTTGCCAGAATCCTACAATTAGTTTGTGATGAACTACAACATGAACAACTTTGAAAAGCCGTTGATAGAGTTGTTGGGCATGTTGAGGACAACCGAGGCATAGATAAAGAAGGACAAGCGTAAGTCTATGATGATGATCAACAGCAAGAACGGCAAGTCCAAGCGCAAGGGCAAGGGCAAAGCAAAGAAGGGTCCTAATGCTAGCCAACAACCCAAGGCATCTTCAGCTCTCAAGGCCAAGGGAGGCGTGAACAAGAGAGGCAATTTCCACCATTGTCAAAAGCCAAGACATTGGAAAATGAATTGTCCACTCTATCTAGAAGAACTAAAGAAGAAGGAGGTGAAAAACGTCTCCATCTGAAGGAGTCATGAAATAAACTTGTAACACTTTTTGAGGTATATGATACCAAGATATAAAGTGTAAAGCACCCAATACATGGGGCAAGTGTTGCGGCCATAAATAGGAGTACTTTGGTTTATTTTCAGCCATAAAGGCATGTAATAGAGTTATGAACTACTATTTCATATTTGCCAATGGATAGAAACACTTTAATTTTTGCATATTGTATGACAATGGTGACAATTAATAAAGTTGATGTTTCAATCTTTGTGGCAATGCCTTGTTTATCTTGTGGTACTTTGTATGCATAAGATAAAATGATACCTAAAAGTTATTGATAACTCAAACAATCAAATTAGCATAAATCATGAGAAATTCATTTCTAATTTCCATATGATGGATAAATCTAGACTCTTTTGGTTAGGGAACCAGTAAGAGACATGAATATCTTAGTCACGATTAATCAATCTTCACTAGTGGTAGTGGAAGAATGATTATCCTACATGTGATGTATTTACACACCTATTGGAGAAAATGCTAATACTTCAAACAATGTTTAGAGAAATACCAATATGAATATCTTGAAGTGTTCAAGAATATCATAGATGAAGTACGAATTTGGTAAAGTGTTAATTATTGATGAGATCAATGAATGAAATACTTGAACCAAATGTTTGAGGACCTTATGAGTGATTATGATAGTGTATCATAGTAAACTCATGATTAAAGCATGGAGATGTCTAAATCAAAAGGAGTCATACTCTAAGGAGGTAGAGGATGATTATCAAATAACTAAGTTCTTCTTAAATAAAGAATACCCCACACTAATAAAGGACATTAAGAATCATAAAGAGTTGTGAGTTCTTATATCCTTGACAGATACACCTCGATTATCTATATGATGAGTTGATCATATGATGAGTCAACTATCTAGATGAATATGAGGAACCAAATTTTGAGTTATGGTTTATAACCACTACATCCTAAATAACTTCCATGTGAACCATAAGGTATGACCTTAATGGTAGCACCCATTGGGATGAAATCCATAAGTGCGAATGAGTCTTAAGCGTTAAGACACATGGATAACATTTGGATAAGGATGATTCTTGTTGATTGCAACTTAATGACTAAGAGATTTGGCATACTGATACTAAAACTACATTCCTATAAGGAATAAAATGAGGATGTGTACGTGACACAACCTATAAGGTTTATGAATCCATTAATGAAAATGAAGTCAATAAGTTACAATGGACTAATCAATGTGATTGATGAGTACAAGAAACTTAGAACTGTGATCTTTACTTTGATAATATAGTCAAAGGGTTTGACTGATATGTCAAAGATAAAGAAGGGATCTGTGATTTAGTGGGAGCGTATTCACATTCCACATGTTGATGTGAAATGGAAATGTTCTAGAATGGAAATCCAAAGTGGAAATTATCTTTAAGGAAGATAGAGACATTTCCTATGTGATAAGAATAGAGATCTATAGAGATAGTTCTCAAAAACCTCTTGACTTGAAAAGGAAAGCATACATTGGTGATCTATACTGAAAGGTTCAACATGCACAGATTCAGTGGGAGAAAACTTGTCCATGTTACATGGAGTTAGTATCCCAAGGCCAAGTGTCCCATTCTTATGAAGAATAGGAACACTAAGAATAGATAAGGATCTATCATGTATGTAATCATCTCATCATCTTGCATGTATGGACATAGCAAGAACGAAATGCATTTATCATCTTGTATCTAGGACATGACAATATGATATGCTCATCATGATAACTCATATGTGGGACATAACACGTTAATGTCTGTCTAGTTCCAGTAAGGGTTACTGGAATACCATAAGAACTTGTTAAGTACTAGTTCTTTGGAAATAAGGAAGGGTTCACTGTAAAGAGTCACACTGATGCGAAATTTTGAAAAAGGATATAAAATTAATCACAAAATGTATATGGGATATATAAAAGTGAATGTTTGTTGATAAATGGAAACGTTCCAATAAAGCTGTTTTAAAAGGAAATGTCAAGTATCCATGTGTTAAATAACAATAGTGGATGCTATATGGATCTAGGAGTTCATAGAGATGAACTTATAGATATTCCGGTCATTGATGACAAGTTAGGAGTGCTTGGTCAGGCAATGTGGCTAAAGGTTAGCAAAGGAATACTAGATCGCATATTAAGACAATTCCATCTCTTACGTGTGACATACAACGAAGAGATGAGAGACATGCAGTTAATACTGACTTTGGCAAGGTGTTGCCATATCTCACTGCGGAAGCACTAGAGCATAATAACATGTGGGACATGTGTGAAGATCACTATGAATATTATTCAAGGGTGATTAGCTAACAGTGCAAGTCGGAGTTTGTTGGTATGTATGCCCTAAGAGCCAATTATTGGATGATTGGTGGGATGCATTAAGATTGATTTGATAAGCATCAAAGGTAAGCTTCCAATTCTTTCTGGTTCAGTCATAAGATATAATGACAGAACAGATTGAATGTCTAGAGAATGACAGTACTCAATGACATATGCTTTCAAGTTAAGGACCTGAACGATGAGATCATACATATGCTAAGAGTTTGTACATTCTTATTATGTCCCTAGTCAGATGTCATTGTGGAAGGTAGATAGACAACAATGACACACAAGACTAGATTGTGGTGTTGGTTGATGTCAAAATCTTGTTAGTCATGATATGGAGATATCAAACCAAACACATAGGCACTTGTTAGAGAACAAGTGTACCAGAAAGACCCACTGTGAGTTTGACACAAACCATGACATGGTACTCATAGTCAGTTCTCACAGTGATGGTGGTGAGTGTGATTCTTTGACCTGAAATCACTACACTCAACACATGTCCTTGAGTACACTTTGACATCGTCAAACACAATCCTGAAACATGGGTTGTTATAAAGGTGATGATTGGGTGGCTTTGACACATGGGGCTTTTGAGGGGTGAGTGATAGATATGGGATTTGTCCCTCCTAAGGGAGTTTGATATTCATGGCCACTTGATGAGTAGGATTGCGATAGGTGTGCACGCATGTGTGAATCAGTTTATGATATTGATGTCATACATATCTCCTCCAATCTACTCTAAGATCAAGAAAGTGAATGAACGTTGATAGGATGACTGTTCCATGCCTTGAGTTCATTCAGGATATCAGTGACAAAGGAATTATACATTCACTTTAACACCATTCACAGACTGTAGGATTGAAATTTATTCTCCAACTTTCCTTTTCACTTGGGTAGCACTGATGTGTGACTAGGCACCGCTCTTTGCTTGTGAAGTCATAAGTGTTATGGACTTTCACTGCCAACGTGAAATGGACCTGTAGGGTCACACACATAGGATTTAACCTGGAAGAGGAGTTTTTTCACAAATGATGTTTAGATTGATTACTAAAGGAGTTTAGTAGTTCAATTAAACACTCAATCAATTGATAGCTCAGTATCATAGTGTTCAAGGTGTTGGACTGATTGATTGGAGTATCATATTGATTGGAACTGCAATTGACTTATTTTGCATAGTCTGCTGCCCCAACCGATCGGCTCATGGGATGAACCAATCGGATCAGGTTGGTGAATCGATCGACTCAACTGGTGAGACGATCGGCTCATGTGTCAATGAAACGATCAACTCAATTGTTGAACTAGTCAATTCTTGGACCAACCAAGATCGTTTGGAAAGTCAGAAGACTATTTTGCAAATACAATTTGTTTCACTTGTACAAATTCGATTTGGACAAGGATTAATATTTGATTAGTTGGAAACAAATATGAAAGTCAGTTTGAGTTGGACCAAGACCATGAACTGATCAGCTCAGAAGTGAACCGATCGGCTCAGGTATCCCAACTGATCAGTTCAGGTGTGAACCGATCGACTCAGGTCCCCAACTGACCATTTCATGCTTGAAACGATCGGTTCACGTGGCGCAGTTAGTTGTTTTGTGGAAAATCTCAAACCCTTCTACTCGTGCTTTAATCCCGCATTGACCGGGGTAGAGAAGCTTGTCCCATGACCCTCCCATATATATAGGGGTATTGGAGGCTTCTCAGGAACAACAACTCAGAACACCAGTTGCTCTGTAAAGTTGTCGTTCTCTCTGGTTGTGGTAACTAAGAGAGCCCGAGCAAGAGATACCTGATAAGGGAGGTACAATAAGGAAAAGACAACTGCAGAAAAGTGACTGGTGGTAGGAGAGTGTGTCGGTGACTTATATGCTGATAGGAGGGTGTGAATCCTTCTGATTCCTTATGGGACAAGGAGATAGGAGTTCCAGGTGGTCTGTGTGGACTACTTTAGAGGCGGGAGACTTCTGCCGCTCAGAGGACAGCTATCAATCCCGACAGTCCTGGTGAGACCAAGAGCCACATAGACATCATCCAAGACCAGAGGTGAAGACTGCGCAATCCATGAGGTAACATCGACGAGCAAGCCTCGGGACAAGATATGCCTCTACAAACCATCCTTCCTATTGTATAGGCGTTGGAGCGATTCCTTATTTAGGGTTTGGGAGGAGAAATGTTTTGTTTCCACTGCCTTCTCTGTCTCCAGTAAAACCCAACAGTGGTATCAAAGCCACGTCAACTTCTCTATACTTTAGGATTATCGATGTGATTGATTTTGGTTTGTCGCCTTTAATTATTCCATACGGTGTGAATAATTATGACTTTATGCATGTCTAATCCTAAATCCACAAATCCCAATATACATATATGATATGTAATATGAATGCACTCGATACGCGTCACCCTTAAATGAGTTTTGTGGTGGATGTATAGTGTAGTTATGGCTAATAAACCCTATGTAAGTGTGCTTGGTTGAATGTGGTTGCTTGCATCTCGGTCTGCGCACCGATTCCCTATCTACTATTCTTCATGTAACTCAAGATAACTCAATATTTCTTTCCTACCTTTTCTCCCCCCAAATGTAACTCGGGTTTTCCCTCTTCAAATGTAAAATAGGATAGATCTTTTATTTCCTGTTATGTCAAAGAACAAAGGACATTCTGATGACGAATGAAACGATCGGTTCAAGACATGAACCGATCGGTTGGTGATCCATACGATCGGTTCGAGGAGCGAGATGAGCGGGTGGCACCCATGAGGAGATGCACGACGACCAGGTGAACCGATCGGTTGGAGGAGACAACCTATCGGCTGGTGGCACCCAACTGACCGGCCTGACGGTGAGCCGATCAATCATGGAGATGAGTTGATCAAACCCAGTAAAGGCAAAGCACAGAGTTCATCTTGTACAAGTTGCATGTGATGTGGACCTAGGTGACCGTGATTCCTATTGGCTTGAGGAATCACATTAGGATGGCCATAATAATTTCTTTTATCGTTTCACATGTTTTCTGTGGGATATAGCATGTATATGATACATACTATGTATTGTGGTGATTGGATATGTATATGTACCTATAAAACCAAATCCCTCGTTAAATATTAAAGTTTTAGATGCCTTCCAAATGCGACACACGTGAAAAGCTTGATCGGCCAAGTGTGGGCACGCCCTAGCATGGTGCACTGTCTATCTCGTGGAAGCGTGAAAGATGGATATGTGGGTCTGCCCTAGCAGGGTGCATATTCATCGTGTTGGCTTTGGGTCGGACTTAACAAGGTGACCTAGATAGGATCTAGCACCTTGAGGCATGGAGGTATCATGAAAAAGAGTTGCATATGACATCTTTCAAGAGTTGTATATGATTCAATTGGCAAAGGTTTCCTACCTGGAAGATCTGAGTCGTGGGTGACAACCCTAGCTGGTCGATGACTCAGAGGATTTCAAGATCTTGACCCACTAGAAGATTGTATGCTACAATCTTCCGAATTGATGGTGAAGGCTATCAATCTGAACAAAAATAGTGGGAGTGATAATTAATTAAAGTCCTAATTATATCGTCAACCTTTCAAATCAATCAAATAAGTCAAAATTGAGTTTTGGACTAAATTGCATATATTTCCTTTTGTAGTACAAATGACAACCAGCAAAAATCACTTTTCGTTGCGATCGGTCCTTGAAAAGGGCAAGCTGAATGGGACTAACTTCCATGACTAGTTTAGGACATTGATAATTGTTCTCACTCAAGAGAAAAAGCTCTATGTCCTGGATCCTCCAATTCTAGAGGAACTTGCTCCTACCGCACCAAAGGCAGAAAGGGATGCTTATAAGAAGCATTCTAATGATGCCATTGATGCAAAGTGCTTGGTGTTGTGCTCGATGAACCACGAGTTGCAGAGACAACATGAGAACATGGGTGTCATTGAGATGATTCAGCATCTCAAGAACATGTATGAAGATCAAGCACGGCAAGAGAGATATGATGTCTTGAGGGCACTGTTCAAGTGTGTCATGACAGAAGGAGATATAGTTGGTCCTCACACACTCAAGATGACTGGGTATGTGGAGAACCTGATGAGACTGGGATTTCCCCTGAGCCAAGAGTTGGCTACTGACGTGATACTACAACCGTTGCCAGAATCCTACAGTTAGTTTGTGATGAACTACAACATGAACAACTTTGAAAAGCCATTGATAGAGTTGTTGGGAATGTTGAGGACAACTGAGGCACAGATAAAGAAGGACAAGCCTAAGTCTGTGATGATGATCAATAGCAAGAATGGCAAGTTCAAGCGCAAGGGCAAGGGCAAAGCAAAGAAGGGTTCTGATGCTAGCCAACAGCCCAAGGCGTCTTCAACTCTCAAGGCCAAGGGAGGTGTGACCAAGAGAGGCAATTTCCACCATTGTCAAAAGCCAGGACATTGGAAAAGGAATTGTCCACTCTATCTAGAAGAACTAAAGAAGAAGGAGCTGACAGACGTCTCCACCTGAAGGAGTCATGAAATAAACTTGTAACACTTTTTGAGGTATATGATACCAAGATATAAAGTGTAAAGCACCCAATACATGGGGCAAGTGTTGCCGCCATAAATAGGAGTACTTTGGTTTATTTTCAGCCTTAAAGGCATGTATTAGAGTTATGAACTGCTATTTCATATTTCCCAATGGATAGAAACACTTTAATTTTTGCATATTGTATGACAATGATGACAATTAATAAAGTTGATGTTTCAATCTTTGTGGCAATGCCTTGTTTATCTAGTGGTACTTGGTATGCATAAGATAAAATGATACCAAAATGTTATTGATAACTCAAACAATCAAATTAGCATAAATCATGAGAAATTCATTTCTAGTTTCCAAATGATGGATAAATCTGGACTCTTTTGGTTACAAAACCAGTAAGAGACATGAATATCTTAGTCACGATTAATCAATCTTCACTAGTGGTAGTGGAAGAATGATTATCCTACATGTGATGTATTTACATACCTATTGGAGAAAATGCTAATACTTCAAACAATGTTTAGAGAAATACCAATATGAATATCTTGAAGTGTTCAAGAATATCATAGATGAAGTACGAATTTGGTAAAGTGTTAATTCTTGATGAGATCAATGAATGAAATACTTGAACCAAATGTTTGAGGACCTTATGAGTGATTATGATAGTGTATCATAGTAAACTCATGATTAAATCATGGAGATGTCTAAATCAAAAGGAGTCATACTCTAAGGAGGTAGAGGATGATGATCAAATAACTAAGTTCTTCTTAAATAAAGAATACCCCACACTAATAAAGGACATTAAGAATCATAAAGAGTTGTGAGTTCTTATATCCTTGACAGATATACCTCGATTATCTATATGATGAGTTGATCATATGATGAGTCAACTATCTAGATGAATACGAGGAACCAGATTTTGAGTTATGGTTTATAACCACTACATCCTAAATAACTTCCATGTGAACCATAAGGTATGACCTTGATGGTAGCACCCATTGGTATGAAATCCATAAGTACGAATGAGTCTTAAGCGCTTAAGACACCTGGATAACATTTGGATAAGGATGATTCTTGTTGATTGCAACTTAATGACTAAGAGATTTGGCATACTGATACTAAAACTGCATTCCTATAAGGAATAGAACGAGGATGTGTACGTGACACAACCTATAAGGTTTATGAATCCATTAATGCAAATGAAGTCTATAAGTTACAATGGACTAATCAATGTGATTGATGAGTACAAGAAACTCATAACTGTGATCTTTACTTTGATAATATAGTCAAAGGGTTTGACTGATATGTCAAAGATAAAGAAGGGAACTGTGATTTATGGGAGCGTATTCGCATTCCACATGTTGATGTGAAATAGAAATGTTCTAGAATGGAAATCCAAAGTGGAAATTATCTTTAAGGAATATAGAGACATTTCCTATGTGATAAGAATAGAGATCTATAGAGATAGTTCTCGAAAACCTCTTGACTTGAAAAGGAAAGCATGCATTGGTGATCTATATTGAAAGGTTCAACATGCACAGATTCAGTGGGAGAAAACTTGTCCATGTTACATGGAGTTAGTATCCCAAGTCCAATTGTCCAATTCTTATGAAGAATAGGAACACTAAGAATAGATAAGGAGCTATCATGCATGTAATCATCTCATCATCTTGCATGTATGGACATAGCAAGAACGAAATGCATTTATTATCTTGTATGTAGGATATGACAATATGATATGCTCATCATGATAACTCGTATGTGGGACATAACACGCTAATGTCTGTCTAGTTCCAGTAAGGGTTACTGGAATACCATAAGAACTTGTTAATTACTAGTTCTTTGGAAATAAGGAAGGGTTCACTGTAAAGAGTCACACTGATACGAACTTTCGAAAAAGGATAGAAAATTAATCACAAAATTTATATGGGATATATAAAAGTGAATGTTTGTTGATAAATGGAAATGTTCCAATAAAGCTGTTTTAAAAGGTAATGTCGAGTATCCATGTATTAGAGAACAACAGTGGATGCTATATGGATCTAAGAGTTCAAAGAGATGAACTTATAGATATTCCGGTCATTGATGACAGGTTAGGAGTGCTTGGCCATGCAATGTGGCTAAAGGTTAGCAAATGAATACTAGATCGCATATTACGACAACCCCATCTCTTACGTGTGACGTATAGTGAAGAGATGAGAGACATGCAGTTAATACTGACTTTGGCAAGGTGTTTCCATAACTCACTACGTAAGCACTAAAGCATAGTAACATGTGGGACATGTGTGAAAATCACTATGAATATGATTCAAGGGTGATTAGCTCATAGTACAAGTGGGAGTTTGTTGGTATGTATGCCCTGAGAGACAATTATTGGATGATTGGTGGGATGCATTAAGATTGATTTGATAAACATCAAAGGTAAGCTTCCAATTCTTTCTGGTTCTGTCATAAGAGATAATGATAGAATAGATTGAATGTCTAGAGAATGACAATACTCAATGACGTATGCTTTCAAGTTAAGGACCTGAACGATGAGATCATACATATGCTAAGAGTTTGTACATTCTTATTATGTCCCTAGTCGGATGTCATTGTGGAAGGTAGATAGACAACAATGACACACAATACTAGATTGTGGTGTTGGTTGATGTCAAAATCTCATTAGTCATGATATGGAGATATCAAACCAAACACATAGGTACTTGTTAGAGAACAAGTGTACCAGACAGACCCACCGTGAGTTTCACACATGGAACCATGACATGGTAGTCACAGTCAGTTCTCACAGTGATGGTTGTGAGTGTGATTCTTTGACCTAAAATCACTACACTCAACACATGTCATTGGGTACACTTTGACATCGTCAAACACAATCCTGAAACATGGGTTGTTATAAAGGTGATGATTGGGTGGCTTTGACACATGGGGCTTTTGAGGGGTGAGTGATAGATAAGGGATTTGTCCCTCCTGAGGGAGTTTGATATTGATGGCCACTTGATGAGTAGGATTGCGATAGGCGTGCACGCATGTGTGAATCAATATATGATATTGATGTCATACATATCTCCTCCAATCTACTCTGAGATCAAGAAAGTGAATGAACATTGATAGGATGAATGTTGCATGCCTTGAGTTCATTCAGGATATCAGTGACAAAGGAATTATACATTCGCTTTAACACCATTCACGGACTGTAGGATTGAAATTTGTTCTCCAACTTTCCTTTTCACTTGGGTAGCACTGATGTGCGACTAGGAACCACTCTTTGCTTGTGAAGTCATAAGTGTTATGGACTTTCACTACCAACGTGAAATGGACCAGCATGGCCACACACATAGGATTTAACCTGGAAGAGGAGTTTTTTCACAAATGATGTTTAGATTGATTACTAAAGGAGTTTAGTAGTTCAATTAAACACTCAATCAATTGATAGCTCAGTATCATAGTGTTCAAGGTGTTGGACTGATTGATTGGAGTATCAGATTGATTGGAACTGTAATTGAATGATTTTGCATAGTCTGTTGCCCCAACCGATCGGGTCATGGGATGAACCAATCGGCTCAGGTTGGTGAATCGATCGAATCAACTGGTGAGATGATCGGCTCATGTGTCAATGAAACGATCAACTCAATTGTTGAACCAGTCGATTCGTGGACCAAACGAGATCATTTGGAAAGTCCGAAGACTATTTTGCAAATACAATTTGTTTCACTTATACAAATTCGATTTGGACATGGATTAATATTTGATTAGTTGGAAACAAATATGAAAGTCAATTTGAGTTGGACCAAGACCATGAACCGATCGGCTCAGAAGTGAACCAATCGGCTCAGGTGTCCCAACTGATCGGTTCAGGTGTGAACCGATCGGCTCAGGTCCCCAACCGAATGTTTCATGCTTGAAACAACCGGTTCAGGATGCGCAATTGGTTGTTTTGTGGAAAATCTCAAACCATTCTACTCCTGCTTTAATCCCGCATTGCTCGGGGTAGAGAACCCTGTCCCATGATCCTCCTATATATAGGGGTATTGGGGGCTTCTCAGGAATGACAACTCAGAACACCAGTTGCTTTGCAAAGTTGTTGTTCTCTCTAGTTGTGGTAACTGAGAGAGCCCGAGCAAGTGCTACCCGATAAGGGAGGCACAACAAGGGAAAGACAACTGTAGAAAAGCGACTGGTGGTAGGAGAGTGTGTCGGTGACTAGTACGCCGACAGGAGGGTGCGACTCCTTTCTGTTCCTTTTGGGACAAGGATATCTGAGTTCCAGGTTGTACGTGTGGACTACTTCAGAGGCGAGAGACTTCTTCCGCTCAGAGGACAGTTGTCAATCACGACAGTCTCATGGGAGCCCAAATGGACATAAGAAGACTTATCCTGTCTGTTTGCTTGCTTGATGGAATTTTGAGGGCAAAATTCTCATAAGAGGGGAAGGATGTTACAACCCCAAATTTTGGGTTCCTTTGGTGAGAAATGTAATTTCTCATATTAAAGATTTTTGGACAAATAATGATATAATTTGTTGTGAATAAATGGATTTCGTTTAAAATAGCCTTGTTGTTTGATTTGTGGGCTTTATTGGCTATTGGGCCCAATAAGGGAAAAGGCAAAAGAAATTCCACTATTATCGAGTAAATAAGAAAATAGAGAAAAGGAAAAGCGTGGAAACCTCTACAAGGCTAATCAAAAGAGGGATTTCGTGCCTCTTGGGTTCCTTGGGTTCCAAGGAATTCAAAGTTGCATAGAGAATGCAATAAGAAAAGAAAAGATCAATTAAGTATTTCTTTATTAAGAAAGAAATTGAAAATAATTATAAAATGTGGAAAATATGTGAAAAGAGGTATAATTGAGTTATCCTTGGTGGATTTTCATATCCCAATGATTCCTAATGTTAAAAGGAATTCCAATAGAAAAATAGAGGAGAGATAAAAAGAAATCCTTAAGAGAATTAAAAAGGAAAAAAAATTGATTAATAAAAGGGAAATATGAGAAATTAACTTTCAAAAGAAGATAAAGGCAAATATATTTTTCCCAATATGGGAATCCGTGACTTTGGGATTCCTTGAGGTTCAAGGAACCTAAAATAATGGTTTAATAGCAAGGAAAAAAATAAAATAGGTGATAAATATATATAATTAAGTGATATCTTGCAACAAAATAAAAGGAACGTTTCCTTTGAGATAATGAGCCCAAATTTGGTAGAGAGGTAGATTAAGTCATTATGGACTTTCCCTCCAAATTTGAGATTAATAGGATTTTTGGTTTGGGAGTTATAGCTTTTACAAGATTTCCTAAAGTAAAGGAGTAATCTTCAAATCGTATTAAATGTCACGATTCCTAATATGGTTCCTTTTATCTGGCGCGCGTGTTTAGGGCCGTCAGATCTAGATCTGACGGTGATGAGCTTGTCTTCCGGATTGCGTCTGGTTAGGAAAGCAGGGACAAAACCCTGAGTTTCCTCGATTGATTTCCTTATCAATCAATGAGTGTGCAAACTCAGAAATATGCTAGATTTATTCGCGAGTTTCTTGCGGACAGTTTAATCCTAAGTTTCGTCGAGCTTGGGGGTCTCTAGAAGAATCCCCTAAAACCTACAGACCCGCCGGCTATGCACCATAGCCACAGGCTATTTAAGGGGGTGGATTTCCTCTGTTAGATGACGAACAACTCCGCGAGATGCTTCAGGATTTCCAGAACAAATATCTCCCACCAATTTCCTCTCTCGAGCCTCTCCTGCATCTCAAACCTCCTTGGTTACCGCCGGAGAGACCCCTCACTTTGTCTCGGCAACTCCGGCCATGGATGGATAAATTGGGACCACCGATGAGTTCGGTTGGGTCGGGCGGAGGTGCAGGACCAGCCTTGAGCGAGGAAGGAGCCCTTCTGATGGAAGTCAACACTAGAGTTGACCTTCCATTGCTCTGCGTCGAGAAGCAGAGGAGGAAGATGAGCAAGGGAGAAAAGACTCCCCTACCCCGACAAATGTGAGAAGGAAGCAAGGGTAGAAGAGTAATCAACCAATTTTGCGTGGAAAATAAAGTAAGTCCCGCTTGCCGACATGTCACTTTCTTATTGGCTTAAATGTATTTATCTTTCATAAATCACAACTAAAGATTGGTAGCCCTGATGAAAATAAGTTATACATGAAATTTTATCAGAAAAACGTGAGGAATCCAATAAAAATATAATTGGAACTTGATATTTCTTGCAATTTAAAAAGTACATCAAGTTATCACCTTTGATGTATTATATTATGGTAAAACCCTAATTTGATATGGAACTCGGATTTAATGACTCTTTTGGGTTCATTTGGTTTGGAACCCTAATTATGAGAAATACTAACCTATTAATAATATAAGGAAGAGTTAATTTTGAAAAAGGTAGTTTCATGCTTGTTTTAGGGTTTATGCACATAATTATAATTAGAAACCCTAATTTGAGAAAATATGGGTTTTAATGGGTTAAATCTGAAAATATAATTATAGAACTGGGTTTTCATGATATAATACCCTCAAGTTGGTGATTAGGGTTTTCTAATGGATAAATGAGGAACTAATAGCAATTGGAATACAATTACGAATTAAGAAAAAAGTGTGAGATGTCAATCTAATAATCTTGAAATAACTTAAAAGGATAAAAGAGAAATAATCAACTTTAATTGGGCTTATGATGTTGAAATTAGGGTTTATGAACTAAGAGAGCATTTAATATGATAAAAGTGTTATGAAGGCAAAAACCCTAATGTGGTCTAGAAAGCCTAAGGTGGAATCCAAGTCTAGCTTTAGAATGTTCTGGATAAACTATAACACTTGGATCGTATGCATTAATTTCAGGATATTGTGGATTGATTTTTGAATGATTCTTTATCCTTATTGATTGGACAGTCAAGTTGCTCTGGATCAGGTATGTGGTTACGCTTATGACTACCCGAATTAGTTTTCTGGGATTTTATCGATGTTTCCATCATGACTTGAATTAAACTGTTGGATGTATTTAATTCATGCAAACTCTAATGTGGCTATGACTATCACATAAGATATGTTCCTATTATCTCAAATCCTGGTCCCCTCTGTGGATTAATAGTTGACCTAGTAAATGGCTACCAATGGGGTAGGTCCATCAGGTCATTAGATGACTTAGTAAATGGCTACCAATGGGGTAGGACCATCAAGTCATCATGAGTTAGATATTGGGATACCTTCGGGTTGTGCCATGCAACTCTATTACCCTAGGTATTGGCTACCTGTAAGGTAGGTCCATGGGGGTAAGTAGCTACCTAAAGAAGAGGTAGCATACAAGGGATAGCACAGAGTCAGGGGATAGGTAAGGGTTGAGTAGTATGGCTTAAAACATAATCTTGGTTGTTAAATGATTAATTGAATGATTACGTTGTTACCATATTTGCATGATTATTGTTTCCCCCACATACCAGCTTCGGCTGACCGACATTTTGTTTGTCGGCATTTTAGGAACAACAATTGAAAGAACAAACAGTAAAATGACACATTGTGGAAATGAGAAATAAAGTGCAAGGAGGATTAGATAGAATAATTCAAGCTCTGGATAGATAGATTTCCAAGTTTTCAAAGGTAAGCAAAGTTTTAATTTTATACCAAATTCTAGTTAGTTAGTAGAATTTCATAATTGTTATTGATTATTTGTCGAACCTTTGATCATCATAGTTGGATAACGGCACCGACCTTTCGGTCTCCCTTAATTGGGGGTTATCGGGAGGCAGGGTCGTTACAATTGGTATCAGAGCATAGGTTCCTCAAGTAATCTTTAATAATTATTAAATTTTACAAATTCTGTAGAACCCAAGGGAGTTATTAGAGAATTATTTGAAAGACATAGGTGTCTAGAAAAGGATCACGATCGGGGGCTGGAAATATTTTCCTCCGCACCGCTAGTCGGAATACGAGGACTCCCGGATCCGTGTGACTGCCTGGCCAAAGTCTTAGGGTATGATTCGAAATAAGATACCTTTAGGACTCTCTCATCTTGTTCATCCCTTATCAACTCAAATTCTGTTAGGGACCTTAAGGATTAGGGTTATCTATCCTCTCCTCACCCTCTTGAGGTATGTGAAAAGTCAATAAGGTATAAGGAATCCTCTACCAAATTAATAAAAAGCATGTAAATAAGATGTCATGGACATAAGCTTAATAGATTAAGCACAAACTAAAGAATAGATACATGCTTAGGTCGTATGACATGAGTTGTCTTTGCCCTCAGGAGAGACCTGAGGATAGACCTCTTTGTCTGGAGGATGAGTAGAGAGGATTAGTCTTGGAGGTAGAGACCTCCATTAGAAGTAGTGACCTAGCACATCATTTGAGGATGATGTTAACCCTAACCCTAAGTGAAGTTTAGAGAGAGAGAGATGACATGATGAGTTAGATGTCATGGTGGCTTGCCACATGAGCCATGAGAGGGTAGATGACCTAGTACCTTTGGTGACCCAACCCTGGAGAGAGTCATGCATGTCATAGCGAAGGATAGCTCCTTCATGGATGAGGTCAGAGTAGAACCTATAGTTACCCTATGGGCTTGTGCAAGTAGGGTATAGCATGCACCCAGAGTACGTCAGTGGTACGGTAGTAGGTTGAAACCCTGTCCAGAAGGGCATGATGGATGGATTATGAGATAAGAATAAAGAGATATGAATAATCTTGAGCCAAACATGAGTTGAGCATAGGCTTCAACCACATAGGGGTTCACTTGAGAGCATGAGCCTTCATGGATAAGGGACCTCTAGTAGGTATGGTTGGAGGTGGTTTTAGCTCTAGAGAGAGGAAGCAGGACTCCCACAAGGAGGTTGGAAGTCTAAAACCCCAAAACTTGAGGAATAGTGGGGAGTTGAGGATGATGCGACCTATGTGGATGATAGTGGTTGCCTTAAGCTTGATTCATGGAGGTTGATGATATCTTGGTTGCCTTTATAGGAACCAAACCCTAGAAAGAGGACGATGCTTCTAGTACCCATGGTATAAGTGGTTACCTGCTGGATGAGATAAAGATTGCTTTAGACCCTGAGGAGGTTTAAGTAACCAGTTGTGAGGCTTTATACCTAGTTGGTTGTCCTGGAAGAGGACTCAACTCCGAAGCGTTGCTCGAGTAGAAAGATCATGGAAGTACATGACATACCTTGGACATGCTTGATTCGTGGTTAAGAGGTTGAGCATGTAGTTGGATAACCAAAAGTGAACCTAGGGTTCCTAGGCCTAAGAGGGGAAGCAGTGTATATGATGCTCATGATGAGATTTGAATCTATAGTTTCGAGCATGGTACTCCTCATGTGTAGAGGTAAAGGAAATCCCTTACGTTAAGGGTATGTTTGATGAACCCCTCACAACTAAGTTGATGTAATGTTGAGGATGAGAACAAGTGCGACCTAGCATGGTTTTGTAGGTACGCTTGTGCCTTAGTAGTTGTTGGTTTAAGCATGCTCATATGGATGTAAACCCTAAGGATGCTTGTGACCTTTGGTGTAGTTTCCTCCCATCCTGGGAGAGCGACCCTTTGGTAGGGAGTTTACCAGTTTGGTTGGTTTTGAGGTAACCTAAGGAGGTTTCGTAGGATCTTGAGAAGCTAAGTGGAGAGTACATGGCATGAGAATGAACCTATAGACCCATATATAATCATCTCTATGTTCATGTGGATGTGTTACCATGGAGGTAATCGGTATGGGGCTCGACCAAGGTAGGCAGGTCGCCATGACCCTTATAAAAGGATGAAAGTTAGTCCATGAATGCAATAATGAGAGATGATGAAGGATTGGGTAAGGTTATAAGTGGACATGTACTATAAAAGAATCCTAAGTCTGTCCTAGGGTTAGGTACGGATAAGACCGATGGAAGAAGGAGTTGTCTAATTCCCTAGATGCACATGACCATAGGGTCAGGAGGTAACAGCTATCATTGTCTGAGGGCCATGGGTTAGGAGATTGATCACCTTCATGGACACATGGGACCCAAAGGGCAGATGAGTAGGGTACTCTCTGGATGCATAAGGGAAAAGGGATGACCTCAAAAGTGCCGACACCCTATAGACCTAGAGGAGATGACCAAGGATTGTGCTTGGACCAAGTAAGTTCGAGACCAGTTTTCCATGGAAGTACTTTTGATATCATGATGGTTGTGATGTAGAGACATATGTGGCACGTTTCAACTTAGATTTGAAAGTGTACTGGTAAGGTGGGTTGTACCATCTCTACTCTTGGAATAGGAAGAACTTTGTATTTGGACTGCAGCCAAATGCTTATTTCCTCTTGTTATGGGAGTGAGAGATAGGACCGTACGCATGCCATACACTAAGGATAAAAGATGATGTGAGTTGGAACGTTGCTACAAGGAATGAGGATAGAGATGATAACATTCCCTGGTGGAGTGAATGATACATGGATGGTTTACAAACACTAATAGAAGTAATAGAGTTAGCTTATGAGGATGTTTTATCAGTAGCTATGTGGAATTTACAAGTTAACCAAGGTTGAGTCTGATCACCATGAGGATGAGCTCAGAGCTTCTTGATGAAGACCAACTCAGAGTTTGAGATGAGATGATAAGTATAATACATGGAGGTGTATGCTACCTAACACCTAAGGATAAGAAGTGGTAATGAATGCTCTGGTTGAGATATAGTGCCTAGTTTAGATGGAAGCTAGAAGAAGTTGAGGTTGTAAGGATAAAAGAGATAAGTTTGGCTAACCCTCAGACATACGAGATCTGTTGAAAAAGATTAGCGGTTGTTTGGATAGCCAGCCTAGTCCTTGATGTGGTAAAAGGATGGTTGTAGAACCCTGGATACACTTCTTTGGATGGGAAGGTAGTAAAACCCTGATGAGAGTGGTTTAGGGCTTCCGAGGAATCGATCTTGAGGAAATCATGATCACCATACACCATGAAACTACAAATATAGTAAGTGATGGTAAAGCTTTGGATGCCTGATACATGTAACATGTGGCCATGCAAGCCAGGAGGTGAAGGACGAATACCAGTAACCCAGTGTATGGATATAAAGTATGAAGAGCTCCTGAGAGGGAATGGGAGTTCATCACTATGGATGTTGCGAGTCTCCCCTAGACCAAGGAAGGTCAAGATCTAATATGGGTTATGGTAGGTCGCCTCACCTAGATGACATGAGAGAAAAAGAGTACTATCATGGGACAAATTCAGTTGAACTACTTCAGAGAGAAAGATGGTTCAACCACACCATGATGAGAGTTCAAAAGTTCTTGGGTATGACCAAGATTTACTTCCATGAGGTAGAAGTAGATACATGAAGAACTCGATGATAGTACAATCTATCACCCCATACTAATGGAAAGTATGATCCAGACTAGAGGGTCTGATGAGAGCAGGTATGCTCAATCAGGGTGATGCATAGAGACAGTTCTTAAGATGTGATCTTAACCACCATAACCTTTATCGGGATGCAAGAAGTCTTATAGAGAGGTTGTGTCGGTCACCATTTCATTAAGATGATGTTGGTGAAGGAGGCCTCACAAAGGTCAGAAAAGAACCACAGTGTGTGCAGATGAAGTCGCTTTGATCGTGCAATGGCTGAGAGAGAGAGAGCCCAGAGATGACATGAGTCGTGAGCTGATGCAAAGCAGGCTGACATGCCGTTCACTGTAGGAAATGTGAAAATCCGACCCCTCTAGGCTACAACTAAGGAAGCTGAGTCCCTGATATATGGATCCATTTGAGATGGATTAGTGGAGATGGTTGTGTTTAGCCTTGCCCCTCAGGATAACATGATGTGTATTCCATGAGTCCGATCTAGAGCACTATGTGAGGTATCCAAGCCATGTGTTGAGCCCTGAACCTATTCAGCTTTTGAGAGGCTGAAATGTCCTGAGTCACCTATGAGGGTATGATATACCAAGGTAAGAAAGAACTCAGATGGAAGAATATGAGATGATGAAGGTTCTTGGGAAACTCCATGGAAAGGGTGAAGCCACATGGGAGCCCTGATGGACATAAGAATACTTATCTTGTCTGTTTGCTTGCTTGATGGAATTTTGAGGGCAAAATTCTCATAAGAGGGGAAGGATGTTACAACCCCAAATTTTGGGTTCCTTTGGTGAGAAATGTAATTTCTCATATTAAAGATTTTTGGACAAATAATGATATAATTTGTTGTGAATAAAAGGATTTCGTTTAAAATACCCTTGTTGTTTGATTTGTGGGCTTTATTGGCTATTGGGCCCAATAAGGGAAAAGACAAAAGAAATTCCACTATTATCGAGTAAATAAGAAAATAGAGAAAAGGAAAAGTGTGGAAACCTCTAGAAGGCAAATCCAAAGAGGGATTTCGTGCCTCTTGGGTTCCCAGGAGTCCAAAGTCGCATAGAGAATGCAATAAGAAAAGAAAAGATCAATTAAGTATTTCTTTATTAAGAAATAAATTGAAAATAATGATAAAATGTGGAAAATATGTGAAAAGAGGTATAATTGAGTTATCCTTGGTGGATTTTTGTATCCCAAGGATTCCTAATGTTAAAAGGAGTTCCAATAGAAAAATAGAGGAGAGATAAAAAGAAGTCCTTAAGAGAATTAAAAAGGAAAAGAAATTGATTAATAAAAGGGAAATATGAGAAATTAACTTTCAAAAGAAGATAAAGGCAAATAGATTTTCCCCAATATGGGAATACGTGCCTTTGGGATTCCTTGAGGTTCAAGGAACCCAGAATAATGGTTTAATAGCAAGGAAAAAAATAAAATAGGTGAGAAATATATATAATTAAGTGAAATCTTGCAACAAAAGAAAAGGAACGTTTCCTTTGAGATAATGAGCCCAAATTTGGTATAGAGGTAGATGAAGTCATTATGGACTTTACCTCCAAATTTTAGATTAATTGGATTTTTGGTTTTGGAGTTATAGCTTTTACACGATTTCCTAAAGTAAAGGTGTAATCTTCAAATTGTATTAAATGTTACGATTCCTAATATGGTTCCTTTTATCTAGCGTGCGTGTTTAGGGCCGTCAGATCTAGATCTGACGGTGATGAGCTTGTCTTCCAGCTTGCGTCTGGTTAGGAAAGCAGGGACAGAACCCTGAGTTTCCTCGATTGATTTCCTTATCAATCAATGAGTGTGCAAACTCGGAAATATGCTAGATTTATTTGCGAGTTTCTTGCGGATAGTTTAATCCTAAGTTTCATCAAGCTTGGGGGTCTCTAGAAGAATCCCCTAAAACCTACAGACCCGCCGACTGTGCGCCATAGCCACAGGATATTTAAGGGGGTGGATTTCCTCTATGAGATGACGAACAACTCCGCGAGATGCTTCAGGACTTCAAGAACAAGTATCTCCCACCAATTTCCTCTCTCGAGCCTCTCCTGCATCTCGAACCTCCTTGGTTGCCGCCGGAGAGACCCCTCACTTTGTCTCGAAAACTCCGGCCGTGGCTGGGGAAATTGGGGCCACCGATGAGTTCGGTTGGGTCGGGCGGAGGTGGAGGACCGGCCTTGAGCGAGGAAGGAGCCCTTCCGATGGAAGTCAACACTGGAGTTAACCTTCCATTGCTCTGCGTCGAGAAGTAGAGGAGGAAGACGAGCAGGGGAGAAAAGACTCCCCTACCCCGGAAGATGTGAGAAGGAAGAAAGGGTAGAAGAGTAATCGACTAATTTTGCGTGGAAAATAAAGTAAGTCCCGCTTGCCGACGTGTCACTTTCTTATTGGCTTAAACATATTTATCTTTCATAAATCACAAATAAAGATTGGTAGCCCTAATGAAAATAAGTTATACATGAAATTTGATCAAAAAAACGTGAGGAATCCAATAAAAATATAAATGGAACCTGATATTGCTTGCAATTTAAAAAGTACATCAAGTTATCACCTTTGATGTATTAAATTATGGTAAAACCCTAATTTGATATGGAACTCGGATTTAATGACTCTTTTGGGTTCATTTGGTTTGGAACCCTAATTCTGAGAAATACTAACCTATTAAGAATAAAAGGAAGAGTTAATTTTGAAAAAGGTAGTTTAATGCTTGTTTTAGGGTTTATGCACATAATTATGTTTAGAAACCCTAATTTGAGAAAATATGGGTTTTAATGGGTTAAATCTGAAAATATAATTATAGAACTGGGTTTTCATGATATAATACCCTCAAGTTGGTGATTAGGGTTTTCTAATGGATAAATGAGGAACTAATAGTAATTGGAATACAATTATGAATTAAGAAAAAAGTGTGAGATGTCAATCTAATAATCTTGAAATAACTTAAAAGGATAAAGAAGGTAGTTTTGGTATAAAAGAGAAATAATCAACTTTAATTGGGCTTATGATGTTGAAATTAGGGTTTATAAACTAAGAGAGCATTTAATATGATAAAAGCATTATGAAGGCAAAACCCTAATAAAACCCTAATGTGGTCTAGAATGCCTAAGGTGGAATCCAAGTCTAGCTTTAGAATGTTCTGGATAAACTATAACACTTGGATCGTATGCATTAATTTCAGGATATTGTGGATTGATTGTTGAATGATTCTTTATCCTTATTGATTGGACAATCAAGTTGCTCTGGATCAGGTATGTGGTTACGCTTATGACTACCCGAATTAGTTTTCCGGGATTTTATCGATGTTTCCATCATGACTTGAATTAAACTGTTGGATGTATTTAATTCATGCAAACTCTAATGTGGCTATGACTATCACATAAGATATGTGCCTATTAGCTCAGATCCTGGTCCCCTCTGTGGCTTAATAGTTGACCTAGTAAATGGCTACCAATGGGGTAGGTCCATCAGGTCATTAGATGACTTAGTAAATGGATACCAATGGGGTAGGACCATCAAGTCATCATGAGTTAGATATTGGGCTACCTTCGGGTAGTGTCATGCAACTCTATTACCCTAGGTATTGGCTACCTGTAAGGTAGGTCCATGGGGGTAAGTAGCTACCTAAAGAAGAGGTAGCATACAAGGGATAACATAGAGTCAGGGGATAGGTAAGGGTTGAGTAGTATGGCTTAAAACGTAATCTTGGTTGTTAAATGATTAATTGAATGATGATGTTGTTACCATATTTGTATGATTATTATTTCCCCCACATACCAGCTTCGGCTGACCGACGTTTTGTTTGTCGGCGTTTTAGGAACAACAATTGAAAGAACAAACAGTAAAATGACACATTGTAGAAATGAGAAATAAAGTGCAAGGAGGATTAGATAGAATAATTCAAGCTCTGGATAGATAGATTTCCAAGTTTTCAAAGGTAAGAAAAGTTTTAATTTTATACCAAATTCTAGTTAGTTAGTAGAATTTCATAATTGTTATTGATTATTTGTCGAACCTTTGATCCTGTTAGTTGGATAATGGCACCGATCTTTCGGTCTCCCTTAATTGGGGGTTATCGGGAGGCGGGGTCGTTACAGTGACCATCCACTTCACATGGTTTGCGACCACCCCTCATATGCATGTCTCGATTGCGACCCACATTGGTGTTGTGACTGGGACACATTAGGGTTGTGACCTCAACTCAGGTTGGACACCTCAACCCTCAACCAACCTGTCACGACCTTCTAGGGTTAGGGTTTCAACCACCCTCAAGAACGCTAACCTCAACCACACAACCGAAGGAATCTTGACCCAAAAAATCCATGGTTCGTGACCAACTAAGAAATAGGTATGATGTCGCGACCATGAAAAGAGTAAGGGTCACTCTCATCATAAGTTCATATATCTCTTCCGAAACTAAAGAAAGGTCCTAACTAATTCAAGGCAGTTATTTCCATCAAACGGTCAACCATCATCTCGATCGAAACCACAAAAAGATCAAGGGGGAATTGATGACCAATGGTCAAAATACTACTAAGACTAGGATCCATCATCAAACCAAGGCTAACCAAGGTCCAAAATAGAAGAAAAGAACGACTACAATAGAGGAAAATAGCAAGGAAAACCATCACCCTCAAGGAGGGACAAAGCCCCCAAAACTGGTTACTAAACCCTAAAATTTGCATCAATAGATCACCATAAAAGGGGCCACAAACAAGAAAGAGAAAACCACATTTAACACCACCAAAAAAGAACCATGACCTCATAGAACATCAAGACACTCATTCATCATGTATGAAATCAAAAACAAGGTTAAGAGATAGGAAAAAGACCATTTCTACACCACAATCACCAAAATTGGGTACAAAACTAGGGTTTCATATTGTATCCCAACCAAGCATGATTCCAACATCAACAAAGTTCTAGAATCTAATATCATCTACAAGATTGTTAAGGAAACGTTTAGAGGTAGAAAATAGTAACATACATGTATAAAAGAATGCAAGCATAGATAGGGTAGAGAGTTATATCACCCACCTTAAAGAAGATAGCTCCAAAAAAGGCAACTCGAAGCACACGATCTCACGGGAGGATGATGTTCTGCCAAAAGCTCCACTCTCAGCCACAAAAGCACGTCAAGAAAGAGAAGGCATCAAGGTTATAGATTGACTAAGAGAAGAGAGCAAGAATCTCATGGTCAAACCAAAAGAAAGAAGGGGGAAAATAGAGAAGAAACTTCCTCTCACTTGGGTGTCACCTTATCAAAACATGGCCTATGACCCGTTGTGAGGAGAATTTTTCTCTAAAGAACGACCACCATGTCAGAACATGGTCTAAGGCCAAGAAAAGGGAAGAAGATGGGGTTGAAGATCCAAGGAAGAATACCATAAAGGAAAGGTAAACCCTTACCAAGGTAAAGGATGAACACGAATCACCACAAGAACCACATGCAAGGTTGAACCTCCTTCCTGGCACCCAGAACAACACCTCGTTGCTCCACCAACCTTCAAAGATGACCAAACAAGGAAGGAAAAGAAGATGGTCAGAAAATATCACTTTCATGGAGAGAAGAGGGTTTATGTAGAAAAGGAGGAGAGAGGTAGGGTAAGAGATGAGGTGTCAACAGGATAGGACTCCAAAGGGACACTTGTCCACCCAAGAAACTAACATGCAAACACTTAAAACACACACGCATGACAGGGTGATAAACTCTATGTTGGGTCTCAACCACCTAGGTCGCCCAACATGGTTGCGGTCACAACCCACCATGGAACACCATCCATGGTCACTCCAAAGCACCAAGCACAACAAGGACATGACACGAGGCCACCAAACCCCTCCTAGGTTGAGATTCTCCACAAGCAACTTGTCTCAACCCAAGACCAACCAAAACCCTCTTAGTCATGACAATGACACCTGGGGGAGGTGTCTCAACCGCGACACCCACAAACCATGTCCTTGGTCGCCACCTAGGTTGAGACAACCTATAAGGTGTACATGGTCAAGGTACACCAAACCCTAAAAAACCCTAATCACCACTAAGGGTACTACCACTTGACCAATCCTCTAACAAGTTGCCCCCAAGAACCACACTCTCCCTCATGGAGCCAAGAGAGAGAAAGAACACTCTAGAGGTGGTAAATTGCAAGATAATCCTCACAAATAGATAAATTGCAATTTGACCCAAAATAAGCACAAAAAGCACAAACATCATCCAACAAGCTCGAACTGGAACTTAATCTTTTCAGAAGATTGAAAAACATCTTAATGAATTAGAGAAAGGTTCTAAGCACTTAGCCAATCCAAGGAAAATAGGGTTAGCCCAAAACACATGTCAGGGGTCTTACATATGTCATCGAGTAACATCATGCTTTAGATATCTACTATGTATGTTTCATCATCTCATGATTGAGACAAATATAATAGATGAAATTTCCTTATTATTATTATCAAATCAGTTATCTAATGGAACATTCCAATCATCATTTGATTGGCTCTCTGGGCATACATACCAACCGACTCCCACTTGCACATAGAGAAAATCACCTACAAATCTTATTCCAAGTGATGTTAACATTTGCATCATGTTTAATCTGTGCGAGCACTTTTATAGTGGGTTAACAACATTTGCTTCTAGTCTGTATTTTGTAAGTTTCACATCTCTTCACTGTATGACTTCTCGTATGAGATGGAAATGTCATAGTATGTTATTTGAGATTCCTTGCCTAACCAGTAGCTCCATTGTTTTCATAGTATATCCACTATGTCATCAATGGTTGAAACCTCCCACACGTTCATCTATATGAACTTCTTGATCCATACATTATCCCTTGTTGTTCTCAAAACAACAAGATACTCAATTCTATTGTAGAATTAAACAACTATCTCTTGCTCATAATTTTTCTAGCTTTAAAGTTCTCATTTTAGGTCAAATAAAAATTTATGTAATGATCATTAATTTTATTTGTCATTTTGAAAGCTTACATCGGTGCAGCCCTTTACACCTAACTCTTCTTTATTACAATAACCAAGGAGCCTATCCTTTTAGTGGTTCTCAAGTACTTAAGGATGTTCTTTATGGCATTCCAATGCTTTCATTGGGATATAACAAATACCCACTCGTCATGTCCAATACATATGAGATAGCATAATGAGTACATAACATCACATGCATGATAGATACAATCATGAATGCATATGGCATCTCACTCATATCTTCCCATTATTCACAAGAAATGGTGATAACATACAATTTTGTATATGTTTTATGCCTTAACTTACCCTTTAATTCCCTCCCATCATGCAAATATATACTCTCTTTCCTTTGATTTTGCACATACATACTCTTTCTACCCCCACTTGAGAATAATGAGAACATCTCATGCAGATGATCAAGGAAGTGGAGCATCTCACCATGGAGTAATACCACCATCAGTTCACATCTGATTGACACCTTGAAGCAGCAGGAAGCACAACCATCGGTTCTCAGTCGATGGACTCCATGGGCAGCCTGTACCACCTTCTTTTGATACTCGCTGGTAGAACTAAGCATCCATCAGATGTCACAACATACATAAACCAATGGTCAGTCTATTTCTTCAGTCAATGGTTTGACAGATCCATCAAGTTGTGTCACACAGGTTCATTAGTCGATGGTTCGTGTGCCTTGTCAGTCGATGGTCTTGCAGACTCACCAAACAATTGTCACACATTCCTTAACAGTCAATGGCCATTTGTTCTAACACCCGGTGGAGCAACTAAAGCCAGCTAACACTCAACTGATGGCTACCCTAGACTTCATCAGTCGAAGGTCCGACAGACATCCATAGCTCAAAGGCCTAAGAATCGATAGAGGCACTAGCTCGTCGATCATTCAAAACCGTCAAGAACATGCCCCAAGGCTGGTACCAGGGGAACTTGCGGTGCAAGTAAAGCCTTCCAAGGTTGCCTAGGAAATTGGATTGAGGCCTTTAAATAGAATACCTCCATGAACATAGAAAGGGATTTCACAATGCCTAACATGTTGAAGCACTATCGGAGAAGAAGCCCGCCATCGACCGCAACCACCACCATCGATTGTTAGCCAAAGAAGATGAAATGTCCGACGAAGTCTATAGCTGCTCCACCCAGATTTCCACTTGTTCAAAGTCTCCCCTTGATAGAGGGAGGATGGAGAGAAGAATCACACTACTGTTGCATCGAGTTTTGTGAGGAGATCCTAACCATCATTTATGGCCAACCATTGGTCATAGTCAGTGTATCTTATACCTCCTAGCTTCCCATTATACTATCACTCTTCCATCCCTTCTCTTCAGTAGTGCTTTACGTACACGTCTATTTGTAAATCTATAATGATGCTCATTACCATGAGCCACTAAACATATCGCTTGGGTTGGGAGTAGCCACTGAGGAACTCCCAACATGTATATACTTACATCCATTTATATAAGTGATCCTAACAATGGTTATGCTCCTAAAAATGGTTATGTACGTACTCTTATTCTTAATGCTTCACTTGCATGAATAGCTACCATCTTGTGATGTTTATTTGTTAGTGCCTCAAAAGTGTAGTGTTAGCCTTATCTTAGTGTTATGGAGTTGCATGAATGCATGAGAATGTTGGAATGCTTAAGATAATGATCATATGGTAATGTTTTGTGATTGTTTGTTTGCCATCTCGAGAGAGAGAGAGAGACAATCTTATAATCTAGATCTGTACTAAGCTCAAGAGAGGAGGGAATAGACATATATGATGACATTTGTAATCTTAATAGGGGTATACAATGGTTGTGAGTATTGCATATTGGTGAGAGATCTTTGTTGGTGAAAGACATGCAATGTGACCATGCTGAATCTCCACATATTGTGGAGTATAATGGAAGGGAAGGCCATAAATATAGAGAGGATTCTGATTGATAAGTAGAAGTGTCAGTGGGACCAGAGGACCCATGCAATTTCTGCATGGGAGGCCTAGTCACCTACATTTTACACATACTAGGGTACCCCAAAAATTTGAAATATTTCCTAAGGTCAAAGGGATATGTCTTAGTAGACACGAAGTACCTAACTTCCACCAATGTTCTGGCAAGGTCAAAACAATAATACTCCTATATATTCTGCAAGACGAAACACTGTCTGCCTCTCCTAGAGCTAAGCGGATACAATAGTAACAAGCTTGAATATGAGGAGGAGGAGATCATGAGAATGATAACTCAATAGGGTGCAAGCACAAGTAAGACAATTGATAAATGTGAGAAGCAACCAAAGGAGGTTACCACAAAGCAAACAACAAGGAAGAGGGTAATCCTATGCTTCCATAAAAGGTTGACCACCCAATTGCAGTCAAAGAAACCCCCCTGCACCTAAAGTGATAGATCTAGAAGAAGCTGAGAAAGAAATTTTGAAGAGTCCCACAACCACCACCATGCCAGAGACCGTGGTACCTAAGTCTACAATGGTCATCCACGATGAAGCAGAGGTGAAAGAAGTTGTCCCAGAAGAGGAAGAACAACCCAAGACAAGTACAACCTCACATCACAAAGAACATGAGGAGGCAGAGATTGACAGCAGAGCAAATGAGTCCTCGAACATATCAATAGGAAAAAAGTCACGAGAAGAAGCCCCTGAAAGGAAGCGACCACAACCAGAACAAAGAAGGCATCCAACGAAAGAACATAGAGAATCTACCAAAGTAGATGAGGTGGGTCATGATGTGAACTCCATTATTATACCAAACCAACAATGACAGGTACTTATAAAAAACAAATTCATGGAGATAGTACAATATATTGACGACCTTTGTGAGTTTATCTCAACCTCTACTCTAAATATTTTTAAAACTATGAATATGTTTTCACTAACATCGCATGTACAAAAGATAATGGCTGATATAGAACCTGATACTTAGACTACCTCAACAAACACAATAGTTGGCTACAAGTCAAGTACAAGTTATACATGCACTGGTAGGAGTGAAGAACAAACTCCCCGCTCTATAAAAAGACGAGATGACCTATGTCAAGAGAACTTGCAACTATGAGAAGAAGCATCAAAGAGGAATGAATGAACCTCAACCAATGGTGGGACAACTATAGAGAGACAACGAATAGTCACCGTTGAACCATCATCTGCACATGGGATAGGTAGAAATCCTAGAAGAAGAAGCTAACTTTGAGCGCACCCTTCCACTGGAAGAAGAGAGATCAAGAGGGAGAAGAGGAGTGCCCACTGGGGATGACAATCTCACCACATGCCCAGCCTCACCAGGGCATTCCACTAACAAAAACCACTAAAGAGGACATGGGGGACTGGCACTAGAACCAAAAACTCCTGGAAAAAAAGTAGAAACAATCGACAAGAATGCCATCAAGACAAAGCCATTTGAAGTAATGGGGGAAATAACAAAAACTACTGAAGATGTAATCTATGGGTTGGACCCTCTCTTTCACTACAAGGGTCCACCACCTCCGTCTGATTATGAAAGCTTCATGAATGAGCTACTATTAGATGAACCCATCATAGAGGGATGGACACTAATATCGTTCGAAGCTGAAATAGAACAAATGTCGTTAGAAGTCGATGATGGGAACTTAGGCCACATGTTTGACAACGCACCACCAAAGTAGGAAAACCCAATGTTCCCAGACCCACATACAATTTATGGCCTCAAGGATGGTTCAAGTCCAGAAACACCACCTCCTCTACCATGCAAGATGGCAGACATGGACATATCATTTGTAACATGCATGTTGGTGCACACCGTTCATGTCCTAGCTGACATTCTAGATGACGAGAAATTTGGACAAGACATCATCTACCACAACAACCAATATACTCTTATGACGAAGGACTTCTATTCAACCTTTAAATAGAAGGAAAACATAAGCAAAGTCTTTTTCAAGGTCCTATGTGGAACAATAATAAATGAGTTCATGTATAGAGACAAACTTGGGCCAGTCTTTAATGCAACTTCCAACCTGGAAGCCTATCTTTGCAAAGAAAGAAGCAACATGACTTTAGTCATAGAGCTTCAAGACACCTTGACCAAAAAAAAGTCCTTAAAGTATATAACGTTACCATTCAAAGAATTCAACCATTGGCTCCTAACAATGAAAGATCTTTCGACAAGGAGAGCCATCACATATAATTTCTGTGCTAAAGACCTGCAATGCGGAAAAATGTTTTTCGAAAAGCCAGAACACATAACCATCCAAGAGGTACCGACTCATTTGAAAAAGCTAATACAAGGAGTCAGTGGATGGTACTGGACAAATAGGAAAGAGATTTATGCAATTCTACCAAGAGAAGGAAATCTTAGGGGGTAGTGCTTTTGTATTACTGAGGATGATAGAAGCAATCAATAGGGGAGTTCCCCTTGAGAATATTATCAACAAAGACTTCCAAGCTCTAAGAGGAAAATACATCATGGAAATAATACATGATAGGTAATTCTTTTATGACACACAAATGCAAGATATATCAAGGAGGATGTATTCACTTATTTTCTTACCTTTAAAAACCCCTTGGAGAGAAAAAGTGAAGAAACTCAAGGAAACAACAAAAACCTCAACATATGAAGAAAGAACAACCGACCTAGTAGTCCCATTCTCTCCCCACCACCTCCCTTTTCTGAATACGCGACAACTATTGTTGCTACCCCTCTTATTGAAATCTCACCAACTATCCCTGTGCTAGAACAATGAATGACAATACAAAATGTTGAAGAACCAACAACAAAGTTTCCAAACAAGGACTTCCCTATCCCACCCAACACAGAGATCACCAAGGAGGAAGCCACTTCTGTAGACACACAATTTGACATAGAGGTAGTTGAGCACATTGAGGAAGATGCAACCAATAATTAGCCCAAGGAAGGACCAACACCGATCGACATAATTATGTCTACTTTCAAAAATTTCAACGAACTGACATGTTATGGGCTGTCACTAGAAGAAGTTACCTTCCTCCTTAATGAATTATGCCCGTGAGAGGATGATTTTTTAATAATTTTTGAGAGAGAAATTGTTCAAATACTATTGCCATACCTTTGAGATATCTTGACAACAGGAGGCTACATGACTATGAATGTCATGACTACATGCTTACTACTTATAGACAACAAACTCCCTAACATGTACATGGTGTTCTACAAAATAGTGGGGGATGTCATATCAGAGGAGTCTGGTGAGCTGTGGTGATTGATTGACCACCTGAAATACAATGTCCCAAGGTGGATATTTGTGCCAATTTTACATGATGGCCATTGGGCACTTTTAATGGTTCATACTGTGTATAGAACAACCATCTTCTACAATAGTTCAGATACCATGTTCAACAACAAAGACACAAAATATCATAAAACAACTAACAACATTATTGAACAAAAAGCTGCCTAGGTGGCCACAAAGATTTTAGAGCTGATATAAGCATATGGCCACAACATATCAGATGATCTACTATTCAAGAAGCCACAATTCTATCACCAATGCCTGCAACAAGAACCTCTCTCAAATGAATGCAATTTCTACATACTATTCTGGATTTAGATGCTAGCCACGTCCGACCAAAAGGTGGAACACTACCAAGAAGACTACTACCACCATCTTCAAGGGTAATACACTATGAAGATCTTAACTTCAAAATGGTCATCTCAAAAGACCATCTCTAAATCACCTATTTTAGATTAATCTCATCCTTTGATACCCTAAGGATAGAATGAATGATAAGTTGGGGGGGAGGGTCTGAACAAGTGAATGTGGTATGCCTTTACATTAAACATTTCAATCACATTTCATTTTTTCCACACTGCTTTATCTTGACTTACCCCTTTTTGACCAACAATTTTGAACAACCTAAATGGCCAATTTTGACTAAATTTTTTTACATGCATATACTCTTATTTCCTTGAGGAAAAATTTTGATGCATAAGAAATCCAAAAAGGCAAATTTTGGATCCAATTTTCTTGAATGTAGTCATAACTCCCATTCTTAGGCTTACTTTTCTTCAGGCTCACTTTTAGCGTAATTACTTCAAGAACGATGGATTTAGGCTACTCAATCTACTCAAAATTGTGGGTGTGATAATGTCTTAATGTCAACTTTACTTCAAGATAATGCAGAATGTACATGGGAGCTAGTTACCCAAGGTGAACCCTCAAAGTAAGGAGGACTCGATCTAAAATGCTCATGATTGATCACCATGTCCTCAAGTACAGGTAGGGAATCACATAACCCTAGAGAAGAGGAAACAACTACCCCATCTAGTGCAAAAATTCTCACTTTGGGATCAAAAGAGTCTTTGCAGCCCAAAACTTCCTTTAAATCCTATCTTCCCAAAGCTTGTGAGCAAAATAAAACTTGAGAGGGATAAAATCCTGAGAGTTGTGCCAAGAAAGATGTTGAAGGCTTCACCTGGTCAGTGTATCATTGCACTCGAGAATGCAGATATGTTGTGTCTGGTAGTGGAGTCTGGAGGCCAAGTTTTACACACCTGGTTTTTGAAGGGAACCTAACACAATCACCTAACATTACATCTAGAACAAATCTGGCAACACTGTCTTTATGACAAGAAACATGGTTGAGAAAACCTCGAAAAGGTTGGAAAAACTACAACTTTAGCCTACTCAAACACAATAGCTAGGATATCCAAAAAAATAAAAGTTGGGTGTGAAAGCTACTCAGCCAGAATCTTCTACAAATACGGGCTGAAAAATGGTCACCAACGCATCACGATGGGAAAACTCTTCTACTGAAAGAAGGTCATAGCAGGATATATGAGAAATGAAACTACAATCTAAGAGAAGAAGTCTTGGGATCGACAACCCCCAACCAAGATGCATATATTTCGACTTAAGACTGACCTTATCACATTTTTAACACTCACAAAAACAATAACTTAATAAATCCCTTTGAAGTCATTCGATGCTTGAATTCTATTTGTTAGACTGAGGACAAGCTAGACTCTAAGTGGGGGGGTGTTGATAACATCCAATTTTGTGGATACTTTATGCCTTAACTTACCCTTTAATTCTCTTCCATCATATGAATCTATACTCTCTTTCCTTTGATTTTGCATATAAATACTCTTTCTACCCCCACTTGAGAATAACAAGAACATCGCATGTAGATGATCAAGGAAGTGGAGCATCTCACCATGGATAAGGACCACCATCTATTCACAACTGATGGATACCTTGAAACAACAGGTAACACAACCATTAGTTCTTAGCCAATGGACTCCATGGGCAGCCTACACCACCTTCATTCCACACTCACTGGTAGAACTATGCAACCATCAGATGTCACTACATACATCAATCGATGGTCGGTCCATTTTGTCAGCCAATGGTTCGACAGATCCATCAAGCGACGGTCACATAGATTCACCAGTCGATGGTTTGCCTGCCTCATCAGTCAATGGTTCTACAAACTCGCCAAGCGATGGTCACACATGCCTTAATAGTTGATGGCCATTCGTGCCAACACCCTGCAGAGCAACTACAACCAACCAATGATCAACCAATGGGTACCCTAACCTTTGTCAGTCGAAGGACCGATAGACATCCACAAAGGTCTAAGAACCGATGGAGGCACTAGCTCACCGGTCATTTGAGACTATTAAGCACGTGCTCGTGACATGTACCTGGGGAACTTGCAATGCAAGTAAAGCGCTCCCAAGGTGCGTAGGGCACTGAACCTAGGTAGGACTGGCAAAAATAACGGAGTACCCATCACCCGAACCAAAACCACTATCACTCGCACTGTAAATATCATCATCATGTGTTTGCAAGATTTCAGTTCGGTTGATATTAGAAGGAAAATGATATATAGACCAATTATCAAATGAGATACCAGACGATCATCTGTCATTTTCCTTTCATACCTCACTAACACCACTTGCCCACCACCAACTAGTTTCATTCATCACGTCACACAATGCACGATATCCAAGGCGAGTCCCAATGTGGGCTGGTAGGTCATACAACCCAAAGTGGGCAACAACATGAGGGAGAGAAAGAGGAAAAAAGTGAGTGAGAGGGATAGTGGAGAGAGGGGAGCGGAGAGAGAAAGTTGGCTCTAGGAAAGAGAAAAAAATGTAATATATTTTTGTTAATAATTTTTAAATGACAATGACTTTTTTAACGAAATGAACACCATTGTAATTGTTACAAAAAATACTTTATAACAAGATAAAATTTGACAAATTAAAAAAAAATTCATATATAAAATCTAAAAAAAGGATAATGTGATTTTAAAAAAGTCAAAAAAGAAGAGAGAGAAATTTATTTAGCTTATAACTCTCAAACTGTAATTGATGCATTATTAACAAAAAATACTTTCAAATAAGACCAATGTCGACATAATAATTTTTTTAACGAATAATTATAACACATGGAAAATGAGGAGAGAGAAATTTATATTGTTTGTAACTCTCAAACCGTAAGGATTTTTGTAATGAAATAAAAATTGATGGATTACTGAAAAAAATATTTTAAAATAAGACTAGTGTCAACATATTTTCATAATAATATAATATATTTTTGTTAGTAACTTTTAAATGATAATGAATTTTTTGACGAAATAAGCATAGTTGCAATCATTACAAAAAATACTTTACAACAAGATCAAATTTTACAAATTTAAAATAAAATAATATATATAATCTAAAAAAGAGGGATGATGTGATTTTAAAAGTCAAAGAAGAAGAGAGAGAAAATTATTTAGCTTATAACTTTCAAACCGTAATTGATGTATTATTAACAAAAGATACTTTAAAATAAGATCAATGTCGACATAATACTTTTTTAGCAAAATAATTTTAACACATGGAAAATGAGGAGAAAGAAGTTAATATTATTTGTAACTCTCAAAATGTAAGGATTTTTTAAATCAAATAAAAATTGATGGATTACTGACAAAAATTATTTTAAAATAAGACTAGTGTGAGCATATTTTCATAATAATTTTTTGATGAAATAATTTTAATACATGGGATACGGGTACATTAAAATAAGATTAATGATGACATACTTTAAAATTGAATTTTTAACAGAAATAAATATAACACATGAGATAACATGTTATATCATGTTATAACATGTGAGTAGTTCATGCTACAATGTTACGACATACATTATAACATGTGTTCTCATGTATGAGATAACATGGAATAATGTTATAACACATAAGATAACATGGGGTAACATGTTATACCATGGATAACTTGGATAACATAATGACATTGACAACATGGTGTAGCATATTATCCTTGTAATCTATGTTATCAATGTTATTAGACATGTTGTCCATGTTATTCATATTATCTATGTTCTTCTATTTTATCTATGTTATTCCATGTTATTCAAGTTATTTCCTGTTAACCATGTTGTTCATGTTATCCATGTATGTTATCTCCTATCTAATTGTGCATTAACTCTGTTCTAATTATACTTTTCTCGTGTTAATATGTTTAAACAATGTGTTATACCATGAATCACATGGTACAACATGTTATTCCATTTATTATACTTATTTCTTAAAAAAATTCATTCTCAAAGTACATCGAAATTAGTCTTATTTCAAAGTATTTTTTGTTAGTAATTCATTGCTTTTTATTTTGTTAAAAATTCATCACGGTTTGAGAGTTATAAACAAAATAATTTTCTCTTTCCTCCTTTTTAATTTTTATATTCACATTATCTCACATTTTATTTTTCCATATTTTCGATGTTATTCATGTTATCCAAATGTTATACTCATGCTACCCATGTTATTCACGTTATCCATTAAATGTAACTATATTTATTTCATTAAAAAATACATTACAGATTAAAAGTTATAAATAAAATAAATTTCTTTCTCCTCAATTTTGACATATATTATTATATTATATTTCTTTTTTTAGATTGTATATTTTATTTTTTAAAAATATATCTAACTTGATCTTGTTGTAATGTACTTTTTGTAAGGAGTACAACAATATTTATTTCGTTAAAAAATACATTGCGATCAAAAGTTATTAATAAAAATAGCTTATTTATTTATTTTTTCAGATAACCTCTACCGATGATCATCCAGGTCAGAGTATGGGAATGACTCTGTATAGCTAATCTCATCTATTCTATACTACTATAAAAAGAGGGAGTTTTTCCATTTTTTTACAATCCTGCCTTCTCTCCTTCACTCAATCTCTTCCCACATTTTTCTCACATTTTTTACAATTTCAGTTGTTTTTTAATATCTTCCACCATCCTCTCTTTCCGCTCACTCTCCACGAAGTCCTCTAACTACTCCCCATATTTCCTAACCCCTATCCGTGCACTTTCAACAAATACCATCTTCTCTCAGCAGAACTACCACCACATCACCCTCACGAGTTCCTCTCTTGTAACCGTTTACAAAATATCTAAATCTCAGACTAATCCTACGAGTGTCTCCCTTCGCATACCCATAACTTCTTATCTTTTCAACTGATCGAATACAAATTACTGTATTTAAAAATGATACAAAATTGAACAACTTCCAAAAGTAGTTGCACGATCTATATCTACCCTAGTACAACCCACAATGCTCTCTCCCGTCGCACATGTGCACGCTCATTTTCCAACCGTCCTCTCATTACTTATTTCCACTTACCTTAAGCCAACTAACAACACCTTCTTCCCCATTCCTATAAAGATCGACAACAGAGCATATCCATTTGGTACAACACATTCTTGCTGTCTAGAAGTTGGCCCTTGAATTTGGTTCTATACTGCCAGGACTACATACCATGCCCTATATCGGTTATAAAAAATATTAAGCAATATGATATGTAATTCTATGCACTAATTTTCTTCGGCGTTAATATAGTCTCCCAAAGTTTCTTTCTTCCAGTTTTCTCTTTTTTCATTTTCGTTCTACTGGCTGGTTGCATGAAAAATATTGTGACTTGTAAATTATTATCTTCAAAGTATTTAGATCCGTTTGTATTTGAGCTTTAATATATTTGTTGAGATTAGAAATATATATTTCTTATCATCATATATAGTGACTGAACGATTATTGAATGCTGAGTGGATATAACCTTCTACAACAGTGTGATATTGATGACTCTATTGGCTTCACAAAAGAATGACTTTCATATTGATCTCTATTATCCTCCCCCAGAGAAGAAATCAAACTACAACGTTCGGGCCAAAGGAATTATTTTTCCAGATCTGACGTGTGAGTGGCCTAGAAGAAGAAGCCACATTGCCATCCACGAACCCATGCCATGAGCATGTATGCTTCCAAAAAGCATAGGCAACATGAAATAACTTTGCTATAAAACCAAATGTGCTCCAACTAAATTAGCTATTTTAAATATGTAGATTGTCGATATCTACATAGTTTATGGTACCAAGTGCACATTGTATTTTTATGATGAATTATCTCCACTCCTGCACTATTACCAGACATCATGAAAAAATCAGCAATATCACCTAGACTGAACTTTCTCTCTCTCCCCTTATCCCATTTACACTGTTCCTCGGTGACTTTCCAATCATTAATCTGAGCACCCCTCCTTTTTCTTCCCTTAATATTTAACCTCTCACTGATTAATTCTCTTCTTCTTTCTCATGTTTTATAATAAGTATTGGTTGTGTTGTAGTTAACTCTCCTGCTTCTCTCTTTTTTATGATTTTTCTATATATTGAAAATAGTTGCAGTCCACTTTTACTCTAACAAACTACCCACTCCCATTTCACAGTTGATTACCCTCACTCGCTCTATACATGAGTTTCTAGTGAAAGATCGAGTCAATCCACCTTCCACCCTGATCACCCCAACCAATTACCCCCACATTGTTTATACTATTGAACACAATTAACCACCTTCACTTTTCACTTCTTTTCTCTTTCTCTTTCAATCATTTTCAACTAAAATCGAAGGATATTGTCCAGGTGGGAATATGATCAACAAGGCAGAATCCTCTGAACACTTGATGAATATCCTAGAGTGTAAACAAAGTAAAGAATTTTCTTAAATTATCACTAATATGTGAACAATGTTGTAATTCTCTCTAAAAAACATTTGACGCAACTTAGTTGGAGCTTCCTAAAGTTGATAGGCACGTGATTTTAATTCTTATGCTTAGTTTATATTTTCCATATTTTTTCATATCAATTTTTTTCTATCTTCTTGCAGACATTCTTTTAGTGATTCAACTTGTTCGTGCAGGATATCAACTTCAAGGCAGATTAAGAAGATAATCAAGGCTTGAAGGAAATATCTTTTTATCATGTAATTTAATATGGGTATCTTCCATACACCCCATTTGAGAACTTAAATTTTATGTTATTTTTTCATGTTAGTCCTAAACAAACATCATATCAAGTATTATTTGTGAGTCTAATTTCTAATAATCAAGTGCCACCCAGATTAATCTCAGACCGCCAATGGTCATGCCTATAATAAGTATTGGAGATCTGACATGTGCAGTACAACAATCCTTGCATATGAGCCGTGGTCGGTGAAGATTATCTAGTTTACAAGTGCCACTTCAACTTAATACCTATGTGTCTGCCAAGCCAGCCAAGAACTAAATGCATTTATGAAGGAATCAAAGTAAAGGACATGTGAGTCATTACATGTGGTGTTATCTTTCCCTTTTTATTCATCTTTGCTTTGTCATTGTTCCTATTTTTTTCCCTTCTCATCTACATGGCGCAATACTTACCCATGAACCATATTGATTTCTTCTTGTCACATATGAGAACATTGGAGCCATCATGGTAGAGTAAATATTTAGTGGCAAATCTTCTTTAGTTTTTATGCCTACATACATTTTGTACTCCCATACCTTTAATGTGAATATTTCCCCTTATTCAGAATCATATTGGATATCTAAAGTTTTTTTTTTCAATTTTAAGCACATTGAAGTTAGTAAAACTTTCCATCAATGTTTTATTTTATCTAGATTAGTGCAACCTTGCATAGGGAAAAAGTACATTTATGGTAACATGGTATAAAAAGACTTATATTTCTGTCAATTTACACAAAAACAATATGTAAGTTATTCAATATGTGGATTGTACACAATATACTCATAATAAAGTTCCTATTGTATTATGTCTTTGTATGTATGAATTTTATTATGAGTAATGATACAAGCAATATAAATAATGTGATTATTAAATTGTCTTAATATTCTATGCTTGGGGTTTCATATCGAGTAACGATACAAACATTGTAAAGAGAACATTCACATGGAGACTTTTATAAGACTACAAGAGAGAAACTAATAGACATCTTAAGAAGACGTTATGTCTCCAATTAGGAAAATAAGGATGAAAAAGATATTTTTTTTCACTTATATGACACGTGAAAGGGAGAGTTTATTAGTTAGAAATATTTATAGAAAGATATTTATAATTAAAATATAATTTTCACATATGAGAAATAAAAAGAAAGACAAATTAACATATTAATTTGGTATTGATTATTCATCGATGTGTAGTATTTTGGGTGTTTATGAAAATGATGTTCTCTATTTTAGCATCTACATTGTCTATCATTTTTGCTACTTCATGTGTGTTGTTTATTAAGATACATTATTTGAATACCGGTGTGTGTATTGAATCATGAGTTCAACATTGTGTAGGGAAAAAGAATACATTTATGATGTCACAATATAGAATGATTTATATTTTCATCAAGTTCACATAAAAGTAATATGTAAGCTGATATTCTATTATATTTTCTATTTAGTAATGTATATTGTACAAAGTATACACATAAGAAAATCTTCTATTGTATTAGATCTTTATATGTATGCTTTTTTTTATAAATAATGATACAAAACTGTAAAGAGTGTGATTTTTAAATTGTATTAACTTTATACGCTCTGGGTTTCGTTATTAGTAACAATACAAGCACTGTCAAGAGAATTGTCACAAGGATACTTTTATGAGGCTAGAAGTGAGAAAGTGATAGACATCTTAAGAAGAGGTAACATCTTCAACTAGGAAAATGAGGAGGCTGATGAAAAGGATAATTTGTTATGATTGATTTATATGACAAGTGAAAGAGAGAGATTATTATTTATAGATATCTATGGAAAGATAGTTATAATTCAAATATCATTTTCACATATGAGCATTTAGAAGGGAAGGAAAAATAACATTTTAATTTGGTATTATATTATTTATCAATGTTTAATATTTTGGATATTAATGAAAATGATGCTCTTTATTTGGGCAATCTACAATGTTTATCATTTTTACTACTTTATATAGACGTGATCTTAATTAACATACTTTTTTTAACATTGGTGTGTATTAAAAATGTTATTTTGCTATTTTATGTAGCATTCTACATTGTTTATCAATTTAGCATTTTCTCTTTCTTTCCCTATCTACTTTTCATTGTTCTATTAATTTTTGTTGTAATAATTGCACTGAAATAGAATATCCCTTATATATATCTGCATAATAGTATGAATATAACTGCTCCCTTCATGTACCAATGCTAGAACCTCTACTGGATATTCCATCTTAGTTTGTCTCATTAATTTTTTTATACATGAGCACCGTTGACCCATGTCTTTAACTAACAGCTCCATGTCTCAATTAACTTCTAGAAAATGTCCTTATCTCCACTTATTCTTTTAGGAAGTTCAACATGTTCATTAACTCCCTTAAAAGGATGAACGAGTCAACATTAACTCCCTTCCATTTTTTATTTGAATCTTTGTTGTCCAGATTTCTCAAATTTCAATTGTATCTCTCATATTCCTTGATATGATCAGTTTGAAGAATTTTCACCTTTTTTATTGTTTGTTTGACAATCCCTGCTATTATGACTACCATTTCTTAAAATAGTGTTGGCATTTTTGTGGTAAAATGTGCAGTGCCTAAATGGCTAGATTTGTGTTGTTAATTTTTTTCATTGTCTATATTTTAGACAAAAATTGCACTTCTCGGTTACACAAGTAATACCATCTCTCAGGTCAATTTTGTTCATATTAGAATTTCCTTCTTAGTTACACAAGTGATGCCACTTTTCAAGTCACTTTTGTTCATATTGTTTTATCTCCTTCTCCCTAACAACCCTTCGATAACCACTCCTTTCCTACTCCTTCCCAATCCAATACATAATGTGGTATGTTGTTCTTTCTATTAGTAACCACTCCCTTTAAAAGTACATACCAATTTGATAATCTTAGTTGAATTTATTTTCTCTTAAAATATAAAATTAATAATTGTGCGAAGGTTTTTCTTGTGATATAACTATATTTTATATAATTTTGGAACATTTAAAAATATCTAATTAATTTTTACAAGGCACAGTGCATATGCATGTGTGTGTTGACTAGTCTATACTACTATAAAAAGAGCGAGTTTGATGATGCGTTCTCCTTGATTCACTCTCTTCTCTCCTTTTTTTAAGGAATTTTACTCCTACAAATATTTATTCTCACACTCTCCTATTAACTTTTATTGTCTTTAATTATGTATTTCTCTCTCCATCCCACGGAAACGGTTCCTTGATTCTCTCCTTTCAAACAACTAACACAAATATCTTTTACCGTAGGGACACTTTCACGTACGAGTACTCTCCCCGCACATTTCCAACAGATTTTATATGTCACGTGCATGTGCATGTGTGCGCTCACTAGTATTAGAAATCCATTGGTTTGGTGCGGTATCGTGGTTATCCGAACCACCACCATTACTTATCGTCTATTTTGTTGGTTACGTTTTAGAGGTGGATGCACTTATCTATTTGTTGTTTTTTCGAGGTGCCCAACCTCGCGGAATAAGGTCCTCCAGGTTTCCCACCTCCCAAAACTCAAAATATGCAGTAATCTACACAACAAATATAAACCACCTGCCTTCACAGCCCCGGGTCGGTTTTCTTGTTTGTCAGTGATTCAGTAGCCAGAGAGGTGCAACAACTCCACCAGTATCACCCGGCCAGCGTAGCCCGGGCGGTCAAGTCAGCGCGCCCCTCATGAATGGTCGCTGGTTCGATTCCCCGCTCAGGTCAGCTGTATTTACCAACCTCTTGGGTCATCTGGGTTCTGGCACCTGTTTGGAGAGGGGGTGGACTTCGGCCCATGCAAATCCAAAAAAAAAAACTCTACCGGTATCAGCGCCGAGCAGCTCCGCCTGCATCAGCGCGCCCCTCATGAAGGGTCGCTGGCAGCAGATGCCATACCATCACCTCTGCAGTCGTGGTCGTTGGAGCTAGCTATTGACAGTGTCCTCTATTGCTTCTTCTGGCTGTCCTTCGTAGCTAACACCGATGTCCTTGCATCGGTACCGGACATCTCTACTGGATTAAATTCCATCCTACAACACACTACGAGTCTCGTTGGAACCATTTGGCATTGCAGTGAAGGGAAAGATGACCCATCTACTCTTCTTTTTCTGCCATCCGGTGCGGGGGCTAGGAACTCGGGAGCCGACATCGTCTGGCTCGAGCTTGATGAGCAGCACCGCCAATCTTTCTTCCACTCGCTTCCCTGGCCGCTAGGAGAGAAGAAGATGAAGGTTGCCAACGGAAGCATCATAGAGGGGACATGCTACGACCGAAGGGAAAAGAAGAGACACCTGCTGCAATACTTGAGGTACATGTAAATATGGGCCCGTCACTCACGGTATCATGTGGAGACCGCTCACAATAGTTGGTTCGGATGGTGGTAGCTCATCCGTGGAGATCCTCTCTCTACATAACTATATCAACTGAACTAGGTGGATAGGATATCCATTTGGATTCTGGATTAATGGAGCGGTTCGGGATGCGGATGATGGTGGCCATTGTTTGCCTTTTGCCATCCTCTACCGAGGCCTATTAATAGAAGACCTCCACGAACGTAGAGGGGGATCACACAACACCTAAGACGCCGAAGTGCTGTCGGAGAAGCGAAGTCCGCCATCAACCGCGGCCACCATCATCGGTTGATGGCCAAAGAAAATGAAGGTTCGTCCGAGTCTACAACTGCCTCTCCCAGCTTTCCACCTGTTCGAAGTCTCCCCTTGACAGAGGGAGGACAGAGAGTAGAACCACGCCGCTGCATGGAGTTGTGGGAGGAGATCCTAACCATTGGTTGTGGCCAGCCATCGGTCACAGTCGATGTACCTTATACCTCCTAGCTTCCTCTGCTACTATCATTCTTCCATCCCTTCTCTTCAGCAGTGCTTTACGTCTATTTGTAAGTCTATAATGCTTATCATTACTATGACTGGCTAAACATATCTCTTGGGCTGGGAGGAGTCACTAAAGTCCTCCCAACATGTATGTACTTGCATCTATTTGAATATATATGCTCCTAGAAACGGTTATCTCCATATTCTTATTCTTAATGCTTCACTTGCATGACTAGACACCATTTTGTGATGTTTATTTGTTAGTACCTTGAAAGAGTAGTGCTAGCCTTATCTAAGTATTTATGGAGTTGCATGAATGCATAAGAATGTTGGAATTCTTAAGCTAATAATCATATGGTTATGTTTGTGACTATTTTTTACCATCTTAAGAGAGAGACAACCTTAGAATTTAGATTTATCCTATGCTCGAGAGAGGAGGAAATAGACATATATGATGATCGCTTGTAATCTTGCTAGGGGTATACAATTGGTGTGGGTATTGCATGTTGGCGAGAGATCTATATTGGTGAAACCCATTCTAAGTTTTCCATCCATACTTATTTTATCATTCTTTGTTCCTACTAGTTCTCTTGTTTTATTTCTTACTTTTTTTTCATTCTTTTGCTTGTTTGTTGGTTGAAGCATCATCGTTCGGTAAGGAACACCAACTTAAGACCACTTTTCATTTGGTGTGTCTTAGCCAAGGTTCCATGTTCTTAGCACTTACAACCCGTGACCCTATGGATCGACCCCAATTACTACATTGGACCCTGTACAATAGTTGTTGGGGCCTGAGTGTCAGATTATAAATTTGAGAGTCTGACTAATCTAGATCGACTCATTATTGGACGTGTGATTTAGGCCAGTCAACTGGGATATTGGGTTCTTGAGAGACTAACTCCATGGAACATGGACATATTTTTCTCCCACTGAGTCTTATATGCTGAACTCTTCAACATCTTGTCAATGTATGTGCTCTTACTTAGGTCAAGAAGCTTTTTAGATCTATCTCTATAGATCTCAATTCCTATCACATATGATGATTTTCCTAAACCCTTCATAGAGAAGGTACTTTTCTTGTCAAAAATTTTAATATATGCAGTATAAGGATGTTATTCCTCATTCTTATGTAGAATATAAACATGCTCCCACTAAATATTTTTTATTACATATTTTATCTTCATTCTGACTCAAGTCAAACTCTTTGATTATCTTGTCAAATTGAAGATTCTAGTTCTGAGATACTTGCTTCAATCACATTGATTGACCTTTGTAGCTTACAAACTTCGTTTGCCTAATTAGAGTTACAAAACCTTTAGGATGTATCACATGCATATCCTCCATGATATTCCTATTAAGGAATGCGGTTTTAACATCTAATTTTCCAAATCTCACAGTCATATTAATCTGCAATGGCAAGCATTATTCTAATGGATTTAAACATGGCAACTAATGAAAATATTTCATCATGTTCAACACCTTGAACTAGTTTAAAATCCTTTAGAATCAATCCACCCTTCCATGTTGGTCTTCTTCCTGAAGATCCAATTGAATCCTTTGGCTTTTGCCCCTTTAGGTGGATCCATCAAGGTAATACCTTGTTAGTGTACATGGAGTCCATCTTTGATCCCATGGCCTCAAGCCATTTCTCAGACTCTGGTTCCTCAATAGCTTCTAAGTAGGTTGTTGACTCATAATCTATGATCAACTTTCAATTTAAAATATTTCAACATCGATCATATTGAAGTGTCTTAATACTTTTATCAAGTCGGTTAAGTACTTCATTCATGATCTCCTTGAGCACTTCAAGAGATCCATACATGTATTTCAAAAAATACAAGTTACTATATCTACTAAAATCATCAGTAAATACAATGAGGTACTAGTAACATTTTTCAACATTCATTCTCAAAGGTCTATATACATCAATATGTATGAGTGTCCTAATAGAATAATCACTCTCCCACTACATGTAGTGAAGATGCTTTTATCATATTGCCCAATAGATAAGGCTTGCATTTCTTTATTGGTTAAATAACCAAAAGAGTCCAAATAACCATCAATATGGATTCTACAAATGCATTTCTCATTTATGCACTTGACACAATTTTACTATGCGCTTAAACGCAAGAGAACGTGTCGAAGTAATATAGGCCTTGTGAGGCCCGAGTCGAACACAGGGATACTCGGAATTGTTGGTGACTCCTACTAACTAGTTGCGATCAGCTAAGCCGATTAAAAGTTGAGGGTTTTTGTGAAAATTAAAAAGAAAATTAAAAGAAAACAAAACAAACAATCGATTAAATTTTTTTGGTTTAATCAATTCAAGAAGGTATCTTTAGGATTTCGGTTTCACCACGGGTTTTCACTGTATTAGATTTTATATAATTCCTCAATTTTATCTCTCTATCCGGGTAGTGGCCTGAAAACAGAATTGCCCACTGTCATGGTGCAATTCACTACCTAGGTCTAGGTCGGTTCCACCGTCGTAGTAACCTATATCCTAGACTAGGTGCATTATGAACGATCTCTCAGTATCCACCATTAATTTTACACCACCTTGTTCAAGGGATTTGTCGATTAATGTGAATTCTGTCTCTTTTCAGCCGTTAATACTTCTTTCAAAGTGATTAAGGGCATTAAGTTATTATTATGGTGATCAAGCATAACAATATTTTGAGAAAACGAAACTATACCACAGATTTAAGAGATAAAATATGATTCACTATTATAAAACTGTCATACAATGAATTCCCGGGCTACTTCCGGTCCTAAAGACGAAGGGGATTAGCCCCGCATGTTCATCTCAAACAAGTACAAGGTAGAGATAGGGGAAATCATGTGAAAAACATGAATTGAGAGGTGAAAACCCTGAACGGAGAAGAACCGGTTGATCCTTTGCGTAGAACACGTGCTCTCCTGCCTTTCGGTGGTGAAATCCATCTTCTGCGGCGTCCGAATCAACTGGTATGAGCTTCTAGCCTCCGTTCTCCTCTCTACTGCTCCTCGATACTCGTGCAATGGCTCCTCCAGATCCTCTTCCCGTCTGGGTGGCTGTCCTTAGGTATATCTCCCTCATTAGGTCGCTAATTAACCGTAGCCGTCCGATTGAGATCATTAGGAAGCCAACTCATATCCTACAGTGTCGATACCATCGACGTGAGTCGATGGTATTGACCCGCTGTAGTAGCGGCCGCCCTTCTTTCCTTTCGTCTGAGTGCCTGATGTAGTCTCGATACCATCGACGCGGGTCGATGGTATCGACTATCCTGTAGTGACGGTTTTGTCATTTTGCGTCGCTGTAGCCTCCGTGCGTTGATGGTATCAACTTGGTGTAGATACTATCGACTGCTTCTTCGCCAGAAACCTGATGATAGCTCGATACCATCGACATCCCTGTCGATAGTATCGACTTTTTGCTGATACTCGCGGCTAGCAGCCTGTGGTCCGGTCGATGGTATCGACTTCCCTCGATGGTATCGAAGGAAGCATATACTTGTTTTTCCTAAAATTCAAACACGAAACCACATAAATTCACACAAATAATAATATTTTGACAATTGATGCTCAAAACAATGAAATAAAGGAGATTTGACCTAAAATAGTAGCAAAGACGAAAGTGAATGAATTATGCCACATTAACCATAAAAATGACTAATAAAAGCATAAAACACATATGAAACAGGTCTATAAATGCGACTCAAAATCGTCGCATCAGCACTCTAGATGACAATGCTATAGGTAATCATTGTTTCAGTCATCAAGTCATTTAGTATATAAGTTACATAGATTTGTCTCTTCATCTTTCAAGTATAGAATATGAGACATTGCCATATAAGATCTCATCTTTTAAAGTGAACCATCAATTTATTCATAATGTTCTTTCCCATACAATATACATGATGTTTTTGTTAATGGCAGGTACATAATACCAATTCACTAATTCTATTACATGCCCATGAATGATAGCCTCCAACTGTCATGGAGTCAACCCTTGCTTCGTGTAGTTCTAGCTTACTTCTTCTTGAGAGATCTCTATTTCCTTCTTCTTCCTGAGATCCTCTTTGTAAAGAAAGTAGTTCCCTTTTCAATGACCGAGATGGTGATAGTGGTGGCACTTCCCTTCCTTAATTATCTAAGTGAAAAAGACATATTCCTTTAACACTTACCCTCTCCACATATTTAATGCAGAAGACTTGGACTTCGGCTTAGACTTAGAAATATTCTTGGTCTTGCCTTTGCCCTTGGACTCACTTCTACTAATCACCATCACAAATTTGTCATTCTTTATTCTTCTTTAGCAATAATTAACATGCTAAGCATTTCTGATAGTGGTTTGGCCAAGTTACTCAATTGATAACACTCGATAAACTGACTATATGATTTAGGAAATGATTGTAGAATCATATCCATGACCAACTCTTGACCTAAAAGAAATCCCAGTCTCTCCACATGCTTAATCAAATTGAGCATATTGGGCTCTATTGTATCTCTCTCTCTTAGTTTGCACTCAGACGATGCTTTGGAGACGTTATACCTTTCATGCTTTACTTGATTCTTAAGATGTGTTACCATCTCAAGAATGTTCACATTTTTATGTTGTTCATACATCTCATAGTTCATACAACTCCACACAATGTATTTTATGTCTGCAACATCATTGGCATCCATTTCAGCCTTACGAGCATATGGAGTGGGTTCCTCTAACAATGGTGTTTCAAGGACATAGAGCTTTCACTCATTGGTGAGAATGCTTCTCAAAGTCCTAAACCAGATGTGGAAATATATCCCATTTAGTTTGTCCTACTCAAGGACTGATCACACTGATAATGTATTTGTGTTTGCCATTAGATTCTATAAAAGATATTGCAACTTTATCCAAAACATTTTTGATTAATTTGATTTGATAAGTTTGACAATATTAATCATGCTTTTAATTAATTATTTCTCCCACGATTTTGTTCAAATTGATAATCCTCGTTTATCAATTCTTAAGATTGCATCGTACAATCTTCTATTTAGCCAATACCCAAAATAATTGAAATATTACCCGGCCAATGCCCATAACCAATTATTAGGTTAGGCATTTTGCCAATTGCATCGCATGTAATTCTTGCATAGATAGTATACACAACTCCTTGCCATAGTCCATCTGCATGCTTCTAGGTGCTTAATCTCATTAAGGACACCCAGTTGTGCATGACCCAAAAGCCAACACGATAGTAATGTAACCCACTTGACAGGCTCACATAACTACCACCACAATTCCATGAGATGGACAACACACCATGCTTGGCATGCCTATGCATAGTCGATCAAGCTTTTTATGTGTGTTGCTAATGGAAAGCATTTTAAATTGAATATTTATATTGATGGATTTTATATATAGATACATATACATATCCAATGACCACATACTTATAGTATGTATCATATACATGCTATAACCATAACAAAAACATGCAATTATAAACACAAGCAATGGTTATGGTCATACTATTGTAATTACTTGGATCCACAAGGAATTACTACCACCTAAGGTCTACATCATATGCAATAACTTGTTGTTGGTGAATATATATGCTCAAACCAATATGGGTTGATCGGTTCAACACTTGAACCGATCGTCTCGCCTCCTGGCCGCTCGATTGAGCTTCTTGAAATGCTCGTCTAGTCTTAGGTTCAACCGATGTATGGACCCATCCAGGCAATCGGTTGGGCCACCAGTCAATCAGTTTGTCTCCTCGGGTCGCATGGCCTCCTTGGTGTTCCAATTCAGCGGTTTGTCTCACGAGCCGTTGGGTTTATCAGGTGCAAAATGTATTCTCATGACAAAAATTAAACTAAAACTATCCTATTTCATATTACATTATAAAATGGAAAACCTTGAGTTACATTCAAGGGGAATTAGGAAGAGGAGCCTTAATTTACATTTGGAAAAGAGGAGAGAGGTTCACCATGCAAAATGGGATATAAATAAGAATAAACAACCACAACCATGCACACACAAATCTATAGTAATTGACCATAACCATGCTAACATCCACCAATAAAACCAATTTTAGGGAAACACATATAAATTACATATATATTAATCATATATATATATTAGTTTGTGGAATGTGATAATTAGTCATATATGAATATTAACTGGTTTAACATTCACATCATATGCTGTAAAATTAAATCCAATCATGTTAATTAAAATCCAAATACACCATAAATTGACATGGCACTGATACCACTGTTGGTAAATTGGGGTGACAAATAAGGCAGCAGAAACAAAAATTTAAAGCCCGATTCTCTAACTAGAAGATTACATCAACAATAATGTATCTAGTAAGGAAAGATTGCAAGAGTTATACCTAGTCCTAGAGAAATTGCAATGACAATTCTTGATTTAGTATCATGAAAGAACACACTTCTTCTTCGAGTAGCAGCGTGCTCCTTCTTCAGCAACACTCAAATAATCATCACCAACGACCTTGTTATAACCTCTATTTTTCGCTAGTTAAGTAATGAACATGTAATTCTTCCTTTCATAATAATTGGAATACATGCTTGCTTTATTGTTTGAAATAAAAGGATTTCGTGTGCCGATAGCCTTGTTGATTGTTAAATGGGCCTTATTGGCTATGGGGCGCAATAATAATAAAGGATAAAGGAAAATACAAATGGTAAATAAATAACAAAGAAAAGGAGAATTAAGAGAAAGAGATGGAAACCTCTAGAAGGCAAAGAATATCCTCCAAGTCAGAGATTTCGTACCTTTAGGGTTCCTTGAGGACCAAGGGCCTCGAGATAATAAGATAATGGCAAAGGAAAAAGAAATTATCAATTGAAATTGGTTTAATTAATGGGTAACTTGGATGTGAAGGAAACACTCTCATCCCTTGGAATTTGACTTTTAAATTTAATACTCTATTGGATAATGTCAAGATGGAGTTTCCTCCAAATTTTGAGAGAAAAATATTAAACAAGGAGAGAGAAACGAATTTTCCAAGTTATCTTGTTAAAACACCTTTTTAAATCAATTTTAAGATAATATGATTTTAGGGAGAGATGACGACCGTTGGATGATCAGCGTGGTCCAGGGGTCCACAGATCCATAGTTAGCCGTGCATCATCTACCCCGAGTCACAGTGGGAGTGGGAGATGAATTGGGAATTTGAATTCCCATCGACTGAGGTGATAATTCGAAGAACAAACTAGTCTATTGTCTTCGGGAGAGTGATCCGAAGGATCTAGACCCGAAATTCACACACTATCGTCGACGAGGGAAGAAGTTCCCAAATTGTCAGATTTCCAGACCCTACCCTATATAGGGTGGGGTACTCGAGGGAACCAGCACACCAAGAGCACCAACACACCCAATTCCTATCCCAATCGCTGCGGAGAGCAACAACGAGTTGAGCGATGACGTCAATTGCAAGATTCATCGTAACCTACCCCTCTGCAACCTACGGGCTGCGGTAGAACTTCGACGACTTGTTCACGGTGAAGGTCAAGTTGCATTGAGAAATTGACCGGCTTCTCGAGTTCGGGTAATGATGGCGGAGCTCCCGAGCAACTCCATTTCTCTGCTGGTGGCCTGAAGCTCAGAGTCAATCGGAGAGTTGACCACATCCTGTCGAGCGGTCGAAGGTAGACGACAACCGACGACCATCCGATCGCGGTCCAACATGATCCCAAGTGCGGATCCAATGAGCGAGAGCGGGAGAGGCTGTTTTAGGCGTGCTTGACAGGGACCGTTCGATCCAGGAGTGGATCATCGGTCCACCGATCTCGCGGTCGATGATTTTCGGGTAATTTCTATCTCATCCCAATTAATTCAGATTAAGGGTTTTTCTTCCTAAATTCGTAGAAATAAATAGAAAAGTCAGATGAAGAAACTTAATACATAAAAGTTGATCAGAAAAATGCAAGGAATAAGATCAAAATAGTTAGAAGGTCTGAATCCATATCTTTTTACAAAGGTGTTTATTTTGATGAAAAAGATTTTAAAAATTAGGTTGGAAACCCTAATTGATGATAATGGATAAATCTATGAGTAGAGATTGGGTTAATTTGAGTATTGTTTACCTGTTATGTGATAATGTTAAATCTTAACCTATTTTATATGGTTAATTGCATGATTTAGGGTTTTTAAACCTAATATGATGGTTAATACACTTAGAAACCCTAAATAGGGAAAAAGGAAAGAAAAGTGTATTTAATCTGAATGTTGTCAAAAGATGATCTTAGGATCTTTTATGAGAGATAGATGAGATAATTAGGGTTTGTGAATAATTTTGTATAATTAGGGTTTAAGGATGTAAAAGTACGACAAAACCCTAATTGCAATTGAAACACTCAAAAGGACTAGAAACCCAAGGAAGCGAGCTAGGTTTAATAGAGCTTGTTGGCATGATCAATGATAGGAAATTGTATGCATATTTCAGGATCACCTTGTGTGCTTTCTTGATTACTGGATTTCTTGCTTGATTGGATTATTTCTATACTCAAATCAGCCTGACAGATATGTGGTTATTTATGGTTAAGCACTTTAATTTCACGAAGGTTTTCCGGATGTTTGATCACACTGAATGCAACCTATCTATTTAGATGATCATATGTGCAAATTATAAAGTCACTATGATTATCACAATTATGATATAATGTGTATTCTCGCACCTACATGCCACCCCGATGTAAGATGCAATGAGGTCAAGCCCAAGAGGGAAGACCCATGGGCACCATGAGAGGTGACCCCATGCACCAAGCTCAAGATAGAGAAGGTGTCCTATATTGTGTGACTAATGGGAACCATGAGAGGTGACCCAAGGCACCAAGCTCAGGATAGAGAAGGTGGCCTTAAGTCAATGGAAAAAGAGAAACCCTAAAGAGGGTATTCCAGGGTTAGGGAAAAAGTGGTGGAGTTTGACACATTGAAAATGTAAATTGAATTGTTTATTAACTTGATTGTGATAATTAGGTTGTCAGCCCTATGTGTGAAATTTTTATTGCCCCCCACATACCGGCATATTCATATATGCTGACCGACGTTTTGTTTTTCGGTGTTTTAGGTACACCATTGAAAAGGACAAACAGTAAAGTGACATATTGTGAAAGTAAGAATTTAACTGCAAGGAGGATTAGATAGAATAGATTCAAGTTGTGGATAGAAGTTAGATATCCAAAGTTTTTAAAAGGTATGCAAAGTTTAATTTTATACAAGCTTTCAATATAGTTTGGTAGAATTTTATAATTATTATTGATTATTTGTCGAACCTTTGATCCAGTTTATTGGGATAATGACTCTGACCTCTTGGTCTCCCTTAAGTGGGGGTTACTAGGAGGCGGGGTCGTTACATTTGGTATCAGAGAATTGATTCCTCATTTAATCTTTAGTAATTATTAAATTTTACAAATTCTGTAGAATTGAGGGAGTTACTAGAGGATTTTCCAAAAGACAGAGGTGTCTATAAAAGGATCACATCTAGGGGCTGGCAATATTTTCCTCCACACCACTAGACAAAATACGAGGACTCTTGGATCTGTGTGACTGCCTGGCCAATGTCTTAGGATCTGACTCAAAATAAGATACCTTTAGGAATCTCTCGTCTTATTCATCCCTTTTCAACTCGAATTCTATTAAGGATTTTAAGGATTACGGTTTTCTCTCTCCTCCTCACCCTCTTGAGGTATGGGTAAGGCTGATAAAGTTCAAGGAATCCTCCACCAAATTAATAAAATATACATAAATAAGATGTCATCGACATAAGTATAATTAGTCAAATATAGACTAAATGTCTATTTGTATGCTTATGTAAATGGATCATGGGAAGACTGTTGCTATGCCGGATGCCGCCAATGGTGGTGGGCCTTCCCGCAAGGGAAAGGGGTCTTATGAGAAAAGGAGGAACCATGGTAGAGAATCCTCAAAGAAGAGGAAGAGACCAGAAGAAGTTGAAGGCGAGATCTCTAACCTGATCTGATACCCTATGAAGATCTAGCGAAGGAACAGGAAGAGGAACCTGTGTACATGGAAGAAGCCTAGATGGAGGAGGACCAGTCTGGTGTTCCAGAACTGACTATGGTGGTTCACACCACTGATGCTATATGGATGGAGTAGCATAAGCGGCTGACTGAGGCTATCAGTGCTCTGGCTCTTAGAGACATAGCAAGAGACGAGAATGGAGAACCACTCCCCGTTCAACCTCGATTGGGAGCCACCATCCTGGACTTCGTCAAGCTAAATGTTGAAAAGTTATGGGGAGAAGATAAGTCTAAGGTGGTCGAAAAAGTAGAAGCCTAGCTGTTAGCAGTCGAGAATGGATTCCATATGCTTGAGGTACATCCAAACAAGAAGGTTCTTTTTGTTGCTCACCTCCTTGAAGGAGCAACCAAGATATGGTGGGAGAACCATATCACGGGAAGAGATTTAAGCAAAGAACCAATGGCATGGGCCAACTTCAAGACCAACTTCACCAGCAGATTCATGCTTTCTCATCCAATAAAGAAAAGGAGTGAGAGTTCACCAACATGACTCAAGAAATCTCATCAGTTGCCGACTTTGGTCGCAAGTTCCACATCCTGGAACACTTTGGACATATGATGGATGAAGAGAGGAGGGTGGACCATTTCATAGAGCGTCTGCACCCTATCATCAAGCATCATGTGATTCCCAGTAAGCCGAAGACCTTCGTTGAAGCCTACAACACCGTCTTAGACATGGAAAGGATGGTGATGCCTGCTCAGAACCCCTCCAAAGGATACCTGGGTTTCACTGAAGGAGCTCAGGAATATAAGAATGAGCACAAGAAGGGACAAGGGAACAACCACAACAAAGGAAAGCATGGACACAAAGGCAAGCCACATGGTGAGAATCACTTTCTGAAGTGTCACACCTATGGATGGTCACATCCTGGGAAGTGCCGCTTCGAGAAGAGGGCGTGCTACCATTGCCAACAAGAGGGCCACTTCATTGCCAAATGTCCTCAACCTGATCCGAGAGGACCGGTAGCAGCACAACCGGTGGTAGCAGCACCCCCAGCGGGAGGTGGAGCACCAACATGAGGATCCCCTGCTAGAGAAAGGAGGCAAGCTAGAGTGTTCACCATCGACAATGAAGAAGCTCAGGAAAATGCTAATAGGCTGATTGAGGGTAATAACCCATAGAGTTTCCTTTTAGTTTAGTAGATCATGTAGTAGCTTTCTGATATAGTATGAACTATGTAGGCTTGTTGGAAGTCATGGGACAAAATGTAAAAGCACATTTTGATTATGGTTCTACTAATACTTTTATTTTGAGAAATCTAGAAACTATGCTTTGTTTGGACATCAAGGATTTAGGTTATGTTTTGGATATCACAACCCCGAGTGGTCGTATTTATACATCTCTTTTGAAAACCCCTATCTTGCCAGTTAAGTATCTAAACCATGAGCTTCTAACTGACTTCATCCTCCTCGATATGAATAATTTTGATGTGATTAGCTGTATGGATTGGCTTTACACCTATAGAGCCTACATTGACTATAGAGAGAAGAAAAATATTATTAGGAAACCCAGCCATCCACACTTCACCATTCGAGGAAGGAAAGATGCAACTACTAGACTTTATGTGTTAGCCTTGAAGGCTGAGTAGATGATATCCAAAGGTTGTCAAGCCTACCTAGCCATAGTTATTGAACCTGAGACCAAGGGGAAATCCTTAGAGGAGATAGAGGTGGTTCAAGAGTATGCATATGTGTTTCCAAATGATCTTCCAGGGATTCCCCCCTGAGAGAGAGGTAGATTCCTCCATCCAGTTAGTTCCCGGGACTAACCCTATATCTAAGGCACCCTATAGAATGCCCCCCTACCGAGTTACTTGAGTTGAAAACCCAATTGTAGGAGTTGTTAGATAAAGGTTTTATCCAACCCAGTACATCTCCATGGGGAGCACCAGTCCTCTTTGTGAAGAAGCATGGGTCGCTTCGGAAGTGTATTGACTATCAAATGATCAATCAGGAAACCATTAAGAACAAGTACCCCTTTCCTAGAATAGTTGACCTGTTTGACCAACTCAAATCAGCTCGAGTCTTTTCCAAGATTGATTTGAGGTCAGGATACCAGCATGTGAGAGTGAGAAGTGAGGATATACCTAAGACGGCTTTTCGAACCCGATATGGCCATTATGAGTTTGTGGTCATGCCGTTTGGATTGTCCAATGCACCCAGTGTCTTTATGAACTTTATGAACTTTATGAACAGTGTGTTCCAACCTTTTCTTGAATCTTTTGTGATAGTGTTCATAGATGACGTCTTGGTGTACTCAAATGACCTAGCCCAACACCGTGACCACCTGGGTAGAGTCCTTGATATCCTGAGAAAGCAGAAGTTTTACGAAAAGTTCTCGAAATGTGAGTTCTGGATAGACCAAGTCATGTTTCTCAAACACATCATATCAAGAGGAACGATCGATGTAGATCCAGAAAAAGTGTCGGCAGTTCAAGACTGGCCTGCATCGAAGAACCCCTCCAAGATCCGTAGCTTCTTGGGGTTGGCCGGATACTACATTCGCTTCATCAAGGATTTCTCAAAGACCTATTTGCCGCTGACCATGTTAACCAGGAAGGATGTGAAATTCGTGTGATCCGACGTATGTAAAGCTCACTTCCAGGAGTTGAAGGAGAAGATGACCACTGCCTCAGTGTTAACCCTACCTTCCAGCAATGAGGGTTTTGTGATATTCACCGACGCTTCGAGGATGGGACTTGGCTGTGTGTTGGAACATAATAGACATGTGGTTGCATATGCTTCCCAACAACTCAAGCCCAACGAGGTTAATTACCCGACACATGACCTAGAACTGGATGCTATCATCCATGCGTTGAAGATATGGTGACATTACCTGTATGGTGCTACCTTCGAGATCCTAACTGACCATAAGAGTTTGAAGTACCTCGTGACACAGATTGACTTGAACCTGCGACAGCGACGATGGATGGAGTACATGAAGGATTACAACTTCACCATCGCCTATCATCTCGGTAAGGCAAATGTCGTAGCTGATGCTTTGAGTCAAAAATAGCTCAGGTGTGCAGCTATTTTGTCCAGTTAGTGGAAGAACTAAGAGGAGCTGGTGGAGTGGACTCCAAAACCACTTGGAGATTAAGTTTGATTGGCCAATATCCAGATCCAATCTGAGTTTTTAGGTGAATTTTCGCACTGCAGTTGGTCAGTGGAGAACTCAACAAGATGAAAAGTTTGATGACGAAGCCACAGATGCGTCTCTTAATGGGAGTAGACAGAGGGATCAGATTCGAGAATCGCATATGTGTTCCTGTGGACTCGTCAATAAGGGATCATATCTTGCAAGAGGCTCATGGCTTCAAGTACACTATGCACCCGAGAACTGCCAAGATGTTTAAAGACCTGCAGAGGTTTTTCTGGTGGCCAGGAATGAAGAAAAATATTACATCATACATGGCCAACTATCTCTCATGCCATATGGTGAAGGCTGAACACCAATGACCCGGTGGACTTTTACAGTCAATCATGATTCCTGAATGGAAATGGGAGTAAATCACCATGGATTTTGTTGTGGGTCTACCCCATACCAAGAAAGGTCATGATGTGATATGGGTCATGGTAGATCGTCTTACCAAGTCAGCACACTTCCTTGCCTTAAAGACCACTACCAAGGTGGAAGACCTAGCCGAGCTGTATATTAGAGAGATAGTGTGTTTGCATGGTGTACCTAGTTCCATCATCTCTGATAGAGATCCAGAGTTTACTTCCAAGTTGTGGAAGTAAGTTCAAGAGAAAATTGGAACGAGGTTGATGTTTAGTACTGCTTATCACCCCTAGACGGACGATGAGTTAGAAAGGAAGATCTAGACATTAGAAGATCTATTAAAAGCTTGTGTGCTCGATTGGGGTGGCTCATGGGAGCAGTACTTACCTTTAGCCGAGTTTGCCTACAACAATAGCTACCGAGCCAGTATCATAATGCCTCTGTATGAAGATCTTTATGGGAGACCGTTTCGGTCACCACTTCACTGGGATGATTTAGGTGAGAGGACCATGTTGAGGTCAGATGAACTCCAAGTGTATGGTGATAAAGTCACTTTGATCAAGCAAAGGCTGAAGAGAGCCCATGATCGATAGAAGCCATATGCTGATGCAAAGCAGACTGATGTGCATTTCACTATAGGAGAGCATGTTTTTCTGAAAATCTGATCGCTCCGAGATATAGCCAAGAATAGAGGAAAGTTGAGTCCCCAATACATGGGTTCATTTGAGAGGTTAGAACGGATTGGTGAAGCTTCCTATCGTTTGGCATTACCCCCTCAGTATAGTATGATGTGTTTCACATGTCCAATCTGAAGCGATATGTGCAAGATCCGAGCCATGTACTTAGCATTGAACCTATTGAGCTTTAGGGGAAGCTGACCTATCCTAAGTCACCTTTGCGGATTCTAGATACCAAGGTTAAAGAACTCAGATGTAAGAATATAGAGATGGTAAAGGTTCTTTGGAAATACCATGGAGAGGATGAGGCCACATGGGAGATGAAGACGGACATGGAAAAATCATATCCTGACTTGTTTGTTTGATTTTTGAATTTTGAGGAAAAAATTCCTATAAGGAGGGGAGGATGTTATAACCTCCATTTTTCCCTAGTTAAGTAATGAACATGTAATTCTCCCTTTCATAATAAATGGAATACATGCTTGATTTATTGTTTGAATTAAAAGGATTTTGTGTGCCAATAGCCTTGTTGATTGTTAAATGTGCCTTATTGGCTATGGCCCCCAATAATAATAAAGGATAAAGGAAAATACAAATGGTAAATAAATAACAAAGAAAAGGAGAATTAAGAGAGAGAGGTGGAAACCTCTAGAAGGCAAAGAATATCCTCCAAGTGGGATATTTTGTACCTTTAGGGTTCCTTGAGGACCAAGGGACTCGAGATAATAAGATAATGGAAAAGGAAAAAGAAATTATCAATTGAAATTGGTTAAATTAATGGGTAACTTGGATGTGAAGGAAACACTCTCATCCGTTGGAATTTGACTTTCAAATTTAATACTCAATTAAATAATGCCAAGATGGAGTTTTATCTAAATTGTGAGAGAAAAATATTAATTGAGGAGAGAGAAACGAATTTTCCAAGTTATCTTGTTAAAACACCTTTTTAAATCAATTTTAAGATAATAGGATTTTGGGGAGAGATGACAGCCGTTGGATGATCCGCATGGTGCAGGGGTCCACGGATCTAAGGGAAGCCAAGCATCCTCTACCCCTAGTCACAGTGGGAATGGGAGACGAATTGGGAATTTGAATTCCCATCAACTGAGGTGATAATTCGAAGAACAAACTAGTCCATCCTCTTTGTGAGAGTGATCTGAAGGATCTAGACCCTAAGTTCACACATTATCGTCGACGAGGGAAGAAGTTCCCAAATTGCCAGACTTCCAGACCCAACCCTATATAGTGTGTGGGGGGGGGGTACTCGAGGTCACCAGCACATCCTATCCCAATCACTGTGGAGAGCAACAACGAGTCGAGCGACGACGTCAATTGCAAGATTCACCCTAACCTACCCCTCTGCAACATGCTGGCCGTAGAGGAACTCTGGCGACTTGTTCGCAGTGAAGGTCAAGTTGCATTGAGAAATTGACCGGCTTCTCAAGTTTGGGTGATGATGGCAGAGCTCCCGAGCAACTCTGTTTCTCTACTAGTGGCCTGAAGCTCAGAGTCAACCAGAGAGTTGACCGCAGCCTGTCGAGCGGTCGAAGGTAGACGGCAATCGACGACCGTCTGATCGCAGTCCACCGTGATCCTGAGCGCAAATCCAATAAGCGAGAGTGGGAGTAGCTATTTTAGGCACATGCGACAAGAACCGTATGATCCAGGAGTGGATCACCGGTCCACCAATCTCGCGATCGACGATTTTCAGGTAATTTCTATCTCAGCACATTTAATTCAGAAAAAGGGTTTTTCTTGCTAAAATCGTAGAAATAAATAAAAAACATAGATGAAGAAACTTAATACATGAAAGTTGATCAGAAAAATGCAAGGAATACGACAAAAATAGTTAGAAGGTCTAATTATGTATCTTTTTACAAAGGTGTATTATTTTGATAAAAAAATATTAAAAATTAGGTTGGAAACCCTAATTGATGATAATTGATAAATCTATGAGTAGAAATAGGTTAATTCAAGTATTGTTAACCTGTTATGTGATAATGTTAAATCTTAACCTGTTTTATATGATTAATTGCATGGTTTAGGGTTTTTAAACCTAATATGATGGTTAATACACTTAGAAACCCTAAATAGGGAAAAAGGAAAGAAAAGTGTATTTAAGCTGAAATTAGGGTTGTATGTTGTCAAAAGATGATCTTAGGATATTTTATGAGAGATAGTTGAGATAATTAGGGTTTGTGAGTAATTTTGTATAATTAGGATTTAAGGATGTAAAAGTATGACAAAACCCTAATTGTAATTGAAACCCTAAAAAGGACTAGAAACCCAAGGAAGCGAGCTAGGTTTAATAGAGCTTGTTGGCATGATCAATGATAGGAAATTGTATGCATATTTCAGGATCACCTTGTGTGCTTGCTTGATTACTGGATTTCTTACTTGATTGGATTATTTCTGTACTCAAATCAGCCTGACAGGTATGTGGTTATTTATGGTTAACTGCTTTAGTTTCAGGAAGGTTTTCCAGATGTTTGATCACAGTGAATGCAACCTATATGTTTGGATGTTCATATGTGCAAATTATAAAGTCACTATGATTATCACAATTATGATATAATGTGTATTCTCACACCTACATGACACCCTGATGTAAGATGCAATGAGGTCAAGCCCAAGAGGGAAGACCCATGGGCACCATGAGTGGTAACCCCAGGCATCAAGCTCATGATAGAGAAGGTGGCCTATATTGCGTGACTAATGGGCACCATGACAGGTGACCCTAGGCACCAAGCTTAGGATGGAGAAGGTGGCCTTAAGTCAATGGCAAAAGAGAAACCCTAAAGAGGGTATTCCAGGGTTAGGACAAAAGCGGTGGAGTTTGACACATTGAAAACATAAATTGAATTGTTTATTAACTTGATTGTGATAATTAGGTTGTTAGCCCTATGTGTGAAATTTTGATTGTCCCCCACATACCGGCATATTCATATATGCTGACTGACATTTTGTTTGTCGGTGTTTTAGGTACAACATTGAAAAGGACAAACAGTAAAGTGACATATTGTGAAAATAAGAATTAAAGTGCAAGGAGGATTAGATATAATAGATTCAAGCTGTGGATAGAAGTTAGATATCCAAAGTTTTTAAAAGGTATGCACAATTTTATTTTATACTAGCTTTCGGTATAGTTTGGTAGAATTTTGTAATTATTACTGATTATTTGTCAAACCTTTGATCCAGTTTATTGGGATAATGACTCTGACCTCTTGGTCTCCCTTAAGTGGGGGATACTAGGAGGAGGGGTTGTTACAGACCTCCTAGTGCAACACCATGGACAACGGTTGATATTATCCTACTAGCAGGAAAAAACCCTCTCCTATAGAGAAGTCCATGGTGACCACTGGGAACTCCACATTGTGCTACCAGAGCCAACATGAAGGAGTTGTCCCTTCAAACATCAGTGTATTAGCACCGGTTTTCTCTCCCACAATTGCCTCTCCCTTGCTATCCCTCCTTTTTATGGGTAGGACTTGATTGGGCACTCTATTGGTTACCACAACCATGGAGGACAACAATTGTCAGAGCCTATTGTTGTATCTGGGAAGCCCCCAGTACCCCTCTATTTATAAGAGAGTCTAGGGTTAATATTTCTAGTCAGTCTGGGAGTCAAAGAGACAAAATTCACAAATTTTTGGAAACTACAAACATTGTATCAATTGGTTCACAGTCCAACCGATCGGTTCATCTCATAAATTGGTCGGTTCATGTCCTTTACTGTTCAGAATCAAATTGACATTCAATATTTGATTAATGCAAAATCATGACATCATCATCAATCCTTGATCTGATCAAATTGATCATTGAACCAGACAACCCAGATGATGAAACGGTCATTTCACATCATGAACCAGTCATTTCATATGTGAAATGGTCATTTTCACATGTCCATGTTAGGCAAATATTCAACCAATTGTGTTTCCAAATGACCTAACACTCCAACCGATCAGTTCAAAACTTGAACTGGTCAGTTCAAAGTCCTATCAATCAATTTTGAGCCTTAGTTGTTTAATTGAATATCTAAAGTCTTTTAGTAATCAAGTTAAACATCATTCATGAATAAACTCCTATTCCAAGTGCATCATATGCATGTGACCCTATAGGTTCTAAATAATGTTGTTAGTATATGTCCATAACCAAATTATGACATGACAAGCAATGAGAAACATCTAGTAACACATCATTTCTACCCAAGTAATTCGGAAAGTTGGAGAACAACTTCAACCTACAATCCATGATCTATTTTATCATGATCGTATAGTTCCTTTGTCTCTATATCCAGATTGAACTCGAGGAATGGAATCATAATCCTCTCAATATTCAATACATGTTTCTTGAACTAGAGAAAACTGTCTGAGATGCATGTGAGCTCACATATCATATATTGAGTCACATGAATATGGACATACATTTCTCAGTCTCTCTTATCGAGAGGCCTAGATGTTAATCTTCTATAGGAGGGAAAAATCCCATCTACATCATTCACACTCTATCCCCATGTATCACAATGCATCTGAGCATCACCTTTATGGACATGTTGGATGATGTCTAAATACAATGAACAAAATGTGATGAGTGTAGTGACTTCAGGTCTAAGAACCACAATCACTACTATCACTATGAGAGCTGATTTTGACTACCATTCCATGATATCCATGTATCACTCTCAAGGTGGGTCTATCTAATACTCTGTATTCTAACATGTACCCGTATGCTTGACTTGATATCATATATCATGACTAATGAGACCCTATCATCAATTAAGACACACTCCAGTCTTATGTATTACTTTCATCTATTTTTATTCCAGTATAATATCTTACTAGGGACATAACAAGAATGTATGTACTCTTATCATACATATGATCTCATTGTTCAGGTCACCAACTTGAAGACATATGTCATCGAGTAACATCAGTCTTTAGATATCTACTATGTATGTGTTTTTGGGAAACACAGGAACAAAATAAGGCGGCAAAAACCAAAAATTTCTATCTATCTATCTATCTATATTCACATAACAACAAGATCGCGTAAACTACTATGAAATAGAAAAGATGGTTTAACGAGTTTATACCTACTCCTGGAACAAGTCCAGTGAATACAACTTGTTGCGATGCAACTATCTTCTAGTTTCTCTTGGACGACATTTGTGCAACTCCTGGTCTACTCCATGGATGACAGATTGGATAGCTTATATTGTGACTCATGAGGTCTCTCCGTAGACTGGAAATTGATGTTTCCCTCCTAGCAGCGGCCAAAGGACTCCTGCATCTAGAGTAGTCCACGCGGAGCAACTAGAACTCTTGTCATTCTTGTAGAATGGATAGGAAGGAGTTTTTTCTCCCTGTGAAATCTGAAATGGTCGTTTTACAATTGAAACAGTCATCTCACATATGAACTGATCGGTTCACGGTCCAAACAGGTCGTTTCACCTATTTCCTAATCTCACATGAATTTGGCAAAATTGTTTTAAATTAATGCGATCGTTAATTCTTGTATCAATCAAATTGAACAAGTGAAAAGAGTAATCTTTCTCACAAATTTGGGAAAGTCACTAGAATCTTCCGTCAACTCAACCGAGGCGATCGGTTCATCAGGTGAACTAGCCATCTCGCTCAAACTAAGACAATTGGTTCACCCAGTGATCCAATCAGTTGGTTCCTAATTCATGCAAAACTTCATCCAATTCAATTCCGATCAATCTGGCACTCCACACAATCGTCTCACTGGATGAGCCAATCGCCAAACAGTCCAATCAGCTATTTTTTGTGTGAATTGAGTACCTAAAAAATTTAGTAATCAATTCATTCATCATTCATGATTAAACTCCTCTTCTAGTTGAGTTCCTATGTGTGGAACCCTATAGGTCTCATGTCACGTTAGTAGTGAATGTCCATAACTAGCTTATAACATCACAAGCAAAGAGTGATGCCTAGTCACAAATCACTACTACCCAAGTGAATGGAAAGTTGGAGAACAACTTCAACCTACAATATGTGACAAGGTGTTATAGTGACTGTATAATTCCTTTGTCAGTGATATCTAGAATGAACTCAAGGTATGGAATCATCATCCTCTCAATGTTCAATCAATGTTTCTTGAAGCAAGAGTAGTCTTTCTAAGATATATGTGATATCAATACCACATATTGATTCACATGTGCATGAGCATGCGTTTCTCAGTCTCGCTTATCAAGTGGTCAGGATATCAATATCCAGTTGGAGGGACAAATCCCATCTCACAGTTAGTACCCATCAATATCCAGTTGGAGGGACAAATCCCATCTCACAGTTAGTACCCATGTGTCACATTCACCCAATCATCACCTTTACGACAACCCATTCTTTAAGATTTCATTTGATGATGTCAAAGCGTACTGAATGACATGTGATGAGTGCAGTGATTTTAGGTCTTAGAATCACAATCACCACCTTCACTATGATAGATGAATATGACCACCATTGATGGTTTCCATGTGTCATTCTCAAGGTAGGTCTGTCTGATACACTGTTCTCTAACAAGTATCTATGTGTTTGGTTTGATATTCCATATCATGACTAATGAGGTTCTGTCATCAACCAACCCATACTCTAGTCTTTAGTGTTAGTGGTGTCTATCTACCTTCCATAGTAACAACTGAATAGGGACATAATAAGAGTGTACATACTCTTAGCATATGTGTGATCTGATTCTTCCAAGTCACGTACTTGAAGACATATGTCGTTGAGTAATGCCATTCTTTAGACATTCACTCTATCTCCTCATTATCTCATAACTAAGTGAAACAAAATGAATAGGTAGCTTGCCTTGAATATATATATTATTAATCAAATATTTTATATTTTATGCCATGCCAATCATCATATGATTCTCTCTTTGGCCATACCTTACCAATAGAGTCACACTTACACTTAGAGACAATCGCCATTGAATCTCATTCTCAGTGATGTAAACATTTCCACCATGTTTTTGCTATGAAATTACTAATCCATCAGGTTAACAACATTTTTATATTGCGATATATTACATGTTTCTTATCTCTTTGCTGTGAGATGAAACCGCCATAATATGGTATCTAATATTCCTTGCCTAACAACTATCTCCAATGTTGTCACAACATTACTACCGAGTCATCAATGGTTAGAACATATATAAGTTCATCATATGAATTTTAGATCCATACTCTTTTCACTCTTGTATTTATAATACCAAGACATACAACATCTTTTATAGAATTAATATTTATGGCCTATAGTTCGCACCTCCTTTGAACTCACAACTCTTTCCTCATTAAAATTAAACATATATTGTGATCATTTTATGTCATTTAGGAATCTTGCATCAGTGTAACCCTTACACTCAACTCTTCCTTGTTGCTACAATCTAGCAATCTAATCCTTTAGTGCTACTCAAATACTAATGGCTATGATAATTTCCAATGACCCTCATTGGAATCCTAACACATCATACCATGTCCAATGCATACAAGATTATGGGATGATTTTACATCATATGGAATACATGATAGATCCAAAAGCTGGCGCATATGGTATGATACTCATGTTCTTTCCATTCCTCATAAGAATCGAAATACTGGATTCTTGAGAAACTAATCCCATCTATATGGATAGAATCTCTCATGTACAATCCTTCATGCTGAACACTTTCAACACCTACCAATATGTATTCATTCTAGTAATGAAACTTTCAAGAACTATCTTTATAGATCATGATCCCTATCACATTGGATGTTATACCTAATCCTTCACATTTGAGGGTATTTTCATGCATATCATAATACTTATAGTATTGAGATGTCATTCCCCAAAAATATCTTGAATATTCATATATGATCCCACTAAATATTTTGTAGTCACATATTTCATCTTTTCAATCTTGAATCAAGTCAAACTCTTTGACTGTCTTGTTAGCACAAATGATTCCATGTCTGATATGCTACTTCAACTTCTATGCAGCTTACAAACTTTATTTGCATTAATGGAGTTATAAAACCTTCAGGATATGTCACGTACACATCCTCTCAATTATTATGATTAAGGAATGTGGCTTTAATTTCCATATGCCAAATCATTAAGTCTTAACAAGATGCATTGGTAAGAAAGACAATTGGTGAAGTGATATTGTAAGGTGTGAGATCCCAGAGGGGAACCACTCCCTACTACAAATAAAAAGGCAACATCCCTTGAACCAAACACCACATAAATTTTTTCACCAAAGGGATGATAAACAATTCATTCAACATGTATGTATCATAACACAATAAGTAGTAGCGGAAGGGAAATATATCTAACTATTACAAATCTTGATATCTTTTACATCACTATAATGCACATGGGTGAGTTACAAATGAAACTATAAGGATCTAGCTGAGGATCATCTAACCACCTCTTCCAAGTCTCCCAAAAGCTTAGCTACAAAGGTTGTAGTCCAAGTCCACCTTGCTTATCCTCTCCTTGATCTAAACCTGGGGATGGAAGCATACCCCAAAAAGGAGAACAAAAGGAAACATCTGCAAAAGCTGGTATGTGCATTCTAAAAAGAAATTGAGAAATATATATTAGGAAAAAGGTATGTCAAGTATAGAAGGGTTCCCATGAAAAAGGTAAGAACTACCCAAACATGCATAAAATGAAAGAATCACCATCATATGATAAAGAGGATACTTTCCATAAAACCAATAATAAAATTGGTGCCACCAAAACACACATAATACTTTAAGGTGCAAAATCCATAAACAACCTGCATGTAGGTGAGATAAACATAGCACTAGAACAACATAAATAAAAAAGGCGGCCAAGCCTCATAAACTTGAAACCTAATAGAGATTAGCACATAACCAAACTCCCAATATATATGAATGTGGGCCAAACCTCATAAATTTGAATCCCGGGTATGGGGCACATAACCTCCATCCCAAAAATAAATAAGGGAACCTAAACCAAAAACCAATGCAATTATATTACTCTAGGGCTACTGAGTCACACAACATGCTTAATAGAGAGGCAAGTAAAAAGTATAATCGGAATAACAAGATTTGTCACCACATAAATGACAATCTAAGTAACCACCATAAAAGTGGGAAAAAAGATATCATATGACACCATATCATGAAAAAAGCATAATAGAAGAGTCCAAAAGAATATCCATGATCACACGATCATTGACAAAATAAGATAGTTCACAAGAACCACGATTTTGAAAAGAAAACACATTGTGTATAGGCTGATGTCCATAGGACCAAGAGAAAGAAGAATATTGGTGATTTCTCAACATAGAAAAATAGGGGATGCAAACATGCCTCTTAAAAGTCAAAATAGTCCAAGGTCACTTCTTGATCTAATTCAAGGTCTCCAAAGAACCTATTAATCATGTATGCAAAATTAGGGTTAGGTTTTCATTAATTATTCAAAACCCTAAAAAATCTCATTTTTAATATTAGTGAATTAGGTTATCAAAATCATGCCACATTTTAGGTTATATTTTTCTGAGTTCAAAACATATTTTATTATATTTTTTTTACTTATAAATTATTAGTTAGGAATTTTGCAATATATTACCATTTAGATTAATCGATTAAAATTAATTAGTATTAAACATTAGATCCAAGCGATAAAACCAATGTAATTAGAAAGCCCTTATTTTTTAAATCGAATGCTATTTATTTGTATTTTTCTTATAAGTAAATAATTAGCTATTAATTTTTGAAAATCTGCCAATAGGAAAAAGAGAAAAAGCCACATCATCATTTATTTGCGAGAAACAAAGAGAGAGAGAGAACAGGGCCTAACCTATGACATGGACCAATAGCGAGTAGCGAACTCACATAGTCAACTTGGTCAACTACGTGTAGACCCACCCCCAAACATCAGAAAGCATGGGTAAAAAGACAAAATTTCCCTCGGGCGAGAAAAGAAAGAAAATGGAGGCGACGAGGGTAGATCTGAGAAATCATCACAACCTTTCTTCCCTTCTCTGCTCGTACACCATTTCTACAAAGTAGTAGGCTGAAACACGAAGGATTTTGGGTGAATCCAAGCTAGGCGCTAAATTGAGAAAGGAAGAGATGAACCTCACGAACCTATAGATGTAAGAAATTGGAGCAATATCCATCAGGGAGAAGAGGGAAGCTCTCCATAAGCACATGTGAAGAAACTCGATCTCACAAGGCAAAAAAACCACGAGCGAAGCAATTGGGAGTGTAGAACGATTGTACGGGAAATCACGTACACCCACATACCCATATATAGGTAAGGGCAGACATGGGGCGTAAGCATAGGAGCCGAGATGCCTAGTGGCCCAAGGATTTGGGGTTTTTGCAAAAAGGAAACGCAAATTTTGAGTTAGGGGTTGATAGATACAGGAACTCCTCACGAATCCAACACACTGAAGATTTCCAAATATGGTCGAGAATCGAGGGAGGAAATGTGAGAAAACCAGACAAAGTAGTCAGCGCTACTGTACATGCTCAACTCAGTCTCCTACCCAAGGTAGGAGATGACCCAAAACCATCACATCAAATATCAGATGGCCCAGGTCAAACTTGAGATCAAACCAAATCATGATAGAGAAAAATAAGAAACTTATATAGATCGAAATCCGATTAAAGTGGTAATGAAATTAATTTCCTATTTTCCCTCTCTTCATTTGAGGGTGCAAACATATCCCAAATTGGATGAAATTTGGCACAAAGGCTAATTAAATCATGTAGATTCAAATTATGCACTTAGCTTTGCCTTTTGGAGAGTTTTAATATGTTAAATAAAGCAAATACTATTTTCTCTTTCCTCGTGCATTAATACCTTTAAGATTCTCCAAATTTGATGAAACTTCACATACTAGTCATATTTAATGTGTTGGATACAAATTTGCCATCAATTTTACATGTAGTAGTTGTTTGTACATTTATTTAATATTTTGAAGGTTCTACACACTTTCTCTCTCCTGATATCACATTTTAAGCAAACTTTCTCCAAATTGGATGAAAATTCATCCAAAGGATATATTTGTTATGTAGATTATAAATCCAAGATTATTTTCCTCTTCTGGAGACATTTAGTATTTTATTTGATATTTTGGGGAAAACTTAGATCTTTTCATTCCTAAATGAATTAAATTAATTATTATTATTATGTGAATAATGTGAAACTTCACTCCCAAGGTAATTGGGACCCATGGAACATGATTTTTAACTTTGATTCCACTTTTGGAGTTTCCTTTAATAAGTTATGACATAGTTAGTATTTGAGCCTATTATCCTTATATTTATCATCATTATTATTTTTATCCATCTAATTATGTTTGAAACTTCACCTAAAGATTTATGTGTGATTATTAAACTCAAAGTTATCATGTATTCCCCATGTGACACTTTTTATGTTCCATTATTGGTCTAAATCTAATGTTAGAACATTGGGTTACATTTGGGTGATTTGTTCATGCATTATCTAATTAGGGTTATACTAAACCTTGTTTGGACAAGTCCAAAATATCAAACTTCTAGGGTACGGTTCGAGATCTAGTATGTCATAGATTTCATCATATTCAACACTTGAACATGATTTTATCCATGTTAGAGTGATTTCATCATGTTGAAACCTCTACAACCAATATTTCATTCATTTTAGCCATGTTGATTTTCCTCTTGAAAACCCAATTGCACCTCAAGGGTTTTATGCCTCTAGGTGGTTCCACCAAGATCATATCTTGTTGGTCTCATGTATTCTATTCTGCACATAATGGCCTTAATCCATTACTCAGACTATGGTCCTCAATAGTTACTAGTTGATCGTTGACTCATCATATGACCAACTCACAACTTATTAGAGTTATAAGATTCACAATCTGTTAACTTCAAATATGTTGAACTATGAGTTCAATGTTGCATAATGAACTAGAGATTCCACAACAAATTGTGATTCTTTATAGTTTTATTTATACCTCTTATGGTTTAAATGTTTCTTGTTGGTCTCCAACTTTTCGAGTTTTACTTTACTCCCACTAAATCTTTTTGAATTCAACTATCCAATCAACAAACACTTTGTTGCTGGATTGAGATAAGTAGTATTCAACAAACTATGATTTAATTAAATCTTTACAAGAAACTATTTTCTTGCATAAGTTTCAATCCATAAGACAAATAATTGGGATATTCCCATGCCATATCTCATTTTTTTATTAGACCATTTAGACGGTACTTTCATTTAGTGTTAAACATTTATCTTTAAGGAAATTTGAAGATTATATTAAATGATAATCACATCATGACCCATCATATTGTGAATCCTTCCTTTTGATACATCATCATGTTCTAGTTGGATTTGACTGTGATACACTATCATAGTCTATCCAAAAGGTCCTCACACTATTCCTGTAAAGTATTTCAACATTATCTCATCAAGGCATATTAATACTTTAATAAAAAAATTTAGTTCATATGTGTAATCATCTTGAACACTTCAAGAGATTCATATTTTACTACTTGCATATCACCTTCTCATTAGTAAATATAAATAATAGCCTTTACCACTTGTTCTAGAAGGTCCTCGTACATCCATATTTACAAGGTCTAATATAATACTTGTTCTTCGCTAAACCTAGTGAGAAGTGGTATGTCATCTTGCTCATGTATAATACTTGCATGTCTCTTATTGGTTCAATAACCAAAAGAGTCTAGATGAACATCAAAATGTTATAGAAATGCATTTCTCACATGTGTACTCTAGTCGACAATGCTATAGATTGTTTGAGTAATCACATATAATCCTTTGACATAAACATTCATCATGAGAAAATATCATTTTATGGTCGGGCATTGCCATACAAGACCACATCTTTAAAATAGAAACACCTTACTTTATTGATTTATCATCTTTGTCATACAATATGTGCACAATAAATGTTTCTATTTATTGGCATAATGAAATAGCAGTTCAACTAACTCTATTACATGCCCATAGTGATAAGATAAATTTAAACACAGAGTAAAGATTCAACAACTCTTGCTCCACCTTGTCCATCTTTATCCTTTTATAAAGGCATTTACTTCTTTTCAGATCATGCACATCAATATGTCAGATCTTTATCTGGTATCACATACCAAGATGAAGAAGTAATAAAATTTATCTTATAATGTTTATACATGAAGTGGAGGCTTCAGCGCTCTCCTTCTTCTTCTTCTTCAATTCCTCTATCCAGAGCGGGCAATTTCTTTTCCAATGTCTAGGCTGGTGACAATGGTGACAATCACCTCTCTTATTTACTCCTCCTTTTGCCTTGATATTTGAAGACTTGGGCTTCTAGATAGTTTTGAACTCTTCTTAGCTTTTCCTTTTCCTTTAGACTTTCCCTTTGTCTTGCTTATCATCATCACAAACATGGGTTTGTCTTTCTTCATCCATGCTAAAACTGTTCTCAACATGTCAAAAAACTCTGTCAATGATTTGTCAAAGTCATTCATGTTGTAGTTCATGACAAACTAACTGTATGATTCTGGTAGAGACTGCAATATCACATCAATGTCCAACTCTTGACCCAAGGGGAATCTCCATCTAGAAAGTTTCTCCACATACCCAATGAGCTTGAGCACATGAGGAACTAATAGATCTCCTTATGCCATGTTGCACTTGAACAATGCCTTGGAGACATCATATCTCTCTTGTCTTGCCTGATCTTGGAGCAGATTCCTAAGATGTGTGACCATCTCAATAACATCCATGTTCTCATGCTGCCTTTGCAACTCATATTTCATAAATCATAGCATTAGACACTTGGCATCCACAATATCTTTAGTATGCTTCTTGTAAGCATCCCTATCAACCTTTGGTGCATTGGGAATGGGTTCATCTAGCTCTGGTGTCTCCAAGAGATAGAGCTTGTGCTCCTGTGTGAGAATGATTCTAAATGTCCTAAACCAATCATTGAATTTGTTCCCATTTAGTATGTCCTTCTCAAGGACCAATCGTAAAGAAAAGTGACTGTTGTTTGATGCCAATTTATTATACAAAAGAATTTACAATTTTTGTCAAAACTCATTTTGATTTGATTCAATTAGAATTTTTGTGATATTAATAGGTCTTTAATTAATTATTGTTCTCATGATTTTTTTCAAATTGATAACCCTTAAGTATCTATCTAAAAGTTTGCAACATACAAACTTTGAGCGAAGATCCAAAATGATTCAATTATTACCAAGCCAACTCCAACGTCCATAATCAACCATTAAGGTAGGCAACATTTTTCAATAGCATCTTATGCAATTCTTGGATAGACGATATGCACAACTCTTTGCCATGATCATCTGCATGCTTCTGGGCTTAGAAGCTCTAAGAATTACCAGTTTATCCAGACTCAAAATCCAACATTATAATAATGCACCCTTCTTGGCAGGCCCACATCATTACCATCACATTTCCACGAGGTAGATGACGTACCACCCTTGGGATGCCCATTCTTGGTCGAACAAGATTTTCATGTGTGTTGCTAATGCAAAACATATTAGGCTTAATATGTTAGTTTGAGGGATTTCATATATGTCATATATATATACACACATATATTGTATGCAATCACCACATATATAGTATGTATCATATACATGCTATATCTCACAACATAAATATACAATATAAAAACATTAGCCATGGTTATGACCATGTCTACTGTAATTCCTTAGAGATACAAGTAATTAATATCACCTAGGTCATCATTACATCACATGCATGAACCACCTGTTGGTGTAGATATGTGCTTGGCAATCTGGGTTGAACCAGTTCAACCCTTGAACCGTTCGGCTCGCCTCCTAGACGGTTGGTTGGTCTCCTATAATGGTCATTTAGCCTCCTATCCAATTGTGTCTAGACACCTTCTAGATGGTTGGTTGGGTCCATCATCCAGTCGGCTCACTCCTCCGTTCTGTCCTCCATGGTCCTCCAGACGGTTGGCTCATCTCACGAAATGGTAGTGTCATCTGGCGAAGATCATCTTCTTCATTGTTTTAAGAAAAGAAACTATCCTATTACTGTTAAACTTATTACATGGTAGAGAGAAACTTTGAGTTACATTCTAGGTGAGAAAAGGTAGGAAATATTTAACTTTACATTGAGAAGAAGGAGGTAGAGGCTCGATACACATATCGAGATAAATAGGAATAAAATAAAACCATCCAAATGAACACAAATATTGGGTTATTGGCCATAACCATGCTACAGATCCACCATCAAAATCGGTTTTAGGGTGACACATGTAAATTGCACATTTATATTATATCATATATATATGTATATGTATGTATATATATATATATATATATATATATATATAGTTTGGGATTATGTGGAGTTTGATCGGATATGCATATAAAACAATTTAAGTATTCACATTGTATGCAATAAATTAACTATGAAAACCAAAAACCCAATCATATCGGTTATCCCAAAACATAGTAATGACGTGGCTCTGATACCACTATTGGGAAATACAAGCACAAAATAAGGCATCAAAAACAATTTTTTTTATCTATCTATATTCCCATAACAACACGATCACGTCAACTACTATGAAGTAGGAAAGATGGTTTAACGAGTTTATACGTGGTCCTAGAGAAAGTCTAGTGACTACAACTCTTTGCAGTGGAACTATCTTCTAGTTTCTCTTAGATGGTGTCTATGAAGCTCTTGGTTTTAACCACTGATGGTACATTTGATAGCTTATGCAGTGACTCCTACGGTCTCACCATTGACTGCAAACTGACGTTGCCCTCCTCCTAGAAATAGATAAATGACTCCGTGGTCCATATAGACCAACTTGAACTCATGTCATTCTAGTAGAATGGACATGAAGGAGTTGTCTCTCACGTTGGCATTCACCAACTTTCTCTCCCACAACAATGACCCTCAATTGTTCTCTCCCTCACTATCCCTACCTAGTCAGGTAGGACTTGCTTGGGCTCTATTTCTTACCACAACCAGAGAGGACAACAATCGTCAGAGCAACTGATTCTCAATTGTGTGTGCTGGTAAGCCCCAATACTCCTCTAATTATTGTAGGGGTTAGGGTCAGGGTTCCCAATTGATGTGGGAGTGGAAGGGACCAGAAGATCATGATTTTTTGCAACTTACAAAATAAAAAATGGTCATTTCACAACCAAAATGGTCATCTCACATGTAAACTTATCTGTTCACAACCAGAGCCAGTCATTTCAATTGTTTCCTAATCACACATGAAATTGGAAAAATAGGTTCCAATTAATGCAAACATTAATTCTTGAACCAATCGAGATGTACAAGTGAAACGAGTATTTTTTCTCACGAATTGGGGAAAGTCGCTAGAACCTTCCGCTGACTCAACTGAGCTGATTGGTTCACTAGGTGAATCGGTTATCTTTCTCAACCCAAGCCAATCGTTTCACCCCATGAGCTGATCAGTTGGTGCCTAATTCATGTAGAACTTCAACCAATTCAGTTCCAATCAATCTGACACTCCAAACGACTATCTCACTAGGTGAGCCAATCATCTGGCAGTCCAATCTACTGATTTGTTGAGTGAACTATGTACATAAACACTTTAGCAATCAATTCATTCATCATTCCTGATTAGACTCCTATCCTAGATGAGTTCCTATGTGTTTGACCCTATATGTACCATGTCATGTTGGCAGTGAATGTCCATAACTAGCTTATGACATCACAAGCAAAGAGTGGTGCCTAGTCGAACATCACTTCTACCCTAGTGAATGAAAATTTGGAGTACAACTTCAACCTACAATCTGTGATAATGTTTATATATAGTGATTTTATAATTCCTTTGTCACTAATATCCAGAATGAACTCGAGACATGGAATCTTCATCCTTTCAACATTAAATCTATGTTTCTTGAACCAAGAGCAGACTATCTGAGATATATGAGACCTCAATATCACATATTGATTCACATGTGCATGCACATGTGTTTCTCAGTCTTGTTTATCAAGTAGTCATGATATCAATCTCCAATAGGAGGGACAAATCTCATCTCTATCACTCATAGTTAGTCCCCATCTGTCACAGTCACCCAATAATCACTTTTATGACAACCCATGTTTTAGGATTGCATTTGATGATGTCAAAGCATACCAAATGACATGTGATGAGTATAGTGATTTCAAGTCTTAGAATCATAATCACCACCGTCACTATGAAAGAAGACTATGACAACCATTATTGGTTGGCATGTGTCACTCTCAAGGTGGGTTTGTCTGATACATTATTCTCTAACAAGTATTTGTGCATTTGGTTTGATATGCTATATCATGACTAATGAGATTCTGTCGTCAACCAATCCACACTCTAGTCTTTAGTCTTACTGGTGTCTATATAACTTCCACATTAACAACCGACTAGGGAAATAATAAGAGTGTACATACTCTTAGCATCTGTATGATCTCATTCTTCCAAGCCAAGTACTTGAAGACATACATCATTGAGTAATGTCATTCTTTAGAAATTCACTCTATTTCCTCATTATCTCATAACAGAGTGAAACAAAATGAATTAGAAGCTTGCCTTTTATATGTATTATTATGATTATTAATCAAATCCTTTATATTATATTCCGTGTCAATCATCATATGATTGTCTCTCTGGGCATACCTTACCAACATGTGTAATCGTCTCATGATAGAGACAAACATTATAGACAGAATTACCTTCAATATTATCAAATTAGGTATCTCACACTACACTCCAATCATCATATGATTGACTCTCTAGGCATACAAACCAACAAAAATAACCAAAGAGCCCAACACCCAACGATAGCTAGAGGATGGAGTTTATTCTGGTTTTAGTTTGTTTTCTAATGAAGATATAATCAATCCGTCTTATCATGCCTTGTGTAGTGTGTAACAACTTGATTTCTTCTTATTTAAAGTCAGTATAATCAAATATTATTTTTAAAATAATAGAAATAATGTTTATTTTCTTTTTAACATAATTTAGTTTGTGCAAAAATTAGGCCTATAATAATAATAGTAGTAAACTATTCTAATTTCTTTTTTACTTTTAGGAATTTTGTTACTAAATATGAGTTTATCTTATTATAATAACCTACTTCATGGATATTTTGGTTTTGGCAATATTATTACACTAGTACAAATGTTCCATATAGAAGACAATTAATGGAACTTAAAACATAAATCTAATTGAGCAATATACTTTAACAAAAATTAAGACTTGTAGTCAAATCCTTTATTCCTACTACTTTGGTAAGTGTCCTATGCCTAATTCCATATATTCAATTTATGTATATAACTTTTGATGGATTATACCATTTATTAATCCCCTTTACAAAATCTTTACTACTCATTATAACCCTTTAACACATGTAGTCTCTAGCCATCATGTGTCACGATGATCTGTGATATTTATCTCCTTCAAGTAGTGTAACCCAATTAAAAAAAGAGATTTATAAGAAATACACCTCACCCATTTTGGACTCCATATAGGTTATGTGTCCTAAAAGACCTTTCTATTATATACGTCAACCCATTTGGTTGCATGTATGAACTCACACTTGTCCTTTTTCTTATTTCTCAAAAAACCCTTCTCCACCATTGTAAAAGAAATCCAAACTTCTCCTATTTTTACACATTCATGAAAAACTCTTCAAAGCTCTCTCTTTCCCATGAAATTTCAAATGTGGTTAGTTTCATACTCTCCCTCTCAACTAAAATATTACTATAAGAATTCTCTTTTTCTCTTAAAGGTGAAAATACATTCTCTTTCTTCCACCATAAGGAGTCATACCTTCATAAAAAGACATAGATATTGGGTAATTTCATTACACTAGTCTCAAATATCTCTAAGGGGTTCTTAATTAGAAAGTACAGTTTATTTACATAGTATAATGGCCATTATGTACCCCCTTAAAACCCTAATATGATTATTTTCTCTCTCTCTTTCTACGATATCAGTGTTATCTTATACCAAGATGGACTATAAAATAGAATAATGCTCAATAACCTCAAGAATGATGTTCAATCTATCTTTATGTAATATCAACATAAATATATGTTATGTATGGTTATTTTTATGATATGTTGTAATTATACAATGTAATCATATTACTTCCAGACATTGAAGTCAGGTAAGTATAGGTAATGGTACACACATAACATATACCCTATACATACTCTACCATTAGTTAAATATACTAACTGTTGAATATATTTTCCCCTTACCTTAAGAATTTCCATGTTTTTATATCTATTTTCTTATTAAAAATCTTGGGGTCATGATATAGTTATAATTTTATTCATACATTTTTGTAGTCTAAATTTGTCTCTATTTCATCTCATTCCCCTTTCATTTATCCCTATCATTTTAATCATGTGATTATGTTGGAATAAGGAATTTTATGATCCATTTCAATGTTGAGTAGGTGCTTATTGACTTATGTGTGTATCCATTAAAGAGGAAAGCTTGATTTATTAGTTCTACACTTACATTTGGGGACCCCCTAATCTAGTACACGTACATGGATGGATATTTGTCTAATTGGAACCATGATCACGTGATATTGCTGTATAGATATCACATGGAAAGATTACATTTAAAGACACCATATTACAAATATATATTTAACATCAATGTATCCTAATTCTCTGAGTCTCTTATTCTGGTATATGTCCATTTACTATGAATTCTTTTAATGGGAGAAGTGGCGGCAATAGAGTGGCATTATATTTGTCAAGATTTATTATAATTAGGATCCAAATCCAAGTCATTTGGAGCTACATATGGATGAGTACTCCAACTCCACTATACTCAATCCCACACTTGGTTTGGTCATGTTGAGTTAGGAACTATTGGTTAGTAATGGGGAATAGTCCCATGCAAAAGCTGAGCATGATAGTTAGACCTATAAAACGAGTTGGTAGGTTGGGTTTGGGTTGAGTCATTATGGGCTTGGGTCTTGTGGGTGCAGGTTAAAATGATGCAATTCTAAATGGCTCAAATAAACACAAATCCAAACCCGACCCAATGGGTTGCGGGTCACCCATGAGTGCCCATGTAATATTAGCTCATAGAAAATATTTTGCTAAGTTTCTACTATAATAGTAAAAGGGAACATATCATGTGTTTTCGCATAAAACATAGCACAAAAACAACCAACTACTATACATTGACACTATGAAGCAAAATCATGTTGTTAAAAGTTTTTTGATCATTCAAACACATACCCTTTTCAGGTAAAATTCTCTAATATATAATTAAGATCCTATAATGTATGATTATGATTGACAAACAAGGTTAATGACTTATACTACAACTCCATATTAGGTTTGATAGAACAATTAGCTAATGTAGTAGACTTGGATTTATTGTTTTGAATATCTCTCTGTAATATCAAATCTTATTGGGCAAGTTTGAGTGCAGACGATAACTCCTTATCATTTCATGCGTAATAGTATATCATCATATTTGTTTTAAATAGTGGTATATCATTATAAATGGGTGTGTATAAGTTCGTATAATCTTTAATGGGTGGAAAATTTCATCACTCAAACCCAACTTAAACGGGTTGACCCATGGGTGATCATGAATTTTTATGCAATTTGACAGATCTAATGCTAACTAATGAAACTCTATGCAGTAACTTATGGAAGGAGAAGTATAATGAGTGGAACTCAATAGGAGATATGGTTACTTATTGAGGAATACAAACCATCCCAATCCAAAGATCCAAAAACATATGGAGGAACGAAGGAATTTTATTTGAGTTATCAAATTTATGATACACATGTGATATGGTTAAATGGCAGTAGAAGAGTAGACAATTAATTTTCTTAATATACATATTCACACACACACATAGATATATATATATATATATATATATATAGAGAGAGAGAGAGAGAGTCAGGCTAGAATACACTTGAGTGTACATATCACGCTATACACCGTAATGGTGTTTGCCTATCTATAGCATGTTTTTCCAAAGTCTAATCCATTGATCTTCATGGTTACAATAATAATAGGTCACATACAAAATTTGAACTCATTTGGATAAATGTAAGTCACTCATCCAAGGACAACAAAATTGACACACAAAACTAATTTGAAATACATGATTTTTGCCTCCTTTAGATGCACAACCTATAAGTGTCCAAATGAGCTAAAATTTATTATATAGTATGTTCGTATGATAATTAAGAAGGTCAATAGTTTATATTTTTCAAAAATTTACTGCATCTTCAAAAATGACTGAGGTGTACGGTGCCTCCAATACACTCAAGAGTACACTAGCCTAACTCTCTCTCTCTCTATATATATATATATATTAACATTGTTCCTCACCATAATGGTTCATTGTAAAAGAAAAATGGTACATCTAATTTATACAAAAGACCAATGGATAGGGAAACCTATCCATTCAAAGCTATCCACTAAGTCCATATTCCTAGAACATGTTCCTCATCATTCTCTAAATCACCTACAAATGGGTGGTGTTGGAACAACACGTAAAAAGGGGGAAAATAAGGGCATGCATAGTTAATTATTGTATATGTACATATATAAGAATAATTGAGCATTACAATGATTTAAGTACAAAGTGAGGATGTTCCCATACAATAAGGCCTATAAGTTGTGTGGTAAGTGCAATAGGATACAATTTAAGAGGATGTGTACCAAAATAATGAGGAATCTGTTTCATAAGAAAATTTACTAGATGCAAGGAATCTTTCCATTAAATTCATAATTTATGACCATTATCACTTCACATGTAGATATAAACTCAACTATATATATGTATACTAGGAACATTACACCATTGGATCAGTGGCCAAAAAGATAGATGGAGAAAGAACAACCTGGGTGGAGACAACACATGCTAATATATAAGTACGTGGAGATAATACATCCTTGGTAGAGATATCCCAACCTAGTATATAAGTGTGTGGAGACAACATATCCTGAGCGGGGATATCCCAACCTAGTATATAAGTGGATGGAGACAACAAACCATTATATATGTTTATGCATAACATCACTAATTAACATTAAAAAACCCAGTCATACATAATATGGTGGCAAGACATTTTTAGTCAATATTAAATTAAAAATGTTAAAACTATTAGATGAACCCATGGAAATGGGTTGTAAATACAAAGAAAAAAGATTATTTAACATTCAAAAAATGGATTAGAAGATTAGAAAAAATAAATCAAGAGATTAAAATTTAGGTTTCAAGAAGGAAATATATAAAAAACATACCTCATGATGGAAATTAGGTTCTTAGTCATTTCAATAACCAAATATAATAGTGGGTTTGCACATACCTGATATTCACAACTAATTAATATTATTGTTATTCTTCAACTAATTATTTCACCCTAGATCAAATGTTTTACACACTACTTAGGGCATATATAATATGTATTTATCCTAAGTTTATTGAAAATAACTTGTAAAAACTAATACTTGTCCATAAATGTGGACTGTATTTGTTTTTCCTAACATCCCCACACATAGGTTATATACAAGTTGATATTTAAATGAGTGGGTATGATGATATCAATTATGACATAAAAAATTGTAGTGTGAAACATTAGTACATCTTGATGTTGGATCAAAGGTACCTATATATTTGGCATACTTAATAAGAAAATTTGTATTAGTTCATGCATAGAAATAAAGCATTGATCGTGTAACCTAGGTAGATAGAAACATAGTTCTAATGTCTTCACAATGATGAAATAATTAATCACATTAAGGGAATATTAATATGCATAGATTATTAAGTACCAATCAATGAACATGGTATTCTATTTACATTAAATTTGACTAGAATTTGTGCTCAAATTATATTTGACTCTTACATTATCTTAATTAATTTCTAGATCATCTTTTATCTATTAACAAATTGTATAAGATTTAAATTTGTAGTAGATGTGGTTATTAATAGTATAGATTCCAATCTTGACATTGTTATATGTATATATCACACAACATTATGTATTCATTGTGAATCTTTTCTAATACTAATATATCATGTTTTAGATCCTAAAAATTTAGATATCCACTATGACTTTATATATTATGACTTGTCAACTAATTAATTTTGTAAATAATATTGAAGATCAGTCTACTAACTAACCATTCATCACAAAAACTAATACTCGATTAGAACTACATTAAGTAGATTCTTGTTGACAACTTGAGTTTGACCTTGAAGTTTAAATTCATGGCTTCCCACTGGAGGTGGTTCTATGGTATGGATCTTTGAGCACATTGTGGGAAGCTGATCATTGTGAGACTAGATTGATATGAAAATTTAGATACTCATTATCAATGCTAACAAATAGGGTGTCTAACAGTTTGACCCTTATATATTGTTATGAAGATTTTGGGACTCCGTTGGGGTTTGAGGTTGATTCTGTTATAGATTCAGTCATCACATGTTGTTGAGAAGCATGATATGTTTTTGCATTGCATGTATGTCATGATGTTCATGGTTTTGGAGTAGGGTGGCAATGGTTGGTGTTGGCAATGTGGAAGATTAGAAGACTAGGTGGAGTGGGGTCGTTTGTAAGGTAAATGAAGGAGATAATATGCAAATGTGTAGTGATTTCTCAAGCCATAGACATCCACTGCATGCGGTGAACCATTTCCCTATGATCAGGGTGGTTGGACATGAATGTTGTGCTAGATTGAAATTTTTGTTTTGGGAACGACAAGAGAGGGAGAAGTAGGGAGTAGATGAGAAAGGAAAAGATATGGGAAGAGATGATAAATAAAAGAGGGGGAGATATGAATGAGGAGACACACTCTATAGGAGAGCAACATAAATTTAGTATAAAAGTAGATTTATTTTAAATAAAAATTTATCATACCTTATATCTTTATCCATTTATATGCATACTCAAATGATCTTCAAATTAAGTGAATATTAAGAGAAAAGTGTATAGAGCTTGGACTACCTAGACAAATTGCACTTCTAGTACTTTGGGTTGTTTTAGACTATCAAATAGATTAGGGAAAAAAGATCTAATTGCAGGTTATTGATGAATAGTGTGTGCGACATACTTTTCATGGTTCAAGAGAAAACTAAAACTTAGGCCCTGATTGATATTAAATGGCATCAGTACATCAACTCTTTTCTATCTTCATTGGTGGTGTGGGGCAGTCAGAATGACCTAAATTTGCAACCATCTAGAGATAATACATAATTAGGTAGTGACATATCTTCCTTTTTCATATCGATCCTACATGATACCTTCAATTATTATGTACCAGGGCTTGGTGTCATCAAATTTCTTGGATAAAAAATACATGTCATGCTCACCATTGGATGTTTACTAACTCCACACCACTTCCATCAATGTTTGCTAGATTGACAAATAAAGAGTGAGAAGGTATCTTAGTACTATTATTTCAAAATTGGAATCCTAGTGAGTTAGCCTCTAAGCTACTATAGGTCGCCATCAAACTATTGGTTCCATTCTCAGTTAGAATTCTTCTTAGAAACTTGAAGATGGGTTCACATATATGTGTGATTTTGGAGAGGGAGTGGTTGATATATTGAAGATAATTGAATAATCCACATATCTCCTTTTCTATTTTAGAGAGGGCATTTCCTAGATGTCTTGATATTTCCTAGGACTAACTTTGATCCCTCTTTGGATAATCATGTACCTAAGTAGAGTACTAGATGTAACCTCCAAGGTGCACTATTTTAGATTCAGGAGAATCAAGAATTGATGTAGTTGTTGACATATCTTCTTGATATTGGTGAAGTGATCTTCTAGACTCTTGGATTTAGCTATCACATTGTCTATGTAGGTCTTCACCTCTTTATGCAATATGCCAAGGAATAGAGAGACTGTTGCTCTCGAATAGGTAGCACTAACATTTTTGAGACCTAAAGGCTTGAACTGAGAGCAGAACACTCCCCATTATGTTATGAAGGAGGTCTTCTGCTAGTCTTTCTTATCCATTTTTATTTTATTATTGCCAAGAAAATCCTCCAGAAAACTCAAGAGTGCATAACCAACAATGTTTTTAGCTAGTATGGTAAAGTGTGGTAGTGAAAAGTCATCTCTAGGAGACACCAAGTTGAAAGTGATATAGTTCATGCATAGTTTCACTTTTCATCCTTCCTTGGTACCGTTAGTGTGTTGGTGAGATAAGTAGGATAGTTTTCTGTTACTAGGAATCCATAACTTTATTATTCCAGAAGTTTATCTCTAATCATGAAGCTTCATTCTGGTTGTAACTACCTAAATTTCTACTTGGGTGGGTGGACACCAGAGAAGATAGGGACTCAACGAACCATGATCCTCTCATTCAACCTATTCATATCTAAGTAGTTCCATGAAAATGGACCAACATAGTTGAGTATGAGATCTATCAACTGGTCTTTGATAATATGAGGTAGATGCACCCCAATTATGACTTCGTGTGGCTCTAAGATTGAGCTGATATCAATCGTCTATGTTTCATCTTCAATGTGAAAGAGATAATAATATTTGATCATGTAGTCTAGGATAGTTACATATTCAAACTATATGTCTTCAAAATTGTACATACTACTTTATGAAATATTCAAAAAAGTCTTGAAGATTGAAAATGCCTTCTACTCCTTTTTGTTTATTATGATTTTGTAATTTTTTGAGATTTTGTGGTGGAAGGTGGGATATCTTTCAACGTAGCTGAACATCCACTTTGGGATATTCACACGGTTAGAATGTCATTCTTCTAAAAGGATTTTTTTATGTATGGTAGGGGTATTTTCCTTCAAGACATTGCACTCCTCCACCTGCCAGTTCTGAACTTTGTCCGTGATTTACATAGGAGGATGAGTGTTTGTGGTTCTTTCTTAGATTCTTCTTCAAAGAAGACACTGATCTCCCATGCCACAAACATTTCATAGGCATTGTCATAATCTTTACAAGGGTTTCCATATTCTTCTTCCATGTCTTAATCACTCCACTTCATTGAGTTAGTTAGGCATGGTGAGTATGGGGTGATCATTGGTGCTATAAATTTGTCCAGGCTGGATGATTTCTCCATTTCTCTAGGTCTTCAATGTGTGTCATCTTCCATATGACCAATCATGACTCCCATCATCTTTATCACCAAAAGGAAATCCAAATTATTCTATCATGCTCCCTTTGTATGACTATTTTGAGTCTGGCTGGTTGATCATGGGGTTGATTGTAAACTTGATTGCTTACTCATCTAGAGGGATGGACATGTCATTGGATTACTACTTTTTGGTGGCTTGTATTCTCTTTTGAAATTCGTGATGAGAAAAATTTCTTGATGCTGGAGGCTATACTAACATATTCATCTTGGTTTTCTTTGTCAACCTTTTGAAGAAGGTATGACATTTTCACAGGGATATTCAATTTTACTGTGTTACAATAGTTTATTGATGTGGTGATGGTGCATGGGAAGGTAGGATGGGGATCACTTCACTCAAGGCCTATTTCCCAAATGTAAAACACCCTGAGCTGAGGCTCACTAAGGCACATTTTCTGAGCTTCCTCACTTAGGTTGTTGGACGTCAATAGGTAGTTGAGGTAGCCTCTTTTGATCAAGTCACTTGTAGTGGGCCACAATGTGGCCGACTTCCAATTTGGTATCCACTTGGAAAACTATGGATGAGCATAAGATGGGTCATATAATATGATTCTCAACACTTTTTATTTTGGTAGGATACTTACCATTTTTTAATGCCCCTATTGTCTAATATCTAGGCCTTATTCTTAGTGAATATGCATTTCCAACAACAATAGAGAAAATTTCATAGGGTCATATCAAATATGGAATGGTCATCATCTTTACATTGGTACACAACTGATGGTGGAGACATGAACTGTAATATCCTTAATTTAGATAAAATTGAAACATGTAAACCATGAATTGAGTTATAAAAATATGATCCATGAATTGATAAGTAAATTCTCCAATAGAATTATTGGTAGAATGATAATGTTTCTTATGAGATTATTGTGTAGCAAATATGTCCTTGGAACACAAGACAAAGGAATAAGAGTTTTTTGTACAAATAAATATTAATGGCTTTGTGGATTATTGGGTAATATAAATATAAAGTAATATGCAAGTTTCCAAAAGAAAATAAGGTGTGTGATATTTTAGATAATTAAAAGAGTAATTATAGCCAAGAGTGGAAACACAATGTTGAAGCACCAAATAACATTGTCTCAATTTAACTTTTGGAAAACTTGAAAGTCATAAGAAAAAGAAGAGAATAGGGAGAAATAAGACATTCCATGAGATAATGGTATTGTTTTAAATAAAGGTTGAAAAGGAGCTAGTTTATGATACAAAAAGATATCCAATAAAACCCCACAACTTGGATATGAGTGGGACAAGATTAATTAGTTCCTATAAGTGATTTTAGAGAAAGATAGATAGTAATCTATTTTCCAAGTAATATGGATTTGAGAAATAATTTATGGATCGGATTACCCAATGTATACCATATAGGTGGATGTTTTCCTTTATGGATCTTAGTGTGCCAATCAAATAAAGATTGTAATCTAATTAAAGAAATACTTGTAGGATAATTATGGATATGTGTCACTACATTGGCAATCTTTTGGATATCTTAGTACTTTTCCATGTGTTCTTTGTATTAACCAAGAGATAAGAAAATATTGGGAGAATGATATAATCCTTCCTAATTGGTATTTCAAGGAGATATCTTTGAGAAAGGAAGCATATAAATATATAGAAGGTCAAGGAGAAAGAAAAGGAGAAACAAGAGAGGGAAAATGCAAGTGTGTTCATAGGATGCTCAAAGGAGATAGTACCAACCCCAAAACTACCACACAACCCTCTTCTTCTTCATCATCCTCCATTTCATAACCCTATGACCTCTACCTAAAACTTATACAAGGGTTTGCCAATTGACCATAGGAGGGATCGATGGGACTCTCTCAATAGTGTGGAGAGAAATTGCCCCTCTACCGGTACAAGGGAGCAGGGATGGTGGCAACCTGGTCACCCTTCCCGCTAGCCGTTAGGACATTAGGACAGTAACATCATGCTTTGGTGTAGGTCAATGACCAAGAGTGCACCGCTGAACTGATGGCAGGGTGGGGTGGAGGCCTTGCTCTTATGTGTGAAGAGGATGGTGTTGGGAGGCTACTACTCATCAGAAGTCAGAGATACATATCAATTTGCATAGGAAGAAGTCAATAGGTGGAGCTATGTTTCATCAATCTAGAGAGAAAGGGTGAGTGGAAGAGAGAGAATATGATGGAGAAGGAAGGGTTGAGGCAGGAAGTGAGGCATTGTAGTAGCAAGAAGGGAAGAGAGCACTATCAAACACCTTGGGGTGGACACCTGAGCTAGCACTGAACAACAATGATGAGAGTCTACGATCATGCAAATCCATGAATGAGAATGAAAGAGAAGGGTGAAGCGGGAGTTATACCAGTCTAGACTATCCAGTTCGGTCTTGAAACCTGAGGCATCCCTTTATAACTTATCTAACAAATCAGTGAGTGGGGGTAGGAGGGCCAATTGGGAGCCGTCACGTCACCCCACATTTAAGGTATAATTGTAATTTTTGATTAATTCATAGAAAATGCTATGATTGTCCAGAAATAGTGAAGTTATCTATCAAAATGAACAAGAAAATCAGAGGAACCCCAATAAAATATAATTGAAACCAAATTGTTCTTCCTATTCCAAAAAGTAGGGTTTATATATGATTAAGTAGTGATTAGTGTATAAAAACCCTAGATTTGTATATGAATATGTTGAATACATTAAATTCTCTTAGTTCATGTTGTAATCTATTATTTCATAATATAATGATAATTTAAGAGTATCAAGATCATAATGATGAATAAGCAAGGTTTCTAATGTGAATAATCATGTATATGAAGAATTAGGGTTAAAGGTCATATCTTTCTGTGTTGATAATGAGCATATTTGAATCTAGGTGATCATAATAAAAGGATAAGATGGATATAGTAATTAAGGTTTCACCTAATGGTCAACATGCGATGGAAATAGAGTGTATACCCATATTACTCATCCAATCCTAAAACCCTATATTAGGACCCAAGGAGGGTTAATCTAATTAATGTGACAGTGACACTTTAGGATTTAGATACATGCATATTAACTAGCTTGGATTTGTTGATTAAATTGATTGAATATGCTTGAAGTCTAATTACATAATCTGCATGGCTCACCATTGAGGTATGAGGTTATGCTTATGACTACCCACATTAGTTTGCGATGCTTTTTGAGGATTTCTCGAGGATTGAATAACTAAACTGTTGGATGTTTATTTACATTCTGTTCAACTATAATGCCACAATGACTATCACATAAAGGAAGATTATGTGAAGAAAATGACAATTTTTATTTACAAGTATTTTATGGAATATATATTTTCATTTTACTTGCACACTTTTGCATGCACCCCATGTACAAAATATATTTTGATATGCTAATCTGTGCTTTTGTTTCATGAAATTTTAGGTACATGCTAGATAAGATGATGCCAAGATATGTTGGATTTAGATGAAATTACTTGAAGACATTAAATTAAACTTGTAAGGAAGATTAGATAGTTACTTCTCCTCATATGTACAAATCTAATGATATAATATCATGTAAATCCTTAGAGGAGAATTTTTTAAACAATATTTGAATTAATGGACATTATTTACTACTATATATTGTTTGATAAATCTAAATCCTTGGGAAAATGTTAGGTAATATCTCTCAACTTTAATTCCTTCCTTAATTTGGGTTTTTTGAAAAGTGAGGTCGTTACATGAAGCATCTAAAACCTAAGATAGAGGTTGTCTTCCTCTATATAGGCTATGTTACTGCTTGGGCTGTCGGCATGGACCATAAAAATGGCATGCCCTAGCTAGTAATAGAGATTTTTGTGTATTGATAATGAGACCACCAATTTTTATGAATCCCATACTTTCTTACAAGTATATTAAAGAATATGCATAACTCCATGACCAAAAATAGTAGTAAAAAAGTTTGCAGGAAAATCTATATCACAAGTGCAAACTCTTCTAAAGCATATTTCAGTACACAGTTGAAGTACATTATTTTCTTGATTGTATGATATAGGTTTAAGGGATCCCTCCCTAAACTAACAAACATCTTGAGGGGACACACATTGAGGCATGCCGAATTGTCTATTAAGTAGGAAGGAATATTGATATATCTATATATAGAAATGACAATAGGTGCATGTTATGGTTCCTTCCCTCAAGTAATTCATCCAGGGAGAAAGATATCAAATACAAGTCCTAATCAATCTGATCTTAGTAGTGAGAACTTCTAGTTTCACCTCTTTGGAGACATAGGTTCCTTTGAGGGATTTCATTACAACCTCCCTATCTATGTTGAAACTTTGTATCAAATTAGGTAGTGATATATGGCTGCAAATGGGTAGGGTATTACCTATTTACCTGTCACCCATACTTTGTAGATAAGGTAAGGGTAAGCATACTTATTATCCACCACCCATTTACCCTTTACTCACACCTAAAGAAGATAGGGTAAGGGAGAATATTTACCCATCCCCCTTCACCCATTTACCCATCAGTATAAGGATGAATTAATAATTCTAGATTCAAATACATGATAACTAAAACCCAACAAACTTGACACCTACATTCTTAATTTGTATTAATATAAATGTAGAAACATTGGTAAATAATGAGTATCATGCCACACTTTTTATAATAATATGTTTGAGATACATTAGGTACTCAATAAGAAATAATATATTATAAAGGTCAGTCCTATTTACAAAAAAAATGTTGGATTAAATATTACCATATTTGTGTATATCACTAAAAACATAATTAATATCTAAGTAGGAGTTTCTTATGTTTGATGTGGAGAATATGAAATTATAGTTTAAAATGTCATATAACTATCTTCATGTTAATTTACCCATTTCACCTATAACCATTCCTATTTACCATGCAGGTAAAATAATGCATGTAAGGGTAGGGTCGATGTTTTTGAAGAAAGGGTAATTATCCTACCCTTTATCTGCCACTTCCACATGTGCAAGGGTAAGTGAAAACCTTTACTCTACCATACCCATTTACAACCCTAGTGATAACTCTTGTTCGGGCTCACTCAAGAATTGAATTATTTGTCCCTTCTAGATTAGTGTCTTTACAAACCTCGGGGGTAGGGTGTACTTGTTTTGTGTTGGTTGTGGGAATAAGAATTCCCAATATTTTCTTCTACTATTATATCATGTGCATTTGTTAGGACTCCTTTATAGATAATTACTTATTCCTTCCCAATGTCTTGGGGTCAGGGAATCTATACGGTGGTGGCCTAGGTCACAACATGTATAGTCATTAGTTTAGAAACTTCTTGTTCTTTGTCCTACTGAATCATAATGGTAGATGTGGCTATTGTGACCACAGTTGGCTGAGATATGATAATCAATTTGATGGTTTTGGAATAGGTGGTTTTAGAATCTAAATCGGGTAGACATGTCTTCCTAGACGTGGCCCTGGCATTATGATTGGGCTTCAGGTGCTTACCGAGATCAGATGTTTCTTCTCTTGGACGGTAGCAATGCCATGAGCGCTTTGGAACTAGTTATTGAGATTCTTTTTCAAGGGACAAATTGGTCCTATAAATTTATCTTTAGATGCATATATGGCGGACATGACATTGGATGATGATAGTGCCTCTTCATCTGTAGCTGTGTTGACCTCACCTGATCCAATCAAATCTTGTGTACTTTTGTGTGATAAAAAGTTGCAATAAGCATTGGAAGTATAATTATTAGGTAAGGGGTGTGGGATCCCTTCTAACATGAAACAATAAAATATGTTATTTGGTGGGTAGGATCAAATGAGTGAAAATTATCATAGTTTTCATGGGATCTTCCATTACTAGAGTTGTTTCTAGTGGTTTGACTTGTGGCGGAAGACTGCTTGCACTAGGTTTCTAATGGGTAGATATAATAGTAGTAGCAAGTACCTATAAAACTAGTTTGTCTACAACTACTATAGTGGTGGTGTGTATTGAGGTTGGAAGTATTGGGCATAGGTTGTTCAATTTGGGCTTGTTGTTGTTGTAGTGCCATAACTACATTGTTAGCTTGAGGTGGTTATGCCTAAGCTGGAGCTATTTGAACATCCAGTTGTTGTCGTTTATTGTTTCCAGCTGGAATCAACATGGCTCCCACTATCAAGTGATGAATGCATATTCATCAATTTTTATCACATCTTTTAGGTCATTTATTTGATATATTATGTTTCTTTTTCTCAATTTTTAGAATTAATTGCAATTAGTTTTCTTTTGTGTCCTTCGTTAGAGTTCTTATTAATTTTGTTAACATTCTATAGGTTTTGTGCTCATCACACTCCTTCAACCTCAAAGTCCAGGAATTCACATCATTACCCAAAGAAGGAGAAGATTAACAGTCTCTAATTGCATAACTTCAGTCTCCCAGAAGTCGAGTTGGTCGATTGGCCCCTTGCGATTTACTGACTCAACAGTAGAATGAGAAGGAGCCACAAATGCCAACTGATCGACTGGCCATCCATTCAATCAACTCAATCCAATCAAGGAAGACATATTTTCTTGATCAAATATGTCGATTGATTTTGATTGGAGTTTAAGTATGAATTCAGCCAGTCACACCTTCCCTACTTGAAAGCCACACAACCATTTAAACCAATCGACCAATTGGGTTTCCAACTTATTGACTGGGGTGGCAGATCCAAAAAGTTACATCACTTCCAGACACAATTCTCAGAGTTTCTATGGCATTTCATCTACTATACAAGGATGGGGGAGTTCCAAAAAAATATATCGACCCCCTATTATCATAGAATCCTATTTGGGAGAACGGATCAAGAAAAAGTGAGACAGAGTCATGTTTTTCCTCATAGAGTTTGCAAGTGTTTCTAGCAACATGATTTCTCCTCCCCTTATCTTTGTTCCCTTTTCTATTAGAAATATGGAGTAATTTTGTAACATCCCATGATTTGAGGCCTAAGATAGAATGATATTAAAATGAATGACTAGACTACCCATATCACCAAGGTGCACCTCCTTTTTAGGGAGCCCATAACTAAATAACTCTATGGTTAATATGCTTATCCTAGAGTAGTACTAGGATGGCTGGCCAATTGGGAATTTTATCCTAGCTTGTGCTTGAGTGAGGACACAAGAACATAGTTAAGGCTAGTGGTGTTATCCAGTTGTCATTCTTGAAGCTCTACTATAGACTTGGGGAGTGGGCCTAGGCATTACACATGGTACCAGATCCAAATACCCTCCACTAAGTAGGGCCCAAGTGGGCATGACATGCGGTCTTAAGCCATGTTGTATGAGCATGTTGGAAAGAGCTATCCTAGTTGATGGAGCTACCCATGTGCCGGTATCCGTGAATGGGAGCTGGGTGTACATGTGTCATTCTGGGTCTGCACTGAAACGATGAGAGATTATGAGACCATATCATTGAGCCTTGACTAAAGCTGGAAATTGGGTGGGTTGGGTCGGGTCATTTTAGGTCGGGTCATTGCAAGTCTGAGACAATTTAGGTTATTTTATTCTTTTGGGTCGGGTCATGTTTGGGTAGGGTTACTATTGGGTTGGGTCCATTCGGGTCATTTTGTGTTTTTAGGTCAACTGAGGCTCAGGTTGGGTCAATTTTGGTATAGGTTTTCCAGGTTACTTTATCGTGTCAAGTTAGGTTCAAGTCAAATCATTTCGAGTCATCTTAATATTGGCTCAAGTTTGAATTGAGTCATTTTGAATTGGGTAGTAACCAAGTTGGGGTTCCTTGGGTTGTATATTTGTATAATCAAGTTGTTTATGATTGGACCTCATTCAACGGTGTGACTTGTGATAATGAGTAATGACTAATATGTTGCATTCATTAAAAAAGTAATATATATATATATATATTATTTGTTATTTCTTATTTTACTATCTGTTATTCCATATATTTTCCTTCCTTTTCCTTACTATCAAATTATCAAGAAAACTATTTCTTTCTAAATAATATGTCGATAAAGCCATACCAAAATCTATAGTAAAACAAAAACTTGACTTCTTGGCTTCTCGCTAGTTGCTACTCGCTAGTACTTGGTCAGGTTGACATTGGGTTGGGTCGGAGTAGAGTTGGTTTGACATCAAGTCAGGTTGATATTGGGTTGGGTTGATGTTGGATTGGGTTGACATTGGGTTGGGTTGGTGTTGGGTGGGTTGATATCGGGTCGGGTCAATGTCAGGTCAGGTTGATATCAAGTCGGGTCAAGTCAGTTGTGAATTTTTCAGGTTGTTTCTATTCACGCAATATCATCAGGCCAGGTGTTGGGTCAGGTTTGGGTCTGACAATTTCGGGTCATATTGAGTTTTAGGTAAACATCAACTCAGGTTGGGTTGGGTCTGGGCTTGTATTTTCTTCAAGTTTAATCGGGTCGGGTTGTGGGTAGGGCGGGTCAGGTTTCTTGGGTCAGGTCATCTTTTGCCAGCTCTAGCCTTGACAAGGACGTCAAGATTCCAAGTGGGGCAGATTGTAACATCCCAAGTTTTGAGGCCTCAAATAGAATGATCTTAAAAGGAATGATTAGACTACCCATATCACCACATTGCATCTCCTTTTCAGGGAGCCCATCACTAAAGAACTATGTTGTTAAATGTGGTTAGCCCAGAGTAGTACTAGGATGAGTGATTAGTTAGGAAATTTATCTCGACTTATGTGTGAGTGAGGAGAAAGCACAAATTTAAGACCAGTGGTGGTATGTGAGTCCAGTCATCATTCCTAAAACTCTACTAGAGCTTTGGGCAGTGGGCCCATGCATGACAAGCTCCCTTTATTGGGACATACTTGTCTTATCTAACTTTGATTCCATTAAATAAATAAAAAATGTGCCTCCATTCGTTTAAAATCATGAGTTATGAACTAATCCCTTATTCTCCATGACTGTAATGATCCATAATGATGAGATCCCAGACTTATGGACCAGAACCTCAAATGAGAATCACAAGTTTCCCGATGAGATCCCAAAAGGAAACTTGTTAGATGATTGAACCATGATCCACAAACACCAATATCACCGGGTCTACCATAGCTTTATCCATGAGATTTGTTTTCGAAAGGAACATATATTCATGATCCTAATCTAATATTTAATTTAAAAGGAAACAAAATGGCTAAGATAAATGTGAAGGCCAGTTGTTGTCAAACATGGATTCCCAACAATCTCATCAATTGAATTAATTTTAATACTTTAGTTTTACCTTGCAAGTTTAATTTCATGTTATGTTTCCAAATATCTTGATAATTTTGATTTACTTATGTAAGTTTACTTTCTTTTTTAGTCTTAAATCTCTTTTCAAAATTAGATTATAATATTATGCATTGTGATTGGCTCGATTAATCTCTTAAAACATTGTTCCTTGGGATTGATACCGTTCTATACTAAGAATTTACTTGCTTGTTTTCAACTGGATTGTTTTCCCTTACAAGGATAAACTCTAATGATAACTTTTCTAGTGAATTTGTTGCGTTGATGACACACATCAAATTTTCCACCATTTCTAGGGACAACAAAGTTTTTTTTGAACCCCATTGCTTTAGATAATTTGGAAATTTTCTTTTCAATTGATGTTCACTCTTATCTTCTTTAATCTCTCCTTCCTCAAAACCAAAGTGTATTGATATCTTTTCTAGTTATTAAGGATTCAAGTAATGCTCTCAAGGCATTGATTCTACACTATTTGTATTTGACTTTAAAATCCACATGACCTACCATCACCTGCCTTGGAATCAGTGATACAAGATGAATCCAGAGGAGTTCAATTGGAAGTTAGAATGAGCCTTATCCGTGCATAGAGAATCTATCTTGGTCAAAATCAAAGGTAGCCACAATTTCTGAATTAGAAGCCTAAACCACCATCCGAAAAAAATTAGAATGGAAGAAGTAACTCAAAAACTTCTCAATCCCTACGACCACTGACCAACTAAGTCATGTTATCCCTCCTACTATCATAGCTCCACAATTCAAGATCCACACACAATGTATCACCATGCTTCAAGGTAGTGCATTTTTTGGGAGGATAGGTGAAAGTTATCAAGACAATCTCCAACACTTCACTAATTTTTGTGCTTGTACAACATTCTAGGATTCTCAAATGATGCCCTCAAACTACTTCTATTCAAATACTCCCTGAATGATCTAGCTAGAAGCTGGAATAATTCTATGGAGGGAGACTGCATAAACACATGGGAGGACCTTCAAGAAACATTCCTTGAAAAACTTTACCCCATCCCTCACTTATCAAATCTAGGGGCAAATCACCCAATTGGCTATGGTTCAAGGAGAAACCTTGGTTAAAGCATGGGACAAATTTAAAGAACTCCTTAACCATTGTACACATCACAACATCTCTCATCTATAATTGATTGAGACATTCTATTAGGGTGTTAACAATAATACCTAGACCTTCCTCAATACCTCATTTGAAGGTAACTTCATGTTCCAAGCTTTGAAAAAACCACGGAAGTTATAAAATGTAGTTTTGAAACCCATCCCAATCTAGTCGAGGGTAAGGGGTGTATTCAAAGTATCCAAAGACAAAGATAGCTCCACTCTGAAGTATTTTTCTAAAAATCTTATTCTAAACAAGTTGACCAAGAAGTAGAAGGACCCCAATGACGTGGATTACTATCACACTACAAATTCACTAGGAATACAATTCCTAAAGTTTACCAAAACCAAAGGGCAATAATGCCACCCACAAGAAGACATATCTTTTCACAATATAGTTAAGGATCAAATCCCAAGGGACAACATTTTTAAGAATTATCTAATCAAAGTAGCTTAGAAAGAACTAGTATTTTTCACAAAAGTTGAGATTGGTTTGAATAATCTAAGATTGCAAGAATAAAAAAGATCTAAAATAAGGTTCTAGTTATCAATGGATGGAAACACTACAGTGGAACTGGGTTTCATTGCCACTACTTGAATATGCACAATCATTCAAATACAAACCTGTATGAAGGTATAATTGGAGTTATGCAAGTTTCCCCTTTCAGCATAAAAAACTTGATGTCTTGTTTCTTACAGATCCTCTAATCACTACTTCAGAGACCTTCCATCGAAAGTTCTTGTCAGGGTGTTAACCAAAGCTAATCGGTATTCATATCTTAAACGTTGAAATTCTCACAGTAAAAGATTATAATAAATCATGTAAAGCGGTAATCAATCCACAAGACATGTAAAAATGATTATATATGAATTATATGAGTTCAAAAAAGAGTTGGGAGTATGAATGAAATTGTAAGAAATGGGTAGTGGGGCTAGTCCCCACACCCCAATGAAAAGACTACTCCCTCGACGTGGCGAGATAAATATCACTAGAAGAGGAAAAAGACACCATCATGGTCATGATGGTGGAAGAAGCAGCTCGGCGTGGAGTGTGAGGATTGAATTCCTTCATCCTTTCTCCTTTAGGAATTAACCCTGACTTGTGAGGGAACAACATCTCGAGGAAGAGGTTGATCACCCACGAAGGGAGATCGATGGCTTGGAGTTGCAGATGAAGGAGATCTATTGATCTGTGCTTGAGGTCGATAGGTTTCGTCCAACTAGGTCGATAGAACTAGATTGGTCGACATGTCTCATCCTTGCTCTAATCTCAGTGGCATCCTGTTAGTGTATTATATCTCCAAAAAATCTGAGATGAGTTGTATGGATGCACTGGGGGTCTATTTATAGGGTCATGAATGTCGACCTCTTGCACTCCCAATAAATGTCAACAACTTACCATCAGTGTCGATCGATGGGTCCATCGATCGTTGGGACTATCAAACTTGAGGGTTGATGACTTTTGGACTTCTAGTCATCGGTCTGTTGGTCAACATGATTGTCGACCTTGAGGATCGACATGGCTATCGAGTAGTTGTGTACATTGATAAGCATGTTGATAGGATTGCCAACTGATGGGATGATATCTTGTCACCTATCTTCTAATTGTTGATATCGAGTTCTTGAGTGTCAACCTTCTGAGTGTCGACCAATGTGTCGATGGCTCATTGACCTAGAAGGTTGACATGGCTATCAATCATTGAGTCGATGGCTTGATAACTTGATGATTTTGAAGGTCGATTTTCATGTCAATCGACACGTTGAGAATTGAGAAGGACCCCCTAGGCAAACTTTGTAGAGCGATAAAATCCAAAACCTACAAAGGGAGTCAAGAAAAGTATCAAATTCCTAAAAATTAGCATAAAAACCTAAATAGATCAAAATAAATCTATTCTAATGAAAACTAATCTATATTAATGCTAAACTAGATTAATAATGAAGCTAAAACTAGGATGAATATACATTCATCACCCATATCCTTCAGGTAAAAAGGTCTTTCAAACTGAGGTGCACATATTTCCATCATGCCTTATAGTCGATGCAAAAGATTGGACTTTATATATATGCTTCCCACAATAATGGCTATCCAATTGGCCAACTCATCTATGAAAAAACACACAAAAATCGTAGAGGTTGTACCAGTGAGAGTTGTCAGGAAGCCTATGTCCCTTGTGCTTTTGTAATTATATACATTAAAGATGATCTTTGTTATCCCTCATCTTCAGCCATCTATTTACATCTACATGTCATGCTTTGATAGATGTATATGTGAGAACTATTCTCCTATGGTTAGGAAGGCAAACTCTGGATTTCCATGTTCTTAAAAGCATGGAAGGCCAAAGCTTCCAGGAGGCAGTTTACCTACTTGACTGCATGGAAAATCTCTCCCAACTTAGACAACTTTTGAGATTGTATCTCACACTGAATTAGAAGACCTCAAGATCGTCTCTATTATGGAAGAAAATGACACACCTCCAAATGCCACTGAAACAAAGGCCTTACCTAAAGAAATAAAGTATGTCTTTCTTGATGACTAAGAGATTTAACCGGTGATCATCTTCTCTAACCTCAAACTGAGCATAAAGACAGGTTAATGATCGATTTAAAGAAAAGAAGAGCTACCTGGAATAAAATATGACTTACCTACAAGGGTCCGTCAAGCCATCTACATGAATAATATCCCCATGGTCCAAGAATAAAAGACATCTGGGGACCCTCAATGCAAGAAAAATCTAAATATGAAGGAGGTTATCTACCTACAACTCATCAAAATTCTAGCAGATGGGACCATTTACCCAATCTTTGACTCCCTTTGGGTCAGCCACACTCAAGCAATGCCCAAGAAGGGAGTCACCACAATGGTAAGAAATGATAACAATGATCTCGTCTGTACTATCATTAGGTGGAGGATCAGCATTGATTATAGAAAATATAACAAGGCCACAAGGAAAGACCGCTACCCTCTCCCCTTCCTTGATCAAGTGCTAGAATGCCTTGCACATCAAGAATACTTTTGCTACCTTGATAGCTACTCAACATTATACCAGATTCCTATCTATCCTAATGATCAGGAAAATACCACCTTTATCTACCCCTTCAACCCTTATGCTTTCAAGAGGATAACTTTCATGCTTTGCAACAATCCAACCACTTTTCAATAATGCATGACCGCCATCTTCTCAAGTTTGACATAAACTATGATGGAAGTCTTCATGAATGACTTCTCCCTTTAGTGTTATTCTCTTGATTCCTATCTGCATCACCTATCTTTCATGCTAAAGAAATGAGAAGAGGCACATCTTGTAATAATTTGGGATAAATGTCATTTCATGGTGAGAGAAAGCATCATCCTAGGCCATAGAGTGATTACTAGAGGGATAGAAGTTGATAGAGAAAAATTGAAGTCATCACCAAACTTCCACCTCCCTCCTCCGTTAGAGAAGTTTGTACATTACTTGGGAATGCCAAAATTTATAAAATATTCATTAGAGACTTATCTAATACCATCAAGACCCTCACAAACCCCTTGTTGAAGGAAACTATTTTTGTTTTTGAGTAGGCTTGCATGACTAGTTTTAATATCCTGAAAGTAGCTCTCACCTCCACCCCTATTATTCAAGCATCAGATTGGTCACTACCATTTGAGATCATGTGCAACACAAGAGACTACATAGTAGGATCTATACTTGGGCAGTAGGTCGAAAAGAACCACTATGTTTTCTGCTATACCTCAAAGACTTTAGATGACACACACCAAAACTAGACCACTATTGGAAAATAAATGCTAGCATTCATTGCCTTCGATAAATTTTGATCTTATTTGGTGGGTTCTCAGGTGATAGTATACATGGATCATACAACCATCCATTATTTCATGATGAATAAGAATACCAAGCCTGTGCCCATTTGTTAGCTCTACTGCTTCAAGAAGTTGATTTACAAATCCTTGATGAAAAGGGATCTAAGAATGTTGTTCTCAACCACCTCAGTCGCCTTAGTCTCCATGACAATGATGAAACTCCGATTGGTGATTCTATACTAGATGATAAACTACTAAATTTGAATCTCATGTCCCTTAGGTTGTTGATTATATGAACTATCTCACAACTGGCATCCTCCATCCTAAATATTAAGGGTATGAAAAAGTAAAATTTCTTCATGACGTCAGGAATTTCTATTGGGATGACCCTTATCTATTTAAGCTATGTGTAGATGGACTGTATCACAGATGCATCACCGAGGAAGAAGCTCAGAATATTCTGAAACAATGTCACTCAGGCCCAATTAGTGGCCAGATGAGTTCCCTAAAGACCACAAGGAAAGTGTTCCAATGTGGATTCTACTGGTCCAATATGTTTAAATATGTCTATGACTTCATTCTTGCATGTGATCAATGTCAGAGACCAGGAAACATTTCTAAGAGGGACCAAATGCCTATGATTTCATAGAAAGAGTTAGGAATTTTTGACTTTTGGGGGATTGACTAAATTGGACACTTTTCATCTTCTTACAGATTTCTTTATATTCATGTAGCAGTGGACTATGTGTCCAAGTGGGTGGAGGTCATTCCCATAAAACCTTGCAACTTCAAATCCGTGATGTAACTTTTAAAGGATGCAATCTTTCCCAAGTTTGGGGTCCCTTGCATTGTAATTTTAGATGGAGGAATACACTTATTAGAGAAGAACTTTGAGATGTTAAAAAAAAGATATGATGTTTTCCATAAAGTCGCCTCCCCCTACCATCCTCAAACTAGTGGCCAAGTAAAAGTCTACAATCGAAAAATTAAATCAATCTTGAAGAAGATCATGAATGGCTCATGGAAGGATTGGTCTATGAAACTCAATGATGCTTTATGGGAATTTCAAATTGTCTTCATGACACCCTTGTGAACCACAACCTTATGAATTATTTATGCAAAATCATGTCACTTTCCCATAGAAATGGAACACAAAGCCAGTTCAGTCATTAAAACTCTTATTTTTGACCTATCTACAGTTGGAGAAAACCACTACCTCCAAATTTAAGAGCTTGAAGAACTCCAAATGATTGTCTATGAGAGTTCCAAGATCTATGAAGATCGAACTATGATGTGGAACAATGGCCATCTGAGGAAAAAATATATCCAAGTATGTGATCAAGTCTTAGTATACAATTCCAGACTGAGATAATTCCCTGGGAGACTCAAATATAAGTTGTAGGGCCCTTATCTTATGAAACCTACCTATCCACATATGCTCTAAGACAAATTCTAGAGTTAATTCATAGTAAATGGACACAAGCTCAAGTTATATCTCACTTTAGACAAGTTTATGGTGCAAGGTGTATGGCATCACCCTCCCATGGTAGAACCAAAATAAGGGAACCCTACCCCTTGCTCCTCTTAGAACATGAACCAGTCATGACTTGATTATAGGCATCAAGCCTTTGATATTAAACAAGGAACTTTTTGGGACACAACCCAATATGCCTATCTCTTTTCTATTTAAATCTTTTCCTTTTTCTTACTTATATAACTAATATTCATGTTTTCTAATTTCTACATACTATTCCCTTCCTCTAGAAGGATTAAAAAAGGGGTCTTCTAACCAATCTCGATTGGTTGCCCAACCAATTGATTAGTATGGGAAGGTGGAATCGACACTTAAAATGGTTCACCTCCCCCTCATGATGACCAAGTCGAATGATTGGAAATCTAGACAATTAACTAGAAAGCCACTTTTCCCCTATAAAGCATGACCACTGGGGTGGGGGGTTGAACTCATCCTTTTCATCTTACCCTAGACACTACCACCCTTAGAAACAACACCCTCTATTATGTCATTGACCCAGTCAATCAACCCACTTATGGGGAGAAAACCAACCACCTTCTGCATTTATCTTGGGCCACACCATCACCACCATGATAATTTCCCTAGGATACACCCACATCCCCTTCCAGACTATCCTGCCCAAGGGGACTCAACATTTGATTGATCTACCTTACCTACAATCCACTCATATCCTACACTGGCATCAAGGAATGTACTTATTCCCTCACTTTCTATGGTATAATTGCTCTAATTACATTCCCCCTTCACACCATGTTCTCAGTTGTGACCATCTTCTATGATCTCAAAAACCTTCCATCCCATATACAATGTTTCCTCCACAAGCATTTACTTCCCTACGGTGTCATTCCTAAGCCTACAACTCACCACTGAGGTGTCTCTTTAGAGGTGAATAATGACGTGGTCAGACCTTCTCTGCCACCAACACACTGTACCAGAAGACGTACCACTGAGAACACTGGTCATGAGGGACCTTATAGCTTCTATGAGATCCAACACCATCTAGATCACATTGATCTATCCTAGATGTGCATGGAGTGCGAGCATCAGCAATAGGGCCATCAACTTAAGCATTTATACCTTATGCAGTTCTCACATGAGATATGGCATGTTGACTGCTACCTACACCCCCAATAGGACACACTATGAGTAGTATGGAGCTCACTAGTCATAACCAGTCCCACTTCTGAGTACTAGGGACATGATTATGATGAGCCCTCTTTAGCAAATCTGTCCCCTTGGGCATTGCATGGTACCTCATCCAATCTGGATGCATCACCTACCCCCATCCACCCTCGACCTCCTCCACCATCACCAGGAGATCATCGTTCCTAGTGGCCACCACAGTGGCCCTTCTTTTCATCTTAGACATGGATGTTTCTTTAGATAAGAAAACTTCTAAGTTTGGGGTGGAGGTGGGTGGTACATACCAATTCCACCCACTCTAACTTAGTTATTTCCTTTGAAGAATTCCAGTTTGATATCTTGCTTATATGCCATTTTTAATTTAAAATTTTCATTTCTTGTGTGACTTAAGGCCTTTACCTAGTCGTCCAATAGTTCATATCCATGTAATAGTTATATCCCATTGATTGAAGTGAATCTCTTGCAATATTTGCATAACACCACCTTTTTGAGAAAGCATTTGTCACCCAGGACCTTAATTAGCACCATCTCTTGGAAAAGTTGACAAACCTTAATGGATAGATAAGGATGAAACACAATATATCTTCATTTGATTTGTGGAATAAGATTCTAAAGATTCTAGATTTTTGCAAGTTATAGAATAAGTTGAACTAATGTTATAATATTCACAAAGCACTGAAATTCAAAATGTGAGAATGCACAAGTTCAGCCTCTTCTACACATATTCTACCACATTCTAATCTCCCCACTTCACCAAAAAAAAAATAAATCAAAAGCCAAAAAATGTGGCAAACTCCAAGTTCATGGTGGCACACCCCGTCTACTCTATGTTTCACTTCTTTCATACCCTATGTAAATTCAATAGGGGAGTATCACCAAGAAATGATACCAAAGTTAACATAGAAATCATGCAATCAATATATTTGCAACCAAAGAAGATAAAACATATGGTGTCAAATAAAGGAGAAATCTCCTTCTTCAATACCTCCCTTCACTCCTTTTATCTACCTAGGGGAATCTACATTCCCCCAGTTCACCAATAAGAAAACACTGGTCTTGCACTAATTCTCAAGAGAATATGCATGAGTACCAGTAACAAAAGGGCTATAACATCTATTTCTTTGCAAATATTGAAATGGAAGCAAGTTGTGAAGAAATTTTGAGTGAAGAATGTGTGAAAATTGTGTTATGTAGTTCCAAGAAATCAGGGTTGCTTGGCCATGAAAGATGGTAAGGACAAACTAGTGCTATGAAATTGAGGAGGACAAGCTGTTAGTATTAATTGATGGATGTCTATGATGTTGTGTTTCTAGAGGACGCACAACAATCATGTTTGGGGTATTTTGAATACATGTTAATGCATTTATAGTTCATCTTTTGGATCATTTATTTAGGATACTATGTTGGTTTTTCTCAATTTTAGGAATTGATTGTAGCTACTGTGCTTTTGTTTCCTTGATTAGAGTTCTTATTAGTTTTGTTCATATTTTGTAGGTTGCATGCTCATTCTCACTCCTTCAACCTCAATGTCTAATAATTCACATTGTTACTCAAAGAATAAGAAGATCAAGAGGCTTTAATTACATAACTTCAGCCTCCCAAAAGTCTAGTCTACTGATTGGCCTAGTCTGATCAACTAACTCAGTAGCATAATTAGAAAGAGCCGCAAATGCCAACTAAGTGACTTACCATCCAGTCAATCAACTCAACCCCATCAAGGAAGGCACATTTTCACGATCCAAATAGTCAATTTGATTTGGACCAACCGATTGATTTTCCCTAGAGCTGAAGTATAAATTCACCTAATCTCACCTTCCCTGCTTGAAAGCCACACCATTATTTAAACTAGTTGGCTGATTGGGTTGCCAACTGATCGACTGGGGCGATGGATCCAAAATATTATAGTTCTTCCAGACACAATTCTCAGGGTTTCTAGGTCACTTCATCTACTATAAAAGGATGGGGAAGGTGCTAAACAAAGATATCGACCTCCTATTATCTTAGAATCTTATTTGGGATAACAGAGCAAAGAAAATAAAGTTGGAGTCGCATTCTTCTTGTTGGATTCTACAAGTTTTTATAGCAGCATGATTTGTCTTCACCTTGTCTTTGTTCTAGATTCTATGAGAAATATGGAGTAGTTCCCTTTTATTGGGACACAAGGACTAGACCCATGAGCACACATGATGTCATAACTAACTTTGATTCCATTAAATAAATAAAAGATGGGAATTATGAATTGATCCCTTATTATGCATGAATCTTATGATCATAATGATGAGACACCAAACTTATAGACCAGATTCTAGAATGAAATTCACATGTTTCCTGATGAGATTTTGGATATAAACGTGTTGGATAATTGATCCATGATCCATAGAGACCAAGATCACCGTGTCTATGGGTACTTTAATCAATGAGATCTATTTCCACATGGAATAGATCTACATGAATCTAATCTATTATTTATTTAAAAAGGAATTAAAATGTCTAACATAACTACAAAGACTTGTGGTAGTGAAACCCAGACTCCCAACAATCTCATCAATTGAAACTAATTCTTTATAATTTAGTTTTACTTTGCAATTTTATTTCTTGTTTTTGTTTTAAATTTCTTGATAATTTAGTTTTACTTTTGCAAGTTTACTTTCTTGTTTTGGTCTTATAAATATTATTCATTGTGATTGGTTTTAATTGATCTCTTAGAACTATTGTTCCTTGGGACCGATACCTTTCTATACTATATATTTATTTCCTTGGTTTCAAGTTGGTTTGTTTTCTGTTAAAAGGTTAAACTCTAGGGATAATTTTTGTAATGAATTTGTTCTATCAAAAACACACATCATCAATCTAACCCCTTAATCTTTTTCCACTTTGACTTATGATTTGATTTTGAGTAGGTATATTGAGGCTGAAGGGTGAGGCCCTCTTGATGGATTTCTAGACTCAAACCCCATATTGAATAAGTTGAGAAAATGGGTTGTACCTTTATAGATATAGAAAAGCCATCAGTGTATGTGAAGCTTGCCTTATCACCATGTCAAGGTCTTCTTTTATTAGTGGGCTTGAACTCTAGCTGGATGTCAAACGACAAATTCAAATAATTTTGCCTCCATATTCTATCATAGTGCTTTAAGGTATTATTTAGGTTGGACTTGAACTGTGCCTAGATGGTGAGTGTTAATAGGTCCTTCTTGTTGTACCATGAAAAGTCTAGGCCTATCAAAGTTTGGGCAAACACATAATGTCAGAAATCATTACACTAAATGAGATTACTCAAAACATAAAAAACAATCAATCACTAATTAATCACATACCCAAAAATATGGGTAAATCAAAACCGATTTCAACATCAACACCCACTCAAAAACATTTGCATAAGAGCCCAACATCTTTCTTGTATCCATAATATGCCAAGAATTTAATACAAATTGTTTTATCGCCTTAGCCACAACATAGATACACAGAAAAACAATATTCATATATGCCACACAAATAAGCATTAATATGCTAACAAAAGTCTGATTCGTTTGAAACACCATATACAAACTTTTCTTGCCCGAACTTGAGAGTACATGGACGACTCTAGGACACACTAGACATCTAATCAAATTTCTCAAGAATTCATTACTATAGCTCCTCTTTGCTGCCACATGTTTGTTTTCATCACTTCTGATTACCTAAAAAGATGTGACAAACCACAAGGGCGAGACCCATGTCCCAGCAAGAGATATAACCTCTAACAACGTTTATTGATTACAACATTTTAAATAGTAGATAACTAAGCAGTTGGAGTATTTAATAATCAATTTAAAAGATTAAACAATTTAAGTATGCTAAATAGATTAAGCAAATAATCTTAGCAACAAGTATGATCATCAATGCATATATAAATAACAAATAAATCCATTTCTCTGGATATATATCCACTAAAATATCATCAAATTGTATCTAATAACAATCATTATCATTAATCTGACTATCATCATATTCCTTGCTAACAACACAAGCAATCTAGTAGCATAAGTATCCCTGACATCATGAATATGTCTAATAACATAACATGGCTATCAATATTGGAGTCTCAAATAAAGGGAACAGATCTATATCATAAGTAGAACTAACATCATAACACAATTAACTGCATATGCATGATTAGCAGTTTAACCATCTATAATTACATATGCATGGTTAGCAATATTAAACATATCTAGCAACATCATCTTAACCATCAGTGTCAATATATTTGACAACATAAGCATGTGTACAACATGACCATAACTACAACATAAGCATATCTATTATCTCTTATTGTACTAAACATGATCTCAATGAAAAGAAAGAAAACAAAAGTTATCATCCAATATGAAGCGTTGTATATAACCCTAAATAGATATGATACATGGCTATCTTACATCTTTTATTATTATGCCATGAGGAATTTGAGGATACCACTCAAAATCCAACTGATCACTGCTAAGTAAAAATCAGTGCCATACAAGATCTAGGAAGAGTAGGACTCCTATCTCCGCCCCCGGTCAGTACGGGTCCGCCACAACGATACCTAACGTCAAGATGCTAACATCCTAGTCTGTCCTTGGTATAGGTCACAACACTAGTGAAAGGAGGTGGGTACGCATACCCTACCATCTGAGGTACAACCACAATTTTCCTCCAATCTCTTCATATATATAATCACATCAGATGTCTGAGGCATGACCATAGTCATCCTCCACAACCTGCATTGTGGATGACAAGGATATATCCTCAACTTACCACCCTCACATACTCAACAATATGCACTATGAGTTTCCCTTAGGAATACTCATTTCACCATCTAGCAAGTTCTGACACTCAGATGGATCTATGGCACAGGGCATTACATGATTAGAGTTTCACTTGATTAGTTATGCCAATTGGGTGAATTAAGGCTGCATCAAACAAGTGGACATACAAACCCTAATTCACTTCTAACAAGCATATAAATATCACAACTTTTAAAAGATATAAAATGTGTGAAACATAATTTCTCATCTCATAATCGCATGGTACTATTCACTTGCCATTCATGAGACCACACTATTCATCATACTATCACAAGATATAAATTCTTTTTCCAAGAAGATCCCCTGTTTCTTCTTCCTTGGATAGGAAATTCGCAGTAGCACAGAGGGGGAACGAGGTTCAAAGAAGGAGGGAAGTGGTAGAGAGAAAATGGCTCATTTTGGTGCTTAGGGATAAGTATATGAAACTTTAAGATAAAGAAAAACAAAAAGTTGAAGTTCTAGTATCTTTCCAAGTGTCCATGTCCTTAAAATATTAAGAATAAACAAGCACACACACAAGAAGCTGCTCCACCATCCATATATACATGATTATCCCTTGTTTCTTTAATTTCTAAGAAAAACAAATAATTCATTAGTTGATAGCTACTAAAGGTAGCTCATCCATGAAGGGGTAAACCCTAAAATACCCTTGGAGAAAACACCTTCAAACCAAGGATTAAATAGGTGCTACATGGCTAAAAAAGATCAATAATGATGAGAGAATATACAAGGAACATAATGCAAGTGATAAATTGTAAGGAAAACCTCTCAATTGGGTAAATTGTAGAAAAGTCCAAAATGTGCATAACTTGCTCAAACAATCTCTAAATTGGACCAAATTTGAAACTTAAGCTTGTCTTATGATTTCAAAGAATATAAAAAAGGTTATATTAGGGTTATAAGAATTAAATTACGATAATTAAGCTTATTCAACTCATTAAGCAAGTTTAGGGGCCTTACAACTATAAACCCCTAACAGGGATTTTGCCCCCGAAATCCAAGGTAAACAAAGATGGGTACTTCCTTTGCACCTAATCCTATTACCTTCACATGGTTACTTGCATATCATGGTGATGTCACATCATTCATACATAACTCATCTTGGTCCAGAACAAAAACCCTACATAAGAAGACATTTGCAAATATGGAACATAGAAACTTATTGTGCCACCTATACAAATATAATAGTAACTTTCAAATTTAAATTCTAGCTATCGTACTAAAATTATATCTATTGTATCAAAAAGTCATCTATCCTTGATAGTGGTCTTTCCCAACTATCACTAGACCATCCACAACATTATAGAGTCACTTTTGTTTTTTCCTTCCAAACAACATTTATAGGATCATCATCAACTCTATATCTATATATATCTCTCTCTCTATGGGAGAGGAATAGTTGGAATGTTCATTTAATAAACATCTCCAACCTTCACATATTTCTCATACTATTGATACATCTAGGATACAAGGATTCATTACCTTGGAATCCACCTCATGTGTTATACAGAACTCACATCATTATCTCATCCACTTTTACCAACATAACAAATATAAACAAATATAAGAGGAGTCTTCCTAATTATTAGAAGGCTCAAAAGCAAACTCATAACAAACTTTATGATCTTGGAACCATTGTCCAAGAAACCTTATTCTATAATAAGCTATCCACCCTCATGTTTATAATGAATCCACACATACCAAGTGGCAATGATTCACTTGAAAGTTGTGCCCTAGAGAGGAAAGACAAAAAGGGAAACACACATTCCACATCATAAAAACATTTTTCAAGGGTCACTAGCAAAAAGGTAACCAATTCTATTTTCATTATGCAAGTTACAACTTCTTATGTATCATTTTACCCTTTTCATTTTGGGTTCCTTGCCATTAGCATAGGAATCATCATGATTAACATATCTCATTACTCCTTCCTTGATGACTATTTATCACACTTGGGTATGCTCTCTTATTTTATTATGTTTTTCAACCACTTATCAATAGGTATATACTCATATTCCACATTTTCTTCATTAAACATGGATCATCTCCCTTAAATTCTTTCACACGCCATGCTGATTTTACAATAGCACTTTCTTGCACACATAGGTTGGTCTGAGATTAACTCAAGTTCCACCTTATTCCTTTGTCATTGTTCCCATTTATCTTCTCATTTTGTACTTGTTATAGGAGTTCTTTCCATCTTATGTGGATTTCACAACTTGATTCACTTTATAAGCATAGACTTATCTGTCGTTTACTTTATTATCTTCTTGAATCACATCTTCAAGAACTCCTCTTTTTCTCATTTGTATTCGGATTTAGATTTCATGGTGTTATATCTTTCTCCTATAGTTACCAAACATTCAAATTTTGATAGATTATTAGGCAGTATGCACCGTATTTTTATGTCATATTCCTAATTTTGACATCATCCTAGTCTTAAGTCCTAGTGTCCCTATAGACTCAGTGAACCTAAAGCTCTGATACCGACTTGTGAGAACCCATTACACTAAACGAGATTACTCAAAACATAAAACACAATCCATCACTAATTAATCATATACCCAAAAATATGGGTAAATCAAAACTGATTTCAACATCAAGACCCACTAAAAAACATTTGCATAGGAGACCAACATCTTTCTTTTATCCATACTATGCCAAGAATTTGATACAAATTGTTCTATCTCCTTAGCCACAACATAGATACACAGGAACACAATATTCATATATGCCACACAAACAAGCATTAATATGCTAACAAAAGTCTGATTCGTTTGAAACATCATATTGGTGCGCTCCCACCAATGGTGTTACATGCTACTCAATTGGAGTTTGAATATATGTAACCCCATGGACAGACACACACGGTGGATTCACTTTTGATATTTATAAAATCTAACTTAACACCTACTCACACTAAAACAACTAAACCTACAAGCTCACGGGGTCATGTTGTAGTATAGGAAGGTGGCAAGTATAGGGTCGATCCATAAGGAAAAGAGGGGGCACTAGAGCTAGATTTAGTTTCACTAGGTTCCTATTGCGGCGACTAGGGTTAAGGGTTTGAAGGTTGTTTTAATTGTTAAACTATTATGGACAATCAAGCAATTAAAGGCAAGAATGAAATCTAAGTTAACCCTAGTCTAGAGTAAGGCTAAACAAGCAAGAAATGATTAAGCTAGGTATGAAAAGGCAAATTACACTAAGGCAAGAAAGAGAGAAGCAAAAGAGCTATTAAAGAGCTAAACTAACATGAACTAGGCAAGAACAAAGCAAGAAGCTAACTAAGCAAGGAAAGAACTAACTAAGCTAAGCAAACACAAAACTAGGGTTTTAAGCAATAAAGAGGGGTATGGGGTGTTTAGGGGTATGAACTTATCACTTAATCTAGGGGATGACATATGAACATTATGATTCCATTTAGATTATCCAAACCAAACAACAAGTTAGAGTCTAATGAATTAACCTAAGCTACTAACTGGCCATGGAAATGCTAGGTTGTGCATAAGGGAACTAGTCCCTAACACCCCCTACTACCCTTACGAGGCTCAATTGGGTTAGGGATTAGGTTCAATTCAATTAGAGTCAAATCAAGTCTAGGTTTCTAGATTAGACATTCCTAGGGCAATTAGGGGCCGAGGGTAGTAATGGGGAGGTGAAATTAGGGCTTTGGATCCCATTTCCCCCACATTCTTGCCTTGAGAAGGCTCAATGCTAATTTCACTAGAATTATCTAATCTAGCTACATAGATCTCTCACTTAGGTTTAGGGATATTGGTTAGGATGTAGGAATATGGGAGGAAACCTAGGGATCCAAGAATCGGACCTAAGGGCAAATCCCAAAATTCACACATATAAGCAATTTGCCTAAATTCCTAGGTGATTTCACACACAAACCAACAAGAAATTCATGGATAATGAGATAGAAATATGATATAATCAGTACCAAATGGAATTACAAAGTTTACATGTCATTTCCCCCCAACATGGTATCAAAGTAACATAATTTCCCCCAAACAGCCCACCCAAGGGGCCTAGCTACTCATAACAAAGAAAAATACAAAAAGAGAGGAGAAAGAATGAGTAGAGGAGTGGAAAGCCATGATGAGCTTGGTGAAGATTCCTCCTTCTCCACCTCCTAGATGTTGTAGGTCAAGATCCCTCCTCTAAGGTAGGTGAATGGCATGGATTTATGGTGGGAAAGGTTGAAAACAATGGAAAACTGGGGTTTTAGTGGTGGAAATGGTGAAATGGAGGTGGAATGAGGTGGGAATGAATGGAGGATGAAATGGGGAGGATAGAGTGGATGTAGGGTAGCTAACCTCCACCTACAACCACCACCAACCTATATATAGGTGTGGGGGGAAGCAATAGGACAAGTACGGGCAAAGTGGGTTGAACAGTGTAGAAAATCAGTTAAAATTGTGTGTAGAACGGCCATGCTGGGCTGTACGACCGTGCTAGGCAGTGGGTTGCATGGCCGTGGTGTATGGGAATGCCATGGTGGAAACATTGAGTGAACAGGGGAATTTTGGGTTTCTAGGACTGGTAGCACGGCCGTGCTACCCACTGCCCAGCATGGCCATGCAGCCCAACACAATCGTTCTACACACAATTTTACCTGATTTTTTATAATGTTCTACCAACTTTGCCCCTACTTGACCTATTGCTTCCCCCACACCTATATATAGGTGGGTGGTGGCTGTTGGTTGAGGTTAGCTAACCCACAACCACTCTAGCATCCCCATTTCTCCCTCTATTCATTCCCACCTCATTCCACCTCCATTTCACCATTTCCACCACCAAAACCCTAGTTTTCCATTGTTTTCACCCATTTCCACCATACATCCATGCCATTCACCTACCTTGTAGGAGGGATCTAGAGCTACATCTGTTAGGAGGTGGAGAAGGAGGAGTCTTCACTGAGCTCATCATGGCTTTCCACTCCTCTACTCATTCTTTCTCCTCTCTTTTTGTATTTTGCTTTGTTATGAGTAGCTAGGCCCCTTGGGGGAAATTATGTTACTTTGATACCATGTTGGGAGAAAATGACATATAAACTTTGTAATTCCATTTGCTAATTATTATATTCTATTTCTATCTCATTCTCCATGAATTGCTTCTTGGTTTGTGTGTGAAATCACCTAGGAATTTAGGCAAATTGCTTATATGTGTGAATTTTGGGATTTGCCCTTAGGTCCAATTCTTGGATCCCTAGGTTGCCTCCCATCTTCCTACATCCTAACCAATCTCCCTAAACCTAAGTGAGAGATCTAAGTAGCTATATTAGATAATTCTCGTGCAATTAGCATGGAGCCTTCTCAAGGCTAGAATGTGGAGGAAGTGGGGTCCAAAGCCCTAATTTCACCTCCCCATTACTACCCTCGGCCCCTAATTGCCCTAGGAATGTCTAATCTAGAAACCTAGACTTGATTAGACTCTAATTGAATTGAACCTAATCCCTAACCCAATTGAGCCTCGTAAGGGTAGTAGGGGGTGTTAGGGACTAGTTCCCCAATACACAACCTAGCATATCCATGGCCAGTTAGTCGCTTAGGTTAATTCATTAGACTCTAACTTGTTTTTTGGTTTGGATAATCTAAATTGAATCATAATTTTCATATGTCATCCCCCAACTTAAGTGATAAGTTCATATCCCTAAACAACACATACCTCTCTATGTATTGCTTAAAACCCTAGTTTTGTGCATGCTTAGCTTAGTTAGTTCTTTCCTTTCTTAGTTAACTTCTTGCTTTGTTCTTGCCTTGTTGATGTTAGTTTAGCTCTTTAATAGCTCTTTTGCATCTCTCTTGCTTGCCTTAGTGTAATTTACCTTTTCATACCTAGCTTAATCCTTTCTTGCATGTTTAGCCTTACTCTAGACTAGGGTTAACTTAGATTTCATTCTTGCCTTTAATTGCTTGTTTGTCCATAATAACTTATCAACCAAAAAACCTTCAAATCCTTAACCCTAGTCTCCACAGTATGAACCTAGTAAAATTAAAACTAGCACTAGTGCCCCCTTTTTTCCCTATGAATCGACCCTATACTTGCCACCTTCCTATACTAAGACACAACCTCGTGCGCTTGCAGGTGTAGTTGTTTTAGTATGAGTAGGTGTTAAGTTAGGTTTTAGAAATATCGAAAGTGAATCCACCATGTGTGTCTATCTGTGGGGTTGCATCTATTTAAACTCCAATTGAGGAGCGTGTAACACCATTGGTGGGAGCGCACCAAGCTTTCTGGGAATGGGGCATGTCCCAGAACGGCCATTCCATGGTAGCACAGCCGTTCTGGGGTCCTTCCTCTGCATTTGAGTGTTGAACTTAGCCATCCATGAAGGTTATTGCTTCAATACATCCTTTGACCACTTGGGGTAGGTTTGGAGTGGTTTTGGCCTCATTTTGGGATCCTCCAAGCCCGAGGAAACCCTAGATTGGGCCATCTTCTTTTCATGCCATCAAGTAGTGGAAAATGTTCCTGTAAAACATGTAAAAAGCCTCCATAAGTGCATTTGATAAAAATATGCATATTGAGGGAAATAACATGTAATCTAACATGTATAGATGTGATTAAAGTGCAAAATGACACAAGATGAAGCCATAAAATAGGACTGAATCACCACCCCAAACTTAAAATATACTTGTCCTCAAGTATGCTCCAACTCAATCTCTTTGCAAATTTACCAGAATCAAGAAATGCCAAATGCAATGCAAAGGTTGGTTATTGCGAATGGGATCAATAATGACTAAGTGAATGCATTCCACCTCTCTCCTCTACTACTTTCACAAACCAATCATGAAAAGAGCACAAAGCATATGAACTTCAAATATAGTGCATAAAATACACAAGCTATCCATATTCATTTCATATAGTTCTGGGTAGACCGTTTCATAATGGCATTAATCAAGGATGACTAGGAGTGATGTTTCACCTTCATGCTTTCAACCTTATGTTTCAAATCACACCAAATGACCCACGTGGCTATGAAAAGTGCAAGATGAGCTAGGTTTGATGTTTCCTAAATCATTGGGTATGAAAATGGAAGAAAGGATTGTGGTAAGATTTTGGAGTGCTATTACGTAGAGAACTCATCTTTTCTTTATTTAGATGCTCTTAAATAGGAGCACCTTTTAATTTATTTTTGCATTTTGCATTTTTTTCTTTTCTTTTTCTTTGCCCTTGGGGTAGGTAGGGCATATGGTGATGAGAGTGAAGTGATGACATGTAGATGTGGCCACCCTAAACTTTTAGAGGTGGCCACAGCTAATATGTGCACTTTGGCATCCTTTCATGAGGTGGAGGGGTAAGAAGATGGTGAGTGAATAGTCAGGTCAAAGATGGGTCATTGGCATTATTCTTAACATAAGGTCTCATTCATGAAAATTAATCCAACACTTCATCCAACAATGTCACACCAAATGAATGAACAACTTGAAATTGATACTTTAATCAAGTGATTTCATAGACACTAAGCGCTCATAGCTTGCTCAAGTCACAAATCAACCAAATCATTCACAAACACAAGAGAGGTGATGCACATGTAAAAAGTCAAGAATTGATACCATTTAGCAATAAACAATGATAAGTCACTTGCATTTGTCAAAGGTCATCATTTTTAATCCAAAAAGTAGAGATTGGGTTGAAACACACTTTTAGACAAGAAATCTCAAATTTGGGAAAAATTGGCCAAAATGGCACCAAATTTCCTTCAATCACATCTAAGCCTATATTATTGAACTTAAAGAAGTAAACAAGCAAATCCTAGCTAAAACTTGCAAAAGTTACCAAAAATCTACATGATATGCAATGCATGGTAAAAAGAGAAATTTTTTGAAAATTACGCAAAAATGGCAGGAATGTAAACTACATGGCATGCAAGGATACAAAGCAGTAAAGAAAATCCACACTAGATAGATCAAAAGAAAACAGAGATCATGTCATACATGTAATTAAAATGAGAGAATGAGATAAGTGGTTCATACCGCCCTACCACCCCAAACTTTTGAATCTTGTTGTCCTTAGCATGAAACTAGATCTTAGGGATAGTAGGGTTAAGATCATGGCTGGTGCGGAGCATCAGAATGTAGGTCACCCTGTTGTGGCTGGTGGTCAACCCTCACCATCCTCTCACCTCGCTCGTGGCATGTCACCATAGCCGTGGCCATTCATGTGTAAAAACTCCTCGATCCCTGTAACTTTCCTCAACATTTGCAATTAAATCTCCATGACCGTGTGGCATGCACCACGACTGTGGTGAGCCTTCTTTCTGTACTTTTTCAAAACCAACTCAAAATTTTAAAATTCTTACAAGAACTTTGATTTATTGCCACATTTTATTTCACAACCAAGTTTTGATCTTTCCTTCTCTCTCTCTTTAACCTGTCTCATCTGCATTTCATCAAAACTAAAAAAAACTATCAAGCACAAATGCGTGTGTGTGTTTTTAGGTTTGTGTAAAACAAAAAGAAAAATTATCAAAAATGAGAGGTTGGGTGAAAAATTCCCCAAACCTAGGTGGGTTGCCTCCCACAAGCGTTGTGTTTCTTGCCTTCAGCTCGGCTTCTTGGTGATTCTTCAATCATTCACCCGTTTGGCATTCTCATGTGTCCATTCTTGCAAAACATGCATCCCTCATTTGAAATCAACATGTTTTCCTCTTCCCTTTCATCACAATAATCATCACCAATTTCTTCACCTTGGTGTCCTCTCCAATGCCCATTTGGACTTGTGAAGCAATCGTGTCTAATATCCCTATCTCGGAATCACCGGTTTGGGATCTTGTACATGTTGATTTTGATCTTCATGTCCATGAATGAGACTGTCATAGTGCCACTGCGCACATGAATGTCGACATCATATGTAGACAATAACGACCTCCCTAAGATAATGGGAATCTTCCTATCCTCCGGATCCATATCAAGTACAATGAAATCCACCTGGAACACAACACCTTTCTCTTTGTCTATCATCAACAAAACATCATCCACTCTACCCCTAGGCACTTTTATGGATCTATCCACCAACTAGAGAGTGCAATGTGTCGACTTCAACTTGCCTAAGCCCAGCTCAACATAGACATTGTAGGACATCAAATTCACACTAGATCCCAAATCTAGTAAGGACATGTCTATGTGATGTCCCCCTATGTAACTAGGCATGAGTGGGGCTCCTGGGTCCTTTCTCTTCATGGGAAGTGAGTGTTGTATGATGGAGCTCACTTGTTCAGTTAATCTCACCTTCTTTGGAATCCTCCCTGTTGACCTTCTTTTCATAGTGCATAGGTTCTTGAGGAACTTGGAATAATATGGGATTTGCTTTATAGCATCCAAAAGTGGAATGTTCACCTTCACTTGGCGAAACACCTCAACAATATCAGCATTGTGCTTTTGTCTCCTTTTCAATTCCGGTGGCTCATCTAGTTCTTCAATGAATGGAGGATCACTAGTTTTTTCCGTACTTGCATGAACGTGTGGCAGAACACTAGGGATGGTAGGACCTGTAAAAGGGATATGTGGTGGATCACATGGATTCCCAAACTCAACATGCGGTATCACAACATCATCTTCAGCAATATCAATCACAGTATCACCACTTGGCTGACTTTGCTTTACTTTGTCAACCTTTCTTTGACTTGTGGGCTTCTTAAGAGTTTTCCCACTCCTTAGAACTGTCACAACACTACCTTGCTCATGGTGGAGAGGGGGAGCATGTTGTGGTTGTGGAGGAGGTGGAGGTGACACTTGGGGTTGAAATTGAGGTGGAGAAGAGAATTGAGGGGGAGGAGAGAATTGGGGTTGGAAAGTGAAGTTTTTGGAAATTTGAGGTGAGGGAGGTGGTATAGGAGTGTAAGGCTTGGAATAGCCTTGGAATGAGTGAATGGAATGTACTTGCATGGGGGTGGACTATAGAAAATGTGGGAAGAAGGCATAGGTCCATTTGCTTCATGGTGGCTCATGATGGGTTTTGAAGACAATTTTTCTTCTTGGAGAGCGATTATGGAAGATAGCTGCTCTATTCTCTCTTCTAACCTTGCAACATCTCTTTGAACATCATAAAAAACTTTTAATCTAGATAGAACCTACTCCTCAAACCTTGAGCTATATGTGGGACTTTGTGATTCCTGGTAGATATAGGAGTGAGGTGTCTTCTTTTCTTCCCCATAGAACTCAATAGCATTGACCGAATGACAAGGAGGTTTGGTCACTTGGTTTCTCATGAAGCTCAACATTTCACCAAACATTTTCATCAATTGTGGGCTTGAATCATCGTGAGTTGGAGATATCACACTAAAAGATAGGACACTACCACTAACCATACTAGAATGTTTTATCCTTAAACTTTCTGCCAAACTCTCAAACAAGGTCCATGTCTCCTCAGGTGGTTTAGCCATAAAAATTCCCCCACAAGAAGAATCCATTATAGCGTGACTTGCATGAGATAGACCAAAGTAGAAGGACTGAACTAGCTGCCACAATGGGATCTCATGATGTGGACATTCTCTCAACATCTTTTGAAATCTCTCCCAAGCCTCGTGGAATCACTCATTATCTATTTGACTAAAATTTGCTATGGCACGTCACATTTGTGTCAACTTTGCTATAGAGTAGAATTTCAAAAAGAAAGCATTCCCGAACTCATGATGTCTCTTCTTCAATCATACCACTCTTTGGCTTTGTATTTGAGGGAGAAGGAGAACAAAGTCAACATAATTGTATCATCACTTGCTGTCAGCGTCCTGAAGGTGGAACATACTTCAAGAAAGGAGTTCAGGTGCTTGTAGGGGTTCTCACTCTCTGAGCCGTAAAAGATGGATAGGAGCCCAATAAGTCCTAAAGGATGGAGAATTGCACCCTAGCATCTGATCAACCCTGCTAGAATTGGGTGATTTGTAGTTTCTAGGCACGAAGTAGTCTTGAAGTGGCTTGTGAAGTGCATTTTGGCCTTCCATCTTGTTTCCTCCCGAATGGCTTGTCACATGCACAAAGTACAACCAAACAAAAGAAAAAAAAGTTAGTAAACAAATATACACAAAGAATGCAAATAATAATGAATAAAGAATATCAATGATGAGGGAAGTAGGAAAATTCAAAGAAAAACTAACTAGCTAGGCCAAGTGCCTCTAAATGCAGCCCAACACGGCCGTTCTACACACAATTTTACCTGATTTGTTTGCACTGTTCTATCCACTTTGCCCCTACTTGACCTATTGCTTCCCCGCACACCTATATATAGGTGGGTGGTGGCTGTAGGTCGAGGTTAGCTACCCGACAACCACTATAGCCTCACCATTTTGTCCTCCATTCATTCCCACCTCATTCCACCTCCATTTCACCATTTCCACCACCAAAACCCTAGTTTTCTATTATTTTCACCCATTTCCACCATACATCCATGCCATTCACCTACTTTGGAGGAGGGAGCTAGAGTTATAGCTGCTAGGAGGTGGATAAGGAGGAGTCTTCACCAAGCTCATCATGGCTTTCCACTCCTCTACTCATTCTTTCTCCTCTCTTTTTGGATTTTGCTTTGTTATGAGTAGCTAGGCCCCTTGGGTGGGCTGTTTGGGGGAAATTATGTTACTTTGATACCATGTTGGGGGAAAATGACATGTAAACTTTGTAATTCCATTTTCTAATGATTATATTCTATTTCTATCTCATTCTCCATGAATTGCTTGTTGGTTTGTGTGTGAAATCACCTAGGAATTTAGGCAAATTGCTTATATGTGTGAATTTTGGGATTTGCCCCTAGGTCCAATTCTTGGATCCCTAGGTTGCCTCCCATCTTCCTAAATCCTAACCAATCTCCCTAAACCTAAGTGAAAGATCTAAGTAGCTAGATTAGATAATTCTAGTGCAATTATCATGGAGCCTTCTCAAGGCTAGAATGTGGGGGAATTGGGGTCCAAAGCCCTAATTTATCCTCCCCATTACTACCCTCGACCCCTAATTGCCCTAGGAATGTCTAATCTAGAAACCTATACTTGATTAGACTCTAATTGAATTGAACCTAATCCCTAACCCTATTGAGCCTCGTAAGGGTAGTAAGGGGTGTTAGGGACTAGTTCCCCTATACACAACCTAGCATATCCATGGCCAGTTAGCAACTTAGGTTAATTCATTAGACTCTAACTTGTTGTTTGGATTGGATAATATAAATGGAATCATAATGGTCATATGTTATCCCCCAGCTTAAGTGATAACTTCATACCCCTAAACAACCCATACCTCTCTTTATTGCTTAAAACCCTAGTTTTGTGCTTGCTTGGCTTAGTTAGTTCTTTCCTTGCTTAGTTAGCTTCTTGCTTTGTTCTTGCCTTGTTCATGTTAATTTAGCTCTTTAATAGCTCTTTTGCTTCTCTCTTGCTTGCCTTAGTGTAATTTGCCTTTTCATACATGGCTGAATCCTTTCTTACCTATTTAGCCTTACTCTAGCCTAGGGTTCACTTAGATTTCATTCTTGCCTTTAATTGCTTGTTTGTCCATAATAGTTTAACAATCAAAACAACCTTCAAGCCCTTAACCCTAGTCTCCGTAGTAGGAACCTAGCGAAACTAAACCTAGCTATAGTGCCCCCTCTTTTCCCTGTGGATCGACCCTATACTTGCCACCTTCCTATACTACGACACGACCTCGTGCACTTGCTGGTGTAGTTATTTTAGTGTGAGTAGGTGTTAAGTTAGGTTTTATAAATATTGAAAGTGAATCCACTATGTGTGTCTACGGGGTTGCATCTATCAAAGCTCCAATTGAGTAGCATGTAACACCATTGGCGGGATCGCACCAAGCGTTCTGGGAGTGGGGCATGTCTTAGAATGGCCATTCCATGGTAGCACGGCCGTTCTGGGGTCCTTCCCCTGCATTTGAGTGTTAAACTTGGCCATCCATGAAGGTTATTGATTCAATACATCCTTTGACCACTTAGGGTAGGTTTGGAGTGGTTTTGGCCTCATTTTGGGCTCCTCCAAGCTTGAGGAAACCCTAGGTTGGACCAAATTCTTTCCATGCCATCAAGTAGTGGACAAAGTACATGTAAAACATGCAAAAAGCCTCCATAAGTGCATTTGATAAAAATATGCATATTGAGGGAAATAACATGTAATCAAATAGGTATAGATGTGATTAAAGTGCAAAATGACACAAGATGAAGCCCTAAAATAGGACTGAATCACATACACAAATTTTTCCTGCCTGGACCTGAGAGTACAGGGATGACTCTAGGACACACTTGACATCTAATCAACTTTCTCAAGGATTCATTACTATAGCTCCTCTTTGCTGCCACATGTTTGTTTTCGTCACTTCCAATTACCTAAAAAGATGTGGCAAACCACAAGGGTGAGACCCATGTCCCAGCAAGAGATATAATCTCCAACAATGCTTATTGATTACAACATTTTAAATAGTAAATAACTAGGCAGTTGGAGTATTTAATAATCAATTTGATAGATTGAATAGTTTTAGTATGCTAAACAGATTAAGCAAATAATCTTAGCAACAAGTATGATCATCAATGCATATATAAATAACAAATAAATCTATTTCTCTGGATAGATATCCACTCAAATATCATCAAACTGCATCTAATAACAATCATTATCATTAATCTGACTATCATCATATTCATTTCTAACAACACAAGCAGTCTAGTAGCATACGCATCCCTAACATCATAGATATGTATAGTAACATAACATGGCTATCAATATTGGCATTTCATATAAAGGGAATAGATCTATATCATAAGTAGAACTAACATCATACCACAATTAACTGCATATGCATGATTAGCAGTTTAAGCATCTATAATTACATTGGCATGGCTAGAAATACTAAACATAGCTAGCAACATCATCTTAACAATCAATGTCAGTATATTTGACAACATATGCATGTTTACAACATGGGCATAACTACAACATAAGCATATCTATTATCTCTTATTGTACTAAACATGATCTCAATGAAAAGAAAGCAAACAAGGGTTATCATTCAATATGAAGAGTTGTGTATAACCCTAAATAAAAATGCTACACGGCTGCCTTACATCTTTTATTATTATGCCCTGAGAAATTTGAGGATACAACTAAAAATCCAACTGACCACTACTAAGTCGAAATCAGTGCCATACAAGTTCTAGGAAGAGACGAAATCCTAAGATCTTCTCTGCCCCCGGTCAGTATGGGTCCGCCAAAGTGACACATAAGGTCATGTTGCTAACAACCTAGTCCATCCTTGGTACAGGTCACGTCACTAGTGAAAGGTGGTGGGTACGCATACCCTACCATCCGAGGTACAAGTATAGTTGTCCTCCAATCTCATCATATATATAATCACATCAATTGTATGAGGCATGGCCATAAGCCATCCTTTACAACCTACATTGTGGATGACAAGGATATATCCTCAACTTGCCACCCCCACATACTCAATAGTATGCACTCTGAGTTTCCCTTAGGAATACTCGTTTCAACATCTGGAAAGTTTTGACACTCAGATGGATCTATGGCACAGGGCACTACATGATTAGAGTTTTACTTGATTAGTTATGCAATTGGGTGAATTAAGGCTACATCAAAAAAGTGGACATACAAACCCTAATTCACTTCTAGCAAGCATATAAATATCATAACTTTTAAAAGATATAAAATGTGTGAAACATAATTTCTCATCTCATCATCACATGGTACTATTCACTTGCCATTCATGAGACCACACTAGTCATCATACTATCACAAGACATAAATTCATTTCACCATATCACAGGGTATCAACCCTTATCAACACAAGAGGATTGCACCTCATTCAAGGCTCAACCATGCCGAAAGGTCATTAAAACCATCATACTATCATAGGATATAAATCCTTTTCACAATATCACAGGGTATCAATCCTTATCAACACAAGAGGATTACACCTCATTCAGGGATCAACCATGCCAAAAGGTCATTAAGACCATCATACTATTCCCTACAAGATCATCATTATCTTTCCATGCCTTATAACAAGTATCAACAACATCACTTACATATAATACACCAGATCAACACAATATTGCATTAATGAGCTAGGAGATTTTCATAAACAATCATAGAAGGGTTATATTAACATTAAGAACATTCCTTTATTACATCAACATGCAAGGAATCTGGATATGATTAACCCTCATCATATTCATAATGCACATGTTTAGCATAAGAAAGTATCAACCATTTGGCTATGGTAAACACCAATTAAGACATTAAGGTTATGATCATATTAAGGAGGCTATTTCACCATCATGCCATCATATAATATGGTTAAACATGAATACTCATCTTTATCTATTTGAATTAGAGTTAGGCTCAAAAATATAAATTATATTAATGTTACTAATCAACACTCATACCCAAACCCTAACTCACGACATCCCCATTGGATCATGGATGCATAAGGTGAAGCATCACCATCACATTCCATACTATTATCAAATATGAACCCACACATAAATCAAGGTGTAACCATCAGGTTATAGAATACTAGGGTTTCAACAACAATAAGAGAGTACTCCATGATTGTATTAATCATTCAAGGACTATCCATACCCAATTACCATCATTTAGTTATATTAAAGCTAGGTATAACAAGATATAACTAATTAGGGTTACATATCAACACAATATGGTTATCATCCCTTCTATTCATATGATTGAATAGGTAAGACTACCTTATTAAGGGTAACCCTCCATTTGTTCCATCATAATTCAACCCATATCACCATACCACAATGTCACCCAGAACCATTGGATGTTAAAAAGGTAAGACCATTGGTTGTTTACATAAGTAAACACCTTAAATGAATCATCTATGATGTTATTTATTTGTGATCTATAAAATTCACCGTTTAACCCTACATATCCTTTGGTTAACAACAACAAGGGTTCTGTTGAGAGTAGGGTAAAACCCACAATCGACTGTTCATTTAAAACAAGCGATCCATTGTCAACAAATAAGCTCCTTAAGTTGATCATATAAAGGAAACCATCTAAATAACATTATTAGGACCAACATATTACATTAGCCATCATTCCACTTTATTGGAGGAATAAACATTAGATCTTGACCATTGGGTCAAGTTCATATGTTAAAACCATCAATTATAGTATAGGTCCGACCATTGCATCAAGTGACCCAAGAAACCATTGGTCTAAGGCTTAATTGATGATACAACTATATCATTAACTCACCATAGATTTTGGAGACCTGATCCACCATCATTAGTGACCATTAAGTCACCATAGGTTGTTAGATCAACACTATATTCATTAATCAACGTCAAATATCAAACTAATGTCACCATTGATTGATAGCATCATTTGGGTACTTAGTTGTTAATGACTAGGCTTCTAATTAGGCCAACACATGACCTAAGGGGTGAAAGTAAGTTGACACCCTTGGTCACCACCATCAATTGTCATGAAGAAAACAACCTCGGTTGTTGCAATGGTACCACCATCAAGTCATGTGTTTATAGAAGAAATCAACTTTAACCCCTAAAATTGACCATTTGCTGATAGGTTCTTAGCACCATAGGTTGTCAAACCAACCTGATCCAAGTCATATTATACCTTAGGAATAACATACATAGGATCACAGGTTTATCTAGAACTGAAATCAGAACGGTGAACATTATAAAAATTGAAACCCAAGTCAACCATAGCTTTTTAGCGCATGGATCATCATTTTCAAGCAAGAACATGAGCTAGCAAGCTTATGGTAAGCAATAAACGTGGAGAAAATTATAAAATTGCCTCTAATTAGAAGATAAACTCCCAAACATAAGAAAACACGAGCAGGTAGGGTAGGAAATCCAAGCATAAGCTGTGAACTCGTCCATCTAGCCCCTTTCTTTATCAAATGAGCAAACCCTAAGCATAAGGAGCAAGAGAGGTAGTGTTTTAGAGCTTTAGAGCAATTTCTATCATGGAACAACAAGGTTCTGACCTGGAGAAAGCTACGAGGAAGGATAAAAAAGAAATAAATGGAAGAAGGGGATTCTTACTCTTTTAGTTCAAGATCACTAGAAGGAAGCTTTTCAAACCCTAATAGGAAGTCAATTGCGACCCTATATTCTTTTTCCAAGAAGATCCCCTCTTTCTTCTTCCTTGGACAGGAAATTCACAGAAGCACAGAGGGAGAATGAGGTTCATAGAAGGATAGAAGTGGTCGAGATAAAATGGCTCATTTTGGTGCTTACGGATAAGTATATGAAACTTTAATATAAAGAAAAAGAAAAAGTTGAAGTTCTAGTATCTTTCCAAGTGTCCATGGCCTTAAACTATTAAGAATATACAAGCACACACGCAAGAAGCTCCCCCACCATCCATAGAGACATTCTTATCCCTCGTTTCTTGAATTTTTAAGCAAAACAAATAATTCATTAGTTGATAGCTACTAAAGGTAGCTCATCCATGATGGGGTAAACCCTAAAATACCCTTGGAGAAAACACCTTCAAACCAAGGATTAAATATGTTTCTCATGGCTCAAAAAGCTCAATAATGATGAGAGAATATCCCAGGAACATAATGAAAGTGATAAATTGCAAAGAAAACCTCTCAATTGGGTAAATTATAGAAAAGTCCAAAATGTGCATAAAATTGCATAACTTGCTCAAACAGTCTCCAAATTGGACCAAGTTTGAAACTTAAGCTTGTATTATGATTTCAAATCATATAAAAAGTTTATATTAGGGTTACAAGAATTAAATTATGATAATTAAGCTTATTCAACTCATTAAGCAAGTTTAGGGGCCTTACATATAGATGAAGACCTTGTTGTCATCTTTCACCTTAACCATGTTAGAGAAGATCATCCTTAATCAAGCATATATATAGGAATTTTGACAATCAAATTTTTTTTAGGTAATTTGCATTGAGATACTAATAAAAATCATCAAAGGTTTTCCCTACATTTTTATTCCCTTCCAATAGTTTGAGTTTGCACAAAATCTTGAGCATGAGGGGATCTGTGGAAGTAGATTCTGGGGTGGCCTCCCCTTTGGTGACTGCTACCATAGGGACTATATGTGTTTGAATATCTCTGGAAGCGCCATGTACATATACAGTAGAAGCTGATGTATACAAATATTTTCATTACCACATAGGCCAGTTTGGGTGATTTATTGTACTTTCATGATTATTTATATGTAAATTTTCCTATATTATGATGAACATGCCTGGGAAACTCTTTTATATCAATTTTAGCTATTTTCCTATTTTTGTGCAAAATATCATATTTACCATGGTTTCATCACTTTGCTATCTGAATTTATAGTTCAATATGCATGGTAAGGATGCGTCAATGCTATATAGTTTCATCTCAGTGCTACCAACAAGGTTCATACAACAAAAGGTCAACAAATCAATAGGGAAATCTCAATTCTATTGAAGAAGCTTCAATCCTTTTGAGAGGATAGCTTGATATTGCCTAGACTACTCTCAATGTTGATGCTGAGAAGTGACAAGAGCAATGCATGCATGGCTCAATGCTACTGAGATCCATCTTGGTGGTACCAAAACATGGTATAGGAGAAATAATAAGTCGTGTAGATACAACTAAGAAGCATGTCACTAGTACTGACACCATTACAATCATACAAGAAAATAGATGACTCAGTGATATCAACCCAAATTTGGTGCTATCAAGTACAAAATTCTCACAGACTATATCATTATGCAAAATCCAACAATCTAGATTTTTTAGTGGGAGAACTACCCACTTATGACCAATGGGATTACGTCCATAAAAGACACAAACATGATGACCATGTGTAAAGCCTTAGTAGTGGAGAAAAGAAGGAGATAGAGGAAAGAGATGATCCTGACAACTTTAGAGGGTGATTTGACATCTAAAACTCTACCCAATTTGCACTCACATTTGAAGAGGATATATATAGATGACAAATCTTGTAGTTTATTGTATGAATTACATGTTTAGTCTTTCTCTAGTGAATCTTACAATGCTAAAACATGATCTTTTTAGGTATTGTTTTATATTAAAGGTTGATATACATGTTCATAAGCTTTAGTTCAAATTTTATGAACATTTCCTACTACATATTGAACCTGTCTTTGAATATGAAAGGTATGAAATTCGGATTATAAATAATTTGACTCCTAAAAAGTCACATGTGTGATGTTTTGGTATCTATAGAGCAAGAAAATCTGACCATGTACAATTATTTGATGTATGATGGTTATTTCATGAAAATTTTTGGACTTGTAAATACTATATGGTGTTGTAATGATGGTTGGATAAAAATCCAATACTGAAAGTAGCTCATCTATAGTATGTTTTGAGTGTAGGATTCCCTACTTCTTAAATATACTGTAAGTCTTACATCCATTGGACATTTATGATGAAATTTTGCGTATGGTCTATCTTGTGACTCATTAAGCTGTCTATAAAGTTCCAATTACTGGTTTTACTCGTACATGAAATTATTACCATTATCGATTTAAGTACCCTAGTAGACTTTTACATGTTTGAAATGATCACTTGACTTTCTTAATGATCAAGGATGGATACCTATGCCTGGATAGAGTGACATAAACTAATTTATATGTTTTTATCTTTTGATGTTGAAAACAATAATTAACTTTGTACAAACCATTAGGGTGTTTATATATAACTTTATTGATGTAGTAAAAAATATGTAATTGACTTAATTAGTCAACTATAACCTTAATTATTTAGTGCTCTATGATCATATACCTATTATAGTGTCAAAATTTTTGTATAGTGAAACAAGTAACCCAAAAGGAGCTCAGAGTCAATGAGTGTTGAGTATATACATGTGTAGGAGGGTATATTCCTATTATCCTAATTTTATGGTTTTGGAGAATGGTTGAGGTCATGTGTCGAAAGTTTATGTGATTCAGAGCAACTGTGGTCGTAACTCAAATTTGAGGGTTTATACCCTAGTTTGTTGTTGATTGTTCACCCAGCATAGACTAGGTTGTTTTAGTAGTTTGGCTGATATGCCACTACGGTTGTTACTCATATTGGCCAAGAAGAAGAAATCCTTAGGATTCTGGTCATCCTAGATCTTTAGACTAGGCTGATTTCAACTTTGTATTGGTCAACTAGTAGTTTTTGTGGTACACTTCGAACTACCCAGGGCATTATAAAATATGTAATTCAACCAAATAGTATACCTGTTAGGGTTCTTAGCAAATCACATTGAATGATGATCCTTTCTATCATTCCTATTAGTGCTAATGTGATTTATAACTTAGTAAGAGAAATCAACTATACTTGTGACTCTAATTATGCCTAATCTCTTGTGCAAGTTGCATAGTCTTTCAAACTCTATAATACTATATGCCTTAACTGCTTAAAGTACATTATCTTCTTGTAAGGAGTAAATGTTACTAGAGGTTATGATATATCATTGGGACATGGGTCTCACCTTGTGGGTTTCCACATCCTTTTTAGGTGACCAATAGAACGGTCATATGTAGAGTGGAGAGGAGTCACAATTTGTATATCTGTAGAGATAGAGAGGTTGGTTGGGTTGTGTAGAGTCCTAGAGTCGTCCCTATACCCTTAGGGCTAGACTGGGGTTTTTGTACATGATGTATATTGACTCAAATTTTTGGTTGTATATCATGAATAGTACAAATGTTGTAATTATGTGGACAAAATATTTTGTATATAGGTTGTGAATGAGGCCACTGAACTTGACTAAAATTACCTAACATGATTATATATAAGAAATTGGACCTTTGTATAAATGTTTCTTTTGACATGTTTCGAAATTTTCTTTCAATTTCAATTCTATACCTATTTGGTAATATGCTTAATTACTAGATCGACATTTTCGTTTTGTGTAATCTTGTTTAGCATGATGGGTTGCAACATAATCTATTACACATGTATTTTGACATTCATATATCCTAGTTAGCTTGGTTTCTTATTATTATAAATGTGCTTTTTTGGTAATCTATTTTATTGGAATATGTGTTGGTAGCATAGCATGATTGTCTTGGTCGAGGTGTTTTAGAATTGGGATCTAGATCCAAATCCTTTGGAGTCAAAAAGTTAATGATTATAGTGGATACACAATACTCAGGCCCACACTAGGGTTGGTGATGAAGAGTCTGAAATTATTAGTTAGTATTAAGGAATAGTCTTTTGTAAGAAGATTAAGCAAGACAACTAATGAAACTCTAAATGGAAATTTATGTAAGGGGCACCCTCTCCTACTCTAAAAAAGGTAATTAATTGATTCATATGTTAAGATGCCACATCTATTGAGCATGTAGTGTGAATGAACCGATGGGGGTGTAATAAAGTGATTTTATGTGTTGAGAAGCTTTATATGCCTTTTGGACTCTAGATAAAATATTGTTACAATGGTTGTAGGTCATTCATCTAATGGTAAAGAAACACAAAGTCTTCTATTTTCAACATAAGATTGTTTATGGTACTGATATCTCCCTACATATTTAAAAACTATACCGCCAACTTATATCCCATAGAATTTTATTAGTATAATGTATTTTGTTATTACTTTCAAATAATTAATATTTGGACATTTGTAGAATTTAATTTCCTTCAAGGTTATTGTACTCCTTTTCATGAATTAAATTTATATACTTTGTATTTATTTGTGTTATCCTTTATTAAATATCTTGAAAAGGTCTTAAAAAAAGTATCAAGGGTTGGATTAAATTTTGTTATGTAATTTTATAGACCCACATTGCATGTAAATGATATTATTTACAACTTCAATCTCGAGCTTCTATAAATGTTGTATTATAAAATATATATTTGGTTCTTCTCCTTATTCATATAACTCTTATAAACTTACTTGACATATAATTAGTTTTCTCCTTTTTTTGAAGGGTGTTACATTCTAGGACTACATAATCATTCATCTATTATAAAAACACTACACTAGATGTTTTATAAGCTAGAGTGCCTTTCCACCCCTCTTGAGTTCCCAAGTCACGAGAGTCTAAAAAAACTAGAAGTTTAGCAACCAAAGGCATATGTGGTGAACCCTAATCGCATATCGACAAGATATTTTAGTGGCCTTAATGCAGTCTATTTTTATCATAATACTTGTGAGGACATGCATAAACCGAGCATGGAAAAACAAGTGTACATATCTTGTAATGAAGTCCTATGAGGCCCGAGTATGGAACTTAGGGAATCATTCACCATAAACTACTACTAAATGAAACCAAATCTGACATGCCTAGAGAAAGAGTTCATTAGTTGTTAAATAATTATGAACAAACATTTAAACCTAAATTAACATGGTTGTTATCAATAATTGATGGAATCCTTAGGACTTGTTGTTTCACTGTGACATGCACCACATTCAAATTCCTTTTTATTAGTAATCATTCACCCTTTACTCTAAGACTAAAGACCTACAACACTCACTTCTGTAACATAATCCACTACCTAAATTAAGACAAACCCAACTCTTGTAGTAGTTTAGGACTTAGTTCTGATGCAAGGTTAAGATATCTAGGTTATTCTATAATAGCCATAAGCCTTCTCCTAAAGAGCAGTATAAGCTATATGAATCTAATACTTGTCCAACTCCTAATACCTCTCCCAAAGAAAGTAGTGGTCTATCAATTTGATTATAGTGATCAAGCAAAAACAAATCAACAAAGATATTATATATTGATGTAAAGAATAAAGGAAATAAATTGCTAACTAATAGAATTCAAATATAATACAATGTCGAGCTACTATTGGTCTTAAGGAATAAAGGGGTCTACCCCTCATGACTGTCATCTTTGTAGAAAATGAGGAAAAAAAGAAAAATAGGATAAACATCAAGAAACTAATAAAAATTCCTATAGAAGTCTTCTCGACAATATCCTCTTATGAAAACCCTAATATGTAGCTTTTTGGCTGCAAATCCATCCTCTAAAAGTGACCAGAATGTCTGGTCAGTAACTTTCTCTTTTGTCTCCTCTCCTTCAGCTATGCTCTCTCCAACTATATGATCATTCATTTGTGGCCACACTCCCTAGTTTATAAGGGAGAGTTTAGGGCATGTTAAGTCATGGTTGTTGAATCTGAGTTACTCTCTAATCTTCTTTGACTGTGTAGAGGCGATACCATAGACAGGGTGTCAGTGGAACCAAGTGATTGACCAATGTGTGTCTCCTTGAACTGTGTTGGTACTATTAACATGTGTGTTGGTAGCACTGAGTTGTTTCTCATAGAGTTCTAGAAGCTGATGTCAGTACACATACATGTGGGTTGGTGGTACTGAGACAATTAATCTCAAGCATAGATGCTCTTTGGACAATGAGTCGGTAGCACTAACCATGGACTTTGGCATCATCGATGACTCTCTTGATATCACCGAGAATCTTCTTAGTAGCATTGAGAATCATCTTAGTAGCATCAAATCATCCCTCCTTATGTTGTTGTAGATCATGATGTGTTAATACCCCGACATGTGGGTCGGTGGCACAAAGTTGTCCGTTTAATGCTCAAATCACCTAAAATGAGGTTAATACAACATAAGCCAGAGATAATGATCATAAATACACCTAATTTTATACAAATACTAAATAATTGATGAAACTTTGATACACATTATAATAATGCTTAACAATGCAAAATCATACATGAAAGTGAATATATATGCTAAATAAACCTAGAAAATAGCATGTGAAAAGTGATTAAAATTCAATGCATCAAAACCCACTAAGATTGAATGTTTCTTGTCCTTGAGAAATGCTACTTATGGATTTGTTTGAAAGAGTTAGCAAGAAGACAAATCTTATGAATTTCTATTCTTAATAACCCCACTTATTGGTTCTAAACCGACCCTTACCAACCATTGAGAAAGTAACTACTCTAAATCAATTAGAAATGTTCATCAAAGATGTCCACAATAATATAAATAAAACACTATTAATATGGAGTAATTAACATCATAGTCAATAGGTCACTAACTTGATGCAACATGTGGTTTCCCTATTTACATTGCTCTAATAAATCTGCACAACTATGTTGGTAGTAATTCCCCATATAGATATGGATGAAGAGAAGAATCATATATGTGACCTCCCTTACAGAGAAATGGGTGGAGATGGAATGGGTGGTTGAGAGACAAGAATCTCAAGTAAAATCCAAATTATTTATACTTGAAATAAAACATAATTCACCTACATCATGGATGAAATGAAAATGCATGTCTTTCAATGCCTATTACTATGGTGGCATCTTGAATGCAATGAATATTTCATCCTAATGACAAGTATGGGTCGAAAAATGACTACATATAAGTTGTTCCCACTTTCTCCTTAGGTAAAATTTAAATTGATCTCTAGACATCATTTTCCTCCTTTCCTTATTTCTTTCTCAATGCAATCTTCTTATTATATTTTTTTTCACTCCCTCTTAGTTCATCACAATTCATGATTATACTTGGGCATTGTTTACTATTTTATTTGGAGGAATAGAGATGTACATTATTTCACTCTTTATTACTATGAAAAACTAAATAGATACACACTGCAAATTATGCAAAATTATGCACCAATAAGTTCATTCTATATGAATGTTGTTGTGCAACTAAAATTTATCAACTAAAACAAAATATCATGCACATTTTTATTTTTATTTTTATTTTTTACTTCCACAGGAAAGAAACAAATTAACACACTACCTACCATGTCATGCAATAAATTCAAGAGGAAAACAATTTGGATTAGTTGATTATCTTGTACTGGTGAATGAAAATGAATGGACGGTGGATGAAATCACATGACTACAAGACGATGCATTTCCTAACTATGATATGTCCCTATATTATCAACTTGTGTAATAGGGAGACCTTACAGTTTATTTCTAAAATTCCCATTTAAGTTTTTGGTATTGTTTGGCTGGTTTGGGGTTGATATTCTCATCATACACAAGCCTTGGGTAAACTAAGGGTTTCATTCATACATTATGTCCTTAAGCTAACTGACCCATACAATTCCTCGAGTTGGTGTTGTCTTAGACTTAGCAAGTAAGCTTAAAAGATATTGCATTCAAGCATAATTTTAAGTTCTTTCCAAGGGCATAAAGCACATTCTTTTTACTTATACAATTCAATAATGAAAAATTAACCTCCACAATTACACTACATAGGTTGTGGGTCCTACTAACCTAGAAGTAAATCAATGCTTAGAAAAAAATTAAACATGCAAGAAAAACTAACTAAGATAGAAGGTACTACAAAAGAAATCAGTTTCACCACCCCCTTGAGCTTGAAATTTACCATGCCCTCATAGTAAAAAATAAAACTAAGAGGTGGAAAGATAGCACTAGGTTCTCGGGCTGGTGGTGGGTGGAATGTTTGCAACGACATTTGTGAATCAGATGGATAAAATGCACCGATGAACTCTGGAGGTGTACTGGAATGTCTGGGGGCTAAGTGTACTTGCTAAAGTTCCCCTAGCTCCAATAGTGATCATAGAGTAACTTCTAGTGATAGTCAATGTGCTACATATAAGTATGGGTGTTTTCTTGATTGAACTAGAGAAGACACTTGTTGTTGTAGATGGCCTATTACCAGTGAAGCAAGTACTCTTGAACACTCTACACCTAAGTTAGAGTCACTGACTCTTGTTTCTTCCCTTACAACATCGATGCCACCAACACCATGTGTGATTGGTACCTATTTGTTGTCTATCAATGTGAGTGTCAGTGCCAACCATTGATACCGAAAACCGCGACATGTCGATATATCAACCCATGGATTCTTCTGCATTGATGGTACCGATGGATTTTGATAGTACCAACTACTAGATTTCCTGTGCAGATCACTTTCATCAAATGTTGGATGAGGTTGATCTCGAGTGTCAATGTCAGTGCCAAATAAATTTGGTCTTTTGGGCCAACACTACTAACAGGTGTGTCGATGGTACCGGGCTGAAGTTGTGTAGCCTTTAACCTCTCTATCCTTACCACCTACTACTCTTTTCATTATTACCAAGAATGATGTTAGTGTTACCGAGAAGGTTCTTAGTGGTATCAAGTCTTTATTTATAGTAGCCTCAGAGTCTTTGTTTGGAAATGTTGATACCAAAAACATATGTGTTAGTGATATGAATCGACATTTGTCCTCCTTGAGCATGATTCATCAATACCACTAAGAAGCCTCTCGGTGGTATTGACAAAAACTTCCTATTGGTCTATGATTTTTTCTTGAAAGTGTCATTTCTACCAACCATAAGTATTAGTACTACTGACCTGAATGGCTCAAGCATGGTCTTGAACTGGTAAGGTATTGGTGCCGCCAACCCTCCCATCAGTGGTACCAAACTTTTTCAGAAATCTTATTATTGATTTTGGATGATGGGTCCATGCTACCGACAACATCATCGGTAGTACTGACACAATGAACTCCTACACACCACATAAAACACATCAAGGCACATATTCTATTGGATCATACTAAACAAATAATTATAAAGAAGTACGAATTGTAACAAAAGAGACTGACTAGATAAAAGTAAATCACAAAATCTAAAGTGGGTTGCCTCATGTAAGTGCCCTTGTTTAGTGTCATAGGATCAAAAATCAAACAATTCCTCAAGGAAGGTCAATGAGCTTCAACTTGTTGTCCTTATGGACCACTCCACCACCAAAATAAAGTTTGAGAGGTTGCCAGTTGGTCAACAATATATACTTCATACGTGGAGGAAGTGGCTTCATTTCCCAATCATGAGGACATCACATCAATGGTATAAATTGTGGTGGTGGCGGCCCTAACTCCTCACAATGTCTTGAATAAAAACACGAGGATGCTTTTAGATAAATGGAACAATCCTCTTATAGATGGTAGCACATGAAATCACCCACCAAATTCATGAGGCATACTTCTAAAGGTAGTCGAGGATACTCCTACGTGATGGAAGAAAATACCACTTTTTATTGTTGTTGGTTGTACATCCTCCTCTTGGTCCTCGTGGTACTTCATGGCCTTTTTCAATGATATCTACTTTGTTTGTTCTATAGTGTCCACCTCCCGTATACCTTGATCCACCCTTGTCATGACATGTGCCTTTTTAGACATGGTTTCTCCTAAAGTAGGGATAACTCACTAATAGAATGTTGCCTCACATGACATTGTGCATACTCTATGATTTGTCTTTGATAACCAGGCAACTTTATCTCAAATCGGTAATCCTAGATCCTTAATATTATTCTTCCTCTACCCATATACAAGATCACATTAGTTGTGGATTGGAATGGTCTTCCTAAGAGTAATTCATTACCATAGTCATCATGCATTTCCATGACTACAAAATCTTCAAGAAATATGAATTTGTCCACCTTCACTAGAACATCTTTAAAAATTCATATTGGTTTCACCATTGAACTGTCAATAAGTTGAATTGTCATATTTCTTTTTCTTGATTCTTTGAATCCCAATCTCTTGAATGTGTTTAGTTGCATGAGATTAATGCTTTCCCCTGAATCACTTAATGATTCTCCAAACTCGATCTTTACAATGAGACATGATATGCTGAAGCACCCCAAATCTTGTTTATTCTATGGAAATTTCCTTTTTATTAAAGCACTGACTTGTTCTCACAGTAGATAAAAATATGAACCTACAAGAACATGCCATAGGATGGAATTTTCCAATGGCATCTACAAGCGGTAGGTTGATTTGGAGCTTCCAAAAGTATCCAAGATTTTTTTGCACTATTGATCAACCTTTTTGGCCTTGAAGCTATTGGGAAACGACACATGAGTCACATTTTTATGCTAGTGGGGTGGAATGTAATACTCCTTTTTAGTTTATTTTTGGTTGATACTCTACACTTCTGTGTCTTTGTCTCGAGGTGTAGGGTCCATTGGCTACTCTGGAAGTACTGCATCTTTCATTATCCCAATGTGATATGGTGTCACACTGTATTTTGGAATCACTTGCTTCTCATTGACCAAAACTATACAACTATGAAGAAGCACTTAATCTACTAGTTTTTTATAGGGTGGAAGATCAATGTTTCCTAAAAATCCTTGATGGTTGGGCTTCTTCATGGCTGCTACCTCTGCTACTAGTTGTGAAATTTAATTTTCTATGCTAAAAATTTGAGCCCCTTGGTTTTGTTGGTTCCATTTTTATTGGTGCAAGTAGGACTCATTCAGACTCATGAGTTTGCCAATCATATCTTCTAGACTTTACATCATACTAGGACCTATTTTCTTCTGATGTTACTGTGAAGTGTTGCATTGTTGTTGTTGTGGTTGTTGTGCTTGTGATGAGTCTGATGGGAATTGTTAGGATCCTTCCAAGAGAATTAAGGATCCTTTCCACCATATATAGTCATTGTTACCCATATTGTTTTGCTACCAAAAGTGCAAACATTCCTCCTCCTCATCTCTAGACAAGCTACCATATTTTTTATCAAGTTGCTTTGTGAGTTGTGTCATCTGAGCTTTCAATTCTATTATCTCCCTTGATTCCATTGCACTTTTGATTATTGTTGGTGCTACATGTTCCCTCCAAGACTGATTCGTGGCCATGTTCTTCAAGATCCCATGGAATCTCATCACTATATTGTTGAGGAAGAAACCTACTCTTGCACTATCGTGTGTAGTCCTCTCACCTTTATGCACACCATATAAGAAAGTATTTTCAGTGTAGGCGTGTTAGGTTTTTTGCATCATTGCTAGGGAATCGACAAAACTAGGACTACAAGTGTTGTGATTGACCACTCTAGGCCTTTTTATTTTATTTTTATTTTTTAATTTACAACATAATCCATTGACTCTTTTGTTATATTCCTATTATTGTACATTCTCAATTTAGATACATTCCTTTACAATCTAACTATAGAATACAAAGTTTCTAGTCCACTTTGTGTGGATTGAGAAGAGATCTAGTGTTGGGCATGCAAGTTTGTGACTTCATCTGGGAAGCTTATTCAAACTCCAACACCACAAAAGATCAAGAACATGCGGAAAACATATTGTAGAATGGTGATGATTATGTGGAGGATGTGCTCAAGGAAAAAATAGTTTGGGAGAAGATAAAAATGTCATCATCTACAACTCAACTAGGACCAATCAAGCTCTAGATAGTGAATGTTTGCAGCTACAAAATTGGTTCAAGATTGGTGGAACTAATCAAGTTGTAATCATACCATGGACACATCATGGAGGATCCAATGGTGCATATAAACAACTTTGTAGAGAGACATGACATGCTGAAGCTTGATAGAGTTCTAGACATGGTGCTTTACTTGAAGCTTTTTTCATATTCACTATCAGATAAAGCTAAGGCTTGGTTCCTCATCCTTCCTCCATAGTCTATGAATCATGGGATGAGATGGTTCATACCTTCTATGAGAGATACTTTCCACCGTAGACTGCAAATGGATTGGTGGGAAAGATCTATAATTTCAAGTATCATGCTGAAGAATCATATGCAAAAGCATGAGAAAGATTTTGAAACATGCTCAGGAAAGTCCCTCGCCATGTGATTGATAAGATTTAACTTCCCATCTCCTATACATAGACAACTTCTCCATTCAAATCTAAGAAACTACTGAGGCCCACCACTTCCCAACGTCCTACTTCCACTCGAGTCCAACCAAATGAAAATGGAAACCAACGAACTGTTACTTCCTCACCTTACAATGTAGAGACATGATAAACATTCACCTCTCTCCTGACTCCACCCTCATACCCCTCTTTTTGTACTCTACCATGTTTGGGCGGGAGTAGTGGCCTCTGTAAAACAAATTTCCCGCTCGCATTGCTAAAAAAGTTATCAAACATTATCAGTTCCTCATTCAAAAAGGATAATTCACAAAAGAATGTGTCAGTTACAATTAATCCAGCATAGATAATAGATATTATCAATTCGGCATTTAAAACTAAACATCTATAATCTATCTACTAATTAATTAAAAAATGTGTCAGTTAGTATAAATCCCATGTCCATCGTTCACTACCCTCACTACCCCCACAAAAATCATAGCCCACCCATTCAATCCCCCCATTCAACGTATCACTTCTTTTATAGAAAACCATCCATGAGAAAGTTGTCCACTCGCCATGCACCACTTCCTCCATAGAAAATCATTCATGAGAAAGTTGTTTCCTCCAAAAGGCTTCTTATCCCGTTAGGTAGAGAAGATGAAGTCCGGGCCTTCTCAACACCAGGCTTCAAGGGTTGATCACATCATCTAAAATTGTTGTTGGTGAGTCAACACAAAACTCCAACCAACAAGCTTGTGCACCCATCATCCTATTATTCCATCTGAGAAGTGTGTTGCTAGAGCTTTACTTTGCTATTGTTATCGGCCAGGACAACTCCAAGCATCTTTAACACCAAGATTCAAGGGTTGAGCATTGTATGGATGTCGTTGATGTTGTTCAAATCACAGATTTTGACTTTTGAAACAGTCCCAAGATAAAATAAGGTGATTTATATTTGTTTTGATGTTTAACATTCAAAGAATTAAAACCATCACTTACCTCTTGTCCACCCATTCTATTCATCCATCCAAGAAGTATGTTCCTAGAGCTTTGCTTTGGTGTTGTTGTCTGCTAGACCTCTACATGTGTCACTCCAATGGCAAGTTCAGGTACTCCTCAAACAAGAAAATTATAGGTTAGTTTTATACAAATTAAAATATTAAATATTGTTTCTCTCACACTCTTAACACCTAATGCAGGAAGCTAATAAACTAAACATCTCAATTCTATCTCATTGCCAAACATCAGTTTTATACAAATTAAAATATTAAATATTATTTCTCTCACACTCTTAACACCTAATGTAGGAAGCTAATTAGCTAAACCTCTCAATTCTATCTCACTGCCAAACATCAAAAGACTGTGTAGGAAGACAATTACTTAAAAATTAGTCCAACAAACCTCCAAGTAAGTCATTAAATTTTGGCATGCATCATCAGTTATAAGTTGTATGAAATATTTTAATCGTAGAACATAAAAAAATAGATTTATGATGCTCAGTTGGCATTATTTTAATATGCACAATAAATATCATTTCTCTCACACACTTAACACCTAATGCAAGAAGCTAATAAGCTAAACCTCTCAATTCTATCTCACTGCCAAACATCAAAAGACTGTGTAGGAAGACAATTACTCAAAAGTCAGATACACAAATTCCAACAAACCTCCAAGTAAGTCATGAAATTTTGGCATGCATCAGTTATAAGTTGTATGAAATATTTTAATTGTAGAACATAAGAAAATAGATTTATGATGCTCAGTTGGTATTATTTTAATATGTGTAAGATGCATTTAATATCCCTATTTGTTAAGCAGTAAAACCCAATCAACCTGTTGCAAGAAAGTATAATATAATTCAACTATATCGGGGAATGCACGGTACATATTTTTTGACCTTTTGAAACAAAATATTTTTTATCTTCAAAGTGTTCCCTATCACATGTTTAAATCTGACATGAGTATTCAAAGTATGCAGTCACCTAAGTATCAGAGTCTAATCATCATTGAGACTTTATTTAGCAGCAGTTATAACATGCCAATCATGCATTACATTTTTTAATACACTTTAATAATTAGGTTTGAACCCCAAATATTATAAAGGATTCATCAAGTGCAACCCAAAAATGATTTCCAGTGCTTGAAAAGATCCCACACATGCTAAGAAGAACATGGAATAGAAACATAATCTACAAACATATGTTCATAGGGATTTTAGATGAAGATAGACTTGCAAACCATGGCATGGGTCTAGAAAAAAATCAATTTACTATATATGGTCTATGTTAGAGAAACCCGAATTTTAATGCATCAAATATTATAAAGGATGGGTCAAGTGCAACCGAAAAATGATTTCTAAACCCAAAACAATTTCCAGAACTTGAAGAGATCCCACACATGCTAAGAAGAACATGGAATAGAAGCATAATCTAAATACACATGTTCGTAGGGATTTTAGATGAAGATAGAATGGATTAGAACCATGGCATAAGCATTTGAATAAATTGGCCTAATCTAATGAACCTAAGTTGACCTAGACTACACATTCTAAGAAGAACATGGAATAGAAGCATAACTATAGGCACACGTTCATAGGGACTTTAGATATGTAGAGTGGACCACAATCAAGCAACTGGTATTAGAACAACACATTTATATGTAATAGTATACATGGAAATACACAAAAAAGACACCCCATTGTTCATTCAAGCATCTGGTAGTATCTAATATACAAGATACCCCATTATTCATTTAAGCATCTGATAATATCTAATATATGCATGTAGATCTGATACACAGTCTATAAGGGATGCATTTAATATTCCACTAACATCCTTTTTGAATTGAAATGACTATAATATTCATTCCAGAAAGAAATTAATATAAAATAGTAACGACTAGATCAAATAAGTAGTTGATGATATAGCAAATTCAAAATACCAATAAACCAAATTAGCCAGATAAGTTGGTTGAAATAGGACTTATCTTTCTTTGCAAAAAATCAGAGAATTCACCATTCTTGAAGAATCAACCTGTTGCAAGAAAGTATAATATAATTCTCATAAATTGGGGAATGCATGGTACATATTTTTAGTCCTTTTAAAACAAAATATTTTTTATCTTCAAAGTGTTCACTATCACATGTTTAAATCTAACATGAGTATTCAAAGTATGCAGTCACCTAAGTACCAAAGTCTAATCATCATTGAGACTTTATTTAGCAGCAGTTATAACATGTCAATCATGCATTAAATTTTTTAATACACTTTAATAATTAGGTTTGAACACCAAATTTCATAAGTCCATATAGCAAACTCAAAGCAAGAAAATTATCCAGATAAGAAGATATATAATTTTGGCAAAGATTTAGTTGAATCTAGACTTATCTTTATGAGCAAACTCATATTGACTTCCATCTTATAAATTCTTAAACACTTTATATTCAGATGAAAATACAAATAAGTTGTATAATATGATAAGATACAATTAATTCTCAGATATTATTGAAATGTTTTTCTCTCTTTGGCTAGATTGCCGATCAATCTGTCCAACTCCATCCATCCTATCTAACCTCCTACTCCTTTTTCTCTTTCTCAACTTCAATTATATTTTTTTCTCATGGTTATCCTTCCACTCCTTTCTTTCTAATAAATCTAGTCTTATAGTGAAAAAATAAATTCATTACAGAGATATGTCGAGCTATACTAATGTAAAAGGTTTTCTTTCTCAAACAGTTTATGAACATACTCAAAGTGTCATTAATATACATGAAAACCAATTACTTAATTCAATTGAAACCCACTCAAACACTCATATCTCACCTTTAATAAATATCTATGTATTGATAAATAATCATATAACCAAGTAGAAAATAAAAGTCTTAAAAGCAAATACAACATAGTTGATGATATAGAAAACACAAAGCAACCAATTTATCCAAATATTCCAATATCATCTATACAAATAAAATAAAATTGGTAACCAAGTAGCAAGTAAAAGTCCTAAAAGAAAATACAATAGAGTTGAATCAGAAAAAAATTTCATAAGGCCATATAGCAAACTCAAAGTAAGCAAATTATCTAGATAAGAAGATACATAATTTTGGCAAAGATTTAGTTGAATCTAGACTTATCTTTATGTGCAAATTCATATTGACTTCCAACTTCTACCCTCCCGCCTCCCTCTTCCATTTGCCTCTCCCATTTGAAATCCTCAAAGAAGTTCTGAGACCTATCACACATTTATGTGTAAGAAAAGATAAGACTATAAATCTAACATATAATAATAGCAAATGCAACTACCAATAACGTGGCCATCATATTCTTGCAATCACATAGCGCATATTGGAAAAAATATTATGCCAAAGAACCAAAATTACTTATACCTTCATGAAATCTGGCTTTCTCTTTTGACTTTGCCCAAGTTTTCCAAATGGTATATCAGGTCGCATCTGAGGTATAGTTGAAACAAGAATAGCAACTGCCTCTACCATAGCATTTTCTTTCTGCACATGAACATACACAATAAAAGTAAAGAGTTGAATCTAGACTTACCTTTATGTGCAAAGATTTAGTTGAATCTAGACTTACCTTTATGTGCAAATTCATATTGACTTCCAACTTCTAACCTCCCGCCTCCCTCTCCCGTTTGAAATCCTCAAACAATTTTTGAGACCTATCACACATTTATGTGTAAGAAAAGATAAGACTATAAATTTGAAATATAATAACAGTAAATGCAACTACCAATAATGTGGCCATCATATACTTGAAATCACATAGCGCACATTGGGAAAAATATTATGCCACAGAACCAAAATTACTTATACCTTTATGAAATCTGGCTTTCTCTTGTGACTTTGCCCAAGTTTTCCAGATGGTATATCGGGTCGCATCTGAGGCATAGTTGAAACAAGAAGAACAACTGCCTCTACCAGACCATTTTCTATCTGCATATGAACATACACAATAAAGGTAAAGAGTTGAATCTAGACTTACCTTTATGTGCAAATATTTAATTGAATCTAGACTTACCTTTATGTGAAAATTCATATTGACTTCCAGCTTCTACCCTCCCGCCTCCCTCTCCCATTTGAATATCATGACCCGCCCATGAAATCTGGCAACTGACTGCAATATGAAACAAATTTCATGATGCCATATTAGCATTGAAGTCAGACCTAATATAATGTGAATGTTACTTTATTAGTCATATAAACAAAGAACCAACCTGATTTGGTCTATCAAGAATCGATCAACAACCAATAGGCAGTTATACATGAGGGTGGGGGCTACTTGCATCAAGAAATAGGTCATAGTTATAGAACTCAATTAGTAACCAACATACAAATTAGAATTTAGCATTCTAGGTATAACAACGATAAAAAAAAAGTGAGATAATGGAAGAACATACCCTTATGTACCTCAATCTCACTAGAGACTATCATGCACTGCAACATGTTTCTTGATTTTTCATATTGACTTCCAGCTTCTACCCTCCTACCTCCCTCTCCCATTTGAATAACATGACCCACCCATGAAATCTGGTAACTGACTACATTATGAAACAAATTTCATAAGGCCACAAATGCTTTCATAACACATCCCAAGTATAACATATTTTCACATACATATATTTCTATTCATCCTTGCATAATATAGGCTATGTATAACATGAATCATAAAGGTCAAACAAGACATGTTTTCACCTAGATCATTCATTTTTTCACAAATCAGACCTACCTATATTTCTATTCATCCTTGCATAATATAGGCTATGTATAACATGAATCATAAAGGTCAAACAAGACATGTTTTCACCTAGATCAGCCATTTTTTCACAAATCAGACCTACAAATGATATATAAATTGATTTGACATACATAACAAAAACACAGATGCTTGCATAATACATCCCAAGTATAACATATTTGCACAAACATATATTTCTATTCATCCTTGCATATTATTGTCTATGTATAACATGAATCATAAAGGTATGAATGGTTATGGAAGAATAGACCCTTACAAACCTCAATCTTACAAGAGACTAACATACACTGCAATTCGCTATTGACACCATTTTGTAAGCTAGGTATAAAAAGGATTGGAAAAATGTTAGATAATAGAAGAACATACCCTTATGTACCTCAATCTCACAAGAATCTAGCATGCACTGCAATCCAATATTTTCATGTGTAATCAGTATGGAAGTAGAGAGCCAAACACCTATTAATAATTGACATAATAGAGACATAGAATAATATTTTTAATATCTTTGAATGTTGTTCTATGCTTAATCAACCAAGCATAGACAAATATTTCTAATCAACCTTGCATATGGCTAAGTATAACGTATAGCATGGACTCAAATCCATATTAGCATTGAAGTCAGACCTAATATAATGTGCATGTTACTTTATTTGTCATACAAACAAAGAACCTACATGATTTGGTCTATCAATAATCAATCAACAACCAACGAGTGGTTATAAATGAAGGGGGGGCCCTACTTGCATCAAGAAATAGGTCATAGTTATACAACTCAATTAGTAACCAAGATACAAATTAAAAGCCTCTAAAGGACACGCTAATCACATGCAAACACTATCCATGTTATTTATAAAGAATTTAACATTCTAGGTATAACAACGATAAAAAAAATGTTAGATAATAGAATAACATACACTTATGTACCTCAATCCAGAACTAGATACAACATAGAGGACATAATATTAATACAATTTTGTAAACCATACCTCATTTGGTCTATCAGTAAAGAACCACCCATGAAATCTGACAACTTATTGCAATCAGAAACAAATTTCATAAGGCCATATTAGCATTGAAGTCAGACCTAATATAATGTGCATTTTACTTTATTTTTCATATAAACAAAGAACCAACCTGATTTCTTCTATCAGTTGGAACTTAAAAAGAATCACCAGCATAGTTTACAACTCACAATAATGTATTATTTTTTAGAAGTTTATTACCATTTTGCATAGAAAACATAGTGAAATTAGGGCAACTTTAGAACACAGTTATCAAAGTCTTGTTTAGTTCCTTGAGGCCTTAGTAAACTTACACATATTTTTATATAATAATATTAGAAATTAGATTGTATATGAGGCTATCTACTACTGAAAAGGTGTAATTTTTAAATGATTTTCTGATGGTGGTATCTACCCATGTGTAAGATTTAGAATAACCAAACTCGACTGAGATGAAATGTGTAAGATTTAGAATAACCAAAATCGACTGAGATGAAATGTGTAAGATTTAGAATAATCAAACTCAACTGATATTGAGAGTAAAAGGATATAAAATATGATCATAGTAACTTTCAGGAAAAATACAACTTTTTGTACTTCCTCTTGCTTCCTACAGTGAAATAGAAATGTTTGAAATTTAGAATAGGAAGTGAACATTGCCTAACGTTCAATCGGAGTTGCACCTAGCTTGCCATGGTTGAGTATGTTGTTCAAAGTAAATTTCATATGGATTTGTCTATGCCTTCCTATCACCATTGTGCATATGCCAGAAGTTCAATATTATTAAGCGGTAAAGTGATACAATAAAACTATTCGAACAAACAAATCTAAGTCTATAAACATGTGTGATTATATAAAAGACGAATCTCAATTATTTAAAGTGTAAAAACCTCAACACCTATAAAAAACGTGACATTCTAGAGCAATGTTTTTAAACGTGACATTCTAGTGATCACTAAATCGAGTATATCTGGGATGCGGGGGCACATGCAGAAGTATATGCAATTTTAGATTTTTTTTAATTTATTAATTATTGTATCTGTGTATATGTATATTAATCATGAATTTAAATAATTAATATGTATAATTGCGTATATAAATAGAATAGTTACAAGAATAATGGATGCAATCATGCAAATATGAAATCATCACAACTTAGATAAATACAAACATGCACTATGATCCAAATCTAAACAAACATAGATGAATGTAAATGTGAAAAAGAAGAAATGAAAATATGTCTATCTAAAAATCATGGATTGATTGACCTTTTATGCGGCTGTGCGGCCGACCATGCGGCCTGGTCTACTTTTAGGAGGGATTCCAGTATGCGGTTCGGTAGGAGGTCTAAACCTTATATGCAGCCGCATAGTCTGCTTTTTAAAACCATGTTCTAGAGTCACGTATTCTATGTGATTCTGCACCCCAGGGATATGGATTGTACCTAAGAAGCACATAAATGAACACGGTCATGAATATGGACACTGACAGGAATACGGGACACGACAATTTTAAAAAATATAGGACCATGAAAATCACAAGTGTGTGTATCTTATACTAAAGACATATGAGGCCTGAGTATCTAACTCACTGAACCATTCACCAGAAACTACTACTAACTGAAATGAAATCACCTAGGACTTGAGGAAGAGTATATTAATTGTTAATTAACTAAGAGAAAATACTTAAACCTAAATTATGATGGTTGTGATCAATAATTGATGGATTATAGGACTTCTGGTTTAACCATGACATACACCTTATTGAAATATCTTTAACTATTAATTGTTCACACTTTACTCTAGAGGAAAGACCTGTAGCAAGCATCACTTGCTTCTAAAACATAATGCACTACTTAAAATAAGAAAAAGTCACTCCCATTATAGTTTAGGACTTAGTTCAGATGCATGATCTAAATCTCTATGTTATTCTTTCATAACGACAAACATTCTCCCAAAGTGTGGTATAAGGTATGTGAATCTAAGATTTGTCCGACTTGTAATCCCTCTCCTGAAGCAATTAGTGGTCTATGACTTTGATTATGGTGATCAAGCATAAACAAATCAACAAAGATATCATAGATTCACGTCCATAACAAAGGAAATAAATTACTAACCCATAGGATTCAAATACAATGAAATTTTAGGCTACTCCCAAGTCCTAAGGAATAAATGGGTTTAGCCCATATGACTGTCATCATCGTACAACAAGATGAAGAAAAGGAAAATAGGATAAACAATTGGAAATTAATATAAAAACCACCAAAGTTGTTGTCTGGGATATCCCCTCAGATGAACACCCATGTCTGCAGGTTTCCGACTACAAATCCATCCTCCATGTACCTAGAGAGTCCAATCAGTGGCTATCTCCTTTGTCTCCCCCTCTGTGACAGAGTGAGTTTTTCCAAAAACCTCATTTATTTTTTCTCTAAGTATGTTCACTAATAGCCTTAAATTATTTGGTATTAATTACTTAATCGTTTGGACCTCAATGTCAAAATATGATGATTAATTTGAAAAATATCCACTATGTGACACTTCAACGAAGCTAATTAATTAATTTTTCCAAAGTATTACATTAAAGGGTATAACTTCAGCATATGGCCACTAAACGTTTTCTACAATTTCTACACACCTTCATGAAATTATGATTAAAATTTGAGCCCAATTGGACACTACTACAATTTTCTAGGATTTCTTGAAGTTTTTATACAAAAAATGATTTATTTGACCTTTCAACCCATCTTATCCACATCAAAAATCTGCGGGGGACAAATCCCAACCCACAGATCAGGCACCCACATATAGGGGGCCTGATCGAGTGCTCAATACTTCATCTTCTACCTCCCGACCTTTGTGGGAGGACGTGGAGGATAGCAAGCGACTCAAGTCGCCAACTTGGACACAATCATGAGATTTTGTTCGCGTAGATAGCTTCATCCGTCAAAATCACACACAATGAACCCTATCTTCACCTAACTTCATGTGTTGTTGCACCAACTCAACAACCTGTGCATGGCTTGCTCTCATTCCAGTGGCGGACAACAAACCCCAAAACCCAATATAGCCCTAAACCTACCCCGAGGTTCTATATAAGACCTCCAAAGGGTCACTGCCAACCCCCTTTACCTTAACCCCATACTCTCGAGCCTGCTCGTGACCTTACGACCCCCAATTGGCCTTTGTGGTCTGTTGCTTGACCTGTGGTTCCACCGCACTGCCCATCTTGGGCATTCCTTCTCCTCATCTTGTTCCTCCAAATAGCCACCTCCTATCACACTATGAAGACACGATGATCTTGGGTGGCACCCTCACTAATGGATCCAAATCCCCCAGCCCACAAACCATCTTGGCACTGGTGAGCTTCTCTGATGTGGGTTCCTGACTTTGTGCGAGGGTAAAAGCTAGAGAGGAAGCCTTGATCGCTGTTCTAGGGAGGAGAACTGGGTCCAAGACCCAGCCAACCCAGACATTGAACCAACCCAAGATTAGCGAGCCACACCTCCTCTTAGGATCAATCGTGATCATCCATCAAGCAACAATGTTCCAAGATTTTCCACCATTAAGGTAGTTCCGACCATCTCTCATGAACAATCGATTAAATACCCATATCTTATTTAAATAATTAAAAATCCATCATAACTCCAAAAATATTGATATTATATATCCTTTTCATCAGAAAACGATAAGGAACAAAATAAAAATACTTTTAGATCATGAATCTATTTCCTTTTTTCAAAATTACTAGCCTAAAGCATAATGATTATACTTATGTAAATTAATTATGTAATAATGTTTGTTAATTTATGTAACCTGATTATTTATGCAACCTAACCCTAGTGGAGTCCTTATATCTCACATAGCTTGAAACCCTAGCCAAATAGGTATAGTGACTAAATATTTATGGAAAAACCTAAATTCTAATTTATTTCTCTACATATGTATAGTTTATGCAATTATATGATAAAAACTAAATTCCGTCATGACCCCTTATGATCATGACCGACCTTGAAACCCTAGATCCAACTCTGATCCCTTTGATCATGTGAACCCGAAAGGGAAACCCTTAATGATCTAAACCATGGTAGAAATCCTATTTGTGGATGTTTCCTTTTTGTATAATGAGTGGTACCATTAAAATTGATGAACCTTAATTTCCATATCTGATCTTGTGACTCCAAAATAAGATAAAAGTCATGGACAATCCCTGATTTAATAATGAGAAGACAAAAGTAATCATAATTAAAGAACAAACCTTAGTCATGGGTCATATGGACCAATAATAACATTATACCCTTGATTTCCTTTCCGGTTGATTTGCTCTTTTATTCTAGACTTATGGAATCCAGATCTGAGATTCAAGATATGTGCATATAAGTACAAGACTAGTTTTTGTTGGATGATAATTATGAGCAATTGCTTGAATGTATTTGAATATCTTATTGGATGTACATTTATATGTATTGTCATTTCTGCCTTGTACACTAGGAACACCAAGGAAAGAAAATGGAATATAGCTATTGATGATTCATTAATCTCCCTATAGAGAGGGATAGTATTGATGTTGACTGAAACCTCCCTAATGGTACAGGGTACGCGGGGAGATCCCTAATGCTACAAGGTACGTGGGAATAGGGCCCAATAATATATATTTGTGCTAAGTCTACCATAGTAATACATATCCATTGAAATATGATTAATAACTTGGGTTTACCTAATTTTCCACCTTAAATAATATTTTCTTTTTCTTTATTCTTTTCAAGTATTTTAAATATGCTAGCATAGTATAGTATTTTGCAACCATGTACCAACATTATGTTGATGTTTTTGTTTCTCATATTTTCAAGGTACAAGGAATAAATAATGCATCTTAAAGTACCATAAGCTACTAAATAATTGGGCATGGAGAATAGCTAGCTAGATTGCTATTTATAATATCTTTTTCAGCTAGATAGTTATTCATTCTTCTAGATGATGTATAGGATGTTCTATATCCTATGTACTTTCATTCCATAGAACTATTTTCTTACTTTTCCCTGAATAATATGTATGACTTTTATCCTCAATAAATGTTGTTTTGTGTGGCTATTTAATTATGCTTGTGAACAAAAAATTGGCTCCTCTTCATTAATTAGATGACTACCACAATCTCTTATATTTTCCCTTTTGACATCTTTAGATATGAGTACACACATATCTGGGAATGTCATTAAAGAAAGCATACATAAATTGGGGCCATCACAGTTGGTATCAAAGCCAATGTTCACACATCATGGTCACATGAACTTTATTCACCCTATTGTGAGTCTAGGGTAGTTCTTGAGTTAGGGATATGAAGGGTGGAGGTGTCTAGGATACCATCTACCATGGGTCTGGCTAAAGTCTGCTAGCCACTTAGCTTGGCAATCACAAGGCTACCTATATGGTAGTATAAGTATACCTGGCCAATACCCTAACTTTCCCCTACTTTTGGGCATACCTTAATTAAGTACCCCTCGCCCCTATAGATATTCCCTCTCACCCCTTCTATAGAAAAGTTCCCCCTCATCTTTATTTTATACATATCTTTCACTCTCATCTCTATCATATAAGGATAGGAAAAGAGTCACTCTATTTAGAAGTCCTAAGGACCGACTAATAAGGATTTTAGGTTATCCTACACAAATCATGACATAATGATCACTAATAAAAAATAAATAAAAATAATGAAATACAATCTAAGAAAGAAAAAAAATTATGATATATCTAATATATTCCACCTAATTTCAAGATGCCTGCGAAGACCCGTAAATCCAAGGCCTCTGAAGAGTCATCCTCTAAGAAGAGGAAAGAACCTGAACCTCATGAGGAACTTGATTATGAGAAAATGGCCAGGGATAGGTGGGAAGAATAGAAGAAAGTCCTACTAAACTTCATGGAAACCCTTACCCTAAAAGGAACCCCTGAACCCAGCTCATCTAGGAAGAAGGAGGTGATAGTGTTAGATTTCATCAAACTCAATCCTGATACCTTTTAGGGGAAGGACTAGCCTGAGGTCATGGATAAGGCTACCTAGATTTTGTCTATGGAGAGCGCCTTCCGTACCCTAGAAGTACCTAATGAAAAGAAGGTCAAATTCACCACCCATCTGCTTAAGGGAGGGGAAAAAATCTGGTGGGAAAACTATGGTGGGAATAGGGGAGAAGAAGTGCACAATATGGGATGGGAAGCCTTAAAAAACCTCTTGACTGACCATTTTATGCCTATAGATGAGAGGAAGAGGAAGGAGAGGATGCATATTGAACTTAAGTAGGGCAGTCTCTCAGTGGCAGACTACACCCAGAAGTTTAGGCTTCTAGAGTGTTATGCACCTATTAAGACTAAAGATCACCTCATGGAGCACTATGTCAAATGCCTAGCCACCCATTTGAAAAACCTAGTCATTGCCTCCCATCCCAGAAACATAGATGAAGCCCAAAACATGGCCCTTAAGAAGGAAAGGGAGTAGGGTTTGCAAAAGCCTTCTAGTATGGGATACCTAGGGTTAACCACCACCAAGGAGGATAAGTCTAGAAAGTTCCACCTTGGCCATAACAACAAGGGATCAGGAAAAGGAGGAGGTTAAGGTAAGGGAGGATAGAAAAGCCACCATAACCAGCAAAGGATGACTCATCCCAAGTGCAAGACTTTTGGGTGTTTCCATGGTGGGGTATGCCACTATACCACACCGGTATGCTATAACTGTAAGAAGGAGGGCCATTTCATTGCCTAGTGCCCAACTCCCTCCATCTTTGTCAAACCTGTAGTAGGTGTTCCACCCCCTCAGGGACACTGTAACATCGGTGTTCGCAGTGATGACAGAGGAAGAAAAGGCAAATCCCAACTAGCTCATTGAAGGTAACCAAAAAACTTTTCATATATCAAATATTTATTCAAATGCCTTTGAATTAATATAATTAACATGTGTAGGCAATGTATTCTTGAATGGTCATCCTATCAAAGCTTTATTCGATTATGGATCAATAAAAACATTCATTTCTCAAAATTTGTCAACTATGTTACACTTGCATATAAGGGACTTGAGATATATTCTTGATGTATCGACTCCTAGTGGAAAAATACTTACTACATTATAGAGAACTGATATCCTACCTCTAAAATTCGAAAATCATGATATTCCCTTCGAATTCATCCTCTTAACTATGGAAGACTTCGATATTATACTTTGTATGGATTTTCTATACAAGTATCATGCTCAAATTGACTGTAGAAACAAAATGATAGTCCTCTCTCAGCCTCATTCTTGTCCTGTGGTGATCCCTAGGGGAAGAAAATTCTATACCAATATTGTAATTTCCTCTCTTAAAGTTAAAAAGCTCATTTCTAAAGGATGTAAAGTCTTCCTCACATTAGTCTCAGAGACCAGTCCTAGTAGTGGGCCTGTAGAAAGACTGGAGGTGGTACGTGACTTTCTTGACGTTTTTTCGATGGAGCTTCCTGGGTTGCCTCCAAATAGAGACATTGAATTCTCCATAGACCTTCTTCCTGGAACCACTTCGATTTCTAGGGTGTCGTATAGGATGGCTCCTACTAAGCTTATGGATTTGAAGAAATAGCTACAAGAACTTCTCGATAGAGGTTTTACACGTCCTAGTATTTCCCCTTGGGGTGCGCCTGTTCTCTTTGTCAAAAAGAAAAGATGGTTCTATGCATATGGGTATTGACTACCGCATGTTGAACAAAGCCACTATTAAAAACAAGTATCCCCTCCCTCGCATTGATGACCTCTTTGATCAGCTTTGCACTACCAAAGTTTTCTCCAAAATGATCTTCGTTATGGCTACCATCAACTTAAAGTTAAGGATTCTGATATTTCAAAAACTTCCTTTCAAACTCGTTATGGGCACTACAATTTTCTAGTGTAGCCATTCCGGTTGACCAACACACTTGGAATATTTAGGAATCTAATGAATAAAGTCTTCGAACCTTATGTTGATGAGTTTGTGGTTGTCTTTATTGATGATATTCTGATCTTTTTTGACTCCATGGAGAAGCATCGTGAGCATCTGAAGGCAGTTCTTGAGATCCTTTGAGCTTAGAAGTTTTAATGCAAGCTCTTTAAATGTGAATTCTGGATGGATAAAGTCATGTTTCTTGGCCATGTCATTTTTGGGGGTAATATATCTATTGATCCCGCCAAAGTATCTGCTGTACTTGATTGTCAACCTCCTCTAAATCCTTATGAAATCAGAAGCTTCTTGGGTTTAGCTGGATATTATCATCGTTTCATTCCTAATTTCTCCAAAGTCAAACTACCTATGACTAAGCTTACTCATAAGGACGCACACTTCATATTGTTAGCTGCTTGCGAATTTGGTTTCTAAGAATTAAAACAAAAGTTGACGTCGGCTCCTGTTCTAGTCCTACCTTCTAGCAATGAAGGGTTTGTAATCTTCACTGATGCTTCAAGAAATGGGTTAGGATGTGTCCTACAATAGTGAAGAAAAGTGGTTGCCTTTGCATCCAGACATTTAAAACCCAATGAACTTAATTATCCCACACATGATTTGGAACTAGCTACAATCATTCATGCTCTTAAATTATGGAGACACTACTTGTACGGGGCGACATTCGATATCTTCACTAACTACAAAATCCTAAAGTACATCTTGACTCAGAAGGATCTGAACCTGTGTCAACGTCGATGGATCAAATACCTGAAGGACTACAATTTTACTTTTGTCTACCATCTAGGTAAAGCTAATGTAGTCATTGATGCTTTTTGTAGAAAAAGGGTAGTATGTACATCTTTGTCTCTTCCTGAGTGGAGGAATATGAAGGATCTTGTGGGCTAGAAGACATAGTTTCTGTCTGATCTTGTCCATGTCAAAAACATTTCTATCATGTTTGACCTGCATTTTGAACTTCTTGAGGCATAGAAGGCCAGTCCTGCTCTTAATGAGCTCTTCTCTCTCCTGTCAAAACCTCAAACACATCTATCTGTGGGTCTTGATGGTGGTCTTTGATATAAGAATCGTATATGGGTTCCCAAGCAGTCAGTTGTGAAGATGAATATTCTTAGTGAGGCGCATGGGTCAAAGTACACAGTTCATACCGGTACAACTAAGATGTACAAGGACCTACAATGTCAATTCTGCTGGAGGGGCATAATATTGCTGAATTTGTATCCAGATGTCTGACATGCCATAGAATTAAGGAAGAACACCAGGGGACAGGTGGTCTACTACAACCCTTGGGAATCCCATAATGGAAATGAGAACACATCACCATGGAGTTTGTGGTAGGATTTCCCAGGACCAGAAAGGGGTACGACATTGTATGGGTTATAGTGGACCGTCTCACCAAGTCAGCTCACTTCCTCCCTGTGAAGACTACATAAAATATTTTTGAACTGACCGACCTCTATGTATGGGAGATAGTACGAATGCATGAAGTTCTGGCATCCATTATCTTAGATAGGGATCTGAAGTTCACCTCAAAGTTGTGGAAATAGGTTTCAGAAGAACTAGGCACCAAACTGAACTTTAGTACTGCCTACCATCCACAGACAGACGGGCAGTCAGAGCGCACAGTACAAATTCTGGAGGATCTTCTGTGAGCTTGTATTCTTAATTGGGAAGGCTCGTGGGACCACTATTTTCCTTTGGCTGAGTTTGCATATAATAATAGCTATCAGGAAAGTAATGGGATGTCTCCCTATGAAGGTTTCTATGGCTGACCGTGCCGATCCCCGCGACACTGGGATGACGTCGAGGAACACACCTTGATGAAATCGGAGGAGATGAAGTTGTATACAAACAAAGTTGCACTGATCAAGCAGAGGATGAAGTGGGCACAAGATACACAGAAATCTTATGCAGATGCTCACCTACATGAATGTCAGTTCAAGGAAGGTGATCACATCTTTTTGAAGATCCAACCTATTCGAGATTTAGCCAAGAACAACAGGAAGCTCAATCCTCTCTATGTGGGACCCTTTGAGATCCTAGAAAGGTTTGGTGAATGTGCTTATCATTTTGCTTTGTGACCTCAGTATAGTTCCATGCATAATGTCTTTCATGTATCAAATATGAAGCCCTATGTCAAAGACCCAGTCACATTCTGAATCATGATCCTCTACAATGGAAAGATGATCTATCTTATGCTGAATCCCCAATCACCAATTTTGATTTCAAGACAAAGGAGCTTCACAGTAATCAGAACATAGCTATGGTGAAAGTTCTCTAGAGCCACCATGATTGGATCGATGCCACCTAGGAACTCAAGTTTGAGATCGAGTAGAGATATCCACATCTCTTCCATGTTGTTTGAATTTGAGGACAAAATTTTTAAAAAGAAGGGAAGAATGTGACAGTGATTTTCCCAAAAACCTCATTTATTTTTTATCCAAGTATGTTCACTAATAGCCTTAAATTATTTGGTCTTAATTACTTAATATTTTGGACCTCAATGTCAAAATATGATGAATAATTGGAAAATTATGCATTGTGTGTCACTTCAACTAAGCTAATTAACTACTTTAACCAAAGTATTACATTAAAGGGTATAACTTTACCATATGGCCACCAAACATTTTCGAAAAATTCTACATACCTTCATGAACTTATGGTTAAAATTTGAGCCCATCAGACATTCCTAAAATTTTCTAGGATTTCTTGAAGTTTTTAGGAAAAAATTGATTTATTTAACCTTTCAACCCATATTATCCACATCAGCGATCCGTAGGGAAAAATCCCAACCCTTGGATCAGGCACCCACATATAGGGGGCCTGATCGAGTGGTCAGGACTTCATCCTCTACCTCTTGACCCTTGTAGAAAGATGTGGAGTATAGAAAGCATCTCAAGCCACAAACTTTGACACAATCATGAGATTCCATTCGTGTAGATAACTTCATCCTTCAAAATCATACACAACGAACCCAATCTTCACCCGACTTCACGTGTCATTGTGACAACTCAACAACCCGATCCTGGCTTGCTCTCACTCCAGCGGCAGCCAACAAACCCAAAAACCCAATCTAGCCCTAAACCTACCCTGATGTTCTATATAAGACCTCCACAGGGTCATAGCCACCCCCTTTACCTTAATCCCATACTCTCGAGCCTACTCATGACCTTACTGCTCCCAATGGGCCTTTGTGGTTTATTTCTTGACCTATAGTGCCGCCGCACTGCCCATCTTGGGCGTTCCTTCTCCTCGTCTTCTTCCTCCAAATAGCCACCTACTGTCACACCATGAAGATGTGGTAATCTTGGGCGGCACCCTCACTGACGGATCCAATGCCCACAACCCCCAAGCCGTCTTGGCACTGACGAGCTGCTCCGCTGCGGGTTTTTGACCCCGGGTGAGGGTCAGAGCTAGAGAGGAAGCCTTGACCGCCAGTCCAGGGAGGAGAACCGTTTCTAAGACCTAGCCAACCCAGGGATCGAACCGACCCGAGATCAATGTTGTACGCCATTGTACACACAATAATCACTAGGAAAAGTCCTAGAGTTTAACCTTCTAACCCAGTTGTCAACTTGTTACAAACAACAAGTCAACTTAGTGTAGATAGGTATCGATCCAAGGGACAATGTAAAAGAAAAGTTGAGATCTGAATCTGATCGCAAGAACAAGAATTAAATTCCAATTTGAGAGAGTTGTTAATACTAAGAAAAAAAATAAAAATGCTAAAATAAAGTTCAATAAATCAAGAAATAAAGATTTAGGGGTCTACAAGATCACAACAAAAACCACGTTCCTCCAACTAATCATATGCTAATCTCCAAGAATCAAATTAGGACCTTGTGATTACATGTCCTAACTAGTAAACTCACAAGGGTCGAACTTCACATGAACCAGTTGGTCTCGGCATTCATGGATCTTTGCCCAACCTCCCAACATGCCACTATCCACGGTCATATCAAGAAGCATGTGAATTCAAACTGGCATTCAAACCCAAGGCTCAGGTGTTCATGTTACCAAAGATTTTAATGAGAATAAGATTAGAAAGACAAATATATGATAATCATAATTAAGGGACTATTGTTTTGTTCTTACATAGATCCACAGTCATATCACTCCATAAGAGTATATTAGATCATGCAAATAACCATACATAAATAGAGAGAAGATATTTTCTCAATGGAGCAATATAACTGATTATGTTGAATAGAACCGGGCTAAGGGGCTACTACCATGCCCCTAAGAGATTTACTCAGACATAACAAGACTAGAAGATTTGCAAACTAAAATGAGATCCAACGTGTACAAGATATAGTCTACAAATAAAAAATAGATGAAATGGAATGAAGAATAGAATGCTTTTACAAGTTGAGAGTCCCTCCTTTTATAGGAGGGGGAGGAGTTAGGCTTCCCTCAAAAGAGGGGGAAAAAGAGAGGATGACTGCTTTTTGAATTTGTTTGGATCTGGTCAAATAGAAAGTTGATTGTCTTTAATTATCTTGACCATATAACTCTCTTTAATGCATATTCTCATAGTAGTGATTTCGAACGTATTTATCTCCCATAAAAAGCACAAAATATGTCTAAATATTTTAGGAAAATAAATTCCCTTTCCAATGAATACTTGTACACTCAATTTGGAGTTTGAACGTAAAAGTTATGTCACTTTTGGTGACAAGTATACATGAATTTTAGGACTGCTACAAATTGTGTAACTTTCTTACAAAACAAAAGAAAATATAATTAAAACTCCAATGAAAGAGAAAAATATAAAATAACACAATTAATTATAAAACTAAGAGAATAAATAATAAAATAATCCTAAATAAATATCAAAAGTATGTAAATAAAAGGGATAAATATACATTTATCAAAATACCCCAGACTTGAATCCTTGTTTGTCCTCAAACAAATAAAGCTTCAAATTATTCCAATTTATACTAACAACATTTCTATCTTCACCCTTATAACATCACTTTATTCCTTACCTCCAAGTTTTTCCAAGCAATCCATCTCCTAAAACCACTAAACACAAAATTCAATATTCCCTATTAAATTCAAATATCATATCTTGTTTCCAAATCAAGATTTTGTAGAAAAACATTCATCTTACTTTTACTTTGACACTCTCATTTTTATTATTGTATTTTTTATGTGAGTTGTTGCACAAGAACAAGATGAAATTGGGGGGGGTGTGAAAACAAAGTAGGAAGTGAAGAATTTTTTTTATCCCTCCTCTATTCAACTCAGGATTTAAATTTGTGGATTTGTGGCTACATTGGTCACAATTTTTTCATGTGCACTTTTGGCAACTTTTTATGGTACACCCCTTTATGGGGTATGTAATTTTTGATATGGGAAGCATGCCACCCTGGACTTGATATTTGTCCGGTGGTGATTCTTTGCTTCTCTTTTTTAGAAAGAAAATAAGGGGGAAAATGTGTCCTTGTGCTTATAACTTCACACAGTAATTTTCTCTTTCTTTTTTCTGAAAGTGTCATTACATCAGAAAGAATATTCATGTCAATCACATTATATAAGATTTATATCAAGTACATCCACAATTTAAAAATAGAGGAACATTGTGTTTGATTTTGATTGATTCCATATGGCTTGCCAACTTTTCCAAGGAGTGATATATTTTGGGGTCCTAGGTGACATTTTAGACATGACAATTTGTGAAGTTTTTTGCAAATGAATTAATAAATTGAAGGGGTACAACGATAAACATCTATTTATATTTTCCGACTAAATAAAGGCCATTTTGCAACAAAAGAAATAAAACATGGCCGACTAGATAATGGCCATGAACAAAGTAACTATATGCAAAACAAATAAAAAGGCAAAAATAATGCAAGAATAAAAAGATAAGGGTGGTGGAATAGAAGCATACCACCCACCTCCACCCCAGACTTAGATTTTTACTCATCCCGAGCAAAACCCAAACCCAAAATGGAGGGAAGAAAATTGTTAGGTTCACCAAGAGGTCCTGGTAGCTCAAAAAATGTCCAGCTGAAGGGGATGTGTATGAGGGTCAGGACCTTTATCAGAGGAGCTTCATAGTGTACATGATGATAGGATAGTAATGGAAGCTCACTGGGGTGTTCATATTTTCTTTCACCTCACATTCCCTCCTATAAGATCCACAAATCTTCCTTCGATAGCTAGGGAAGTGTTGAAGATGGATGTAGATTGGCGGAGTTTGGTGGGTACCTGACCAGTAATGTCACTAGAGCAAATTGTATAGAGTCAGGTGGAGGATCTGGTTCAAGTTTTCCACCCTCATAATGACCTGCATATGGGAGAATTGATGTCTATACAAAAGATTAAAATTATTTACAAAAGTATTTTGCTTCTCCTAAAAAATAATGTCATCAACATTGGGTTTGGTAAGTTTCATTATTGATATAACATATGGCTTTAATTCTTTTGTACAAGGGGTCCCCAAGGATTCAGGAGGGATGAGGACATCTTCCTTGCAAACAATACAAGGGGATGTATGGGCTTCTTCCAAGGGTGTATCCCCTTCTAAGTCAGCCTTATGTAGAATGAGAATTGGCTATGTCAAAATGGGAGAAATTGTTTTGTCATGGGGGGTTGGATGCTCGTTATCCAAACTAGACTAAAAAAAGGAATTTGGTCTCTGATATCAATTGGGTTTATGTTAAGGATGGGAGGAGTTGTTGGATCATCAAAATGACTCTCCTGCTTTGACATTTCATATTAATGTAATAGAGTCTCAAAAGGAAAGTGAGGGATACCGACAACCTCATCACAGGCAAAATATGGCTTCATAGTTTGTGCTATTTCTTCAGGATCTAACATATATGACACAAAAATAGGATTGTCTTCGTCCTCGTCAGGATGAACCATCTTGGGTTGCTCAAGCTCTATAGGGGGAGTTTGTGATTGATCCTCTAGTAAGTTAGCTAAGATAGCTTGACTGGATTCAAGTTTTGCTTGTCCTTCTGCTGCCATCTTTTCTAAGGCATTAAGTCTCTCTTCTAGTTCAATATTAAATTGTGTTTCACCATAGGATTTATACACCCCAAAATTTTGGCCATCCTCACTATGCCCCTTATGGTAGTCTTGGTCCTTGTGCTCCTCATACTGATTGTGGCATTGCTCCTCATAATAATCTTCAGAAGGTGGTGGATTGTAATTTTCATTGCATCCATCTTGGTGGGAAGATTCAATACTACGAGGTGTCACCAAATTATGGGGAAACATATTTGAAACGTTTGGGTTTTGGTACTGGGCTTTCAGCAAAGTGGCTGACAAGGTTTGGCTAGTTATTAATTTTGCTGCCATCTTCTGTAGGGACCTAAGTTTCTCTTCTTGCTGAGGATTATATTGGGTATCATAAATAGGTACATTTCCCCCAAAGTTTAGTTGGTCATACCCTCCAAAATTATGTTGATCATACCCCCCTCAGAATATGGATAGAAAGGTTCCCCACAATGGTTTTCAGAAAAATATGGATTCACATTGTACCCACCAAGATGAAAGAGCTCGTAATTAAAAGGGGTGCTACCATAAGTTTGGGGCAAAGTCAGACAGGAAAGAGATGCATGGTGGTAAAGACCACAATAATAAAATTGTGAGGGATATTGGGTTGTCTTCTCCATTTGAAAAGTATTCCTCAAAGATATGTCAATTAACACACGAGACAAGAAAGATAACAAGAAATTACAAGAAAAGGGGTTTAGTCAAAAATTTCAAAGAGGACTAAAAATTGTAAAGCTAAGAAATTATGGATAAAATTATGAAGAAAAAAAAACTAGAAAGCAGTACTCCTGGAATGGAAACTCAGTAGAAAGAGGAGATACACATATGGAATTGTGCTCGGAAGGCAAAAAGAAATAAAAAAAACTAAGAAAAAAATTATAAAACAAGGCTAAAAGTTATTGAACAAGATAAAAAAAAATTATGAAACAAAAATAAATTATGGAACAAGACAAAAAATTACAAAAAAAAATTAGAAAGTAGTACTGTCAGAATGGAAACTGGAGATAAGGAGGAGATACACTACCAAAATTTTACTCGGTAGGAAAAAAAATTAATTAAAAAAAAAGAAATTATGAAATAGAAGATATAGAACAAGACTAAAGTTATACAAGTTAGAGAAATATGAACAAAATTATACAAGATATACAAGGAACTAGATCTGAAAAACAACTGTGTCGTCTCTGGAAATGGTGCCAAATTGATGTACATCATTGTACACGCAATAATCACTAGGAAAGTCCTAGAGTTTAACCTTCTAACCCAATTGTCAACTTATTGCGAACAACAAGTCAACTTAGTATAGATAGGTATCAATATAAGATTATGACAGAAAAGAAAAGTCGAGATCCAAATTTGATAGCAAGAACAAGAATTAAATTCTGATTTGAGAGAGTTTTTAATACTAAGAAAAAAAATAAAAGTGCTGGAATAAAGTTCAATTAATCGAAAAGATCTGGGGGTCCGGAAGATCACCACCAAAACCATGTTCCTTCGACTAATTAAATACTAATCTCCAAAGATCAAATCAGGACCTTGTGGCTGCATGTCCTTACTGACAAACTCATAAGGGTCGGACTTTCCATGAATATGTTGGTCGCGGCATTCACGGATCATTGCCCAACCATCCAACATGCCACTATCCACGGTCATATCAAGAAGTATGTAAATTCAATTTGGCATTCAAAACCAAGGCTCAGGTGGTCACGTCACCAAGGATTATAATGAGAATAAGATTAAAAAGATGAAAAGATAATAATTGCAATTAAGGGACTATTATTTCATTCTTACAGAGATCCACAGTCATATCACTCCATAAGAGCATAATAGATCATCCAAATAACCCCACATAAATAGAGAGAAGATATTTTCTCGATGGAGCAATATAACTGATTATATTGAATAGAACCGGGCTAAGGGGCTACTCCCATGCCCCTGAGAGATTTACTCGGACATAAAGTGACTAGAAGAAATACAAACTAAAATGAGATCCAACATTGTACAAGATGTGGTCTACAAATAAAATCTAAATAAAATGTATTGAAGAATAGAATGATTTTACAAGTAGAGAGACCCTCCTTTTATAGGAGGGGGAGGGTAGGCTGCCCTCAAAAGAGGGGGAAAAAGAGAGGGAGACCGCTTTTTAAATTTTCTGAATCTGGTCAAATAGAAAGTTGATTGTCTTTAATCATCTTGAGCATGTAACTTTCTTTAATGTAGATTCTCATAGTAGAAATTTCAAACGTATATATTTCCTATAAAAAGCACAAAAGTTGTCTAAATAATAAGATTTTATTTTTGGAAATTAAATTCTCTTTCGAATGAATAGTTGTACACTCGATTTGGAGCTTGAACACAAAAGTTATGTCATTTTTTGTGACATGTATATATGAATTTCAGGACTACTACACATTGTGTAATTTTCCTACAAAACCCAAGTATATATAATTAAAACTCCAATTAAAGAGAAAAATCTAAAATAGAACAATTAATTATGAAACTAAGAGAATAAATAACAAAACAATCCTAAATAAATATAAAAATATGTAAATAAAAGGGATACATACACATTTATCAATCAGCGAGCCACACCTCCTCTTAGGATCAATCGCGATCATCCATTAAGCATCAACAGTCCAGGATTTTTTGCCATTAAGGTATTTCAGACACTCTCTCATGAATAATCGATGAAATACCAATGCCTTATTTAAATCATAGTAAATCCACTGTAACTCCAAAATTATTGATATTATATATCATTTTCATCAAAAAAAGATGAGGAACCCAATAAAAATACTTTCAAATCCTGAATCTATTTCCTTTTTCCAAAATTACTAGCTTAAAGCATAATCATTATACTTATGTAAATTAATTATGTAATAATGGTTGTTAATTAATGTAACCTGATTATTTGTGCAACCTAACCTTAGTAGAGTCCTTAAATCTCACATAGCTTGACATTCTAGCCAAATAGGAAAAGTGATTCAATAATTATGGAAAATCCTAAATTCTAATTTCTCTCTCTACATATATATATATATATATATACTTTATGCAATTATATGATAAAACCTAAATTCCTTCATGACCCCTTATGATCATGACCGACCTTGAAACCCTAGATCAAATCTGATCCCCTGGATCATGTGAACCCTAAAGGGAAACCCTTAATGATCTAAACCACAATAGAAATCCTATTTGTGGATGTTTCCTTTTTGTATGATGAGAGGTACCATTAAAATTGATGACACCTTAATTTACATATCTGATCTTGTGACTCCAAAATAAGATAAAAGTCATGGATAATCCATAATTTAATCATGATAAGATGAAAGCAATCATAATTAAAGAACAAACCTTAGTCATGTGTCATATGGACCAATAGTAACAATATACCCTTGATTTCCTTTTAGGGTGATCAGCTCTTTTATTCTAGACTAGTGAAATTCAGATATGAGATTCAAGGTACATGGATATATGTATAAGACAAGTTTTTATTGGATGATAATTATGAATAATTGCTTGCATGTATTTGAATATCTTTTTGGATGTACATCTATATCTATTGTCATTTCCGCCTTGTACACTAAGATCACTAAGGAAAGAAAATGGAATGCAATTACTGATGGTTCATTAATCTCCCTATTAGAGAGGAAAAGTATTAATGTTGACTAACACCTCCCTAATGGTTCAAGGTACGTGGGGAGATCCCTAATGGTAGAAGGTATGTGGGGATAGGGCCCAATAATATATGTTTGTGCTAAGTCCACCATAGTAATACATTTCCATTGAAACATGATTAACAACTTAGGTGTACCTGATTTTCTGCCTTAAATAATGTTTTCTTGTTCTTTCTTATTTTTCAAGTATTTTAAATATGCCAAAATAGTAGAGTATTTTGCAACCACGTACCAACATTATTTTGATGTTTTTGTTTCTCATATTTTCTAGGTATAAGGGACAAATAATGCATCTCAAAGTACCAGATGCTACAAAATAATTGGGCATGGAGGATGGCTATCTAGATTTCTATTTCTTATATCTTTTTCAGTTAGATAGTTATTCATTCTTCTCGATGATGTATAAGATGTTCTATATCCTATGTACTTTCATTCCATTGAACTATTTTTTTCCTTTCCCTGAATAATATGTATGACTTTTATCCTCAATGAATGTTGTTTTGTGTGGCTATTTAATGATGCTTGTGAACAATGATCTAGCTCCTCTTCATGAATTAGATTACTACCACAATCTCTTATATTTTCCCTTTTGACATCTTTAAATATGATTGCACGTATATCTGGGAATGTCATTAAGGAAAGCATATAGAAATTGGGGTCATCACACCCTCCTTCAGCTATGCTCTCTACACCCACATGATAATTCATTTGTGTTTGTGCTTGGTAGATCATAAGGGAGGATTTATTCCCCCTTAGGTTGTGGTTGTTGGATCTGACTTAAACGTAGGTCTGTTGTGATTGCGTAGCATTGGTACCACTGACGGGGTGCTAGTGCTACCGAGTGTTTGGTGAGTTTGTGTCTCCTCAAACTATGTCGGTATCACTGAAATGTTTCTCTTATAGGTGTAGATACTGAAGTCAGTACAACCGACATGTGGTTCGGTGATACTAAGATAGTCTATCTCAAGTACTCATGCACTCTGGACTTTCGGTAGCACCAACCATGAGCTTCGATATCATTGATGCCTCTGTCGGTAGCATTGAGAATCATCTCTATAACACTGAGTCTATCCTCCTTATGTTGTTGTAGAATGTGAAGTATTAGTACCACTGATAGGTGGGTCTATCACATCGAGTTGTATGTTCAGTTCTCAAATCACCTGAATGAGAGAAATACAACATAATTCTGAGATAGAGATCATACGTTCACATTATTTAATATAAATGCTAAATAATTGATGCAATAGTGATTCACAGGGTCATAATGGAAAACAAAACAAAAACATATCTCAAAGCGAACATTTATGCTAAATAAGCATAGAAAAAAGCCTGTGAAAAGTGACTGAAAATCAAAGCATCAACATAGTGAGACATCTATCATACTTAGAGGTTCTCATATAAATGGTACTGAAATTGTGGTTTAACATGTACTATAAAGTAGAGAATGAATGAAATCATCAAAAGTTGAGAATCAATTATGTTACAATAAAACTTGTTCTTAATTTAAAACTATAATTCTTATTCATTTTTTTATTGTTGAGTCACATCTAAACTTTCTATTTATATATATATAGCTATAATTTTGATGTAGTGCATCGACTGCTTACTTGGCTAGTAATTGTTTAATTTATATGTCTTAATTTAATATTATAAATTCTTTACTATTTTATTTATTAATTATTATATTTATTTGATAACTTGAGGGTGGAATATCACTCACAAAGCTAATAGCTCACATTATATTGAACAACACTTTTAGTTTGATAGTATTAAAAGGAGCATCCAGAAGAGAACCAATAATATATTCTCTAATCTAGGATGGCTGCTATAAGTAGTTTTTTAAGTGAATCATTTCAAATGGTCTCTAGTTCATTCAAGTTCTAAGAATAGGTGTTAGAAAAATTGATAATCATGATATAATTCCAATATAATAAAATACCATATAAAATGTAATAGCTTGATAAGTTTTGATATGATCAATAATAGAAAGAAACAATGTCAATTTATGTATGTACTATAATATATAAACATATATTTTATTGGAATGTTTATAATCATGGTCCATTTTCCTATGAGTGATTATATTATATTAACATTTCCTCATGTGTCCTAATCTTGGGTTATGGGGTACACTTTTTCACATGAAGAATATACATCAATAGGTGAATTCTAATTCAATTTTATAAAATAAATTGATCCATAATTGAAACTCCTAACTTTTTCCCTCTATTATAAAAATTTCATGAAGAAAATTACTTTGTGCCTAGATACGTAGAAGTATCAATGCTTGATCCTCATATTGATGATGTGCCATCTATATTTTAGGGTTGATCAGTCACCCTACGATTGGAAATTTTTAGACAAAAGTGACTACGGTTTGTCTTAGCATGATATGATAGGAGAATTAGACCTCTCCACGAATAGGTCCTCATATGGTAAAAGAAATTAGTACACAAAATAGTATCTAATTCCAACAAGAAGAATGGAGCAATAACACTATCTATCCCCCAAGAGCCTTAATACCCACAAAAATCCTAGAAGTTTCCTTTTCATGATCAACTTATAGGGTTCTGAAGATATTACTGGGCTAATTAATTATAAAATGGTGTTCTATATTTTTTATATGTGATTTATTTTCTTGATAGTTTCAGTTTTATGCTTTTATCACATTTATATTATTTTGACTTTTTATCTAGTCATTTGGGCTAGTAGGAAAAACTAAAATGGACCACCCTCACTACATGTGCTAGGCGTTGTTGTAGGTTGGACTTCTCTAAGGCAATTCCAACCAACATTAACATCTATTTGATGCCTAACTAAGGTTGATCAGACTATCTCAAGGTAAGTTTATCCAACTCAATGTTGTGTATTGCTCAATTTTCATCAGTGAACTTTTTATATAACAAATCTAGTCAACTCTAACACCTAGTTGAGGTGGTAAAGACTCTCTAAAGGAAACTCTAGTATATCCAAGCATGTCACATGTCTATTTTTGTTAATTAACATACAATTTATCGGGTTAAGATGACTAAGAAGTCTTAGAATTATACATACATCTAATTTTCTTTCCAATCATTTTAAGTTAATATTATTTATTTAGATCATAAGAACTTACTATGTTATAGTTTTTTCTTGTTAGTCATTTCACTTATATTAAAATACCATACAATTGACACACAACTCAAGTTCTTGAAAATTGTATTTTTACATCAAGTATCCGACTACAATCATTCAATATATATGTGAGTATAATGACTATTCACTAACATAAGAAAATTATTATTTATCAATTCAAGACTCATTTACAATGGTTAAATAGGGTCGAGAGTATATATTAATATGGGTTCTTACAATGAGGTGTTAACATGTTAACAATTTCCTCCATGTCCATTCTTCCTCATTGATGTGATGCACACCAATTTTTTCACTAAAAGTAAGTTCTATGTTAGATAAACACACACACTAATTCACTCACTCCTCTCTTTATAAGAAGTTACATGAAATGTCATCCTGAAACTAATATCCTATAAGCAAGTTTGCTTGCACTACTAGGAAGAATTAAAATGGAAGATTGATATATTATAAAAGGGAACCTAATGATGTTCAAACAAGTGAGAATGGTGTAATATCTTTAATTTCTTCAGTTCTCATATCTTATATAGTACCACATCTCACCTCACTCCTCATATTTAAACCCATCCTAGTTATGTTTTTCTCACACCTCTTTCATACTTTGTGTTATTAGATTCTAGTCAAAACATTTTCTAGATTAATATAATAGTTGATACCTACTTGATATTAGACCAATATCTAGTTGGTGTTAAAAAATAACCCCTCCATTCTCCTACTCTAGTGTATCTCCCCTAAGTTTATGGACATGAAACTAGATTTGCCTTTATGTTTTTCTACTTCCCTTAATCTCCATATTTATTTCAGTTAGTGTAAAATTATTTATATACTAAAAATGACTCTTCGTCATATTGAGCATATATGTTTTTCTTTGAAAAAGGATGGATCTTTCATTAATAAGCTTCCTCCCTAAAAGTAGGGAAAAAGGTATTAGAACTAAGTCATATGGATACATAGATTGAAACCTTTACAATATAGAGTGAGCATGGCATAAATTTTCTTTGAAATAATTAGAATTCATTTACGACCATCTATTGCTAAAAGCATCATCTCCCAAGACAGTCATGTATTGACATATAGTCATCAATTTTTATTCATTGTATTTTGTAATGCATTGGGAATTGAGGATATAACACACAAAAGATGAGATCATCTGTAAAGTTTGAAACTAATTATGTAAGTAGCAACAAAGATCTTCTAACTATAAGTTAGTTACATGGCATTATTTGCATACTGATTGATATATGCTTTAAAGAATCAATATATCAAGTCATGTCAGATTGGATACTTATACATCAATGATATACATTGTATGCAACTTTGGAAAACTAACATCCTATTCAATCAACCCATCTCTTATTCTCCTAGTATGTCTGCAAGTAAGATAAGGCATCATCATCATCTTACCATTTCTACTATGAACTTCTATTCCATGTTGATGATGATTATTGGATGATCTCTACCAAAAAGATGAATGGGTTCACTCATCTATTGATCATCTGTATCGAATGTGTCTCCCTCATGTTCAAGCACTTGACTAATCACCATATGGACTTTGGGGTTCACTATAGAGTGATTCCCAACCTCAAAAGTTGCTATATCATTCAGTTTAGAACTTATTGGCTGAATGGAACATACAATAGGTTTATCGTTGATGTGATGAGATGCATCATCATTAAAAGTAAGTTATTTTTCTTTCCTCTACCGAATCTTGATTTTCTAGGGAGATATTTTTCATTGAATTTGGTCCTCTGCGTTCAATGTTCTAGTTCCATAAATGTGGAAATTGTCACCATCTTGTTGAATACTATGGACACATATTTGTTATATGATTACTCACAATATGGTCATTGCTACTTATAGTTGGCTTTTCTTGGATTGATTATCCCGACTCTATTGACGGTTATCATTATTTAAAGGTCTGCAAAAATGGATATTCCTCCCAAAGTAATTCTACTATCAATCATAATCATCTACCCATCGTATACCCACCTCTTTAGATGGCTTAGAGACTCATGAGGAGGTATCCTTTTCTGACTTATCTCCACAATCTTTGGTTAATGGTCCATCATTCCATATTTTAAATATGTATAATATTCTTTCACAATCCAAGAGGTATACCATACCATAAATCCCCACACTAGATGTGTTGTCATCACCGTATCAAGTTCTACCACCATTCATGCAAAATGACTCTGAGTTGCCTTTGGTGTATGATCATCCAATATAAAGATTTTACCCAAAGCTTCTCCAAATGTTTTAATGATTAGCTTGTTTTAAAGATGGATGGGAAGATCAAGAATGTGTATCCATGATACTATTATATAAGGTTTGTCTAATTTTGGAGTGAACTAACTTATCTAGGGATAACCACGAGGCATTATTTGAATATAGTCCATTGTCTGACATTTAGGGTGTTAATGTAGACATGCTCAAATGATAGTTGAACAATGAAACTTTTGAAATAAATTTTGAAGAATCTCTAGTGAGTAGTACTTTCAATAAGGTCTTCAATCAATCATAGGGTGACACCCTTTGCCACAAAAATGCGATTACTCAAAACAAAGCACAAAATTATCACTAATAACAATATTACTACAAAATAGCGTAAATTAAAATTGATATCATGATAGGATCGCAAGATGAAAAATTCACAATTGAAGCCATAAACTTGTGCCATTTATATTTCATTCATTACCAAAGATATTACATATCATTGTTCACTGGATAACTAGTCACATTTTGTTACATAGGACCACATGCTCATGCATACAAAACATATTCGTACCATCATGGCATGAAGCCAAAAACTCAAAATAATGTATAACATTCCCAAAACTCCTCCAAGGACCTGAGCATATAGTGACGACACATAGGACACTATTACTAGACACTAGTTGTATTCTCATGATCTGATAGGTACAACTTCTCTTGTTATTAATCATAGCAATACAATCTCTAACTCAGCATACACATCCACCTAAAAGATGAGAAAATCTACAGGGTGAGACCAAATGTCCAAATGAGAGATATAACTCTCTGCCAACATCTATTTTGAAGAATGGATAAGCTAAACAACAAATTACACTATTAACATATAAATAGATTCAGTTAAATGATATAAGAAAGGCAATTGTCACTGTTAAAGTGGTTCAGATATTCATATATGAGAAATAGAACATATTATGCCTTTTGAAGGAATATGAAGAGCATGTATAACTGTTATAAAATAACCAGTACAGGAATAGTGTAAAGGGTCAACCTATGTGAACCATATTTGACCCTAAGTAATTATATTACACAGTTGTATTATATATTTTATCAATATGCCCTGAGCATTTGAGGTGTACCACTAAAATCCAATTGACCAATGTGAAGTTGAAATCAATACCATACAAGATCAATGGAAGAGCCAAACTCCATGATCATCACCAACACTACTTGGTCAATTTGAGTCTACAACGCAATGACTTGATAGTCAGACTACAAGACAACAACTTATAGTCATAGCTATAGTCATGTACACAACAACTCATAGTCAAAGATATGGTCCTATAAAACAACTAGGTTGTTGGCTAAATGGACATCCATAAAATCCCTCTGTTTTGATTATGACAAACATTTCATTTTTATTTATCTGACGAGCTACTTGAGTATGCAGGATGACACAACTATAAGGGAAATCCAACATGAAGTGTTTATATTTTCATGCAAATATAATCATTGTAAAAACTTGTACAAAATTATAATGTACAAGTACTTAGAATCGCATGTAAATCAAGCATTGGATTTTCCCTAGCTAAACACCTTAGTCATCCATTCAATAGGACCACCTATGCACACATACGTATAACTAGTGCCTAACTTGAAACCTTAAAACAGGATCTCTCTCGGTCGACCAACTCCTCGACCGAGATACTCTCGGTCGACCACATTATCGACCGAGAAAGATCCAAAAGTAGCCGTTAGACACAGCAGTTGACAGTTGCAAATAAACATTAATCCAGAGAGCCTGTCGGTCGACAATTCCTCGACCGACCGGGCATCTCGGTCGACAAGTCCTCGACCGAGATGGTCTCTGACAGCAACTGCAGAATTAATTAACTAGCCGTTGCTAATGCGCCTAACTTATTCCTAACGGCTAGTTAAGCACTAGGAACCCCCTAGAAGTTGTCTAGAATGTCCTTAAGCATACTTAGGCTATTCCTATAAATAGGACAAGCCATAGGACACTAGAACTCACTTCTTACACTTGCTATACTTGAGAAAATACTTGAGCCCTCTTGTGCAATCTGTGTGAACTGAGCTTTGTGATCAATTGGCCATTTTCCCTTTAGCTCAAGCTCGTCCTATAGGCTAGATTTTCCTAACCCTAGCAATCACAAGTCCATCATATTGGCTAGGAAAATCCAAACGCTTGATCTAGGGAAATCAAGCCTTGAGCTACAAGGATAAGTTGTATTTTCTTTTATTTCCTTCTTGTTCCTTGTATTACTTGTACTCTCCTTGCTACTCCAGGTAGGAGGCTGCGGATTGGAGAGGGTGAAGCTCTTCGTGGTGAAGAGGAAGACTTTGGACTACTTCAGAAGGCTGTCTTGACGGGAAGCTACTTCGGGAGGAAGGCTACTTCAAGGGGGAGCTTGAAGTTACTTCAAGGAAGGCTGCTTCGAGGTTGGCAAGACTACTTCAAGGTGAAGGCTGTCCAAAGGGTGTTTAGAAAGTATTGTAAATTTTATGTAACATCCTTGAGAGGTAATAAAATTTAGTACTTTCAAAATCCCGGTTGGGTAAGCAACCGGGTAGTGGACTGACTCCTTAGTATTTGCTAAGGTGGAACCACTCTAAACACCTGTGTTCCTCTTCTTAATCTTTAGTTTGGTTGTTTGAGTTTAAATTATTTTAAAAATATATATAAAACTCTATTCACCCCCCCTCTAGAGGTTTTCAATTGGTATCAGAGCAGGCTTCAAGGAGCCCTAACAAAGTCTTGAAGAAAAGATGGGGGATGGAGTGCTCAACAACCTTAACATTGAAGGAACGCTCGTTGCTCGACCTCCGGCATTTGACGGGACAAACTATCAATACTGGAAGAGAAGAATGCAATTTTACTTCCAAGGAATCAATTGGGATCTTTGGAGAATGGTATCTACACCATACACACTTCCACAAGACGAGTTCGAAGTATGGGATGCTAATACGGTAAAAATGGCCCAAATGAATGCAAAGGCAGTAAGCATTTTATATTGTTCCATTTCAGTAGGTGAATTTAATAGAGTATCAAACTGTGATACCGCATATGACATTTGGCATAGATTATCTATAACATATGAGGGTACTGTTCAAGTTAAAAACTCTAAAGTTAGTTTGCTTAAAACCAAATTTGAACATTTTCGTATGGATCCAAACGAAACTATTAGTGAAATGTATTCAAAATTTTCTACTATTGTTAATGGTTTGAGTGCTTTAGGGAAACCTGTTCTTGAGGAAGATCAGGTATCAAAAATACTTCGATCTCTTCCTCCAAAGTACAAACCAAAGGTGACAGCTATTGCAGAAGCAAACGACCTCACTCGCCTCAAAATGGAGCAGCTCATCGGAAACTTAGAAGCTCATGAGGCAGACCTAGAAGAGGAAGAAAGAAGAGAACATGAACATCAACGTGGGCCAAAGAAAGACGTGGCTTTCAAAGCATCAAAAGCTCTCTCACAAGAGAGTGAGGAATCTAGTGAAGAAGAAGGAGAAGAAGCATTGATAGTCAACGGTAAGAAATATAGAAGGTTTAAATCAAATAAAATTTCTAGCTCTTCTTCCACTCCCAGGTGCTTCGAATGTGGAAAGAAAGGACATTTCAAAAATGAATGTCCCAAAGCTAAGAAGGGAAAGAAAAGCTCACATAAGAAGAAAGAAAAAGCTTATAAAGCGGCATGGGATGAAACGAGTGAAAGTGAAAGCGGAGAAGATAAAGTAGACTGTCTAATGGCAAGAGAAGATGAAGAATCTCAAGAGGTAAGCCTAGTTGATCTTCCTAAAGAAGAGTTAGTAGCTAGCTTACAAGAAACTTATGATAAATATGTTGATGCCAAGAAGAAACTAAAAAGGACTATAAAATCAAACAATGAGCTCATTGCCAAAATAGATGAACTTTCTTCCGAAAAGAATAACATTGATCTTGAAAATGTATCTTTAAAAACATCTTTAGATGATTGCACTAGAAAACTACTTACTTTGGAGACTAATGTTGATCTTCTATCAAAAGAAAAGACTGATTTGTTAGCTAAACTACAAGCTTTTCAAACTCAACCTATCTTGTGCAATCATTCGGACTATGACAATATTGTAAAAGAAAAGGATTCATTGCTTTCTGATTTAGACCAGGCAAGAAAAGATATACATAAGAAAATGAATGACATTGCTCAGTTGCAAAGAGAACTTTATGAGTTAAAAAGAAAAGATATTCTTGATAACATATTAAAGAGTGGTCCGACCTTCAATGGAAGAAAAGGTTTGGGATATGTTCCAAAGAAAAACCAAACCAAAAAGACCCAAACTATGTTTGTACCCAAAAACACAATGGCTAGAAAAAGAAATGAAGTTGATTCTATTACTTGTCATTTCTGTTTACGTCTTGGACATTACTGTTTTTCATGCCCCTACAAGACTAAGAAGTCCAACTTAGTTTGGACCCCAAGACTCCAAACTTAGAAGAATGGAATGAAGTTGAGATATGACAAAATACTTAATTTTTTGCAATTTATATTGTCCTATCTCAACAAACGATGCTATGCTTAATGGTATTATTTTTTCTGCATTGGTGTAATAAAACAGAAACTTCGTCGGTCGAAGTACTGTCGACCGAGCTCTGGGTCGGTCGAAGTATTGTCGACCGACTGGATGTCTTTAACAAATCGAAAATCTTCCAGTACTCATTTCGGTCGAAAATTGGTCAACCGAAAAAATTTCTGTTCTTTTTGATTGTGACACAGTAACATGCTCGATCGACAAATTGTCGACCGAGAATTATATCGGTCGAACAATTATCGACCGACTAGTTTTCTGTATCAGAACTTTTATACACATATGCATTTTAAAAGTTTCTAACCTTATCGGACCATCACATGGGTACCAAAATCTAAATTCTAATGCAGGAATGGGTAGTTGATAGTGGCTGCTCCAAACATATGACCGGGAACAAGGACGCCTTTCAAACCTTTGAAGAAAAGAAAAGTGGAACGGTTACTTTTGGAGACAATGGTAAGGGCAAAATTGTTGGAATAGGTAATGTTGGAACAAATCTTGAAATCAAAAATGTTCTACTAGTTGATGGATTGCACCATAACTTAATAAGTGTAAGTCAACTATGTGATAGTGGTTATGATGTGTTATTTAACAAAACCTGCTGCAAATTATTGATAGAAAATACTACAACTGTTGTTTATGAAGGAAATAGAGTTGGAAATCTTTATATCCTTAAACCAAACTCTATGAAATCAGTAGTAGGTAAATGCTTACTTGCAAATGAAAACACCTTACAACTATGGCATAAAAAGCTTGGTCATGCTAGTTCACATGCTATTAAAAAGTTAGTAAAATATGATCTTGTTCGTGGATTACCTGCTTTGTCTTTTGATCAAGTTGCAAATTGTGAACCTTGTACAATGGGAAAGCAAACCAAAACATCTTTTAAATCAAAACATGTACTTAGCACCAGTAGATCCTTAGAATTAATTCATATGGATTTATTTGGACCAATGAGAACACAATCTATTGGTGGTAAACGATACTGTTTTGTTATTGTTGATGATTATAGTAGATTTACATGGGTACATTTTATTGCAACTAAAGATGATACTATTCATGTCTTTATGCAATTTTGTTCTAAGATTGAGAATCTTTTACAACATAAAATATGTACCATTAGAAGTGATCACGGTGGAGAATTTGAAAATCATACATTTGAAACTTTTTGTACTTCTCAGGGGTATACTCACAATTTCTCTGCTCCACGCACCCCACAACAAAATGGTATTGTAGAACGGAAAAATTGATCTTTACAAGAAATGGCTAGGACCATGATGCTTGAACACAACACACCTAAAACCTTTTGGGCTGAAGCTGTAAACACTGCTTGTTATGTGCTAAATAGAGTCACGGTTCACTCTCACTTGAAGAAAACTCCATATGAAATAATACACTCTAAGAAACCTAGAGTTGACTACTTCCATACTTTTGGCTCTACATGTTACATTTTAAACACCAAGGATGATAGAGACAAGTTTGATTCTAAATCACACAAAGCATTCTTCTTGGGATACTCTACTTCTAGCAAAGCGTTTAGGGTATATAACACTATCTCTAGAAAAGTTGAGGAATCCATTCATGTTTCTTTTCATGAAGAATCAAAATCCACAAATTTAGATATCATTGATCTTACTAATCAGTTTGACACTATAACCATTCCCAATGATAATGAGAAAACTCCCACATCCGATCCTCCAGTTGAAACACAACCTACACCTAGGCTGATCAAGGATCATCCCCAAGAGCTAATTATTGGAGATCCAAATGATAAAGTCAAAACTAGGTCCTCTTTCCAAGATGTTGCAAACATGGCTTTTGTCTCTATCATTGAACCTAAGAAAATATCCGAAGCTCTTAAGGATGATTACTGGATAATAGCCATGCAAGAAGAATTAAATCAATTCACTAAAAACGATGTATGGGATTTAGTTCCTAAACCACAAGATAAAACTATCATAGGAACTAAATGGGTTTTTAGAAACAAGCTTAATGAGGCAGGAGAAGTCATAAGAAATAAAGCACGGTTAGTTGCACAAGGATATAATCAACAAGAAGGAATAGATTTTGATGAAACATATGCACCCGTAGCTAGACTTGAAGCTATTAGGATGTTACTAGCTATTGCTGCCCATAAAAACATTCAGCTATATCAAATGGATGTCAAAAGTGCATTTCTAAATGGCATCATACAAGAAGAAGTTTATGTTGCTCAACCACCTGGCTTCAAAATACCAGAAAAGGACGATCATGTTTATAAACTTAAAAAGGCACTTTACAGTCTAAAACAAGCACCTAGGACTTGGTATGAACGGCTCAAGACATATCTTTTTGATAATGGTTTCTCTATTGGAAATTCAGATTCTACTTTATTTTTCAAAACATATGCATCTGATTTCTTAGTTGTGCAAATATATGTTGATGACATTATTTTTGGTGCCTCAAATGAATCATTATGCACACAATTCAGTGACATTATGCAAAAAGAATTTGAAATGAGCCTTATGGGTGAATTAACATTCTTTCTTGGTTTTCAAATTAAGCAAACACCCGCTGGAATTTTTATAAGCCAAGAAAAATACACTAAAGAACTGTTAAAACGCTTTGGGATGGATCAATGCAAACATGCTACTACTCCTATGGCTACTTCTATTAAAATTGATAAGGATGAAAATGGGGAACCTATTGATGATTCCTTATATAGAGCCATGATTGGTAGTTTGTTATATTTAACCGCTTCTCGACCGGACATTATGTTTTCCGTTGGTCTTTGTGCTCGATTTCAATCCCAGCCTATGCAATCTCATTTTCTTGCGGTTAAACGAATTCTTCGATATCTAGCCGGCACTACTTGTTTTGGTTTATGGTATCCAAAAGGACAATCCTTGGAGTTTAAAGCATATACTGATGCGGATTATGCCGGTTGTCGACTTGATCGTAAAAGTACTAGTGGTGGATGTTTCTTATTAGGTAGAGCCTTAGTATCTTGGTTTAGCAAGAAACAAAACACGGTTGCCCTATCTACAACCGAAGCTGAATATATGGCAGTTGGGTCTTGTTGTGCTCAAGTGCTTTATATGCAACAGGTTTTAAGCGATTATGGTTTTCATCTTTCATCTACACCTATTTTTTGTGACAACACAAGCGCCATAAACTTAGCACATAATCCTATTTTACACAGCCGGGCCAAACATATTGAAATCCGTCATCACTTCTTAAGGGATCACATCTCAAAGAATCATGTTTCCCTTCATCATGTTGATACGGAAAATCAATTGGCTGATATTTTTACAAAACCGCTTCCATTAGATCAATTCAACAACATTAGGAAGCAACTACTTATTACTCCGTTGGAGGATGTTTTCTTTGATATCTGCGGTTCTTAAAACAAATACTTATGCTTTTATGATTAGTATCAAAATTGATATGAACGTTTAAATTGGAAATTTGCAAATTGTTGTCTTTACATTTTGGCTATTCAATGGATATCTTTTTCGTTCGTTTTTTGATGGGATACCTAATTAAGGGGGAGTTTTTTAGTAAAACGGTTATCTTTTTGAAATGACAAAGGGGGAGAGATATATATAAAACTATAATTTAAATATTTATGACAAACTCAATCAATGAGTTTCAAAAATATACTCTTGGCTTTACATTGAAAGTTGCTATGTTCCCAAATGAACTGGATTTCATGTTCCATAAGTCATTGGGGATACTAAGCACACATTATACAAATAAGAGGAAAAGTTCCAAACAGCAATCTAAAGGTATGGCATTTATATGTTTTATATTTCCTCTATTCATATTTTGGAAATGTTTGTCATCTTCAAAAAGGGGGAGATTGTTGGCTAAATGGACATCCATAAAATCCCTCTGTTTTGATTATGACAAACATTTCATTTTTATTTATCTGACGAGCTACTTGAGTATGCAGGATGACACAACTATAAGGGAAATCCAACATGAAGTGTTTATATTTTCATGCAAATATAATCATTGTAAAAACTTGTACAAAATTATAATGTACAAGTACTTAGAATCGCATGTAAATCAAGCATTGGATTTTCCCTAGCTAAACACCTTAGTCATCCATTCAATAGGACCACCTATGCACACATACGTATAACTAGTGCCTAACTTGAAACCTTAAAACAGGATCTCTCTCGGTCGACCAACTCCTCGACCGAGATACTCTCGGTCGACCACATTATCGACCGAGAAAGATCCAAAAGTAGCCGTTAGACACAGCAGTTGATAGTTGCAAATAAACGTTAATCCAGAGAGCCTGTCGGTCGACAATTCCTCGACCGACCGGGCATCTCGGTCGACAAGTCCTCGACCGAGATGGTCTCTGACAGCAACTGTAGAATTAATTAACTAGCCGTTGCTAATGCGCCTAACTTATTCCTAACGGCTAGTTAAGCACTAGGAACCCCCTAGAAGTTGTCTAGAATGTCCTTAAGCATACTTAGGCTATTCCTATAAATAGGACAAGCCATAGGACACTAGAACTCACTTCTTACACTTGCTATACTTGAGAAAATACTTGAGCCCTCTTGTGCAATCTGTGTGAACTGAGCTTTGTGATCAATTGGCCATTTTCCCTTTAGCTCAAGCTCGTCCTATAGGCTAGATTTTCCAAACCCTAGCAATCACAAGTCCATCATATTGGCTAGGAAAATCCAAACGCTTGATCTAGGGAAATCAAGCCTTGAGCTACAAGGATAAGTTGTATTTTCTTTTATTCCCTTCTTATTCCTTGTATTACTTGTACTCTCCTTGCTACTCCAGGTAGGAGGCTGCGGATTGGAGAGGGTGAAGCTCTTCGTGGTGAAGAGGAAGACTTTGGACTACTTCAGAAGGCTGTCTTGACGGGAAGCTACTTCGGGAGGAAGGCTACTTCAAGGGGGAGCTTGAAGTTACTTCAAGGAAGGCTGCTTCGAGGTTGGCAAGACTACTTCAAGGTGAAGGCTGTCCAAAGGGTGTTTAGAAAGTATTGTAAATTTTATGTAACATCCTTGAGAGGTAATAAAATTTAGTACTTTCAAAATCCCGGTTGGGTAAGCAACCGGGTAGTGGACTGACTCCTTAGTATTTGCTAAGGTGGAACCACTCTAAACACCTGTGTTCCTCTTCTTAATCTTTAGTTTGGTTGTTTGAGTTTAAATTATTTTAAAAATATATATAAAACTCTATTCACCCCCCCCTAGAGGTTTTCATAGGCTTCCTTGGTACATGGCACAACACTAGAGAATAGGCTCACACATGGACATTCTATATTAAAGCATCATACCACTATTTCAAAAATTTAAGGATACAAGGAGATAATACAACTTGCACCCCGCATATTCAATAATAGGTGCTCTGAATTTCCCATCAACTTACTCGTTTCACCATCCAACAAGATATTGACGCTAAAGATGGATCTATGGTACATGGAAACTACATGATTAGGGTTTCACTTTATTAGTCATGCCAATTGGGTGAGTTAAGGATCTGTCTTACAAGTGGACATACAAAACCCTAATTCAATCTAGAAAGAATAATTGTGAAACAACTTCAAAATATATAAAACGTTAAGGTGTGAACTTGCCACATCATCTTAGGACAACACTGTCTTACTTCCTTAAACAAGTCCATCAACATCACTACTTGTTAATACTACCATATCAGTCTTATCATCATTATAACATTATTGAGGATAATAACCCCTCATCACATCACTAGAGGATACACCTCTCACTAGGCATCAAACCTTTATTATGGCATAAGACCAATCACATCATTCTTGTAATTCATTACTATCTCTTCATGCCTCATCAGGCATATAAGCATCAATTGTATTATATCATGTATACACCATAGCAATCATTATCTATGACAATCATTTCACCTGCAAGGTCAATGTTATACAAATATGAGAGCGGAAACATCACAATATACTAATCACCTTAAGCAATGTAAGCAATGCATCACATGTCCCCTCAAATTAGGGTTTCATGCTTAACCACATACAGTTCCATGGCATTATTTATTTACCAATCCCTAGTTTCGTTACCTCCCACAAGTTTGGAGTGTATTAGGGCTAGGCACTATATATTATGACTAAATGTGCACATTCACATTATTATGATTCCAATGCACTTCATTAAGGCTCGTAGTGTAACACTTGGGCCCACTACCCAAGGCTCTGGTAGAGTTTCAAGAATGACCACCACTAACCTTAACTGTGTGCTTTGTCCTCTCTCACATGCAAGCTAGGATCAACTTCCCAATTGGTCACCCATCCTAGTACTACTCCAAGCTAAGCACACTTAATTATGGTTTTCTTAGTGACAGGCTCCCTAAAAAGGTGGTGCACCTTGGTGGTATGGGTAGTCCAATCGTTCCTTTTAAGATCATTTAGTCTGAGGCCTCAAATCCTAGGACGTTAAAATCTCCCCACTTAGACTCTTGAAGTCCTCATCAAGGCTCAACCACACACCTTAAAATCTCTTCCTCGTTTTAGTGCAGACCCAGAATGGCCCATGGACACCCATCTCCCATTCATGGCTACAAGTGCAAGGGCGGCTCCAACTCATCTCAATAGATATCCCTTTCCAACTTGCCTAGACCACATGACTTAATAGCATGCCACATTCCACATACCCATGTGGGCCCCACCTACTAGAGGGGAATTGTCTCTAATACCATTTGTAACACCTGGGTCAACTGCCCAAGGCTCTGGTAGAGTTTCAAGAATGATGACTAGCCCTACAGACCACCACTAGCCATAACTGCACACTTTGTTCTCACTCACATGCCAACCAGGATCAACTTCCCGACTGGTCACCCATCCTAGTACTACTCCAAGATGAGCACGATTAACTATGGAGTTCTTAGTGATCGGATCCCTAAAAAGGAGATGCACCTTGGTGGTATGGGTAGTCCAATCATTTCTTTTATGATGATTTTGTCTGAGGCCTCAAATCCTGAGACATTACACACAACTGTCACTTAATATCTTTTAATTATCTTCATAGCATTCACAAGCTATGACACTTAAATAACCTACAAGGTTAGAACCAAACTAGTGGGAAAGAGAAAGTACAATCACATGTTATTTATGGAAACAAACTTAGCAAGTACAACATACCCTAGGATTAGAGTTATAATTCACACCCATAGTTGACTAGGGTCTTATATCATGATCAAATCACCAAAATCTGGTTATGTCATCTCTCACTTTCTTGGAATTGAATTAGGTTTTAACATCATTAATGGAACATGATTAGACTATGTTATGCACAAAACTTGGTATCTCCTTCATATACATGTGTAGGATTACCATCTCATTATGTGATTCATGTACCACTACCATATATCTTATAAGTGTATCGATCATGCATAAACATGGTGTCGTGACCGCAACACCTTCATGTATCAAGATCCACCATCAACAAGGTGTCTCGACCAACCATCATTAAGGTCAAGTTGTCATGACCGACAAAACACACCATGGCCACAACCAAAACCAAGGGGCAACATGTCATGACAGACACATCCAATCTAGGTGTATGAACCCTCAACCTTTAGAGTTAAGGTTCTGACCGAAACCAACACATGGTAACAATCCAACATCAAACCTAGTTACAATCATAATACATTCATTCTAGGTGTAACAATTGAACCACCTAAAGAGAATCACGACCAAAACAAAGTCAAGGTGTCTCGACCTAAGCAAGATAAGATGTCTCTACCACATCACAAAGTGTCTCGACCCAAAACATCACAAGGGCATCTCGTCCCTAAGCAACACATGGGAGTCTCGACCCAAAACAACACAGTGTCACGGCTGAGACAAAGCTCAACATATCATGACCGATACCATGGGGGTAATGTGTCACGACTAAAACTCCACCATACCAACAAGTGTTGCATTCAAGCGTCACAACAATGCATTGTGGACAACATAAAAACATGTCTCGTACAGAACCAACTCAAGGGAGTATCTACCAAACCACAACACATGGTCACGAACCAAACCAACATCATGGTCACAACCGAGACACAAAAACATAGTCGTATGACCATGACAGTAGGTACACTCAAATGAGACATCGTGACCATGATGCTTCAAGGTGTGTCATGATCATGACTCACTAAGGTATAACGACCATATACATGCATGTGTATAGATGTCTCAACCCCAAAACCAATCATAGTGTTACGTCCAAAACCAACTCCACCTTAACCGATTATGACCATAATAAAACCTGAGCATACATCTTGACCATTGTACTTAGACCTTTTTAATCACAAACGTCAACTGATAGGTTAAGTGACAATGCAAGAACTCTACATCACAACCAAATAGTATAGAGACCACCCTTAGGATTTAGGGTGTAGCCATCGAAACAACCACTTGCAAGGGTGCCGACCAGGATGGAAGACCAAGGGGTGTTACATCCTTGAGACATCCATATGCCCAACCCATAATAGGTTCAAACTTGGTCAATAAAGAATATTGGAAAGCCAGAATACCAAGCATCAATAGGGGTAACTTTCCATACAATGATTCTCATCAAACCCTAAACATGGGTCATAAAAGGTCACTTGAAGATCATGATCGAGGGATTAGAAACCAGATTTCTTGTGCATGTAAATGATATCAAAACTTCTATTAGTAAATATAAACAAATCATAAATAAGATATTACAGTACCATATATAGGGATTCAAATAAATACATCCATCTCCTAAACAACACAAAATCAGGTACTCTGATTTTAGGGTTTATAAGAAGAGTAATCCCTTCAAAAATGCTATAAAATCAAACCCTAAACATTATCATTCCTTTTTCCATAAATAACATGTTTGTATGATCTGAACAACAACCTATGATTAGGTTTAAGATGCATGTAATAGATGTGAGAAAAGTTATATAACTCGTCGGATTGGAAGAGAACCAATCTCCCAAGATTACAAGCTCCAAGAACTCCAACCAAGCTTTAACACTTCAACCAAAGGATCATCTAAAAAAGACAAAGAGATACCATGGTCATATGAGGGCTTAAGGAAAGAGAAAACTCAAACCCTAGGTTGAAGCAAAGAAGAAGAAAGAAGAGGTATTCTTCTCACTTGGGTACCATGCCAAAACATGATCTATGGCCTTTGTGAAGAAGACACCTCCAAGAAAAGCCACGATGGATGATCCACAATCTCATGGCCATGAAGGAGGAAGACAAAAGAGATTTCAAAAGAGGGGAAACATAATCAAGAGTTAAGATCACTTACAAAGAGAAGAAATCTCCAGGTATCACCACCAAAGGTTGATTCTAGCACAAGATCGTCAACATGCAAGATGGGTCAGCCACCCAAGATTCAAGAATAGATCTTCCGTGCTCCCAAAGATCCAAGGTCAGTCACAAGGAAGGAGAAAGAGAGTAGGGCCAAAAAATTGCTCTCATGTGAAGAGAAGGGGTTATATATCCAAAGGAGGAGGGAAGTAGATGTTTATAAGGTGTCAACATAATAGACCATCATAGGATATATTCCCTCTAAGAAAATAGTCTTATCTCTTCTCACATGCATAATTCAAAAAATTTATGTTTATCAAGCAAAGTGTATAGACCTTCGAGGCTGTCTACCACCTTGTCTCAGTTGAGACACATCTCATGCACACTTGGTATCGACCAAAACCCTAAGTACCATATACACGGTCGAGATAATCCACTAGAGGAAAATTGTTTCGACCATCCTCACCTCTAGGTCATCGCGTTCGAGACAACACTACCCAAGGCATTTGTTGTGGTCACTACACTCACCCAAAAGTAGTGTAGTGGTCGCAACACTCAAACCCTAGCATAGTCACTATTAGATGTCACATCACCAAACATGATTCCAACAAGGCACCTCATATCATAATCTTCTATCCCATTATGCTAAAGCATAAGAAGCATTTTCAACTTGTGGCAATTTGCAAGATAACCATCACTTATGGGTACATTACAATCTGGTCCAAAATAAGCACATATATTACAAAGATAGTTCAAACATTAATCAAATTGGACCAAAATGAAAATATAAGCATTTCTCATGAAACAAAAACACACCAAGAGATTAGATTAAGGTTTAAGCATTTCATTATACAAAGAAAGCACAAATAAGCATTAAGCTAGGTCAGAGGCCTTACACATAGAGGGTTAGATACCCAATTTTCTTTATGACCAATTTGACAATAACACAATACCGCCAGGGTCCATACTGAACATATTTTAAATCAGGCGCACTTTACAATTTTGGTAAAAATTGTTCAAAAAGTATATAGATATTGTTAGTATGTATGAAATTGAACTTATTATCCTCTATGAAGTGGTTAGAATGAATAGAAGTTGATCTACCTATTGCATCATAGGAGAACCTCTTGAGAGCATTTATGGCTCTGGTTCCTCTGGGCTTAACAAAGGGAGATACGAAATCAAACTATGAAGTCTATCTGTTCTTACATTATAGAATGTAGGCCATAAAAAGACTGATCCAGGCACATTAGTATCTTATCCATTCCAATATACACTAAATACATGCATCTCTCTGATACACAAAGGTGATTAATAGACTCTTCATTTACAACATAATATGTAGCTTTGCCTTTAAATTCCCATCACCACTTCCATGCCTCTTGTCCGTGTTCTGACCACCGCCACCATGGATGTAGTTTTAGTGTCCCCCATATCACCCTATGTGGTGTCACTCTTGCTCTCCATCTCATGAGGACTTAGAAAATATATTTTAAATGATGAAAAGAATATATATTTATAGGGGAGGAGTGGTTCAAGTGGTTTGATAGGGTGTCTCCTAACAAAGGGACCCAGGTTCAAAATCTAGTGACCACCTCCGAAATGGTACCCGTTGTGCATGTCGACCAATTGCATGCTTTAATCAGTTCCTAGGTTGGTGGAATGCCCATGACCTATGGGTTTCACATTTTCTGTGGGGGGGGGAGCGTTCACAAAAGTGGCTCGTATATAGGGGTGGTTCCCTTGATAATAAAGAAAGAATATATATCAAAAAAAAATATTTCATGATATTTTGAACTTTTAGACTTAAAAATATACCTTAATGTGCATTCATTGGTTGATGGGATTGTCCTATGCAAGGGGATATGGCTTCAAGCTCTAAGGGGCTTGTGTCCACTCCTATCAGGGGATGGGCGTTTTTGGGTAAGGAGAAATGAGCTAGTTTTCAGAGTCACATGTGACATGAAGTCTTAGGGTGATGGGGACACAATGTGCACAAGATTAGAGCCTGATGTGTCCTAAGGAGGCCACTTGATGTGGGTGTCGCAAGGGTGCTAGGAATGGTATGTAATGTTCTCCCCCCTAAACCTATAAATATGCAATCCCATCATTCTTAGGACTCTTTTAGATCATTTGGAGATGTTTTAGCACTTTAGGAGTCATAGGAGGGCATCCTAATGATAGATCTTGTTCATATTGGTGTTTTAGATTATTGGAAGATCGAAGTCTGACAATAACCATCTAAGGCTGTTTTGAATCTAAACCATGTATGCTGTTTGATCCTTTCTCATGTTTTGTTATTGTTCTCTCTTATCTAGTTGGATGGTTTTTGGTTTTACATTGTCGAAATCTATCTCTTTAGCTAAAGATCTCTCTTTTTTCACCTTCTTTGGCTTAGTTGGAGATAGATCAATGTTGGTGGGATGTTTAGGAGCTAGAAGGAAGATATTTAAGTTAAGATTTTTAGTTTTTTTCCATATACCGTATTCATCCAAATAGGAAAGCTCTTTACTCTTTGTCTGGGTATGTTTTAGGTCTGTTTCCTACTTAGAACCCCTAATCTTCTAACATGAGAAACATGTTAAAGGTGTAATTTTATGGGATTTTTTAATATTATATCGAGAGAATCATTATTTCTCCCTCATTGTTGCATTATGCTATAAATAGAAAATGATGAATGTTTATACTTTCTTATTGCTACAAATGTCATGCTATATACACAACTTACTTATATGATCTTCTTAGGGAGTTTGGCTACTTTTGTCCTATCTTACTCATATTGTGAAATTGGTGGACAACATTTTCCATAGTGATTACTTACTATTATAGTAAGATATTCAAATAACAAAAAATAGATTTTGGTTCTTTTCATGGAATGGCCTTTGTATGACCAAAAATTGTTATTTTATCTATATAAGTACCCTTTTAAACACAGATTATGGTTCTAATGATTTTAGTACTTCAATTGTATTATGCCATTGTGACACATTTTATTTCCTACACTTCTTGCAACATTATACTTTTGTCGTATGGCATCCATGGATATAATGTTGGTTTCATAAAAGACTGACACAACAATCCTTTAACACTATTTTGTGAAATGAAAGTGTCTCAATAATCAACTAGCCACTGAAGGAAAAAATTAGGTACCATTTTCAGTACACAGTTTGGTTGCAGAAGATTAAACCAACTTTAAAATATACTAGGAAATTCATTTTCTCATATGCATTTTGGGATGATAAAAAATCACTTTGATTTTGTGCAAATTGATGTCATAACTTACCAAACTATGCTACCAGCAAAATAAATATTCTATCCACGTTATCCATGAAGTAATTGTTTTCTCCAAATCAGCCATATATGTTAGTTTAGTAAGGTAAACTGACATAGATTGTTTGAGTTTTTACAAAAATGTTACATCCATTTTATGACCATAACTAACATAGTAAAGCTTCACTATTATGTCAACTTTTGCAGAAAAATGTAAGGCTAAAAAATCTGGTGTCATTTTGGCTACGCCGTCATTTTCGTCCTATTAATCAATTCTATAAGATTGTAAATAACACCCACAAATATTTCTTTTTCCATTTGTCTCTTATTCTACCTATTACTATCGTGAAACCATCCACTCATCTTCCCTGACCACAATCCCTCTATTGCAAGTTGTCACAACTGCCACCTCTACTACCCCTATTGTAAGCCACCACCATCTTTGACTATTGTTTCCACTAAAGAACCACTTGGGTCTTGGTGCTATCATTGAAGATTCTTTTTCCACCCCTAAAGCTATTGCTACTGCTTCATTGAATCTATTGTTGTCTCTTCCCCAATTGTCTCCACCATTGAACCCAACCACCTACTATCCTTGCAGCCCCTATTATTCTTCCCTCGTTGTGCCTTCTACCCTTGTTTTTTTTTTCTACCTCTATTGTAGGAGAAGCTTGCAAAGAGGTACAAGTTGTTTGTTTGTTGTATAATTATAATGAATATAATTTTTTGTTGAGTATAATTTCTTGATTGGATTGTTTAGAATGCATAATTGCTTTTTTTCTTTCTAAAGAATGCATGTATAATTGTCTTTTTTCAAGACTGTATAATCATATAAATGCATGTATCATGGATGTTCCTTTATTCTGTATATTGAGTGTGTTGTTCAATCTTAATGTTGTAGTATAAATAGTGCCATTTGAGAATTAATACAATGAATTGATATGAATCTTCATCGTTTAAGTTTATTTAGGAAAAAATTGATATGAATTTACCAAAACCCTAAATCCTTAACCCTAATCCCTCAACCCAAAACCCTAAACCAAATTTGCCTAGAAATTCGTCTAAGGTTTACTCATTAGGATTAATTTTGGATAGTCCCTGATTTGGGACTATTTTTGAACAGTTAATCTCACATAGGATTTAAGCATATAATGTGTGTTTGGTTTTCAAGAATATTTCAATAGTCATTCCCCATTTGTTACCAAGGCACATATGTAGGTGTCTATTTTCCCATCTACATCGATGTACTCAAAGAACAATGGTGAAATTCAATTAAAGTATTCTTCAAAGACAAAACACATTATACACTTACTAGTAAGATTAAGTGTACACTTTAATCAATATGAATGATAAATACATATATCAGATTGACCTAGAAATCTGTCAAAGATTTACTCATAGGAGTATATCTTGGATAGTTCCCAGTTTGGGATTGTTCTCTAACACTTAATCTCACTCAGGAAGTAAGTTTGTAATTTGGATTTGGTTTTCAAGAATATTTCAATAATAGTTTTTTTTATTCTATAGGTACATGTATGAGTAGATATTTTCCCATCCACATCAATGTACTTGAAGAACTACCAGGAAATGCTGACAAAATATTCTTACAAGATAAACACACAAATACATTTACTAGTGAGAATAAGTGTTCAAGTTGTGATAGGTGGTATACATTAATCAATATGAATTCTAAATATTGTTGTACAAACTAATTTTGTCTCAATTCAGACATGTTATTTAAATATTGATGTAGCTAACACCAGATTGATCCATGACTCAGTTCAACATTGTTTTTCGGCCAAAGGATCAATGTTGGATGCCCATTTAAAATTGATCCATTGTTTCTTTTACAAGAGGTCTTGATGAATTTATAAGATTTGTGGAGGAACATATGAGACAACCTGAAGATAGGTTCTATTGCCCCTATAGAAATAATGGTATCACATTGAATGTAGAAATTTTTGATGAAATGAAAAGTCACGTCATTGTAATGTGATTATGTAGGGATATGCAAAATGGTAATAGAATGGAGAGATTATTACTATGATATCACTAGATGTAGATAGTGTTACTTGTGAGGAAGAATAAATGGACAACAATGTTGGTATGAGCGAACCCATTTTGAATGACATGGTTGATGCAATGATGGATAGTTGTGGGTTAAGTCTTACTGATCCACCTTCCTTATCTAGAAACACTATACATGATACTGATAGACCATTATAATTAGGTTGTAGTAATTTTACAAGGTTGATTGTATGTTGAAATTGTATACCCCAGATGTAACGACCTAACTTTTCAGCAATCCCAAATTAAGAAAGGCCATAAAGATGAGAGTTGTTACAATTTTTTTTGCACAAGGATCCATATTTATAAAATAATAATCAATAGTAAATAATTTTGTTTAATTCAAATTTATTGTTTACAAGATGTTCCTGTATAACTTACATAGCTTTCCTACATTAGAATTGTACATGTGAGAACTATATGAGAAGAAGTATCTATCTAATCCTCCTTACATGTTAATTTTAATGTCTTCAAATAATTTCATTTGTCCATCATATCTTGAAATCACATTACCTATCATGTACCTAAAATGTTGTGAAACAAAAGAACAGATCATATAACAAGTTATACAATGTACATGGGGTGCATGTAAAAGTGCACATGTAAACCAACAATATATATTCCATCAAATACTTGCAAATAAGAACATACATTTTCTTCACATAATCTTTCTTTATGTTATACTCATAGTGGCATTATAATTGAACAAAACTAAATAAACATCCAACAATTTAATTGTTCAATCCTCAAGACACTTGGAAAACATAGAAAAACTAATGAGGGTAATCATTGGCATAACACATACCTTGATGATCAGCCATGCAGATCATGAATCATATGTACTTCAAGCATATTATCCAATCAACAAGAAAATCAAGAAATCCACATTTTAATATGCATGAATGTAAATCCACAAGTGTAACATCACATTAATTAGACTAAACCCTACTCGGTCCTAATCTAGGGTTCAGGGTTTCCTTGGATTCAAGTTATAATAGGGTTGGGTTTAATACCTTCCAACTCCCGTGCTCATCGATCTAATGAATTACAAACCCCGACTTCTATTAAATGTAGCATGATCATCAAATCTATCATGCCACAACTCATGAACCCTTATATCAGATTAGTCACATTAATCTTATAACAAGTTACAACACTGATGTTCAAGATCTTAATCACACATGTTAACCATGTTATATTACCATTATAGTCCACAATATTAGTTCATAGCATAAAAGAGAGGATTTTACCATATTCAACATGTTAACACCCAGATCTAGGTTTTATAAGCTTTAATCACCACTTTAGTACACATTAGTGCTACTTTTAGATTAGGAAGCAAATTTAGGTCTCATTGATATTTATTTGGATTGTACATCTTTTTATATAGGTTCATTATATTTTGGTATTGTTACTAATTTCTATGAATTAAGAAAGATAAGAACTTGTACCTCCATCATATTTCCACATGTCACCTCCTTATTGGTCTGAGTCCTGCACCATACTTGACTAACTAGTTGCAGTTCCCAGTGGTTCACAACTCCACTTTTCTCTCTACACCGACCATTACTTGGTATATTTGATTGAACCACCAACTGGTTATTTGACCCAGATCATCTTCTTCTCTCTTCTTTTGTATACATAAGTTGTGTGGATTATCCTCCCTTGCATAGGTTGTGTTGGCTAGGTACCCATGACCAAAGGGAAACAGACACATACATGACACAATATAGTTCATTCAATCTCCCATTGTCACTGCCACAGTGTCTCATTCACAACCCATGGCTTCATCTGACCCCCATCCCAAACACTGATCGTGCCATGTAGGCTCTACCATTAGAACTAGAGGTGAGTTTCCTACAACACCTTGCTTTTGGAGCAGCAGGGTACCGCTTGGTTGAAGCATGTGCATAGGACAAGGTCAGAAACCTTAGAAGGGTGGTGTTGGCCATTAGGGGAGACAAGGAAAAGGTGCCAAAGGCATACCAGTTCCTGGCCACCCTCCTCCTTGAAAGTAGCTTTCGTGATAGATAAGATGTCGCGATTGGTGGCAATGTTGGTGGAATTCGAAGAGACCCAGACCCACTCATACTCACTTTTTGATCAGATGTCACCTTTGGTAATCTGGCATACACTCCTCTCAAGAAGAACATAGGAACAGAAAAGGATGGAGATGGAATCCATGCTCTATCCCAGACCATGGTGTCACCTTGGAGACAAGGATTCCTATTATATATATATATATATATATATATATATATATATATATAATGGTTTCTACAAAGAATAAGAGGGAAGGAGAGGGGGAGATAGGAATTAAGGGTATTGTGTTTTTGCTTCCTTTTTGGGGTATCACAATAGATTTAGGAAGTGATTTAAGCATTCTAATAACAAGGCACATAAGTCATAATATATTGTATCCGTATATGGTCATGTGGCTCCAAAAGTCTAATTACCTCTTTCATATTATGGTTATAAAAAATACTAATGAAATCATGGGAATATTCATTATCTTCCTAAAAGTATTACAAAGATCTTAATTTTTATTCATCAATTGGTCTCAGACTAAAAGTACGAGAAAAGCAAGGCATCTCATTTAGAAAAAAAACATTTTCCCTTATATTAAACTCTTGCCTTTTATTCTTATGAATCCAAAGGTCATGAAAATATAGTACCATAAACTTATTAGGAATTGGATTCGACGGCGAAAAAGTCATTAAGGAGAGCATATCAATATATGGCACTTTATTGAATAATGCATTCTAAATTATTTATCTATCTCTCTTTCTCTCTTATATTCAATTGATTCCATAATTCCATTTAAATGATTATATCTTGGTGTGGGGAAAATTTGGTAAAATATACAAGCTACACACCCTTTTCTTGCCCCTTAAGCAAAAGGCTTTAACTAATTCATTTTAGGCATCAATTCTTTCCTTCTACATCCCGACTTGGCAAACAATCCCACATTGATGTTTTTTCTCATTAGGTACAATATTTAATTGAATTCAATTCATTAGTTCCCCTCTTGATATTTTTTATAAAATTCCACACAATTTCTTATTTATTTACCAATTTTCCATTATTTTGGGTAATTCCTTTATTATTAGCTTTTTTTTATCCAGTATCAGTAATGGATTATTGAAACCAATAGATTACATGACAATTATTCCATATGGAGTATTTGCACTTTAAAACCACAATTTCCAAACAAGACACATAAAGAATCATCTTCTTAGGATGTCCTTAATATTACATTATTTACAAACAAATAAATCCTTTCCCTCTTATAGAAATTTTGTCCTCAAAATTTGACTAGTCATCTAGGACAATGCTATGAGCCAGTTTCCTCATATATTAGTTATCCAATATTTCATAAAGCCATTATCTTTTATTTATGTGCCAACTCCTTTTATTTCTTTAACTTGTGCCACAAGGACCCATTCGCAAAGCAAATAGTCTCATGGCATTTATATGGGCCATGGGTTGCACCCATGCTACAAATATATCCTTATTATTCTATAAATGATACTATTAGATAATTTACTTTTCAACTCATGGTTATATATATAATTCAATTTTACCAAAAATTGAGGATATAACATTCACTCCTCCTTAAAAGAAATTTTGTCCCCAAAATTCACTCCTAGTAAGGTTATAGTGAATAGTAACTCCAATTATTTTCAAAACCTTGGGTCAGAAACCTTACTTAGATATCCTTAACAACTTTTATTGATATGAACATTCCACACATTATTACTAAGATTGGTACTTGAATTCAATTCAAGGTATGTCCACATCCTTAGTGTTTACGTGACATCATTTATTGATAATTCTATTTTCATTCATGATTTGAATTTCACTTGATGATTACCCTTTTCACCTAGGTTCCCAACCTATTGTTCATTTATTTTCTCATACGGGTGAGGTAGCACCTCAAACCCTAGGTCATGTCATTATGTTAAACTTATGGTATTCCTTCTCATTTCTCAATTTTGAGCATAACATGAGTTTTCCTAATCTCTCTCACTCATAATAACATGGTGTATCCACACATTACCCCAAAATTTCACATTTTAGGTTGAATCATTGTCAACATGACACTATACCATACTTTTTGATTCCACAATATTCTTATATTTCATGAAGTCAAAAGCCTTTTTCACTCTTGATATTTTACACAACTTTCTTTTAAGATTTCATTATTACATGACTTCTTGTATCATTTATATTTACACCTCATGTATTATGAGCCTTAGCCACTTCCTTGAGGTCTGTAGGGGTACATGTACTTTTTGGAGTAATCTCACCCTTATGCATCTAGGGAGTGCCTCTCACATTCATACCTTGGGCCACATGAACTTATGAAGGTGACCAATCTCCTGAGATGTGGGCCTCTGGCAAACATAGTTGTTACCTCCCAACCATATGGTCTTGTGCATTCATGGAACAATCAGCTCCTAATCCTATCGGTCCCGTGTGCCTTTAGTACTCCCTACTTGACCTTAGAATTGACTTAGGGCTATAAACTTCCCAAGAGTTTATCAAGGGCACATTATTTTCATATGCAATTCTTTAACCTGGATTTCCTCCATCTCTTATGATGTTGATATTCACTTTATGTCCCCTAATTAGAATCATGGAGACTTTATTTTCCAAGCTCGGTCTCATAATGTCAACCACTTCCATAGTGACTTTTCCTCATGTTCCTCAGAGATGACATACTTGGGCTCAAAGAATCATACTCAATAATGTGCTTTCATATTTTGTATCCTTAGTTATCCACCCTTTAGGTGACGATTAAGGTTACCTCAATCTTTAAATTGATTTCGTCAACTTACCTTTCCAGGGAAGGTCCTAGCCTAGGGTTCCCTCTTCGCTCATAGGAGGAGGTTAGGCTCTCTAGCCACATCCCAGTCCTTTATGTCTAGGGTGCCTCCCCATAGGTCCTTTCTCACTCTTGGGTTGACCCACCCCAAGTTGGGAGATTAGCCCTAAAAGTTGTAGTAAGGGTTTCATAGCATCATTTTTTATACAACCTAAATAAACATTTATTATTTAACTTTTACACCCTTATCCTCTTTTATCAATGGTGTGCCCTCTATAAGAGGATCCTATTTATGGGGAACCATCTCTAAAGGTTTGGTCCTTGTAGTGAACATCAATCATCCCCATGTGATGACTCTATTCACCCCATGCTCGCTCTTTAACTAGTTAGAGATCGATACAGGGTTTGAGCAAGTTACTCAATAAAATGTGTTATTCATAGGTTGCTTATGTTTCTTAATTTTTTTTATCATAAATACCTTGATATACATGCACATATGCATGGAAGATTGAGTCACCTAACTTGTTATATATAGATACTATTTTTTAAGTAACTATAATATTGTGAACATATATTTTATATTATAACTTCTCATCCTTTATTGCCAAATCTCTATGGTATATCCACTCATTAGGTCATTGGGAGTATTTCAATGATCTACCCACTCTCTAGGGGTGATCTCTATCCATACTCGCTCCCTGGGGGTATTCTCAACATCATACTCACTTAGTGGGAGTATTTCAATGGCATACCCGCTCGTTGAGGGTAGCATACCCATTCTCCGAAGGTAGTATCAATGGCATACCCACTTGCTGGGGGTAGTTCCAATTGCATACCCACTCCCTAGGGGTACGTCTAATAGCATATCCACTTGCTGGGCATATTATCAATAGATTACCCACTCGATGGGGTACCATACCCATTCATTAGGGGTATTCTTTATTCATCCATTCCTTTAGAGAGAGCTTTAGGGCTATGAGAAAGTTATATTTGTGTTTTTCATTTTCATGTATAACCCTTGGTTATTTATGCTCCTCATGTATATGCATCATGCATGAATTTCTTACATTCGTGCATGGGTGACTGGGTCACCTAAACTCATTTATATTTTCTCTTTCATCATATGGGTAGGTTTCCTAGGGTTAGGGTTTGGGTTAGGGTTGGGGTTAGGGACTACTCAACCTACACCCTTCATATTAGGGTTATATGATTCACTGGACCCACTAAAGGTTTTCATAGACCAACCCTATTTCCATCTAGGTTTTACCTTTTCAAGGGAAAACATGTAAAACATCATTATTTAAATATATCATTTACATTATTATTTCCACATTACATATACATTATTATTTCCATATTATAAGTACATTATTATTTCCACATTGCATGTACATAATTATTTCCACATTATATGTACATTATTTGATGGAGGTTTCCTTAATCCTACTACTCAAAAACCCTACCTAGAGTTGAGGAGAGAAATTCTTTGAGGTCTTATTAAGAAAAGGGGATGAGAAGTGGATGAATTAAGATGAGAAAAAACCCTAAAGGTATTTTACTTCGGGAAAAGTCATCCAACATTGGCCAGGTAGGATGCATAGGCCCAAGAGTCCTCATAAGAGGACTAGTGGTGCAGAGGAAACTTTTACCAACCCCTGGGTCGTGGTCCCTTCTAGATACCACCATCTTTAGAAAATTCCCTAATAATTGCCTCTTATATTTCTATAGATTACTCAAAATTATAAACTTCAAAATATGGCACTCCGATACCAACTGTAATGAGCTCATTTATCAGCAACCCCCAAATAAGGAAAACCAAAATGATGAGAGCATTTACCTTAGTTTTTTCCCAAGGATCCATATTTAGCAAATAGTAAATAATTTCCATTAATTCAAATGTATTGTTTATAAGATGTTCCTCTAGAACTTATATAACTTTCCTTCATCAGAATTGTATGTATGAGAACTGTTTGAGAAGAAGTATCTATCTAATCCTCCTAACAAGTTAACTTTAATTTCTTCTAGTAATTTCATATGTCCATCATAACTTGAAATCACCTTATCTATCATGTACCCAAATTTTGTGAAACAAAAGCATGAATCAATATATAAAGTTATATTGTGTACATGGGGTGCATGCAAAAGGGTGCAAGATAATTAACAATATATATTTCATCAAATACTTTCAAATAAGAACAAACATTTTCTTCACATAATCTTTTTGTATGTGACACTCCTTTTGGCATTATAATTGAACAACACTAAATAAATATCCAACAATTTAGTTGTTCAATCCTCGAGAAATAATCGAAAAACACCGAAAAACTATTGCGGGTAGTCACAGTGATAACCACGTACCTTGATGATGAGCCATGTAGATGATGCAATATATATACTTCAAGCATATTATCTAATAAAAAATAATATCAAGTAGTCCACATTTTAATCTGCATGAATGTAAAACCTAAAGTGTCACCATCACAAAAATTAGATTAAACCCTACTCAGTCCTAATCTAGGGTTTATGGTTTCCTTGGTTTCAAGGTATAATAGGGTTATGTTTGATGCCCCCCAATTCTCATGCTCATCGATCTAATGACATACCAACCCCGACTTATATTAAATGTATCCATGATCATCAAATTTATCATGCTACAATATCATGAACCCTTATATTAGATTAGTCACATTAAGGTTATAACAAGTTACAACATTGATATTTAAGATCTTAATCACACATATTAAGGATCTTCCACTCTAGAAAATCTATTTTCTCATCATTATGATCATAACCATGTTATATTACCATTATAGTCCACAATATTAGTTAATAGCATAAAAGAGAGGTTTTTACCATATTCAACATGTTAATACCCAAATCTAGGGTTTTTATGCTTGAATCACCACTTCAGTACATATTAGTGCTACTTTTGGAAAAGGAAGTAGATTTAGGGCTCATTTATATTTTATTTGGATTTCACATCTTTTTCTGATCATTTTGGTATACAAGTTCTCTACATTTAGGTAATCCGTCTAATTTCTATGCATTAAGCAAGATAAGAAGTTGTACCTTCATCATATTGACATGTTTCGCCTCCTTATTGGTCAGAGTCCTATGCCATACTTGACTAACTGGTCATGGTTCATAGTAGTTCACAACTCTAATTTTCTATCTGGACAGACCGTCACTAGGTTTATTTGATTAAACCACCGATTGGATATTTCACCCGGACCGACTTCTTCTCTCCTGTTCACGTATATGTAAGTCGTGTTGGTTATCCTCCCTTGTGTCGGTTGTGTTGGTCAAGTACCCATGACCATAGGGGAAATGGACCACACACACCATAGTCTAGTTCATTTTATCTCCCATCATCATTGCCATGGAGTCTCACTCACAGCCCCTGACTTCATCTTTCCCCCACCCCAAACGATGATTATGCCCTACAGGCTCTACTGTTAGAATTAGAGGTGAGCCACATGTAGCTCCTTATCTCCAGAGGAGCAGGGTGCTGCTTGGTTGAAGCCTGTGCATGGGACAAGGTCATACCCTTGAAAGGATAGTGTTAGGCATGAGGGGAGAAAAGGCAAGGGTGCCAAAGGCATATTAGATCTTGGCCACCCTCCTTCTTGAAAGTGGCTTTCGTGACAAATAACATATCACCATTGGTGCAGTGTCAGTGGGAAGTGAAGAGATCCAGACCCACTCATACTTTCTTTCGGATCTTATGTCACCTTTAGTAATCTGGCATACACTCCTCTCAAGAAGATAATAACATCGAAAAGGTTGGAGATGGCATCCATGCTCAGGTCCATGCCGTGGTGACACCTTGGAGACAAGGACTCCTAATCTCTCTCTCTCTCTCTCTCTATATATATATATATATATATATATATATATATATATATATATATATATAACTTAGAAAAATGTCCTAAGGGTTTCTATGAAGAACAAGAGGAAAGGAGAAAGGGAGAAAGGAGTTATGAGTATTGGGATCTTGCTTCCTTTTTGGGGTATTGTGTAGATTTAGGCAGTGATTGGAGAATTTTAATAAAAAGGCACAAAATTCGCAATATATGGTATTTGTATATGGTAACGTGGCTCCAAAAATCTAATTACCTATTTTCCATTATCGTTATAACATATAATCATGAAAGAATTGGTACATCTTGGAATATTCATTATCTTTCCAAAATTATTACAAAGATCTTCCTTTTTATAATTGGTGTCCAACTAAAAGTGGAAGATAGGCAAGCAAACTAGTTTATAAAAATATATACCCTTATATGCAACTCTTGCCTTTATTCTTATGAATCCAAAGGTCACAAAAAGATACCATAAACTTATTAGTACTTGGATTTGGCAACCAATAAGTCATTAATGAAACCACATCGATATGTGGCACTTTATTGGATAATGCATTCTAGATTATCCATCTATCTCTCTTTCTCTCTTATATCCCATTGATTCCAAAATTCCTTTTAAATAATTGTATCTTGGTGTGGACAAGATTTGGTAAATGCAAGTTACACACCCTTTTCTTGCCCCTAAGCAAAAGGCTTTAATTGATTCATTTTAGACATCAATTGTTTCCTTTTCCATCTTGAATTGGCAAACTATCCCATATTGATGTTTTTTCATTAGGTACAATATTGATACAAATCTAATTCATCAGTTGCCCTCCTCATATATTTTCTAGAAAATTCCACACCATTCCTTATTTATTTACCAATTGTCCATTATTTTTGGTAATTCCTTTAGCATTAGCCTTTCCCCTTTTTATTTATCCAATATCTATAATGGATTATTGAAACCAGTAGAACACAAGTGATATATTCCATATGGAGTATTTTCACTTTCAAATCACAATTTCCAAACAATAAAAATAAAGAACCATCTTTTTTATGTGTCCTTAGTATTACATTATTTACAAACCAATACGTAAAAAGACCATGTTATAACACTAAAGGACAATAATAAGTGGATCGCAAACATTTAATGTGTCTATTGTCTTTTTTGAAAGAAATTTTTCCTGAAAGCAATGAGCTTCCAATATTGACATATGAAACAAAAAAATGTTGTGCCCAATGAGAATGGAGGGTGAGAAGATACATGGTTAGACCAACACTGGCTCTCCTACGAAGTTGATGTGGTATATACCTATATATAGTTTCAACACTTATTTTCTAAAGTAGTTAGATGATTAGAATTTTACTTGGCATGCATAGGAAAAGATAAACAAGGACAGGGTCCTATGATACGTGCAATTCCCCACAATTGAAAAAAAAAGATTTATTGCATACCCAATTTGGTGAAAAAGTAAAGAATCTGACTTAGAATTTTACTGACGAGATGAATTCATATGGTATATTAAGAAACATAGCACTTGTCCTATTATGATTGTTATATACAAATCTTCCTCCTTGGTTGTGTATGCAAAATAAGTACATCATGTTGCCAATGTTGATATAAACGGTCAGAAATAACCTAGCAATGTCATTAATGTTTACCTTCAACATTTAATTGATGACATATATAAACTCTGGATAGAAGGCATTATGACTTATGTTTCTTCATGTGCAGAGACATTTAGATTTCATAATATTTTGTTTTGCAAGATTATTGTCTCTCCAACGTACATGAATTTGTATGGATATATGTGAGGAACACATTGACACGATATGAGTAAAATATGGCAAAATGATTATATATCTTGTTAATTGACGGTTTCTCCCAAAAGCGCAATTGTGTAAAACATTCAATGGGTCAATTGAGGAACGTTGTGACCATAAATCTATGTTAGGGGAAGATGTTTATCAAAGAAATATTCATTGTCAATGAATGTGGTAAGAGACTGTGTACTACCCTCACGTGTGATAAATCTTTGTTCAAGAAGAGGTTAGTATTGTGTAAATATTCCTTATTGGTCTTTTTTGACAATTAAGCATTATATTTATTTCATGCATGTTGAGAGAAATGTATGTGATAACATCATTGGTACTCTATTGGAAATAACAAGAAAGACTAATCCAAAATGGACCTACACGAAATGGGTATACAGAAAGAAATAATAGTAGATGATATCAACAATCACCGCACATATTTATCTAATGCTTGTTAGACTTTGTATAGACAATGAGAAAATATCTTTTTGTGAGTTCTTGATTATTGTTAAAGTACCACAGGGATACTCTTACAACATCCATATATTGGTATCAATGAAGGATCTAAAGCTGATAGGTATTAGACCCCATGATTGTCACATCCTAATGCAACAAATATTGCTTTTGGAAATTTGATGTATACTACCAAGGCTTGTAATGTTTGCAATCATTAGGCTTTGTTTATTCTTCAACACTTTATGTAGAAAAGTTATAGATTTTTAGAATCTTGAAAAGTTATAAAGAGAAGTGATCATCACCTTGTGATAGATTGAGACATATTTCCTTCTTCATTCACTGATATCTTGGTAAATCTTGTTGTCCATTTGACTAGGGAAGTGAAGATGATGGGTGCAATTTTCTTTTGTTGGATGTATCCTTTTGACCAACACATGAGTGTGATTAAAGGTGATGTTTGAAATATTTATTAGACTTAAGGGAGTATTATTGTGGTTTATGTGGACAGAGAGGTAATCGACTTTTGCAATGATTTGCTAGCTTGCAATGAACTCATGTCAATGCAAAGTCATGCCACATTGTCATTTATTTTGGAAAAGGGACTATAGGAATACGAGCGCAAGGAATTAGTCATGAGTTGTAGGAACAATCATACTTGTATGTTCAACAACATCAATAGAGTGGGTATTTATATCATCAAACACAACTGATTTAGAAAGAAACATATCCTTGAGCCACTTCAATGTAGATTGATTGGGAGCATAATAAGACATTCATTAGGTGATTTGAAGAAATTCTTCCACCAACTATCTCAAGAAGCAAAAGATGTTGCTAAAAATATCAAATGGTTCACCTTAAAACCAAAATTGGATGTTGTATCTTACGAAGAGTTTAACATAAATAGATTTTTGTACTACACAAAGTGTCAAGATGATAGAAGTTTCATGCAAAAATTTGGGTCATTCTTCATGCTTCTTCATTGTATTTTTCTAGAGTGAAGGATAAGAGTCCATGAGAAGGTAAGATGTCTTATTATGGTGTCATTCAAGATATATGGAAATTTAACTAGATAGAGTTTAGAGTTCGCGTCTTTAGGTGTAATTGGGTTGATAACAACAAAGGAGTTCAAGTGAATGTGCTAGATTTCACATTAATGAATTTGAAATGATTTGCGGGAAGGATTATTTATTCATTGTTGCATCACTAGTGAAGCAAGTATTGCTATATTGATGATCATACAAATGAAAAATTATCTATTGTTCTTCATATGAAAAGGCATTTCATTGCAAACCGTACAAATGAAGTAGAGTACTAGGAACTGTATGGTGACTCCAGTCTAGTCTCAGTTGGCTTTCCAAGTGTAAATGTTGAAGCTAACATAGATGAATTATATATGTGTCAAGATTACTCAAAAATAATATTAATTGATGAGAAATCCAATCAATACTAGAGGCATGCCTTTTATAATGCAAACAATACATTTGTTAGGTTAATATTCTAGATGTGCATGTTTCCAACACTTATTATTTCTATGGTATTTTTAGATTGTCATATCATGGCTTCTGACCATGAGCATGTTGAGAATTGTGGGGATGTTGAGCACATTGAGGATGTAGAGCACCATGAGGAGTCTGAGCAGAGGAGGATGTTAGGGAGTATCTGCCTCACAAAATAGAGTCATTTTCATGTCCATTTCATGACACATAGAGACAAATAAAATAAGTTAACCATTTCTTTTAATGGAGTAGGAAACCATGCATTGGATAATCATAGTGCTTTCAGGCACTAATACTGGGTTTAACAACACATAGAGCCAAAGAAAAGAAGTTAACCATTTCTTTTAATGGAGTAGGAAACCATGTATTGGATAATCATAGTGCTTTCAAGCACTAGTACTGGGCTTAACAACAAAGTGCCAATAGTCATATAATATTGGAATAAACTTGATGCTTCCATGAAAGGCCTCATATGGATAGACATAGCTACGAGTTATATGAATATAACAAGTTTCTTTATTTCTTCTTATTCTTTCATGTACCATCTCTAAAAATAGTCTCAGTACTTTTTAGGGAGTTTTTCACCTTAATGAAAAATCTCATCATAAGAATATTCTCTAATACAATAGGAAGATGTGGATGACATATAATACTAATCGACAAGAGAATACATAAATAACAATATGAAGAAGTATCATGTCACTGAGCAATATAGGAATGTTGATGCGGATGTGTGGGAGTAGTTTTTTCTTTGAGAAAAATTGATGAATTCAAGGTATTACACATTTAATATAAAATTATGATTAAACAAATGATCTCAAGGTATTAAGTAATTAACATGCATTTTGTATTAACCAAACTACACGTGAGGCTAAAAAAGAAAGATGTGCAAAGAATATGCAGGCCCATTGGTTGTGTCTTGATGCTTAAACATATTTCTGCTAAAATATGGAAAAGTTGCAATCATTTGTGGAAGAATAAAACACAATTCAAAGTCCACATCCACTAATCCATCATGAGGATGGGAGAAATTCTATAACAAATAGCTCAGGAGTAATCCCAAACCTACAACCATTAAGGTGAATTAGAAAATGCTAAAGTTTAACTCTCACAATACATGTTTATTTTCATATGAATGGTTAGGTTTTATAGAGTAGTTCCATTGGCAATGATTAGTGGGATTTTCATGAGAAAGAAAAAACAAGGAAAGTTCATCCCTGAGGGATGAATGGATAAATTGATAGTTTCTCTTCATGCTCAAGAGAATCCTTACCATGTTAAGGGTGTTGGATTTGGTGTTGGGATAAAAGCATATTTTGGCCCATCAGAATGGATGAAGAAATCTTCCAGAAGTGGCAGTATGTCACATGAGGAGATATATGATATGATATAATAGATAATACAAAAGCAATGAGAGCCTATCATCCATCTCATTCTCCACCTACTGATACTGTCATATGTTTCTCCTCTAACAAGGTACACGAGGGTGTTGGGAGTACTTCCAGAGACCTACTAGACCCATGCAATGGTGTAAGTTTCTTTTTGATATAATAGTATTCCAATTAAATATATATATTGTGTTATTGGTATATATAATACTATATAAATTGTAAGTGACTAGAAAATGTCATGTAGTTCATCATCCAATATTCAATGGTGTGGTTGAGGGCGAGGTTTTTCCACATAGTAATGATATTGTTCATTGGACTACAATGATAGATGATGTTGTTTCCATGTGTCCCCAACTCATTTATCCACCAATAAAAGACATGCCACATTCGAGACCTCACTCTAAATACAATACAATATAGTATGAGATATATAAGGTGGCATGATTGCTTGGCCCAAAAACAAGATTTTCAATTGGAAGGTATGAGAAATGCATATTGCATTTGTATTTGTCAGTATATTTTATTTTTCTATATATATGTTTCCAATTGACGTGTTAAGGTTAATATACCCTAATACCTAAGAAACCCTCTAAGGTTCCTCCAAAGTTATATACACCTACTTTGATTTTGTAGGAACAATTCAACTCTCTAGGTCCTCAACATAGGGCTTACGATGATGGTTAGAGAATATTCAACAATGGTTGAATATTTTGATCCATATGTTACATGATGATGTAGGAGAATACAATGAAACTAATGTATGTGTTCAAGATATTATGGATCTATTTCTGTATGAATGGCTAAAAACCACCTCAATAGAGGTTTGGATATTATGAGATCTAATGGATAAATACCTCATTCTATGTGAATCTATACCTTGTGTTGTGTTTCATGTCATAAACTGTTACATATGTTCTAACATCTAATTATATGTTGAGACCATAAACTTTCAAATAGTCAATAGGGAAATCCTAATTCTTTCACAGATTAGCAATGTAGATAGAGAACAAACCACTAAATTTGATTATTTCTCTACAGTATTAAGTATCTTTAATGTGTGGGCTAGGATAAGATTTTGTCTCCTTTTAATGTTAGGTAAATTTCCATTTCTTTTCTTGTAATTTTAACTTATGAATTACCTTTATTGTGGTATTTCATTTTTTGTTTAACTTCTTCTTTATTCAGTAATAAACATTAAGAATTTTTTGTTATTGTCCCAAGCATACTCATTGTGTATTATCTTGACCCATATGGTACAAATTATCAGGTATGAGACTCCAAATGAAATTCCAAATTGTAGGGTAAGTGTTAATTTTTTCCAATTAATGTATTTATTAGTGTATTCGTCATTATATAACTACTTAATTATGAAATTACAAGTATTAGCTTGACTAATAGGGGTATCAAAGAATCTAGTGAGGGTTGAGGAATTTTAGACACACAAAAGAAAACATTATCCTAGAGGATTGTTAAGGTAGTTTTATGACTTCAAATCTAATGCCAACTCCACTTGTCTTTATTTATTAACATCTCACAAAAATATGAATTTGTAGTGCCCTACACTAGATAATGGTTGGGTTTGCAAATACTATATGATGAAATATATGGATGTCATTTCTAGAACAACATCATACAACATTTAGAATATATAACATGCAATATAGACTTTGATTACAATAGTATAATCTAATTTGAACTACAATCATACTTTATGTGATATTATCATATGATTATATCATCCCTTTTATAGGTATTTTATACCGAACTAGCTTATGCATGTGATATTCTAGATGACATACAAGAGTGGAAATAATGCTTCATTATGGGATTTCATTTTAATTTGATTGAGTTTGATAATTATGTATGAAAATTTTAATTTTATTATTTGTATGACTATGTGGTGTGAATCTTATCATCATAAGTATTTGATACTTTATGTTTGAATTGACATTTTAACAAATGGAAGTGACTTTGGATTTGATTCACATAAATAGGACAATCAAAGATGTGAATGGTGAATGTATACAAGTGAAATGTGAATGTGTGTGCAAAGAGAATTGCATTTTGAAGATATCTATATGAATGCAATTGGACAATTGAGGACGTAAATGTATATGTGTACATATGTGTTTGTTATTGTAGATTTTGTAGGTCTAAAATGATATGTTGTTAAGCTAAACATAGGATGGAATCAGTAATTCATTAGAACTACAAGTTCTGCATCGTGGAGAACAACCCAACAACTAGTCTATAGACCACCTATTTAATGAAATAAAATTTAACATCAATTATTGGGTAAAATCAACATTTTAAAATATGTTGACATTGGTTTTTGAATAAAAAGAATGTTACTTAACAATCTTATCAATAAAATGTTTAAGTGATAGTAACGCCTACTATGTCATTTTTGTGCATAGAAACTAATATTGAAATTATAAGGTTGGTTTCCTAACAAAACCAATGATGTTGAAAAATTTCAACAATCTAAACATTTCGCTTTCTAGTAGGCCAATTTTGTTAAAAAAATCATCACTATAACATTTTTATTGCATCAACTGTGCAAAGGAAATTGACATTATAGACCTCTTATTTAGTCAAAATTTGCTAAAGGGCAAGTTTTTGCATCTATGTGTATTATCATAGACATTGGTTTCTAAAATCAACTTAGTGGCACTACGTTGGTTTCCACCTCCTCTGTTAACCAACATTATAGACGTCGATCTACGACATTGCCCACCTAGGTTTCACCTCAAATTGATGTCACATGCCTTACTTTATCGATGTTGAAAGTCCACCTATGAACTAGTACTGCCCAATGAAAGATGAGCAATTGGCTTTATTAATAAAAAAAAGGATTTTTTCACTGCCTTAGGAAGAGCCCGCATCCTTTTTCCAGCCATAGCCCGGATAACTGGCGGGTGATAAATCCAGCGCTCCACAGCGTGGCTCGAACCCGGCTCCCCCTGGAGGGGGACACCGAGCCTTACCAGCTGCGCTAACGCTGCCGTGTAACTATCCTAGATTACAAAAGTTAGAATGGAAAATTGGATATTGTTGTAGAAACCTTGGGTTTGTGAGAAGGTACTCAGATTCATATACTATCAAATATATGTGAGTTATCGAGAATCAATATGAGGTATTGTCTGCTTGACGCCCTAAAATCACTCGTTTATATAAGTGTGATCGAGACTGTATCTTCAGTTATATATGGTAGTGTTGCAAAAATGTAATTGAGATATATGTGATATGATGTTATTCTTGTAGTTTTCCTATGTGATATGATAGTTAGCAAACTAGAGTAACCGGGATGGGCCTGATGTTTACATGTAGGTCAGAGGCCAATGAGCCCCTACTTGTCCCACTCACAATGACCAAGTTTGTGTTCGGATGTATGTATATTAGAAAATCCTAAGATCCTCTATGATGGTTTCAGGATTTGGAAGGCCCTAGCTAGTACTTAGTGTGGTTAATACAAGTACTAATGGATTAATAATGAAATTTAGTGTGGTACATTCAAGTAATAATGTATTAATAATGAAATTCATGTTGCATCCTCAATTTTTCCTTCTTGTTCCTCTCATTAATCCATCCACCTTGTTTATATGTCATGTAGCCAATTTTTTTGGTACCATCTATACTATTACAGATTACATATCCTTTGTGGTCATAATGTAGATAGATTGGTTATTTTTTATTTTGAGTTGTTCAAATGCATTGATAATTTTTTAAACAATAGTGGAAGTATATAAGTATACCTACACATAAGTTCATGATCTAATTATATTTAGTTAATTATTTACTTAACATTTAGTATTAATCTTATTGTAGTCAAATTAATTATTATACTTATCTAATTAGGAAATAATCCCACAAGAATATTCAAGACAATAGATTAGAAAGTGTTCAAGAATTTGAGATTCTTAATAAGTCATTTTATTGGGTAAATAAATTCCTTAAGTTCTAGGTTATTTCCCCCCTATTAATAAATTAATGTTAAACTAGACTTGTTTACAATTGTGGGATGTGGTTGCATGACTTTACTCAATCTTGTTTGTTTGCATCTATCTTCAACCTCAATCCTCTAATAATAGGACACCACTTCAGAAAAAACTCCAATTTCTCATGATCTACTCTTCTTTTTCTGTAACAATTTTGATCATTGAATTCCTAAGATCATCTTACATCTTATATGCATTGGACTGAATCCTAGAACTCACTATGTGAGAAAAAAAATTATTTTTGTGCTCCTATGCTGCCATTTCAAGTTACCCTAGAGTGCCAACTTTGATATGGCATGCATCAACATTGTGCAAGAAGAGGTCCCTAAGGGTTCCTACTACCTAAATTGGTTGACTACACCACCAAACAATCTCTCCCAATCTCACCTTATTTCTTTGATCACTACCATTGTTCACCATCTTTGGACCACCTATGGAAAATTCCACACAGTCCCACCATGTATTGATCATATCAAGCCCAACCCCAATCTCATCTTGGCATGTGATCCTCTTGTTTGGCCTCCTGACAAGATCTCTTGATGATGTCAATGTGAATCCTCTTTGCAAAGAGATTCAAGTGTTTACAACTTGCAAGAAGAGATGAGGGAGTTCTCTGAATCCTCCCAAGCTTCCTCAACCACTATGGGATGGACTCATGAGGTATCCCACTTATACATCTTCCTATATCCATGTACTTTCTTGGATGAAGATAACTGTTTCCCTATTTTGGGAAATCTTATTTATTTTTGTCATGTAAATTCCTTTGCTTGATTTGGACGATGTGAAATCCCCTCTTCCTCATTGGTTGACCTAGAACTATGATGCCCCTCTTTTTGTTGTTTTATGGTGAGTTGGTTTCTCCACTCTAGCTATCTTCACACCTTGTGTAATATGTCATCAGTTTCAATAGTCCAAGGCAAAGAAAACCTCAAATCCTCTCATCTGGAATCCCTCTCTACTTTAAGATCAATTGTTGAGATCTCAACCACCTAGATCTCTTGCTCGTCAGGTAGAGAAAGCTTCAAATAAGAAGTTTTACATTGTGTCCAACTTGGGATTTATGTTTATGGTCACTTCCGTCCTTTCACCAAATGTTATGATGAGAGGCGTGAGCCACACTTCCTTCTCTCCATACAGTTATTTATGAATTTAGTTGTTTTCTTTGCTTTGTTGTGATTGGTCAAGAATTATTGAAACTTTAGAAAACCCTAGTAAATTAACCATCAACCAGAAAGTAACAAAAAATTAGCAACATGCATCAAAAATGTACATATCATGATAGAACCTAATTTACCCTAATGCTTCTATTGTAATGAAATATGTAAATAAAATCATATTACTTACACATTTACGATTATGATTAATGAAATAATACTAAGTAGTCATATATTAGGGTTTGGAAGCTATGTATATGACATAATAACTTAACTAGTACACCTAATCACTATAACCATGGATAAGTAGTTAATAATAATAGGAATTATAAGACTATTAATATGTATATATTGAATCCGTGGAAATTATGTAATAACAATTTATTGATGATGTATATAAAGTAAGATTTGAATTAGTAACATTTAGAAACTCTTTTATTACTATTGATAACTTAAATGATTAATCTAATATCACTATGACATAATGTAACATAATAACCTATAATCTTACATAATGAAATTAAATGACTATGAATGACCTAATGTTAATACACCTTGGTATATGTATGTATGTTCATATGGTAATAACCTGAACAATACCTTAATGATCCCCATTATATTGGCCTAGAAGAAGGATATGTGATCTAATGAAACCATTGGGTGTTTTAGGAGAGAGATAGATCCAGATTTTTGGGTTAGTGTTGTTTGGACTTGTCTTACTACTAGTAAGTGGGCCATGCCCTTTGAGTTCTTATATTTTATGATACTTAAATAGTTTATCAAAATTATCATATCTAGAATGTTCCTTAAATGCAGTAGTTGAATTGCATTTAGACTATCATGTTTAGATGATGTGATAATTACGACATGTCTTTTAGTCATCTCATCTTGCAATTCATGAGAATTAAGAATTCATATTTATCTAATTACAAAAATTAGGTCTTAGTTCTCGGTATAAACTAAGTCAGCTATCAGTAAATAGAAACAACTACTTTCATATATTAGGTTTAGATTTAGATTTGAAACAAATTGAGTTATTGGTATTCAGATTTAGTATGAGATACTTTCAGATATATAATTTAGTAATTCAAATTTAAGATAATTAAGACAAAAACTTCACATGATACATCACATGATAATACCTCATCATTAGTCCCATGATGACTTAGAGGCACACATTGCCAACTTAGAGGAGTATCCACTCTAATTCAGAGGTACTTCAATACCAAATCAGAAGCGTAGACACCCCAAATCAGAGACACACCAGTGCCATTTAGAGGCACATAATTATAGTTTGGAGGTACTATGGTACCAATTTTGTGGCACAATCATGCCTATTCTGAGTGGACTTATCATATAATGTGGCCACACTAAAAATATATAAGAAAAATATATTTTACTATAAGATCTAGTTTCTATGTTATTTTTTGTGTTATCAAAATTTAATGTCATTTAATCTAATCCTAAACTCTTTCTTACACGCATAGCTAGGACATGACACCCAAAAAAGGTGAGCACCATCTGAAGGAGTAGCTTGAGGACTTGCAGATTCAGAGACCCTTGATATCATTCACTTCTGGGACTTATTATAACATACCCAAAAATATGTTCATGGCATAACCCTCCCTTATTTTAGACCCTTTTTCAAATATGTTAATATCCAATACCTTTTACCCCTAATTTAGAATATATTAAGAATTATTGGATTCACATAATATCATGAATTCATAAATGACCTAATGTATGAGAACTTAATTTAAAACAACCATAATAAATCAAATTATACAAATTGATGTACATATACACTAATGACTCTTGTTCGACACTCTAGAATATTACTAGGATTTTATGATAAGAGAAATTTAGATAATATAATTATTATATCACAATTGACTAATTAAGTGAGACAAATGCCTTGAATACAAAATTACATACATGTAACGAAATCTAATATGAAAGGTTTGTAATAGATAGAATTGTTATGAACTCTAGATTCCTCACATAATAGTAAGGATAGATAGGAAGTTTAATGCCATTTTAGTAAAAATTATCTTAGTTAATTGAATTAATAAAGAAAATCCATACATGAATTATGTTCTGATTGACCAAATAAAGTGTTACATCATTTTAATAAAGTCCCATTTTAACTAATTTGTCTCCACAAATCACCTTCTATAAAACCCTCACGTGCATTTCCTCCCCTCCACGTGCATTTCCTCCCCTCTAAAATAGTGACACTAACTAGGTTTCCACCCTTAATCGATGGTTGTCTCCCTTCTCTCACTCATCCTCTTCTCTTTTTATCCTCCTCATCCCATTCCCCCTTCCATCATGTAGGTGTCGTAAAACCTAGCCTCCTCTACAAAACCCCCCCTCCTCTCACACCCATCGGTTGGAGAAGGAGAAACCATCACCTACAACCCTGGAGCTTAGACAAGACTGCTACATCAATTGAGATCCACCCTTCATATTTTTATCACCATATGAATCACCCTCACCTACCCTAAAACATCTTCTACCTCCTCCATCTTCTTGGAAACTACAAACAACCACAATATAGAGACAGATCGCACACCATTATCTGCAACTGGCAAGGCTGGAGATTACTCTATGACCACCATCTGTTGTCACGCCCATTTGGATATTCCTCCATCTTGTCATACAAAAGGCCATACATTCTTCATTCATTATCTTCTTCTTATTCCTTTTGGTTTTCCATTTGAAACCCAGGACAACAACAATAGAACTTCACCACCACATAAACCATTGGAAGTAAAAGTGTGTCCCTTAGCCTACACTCATCTTCCTTCCTTTTCCTCACACAACAATTGTTGATTCTACTAAACCTTCTGATCCATCCTCCTCCCTTGTGGTGATCCTATCTGTCCAGGAAGACCTACAAAAACACTTTCATGAGCATAAGCTGTAGTTAGACACCAAAACATCACCTTCTCTCTTATTTCTTAGGGATCAACGATAAGGTTGTGTCCCTAGTACGAATAGACCAGATGGAATTCATCTTCATCCCCTAGCTGAACCAAAACAATGGGATCAACAACACAACATCAATCTTCTACCAACAACAACCTTATGACTAGGAAGATCCCTATGATCCCCTCAAGCAGATGAACCAAAGAGGCCATATCCATTGTGAATCCAGGAGGTATGAGGACTGAAGCCATTATAGTCAAGGAAAATAGATCAAAGAATGATCCTAGGTAAAATAGTCCATACTTGTCAACTAGTAGGAAATGAAAATATACATGTTTGTATGCATATTAACATATTATTGACCAAGGAAACTAAATCCCAAAAAAATAGATTTTTAATAGAGCTGACATACATGTTATATATAAACTTGGTTATAGTTACAACTTAGATAACATAGTTTCTAAATGTTTTGAAACATTAATATTAATATAAATACGTACACATATAAATAAAGTTTTTATGAATAAATGGATAAATAATGATCTCGATAATATCAATAGGTTTTATTAATAAAAAGTTAGTATGTTGATCTTATTATTGTTATTATGTATTCAAAATCATATATTTAGGGGACCCTCTCTCCCCCTGTTGTTCACCATTCTTATGGAAGGGCTCACCACCATGTTCAATGAAGTAGAAAGAAGAGGTAAAGTCAGACCGTTTAAAGTCAAGAACACAAAAGTCAAATCCCATCTGATATTTGTTGATGACATCATGATGTTCACATCGGGGCATGCTAATAGAATGAAAGAAATGAAGAAGGTGTTAATGAAGTTTGGCTACCTCTTTGGGCTCTATATGAATACTATAAAATCCAATATTTACCTCTCTAAATCCTGCGATGCTAGAAGAGGAAGAAGTAGAATAGCTACTAGGATCAAAGTGGGTAGACTACCTACTAGATATCTTGGCACCCCTATTGCAGGTGGGAAAGGGTCTTCCAGGGACTTTACCCAATGCTTGGACTGTCTGAGATCCAAGATACAGGGATGGGCGGCTTTGCGGTTGTCTATTACATGTAGGTTGATGTTAACCAGATCAGGTGGGGTCTGTAGGTTCAAATGACCTGTGTGCTTTGCAATACACATGATGAAAACCACGAAAACATCTTTGGTGGATGTAATTTTTTCAAACGTGTTTGGGCCACTGTGTGCCTCAAGAGTGAATGGGGGCAATTTTTGATGACAACATTGAAGGCCTGGTAAACAAGTTGTTGATGAAACTGAATAGCAAACATTGTGTTGCTATTGGAGGCCTTTGTTTATCGGGAGTCTGTTATCACATATGGGAGGAAAGAAACAATAGAATCCATGTTAGAAAAAAATGTAATGAGGAAGGGGTTGTGGACAACATAACCAAATCCCTTTCCCAGTCTCTCAAAGTTAGAAAAGGACTTGCTTCAGGTCTGTCTGAGCAAGCTAAAAGATACTGGGGTTTTTGTAGATAACACCCCCATGTATACATTTTTGTAGGTTTGTTAGGTCCTGGATTTGTATAGGTCCTTTGGCAATATATTTACCTATTTCCAAAAAAAATCATATATTTACAATTCTATTTGATGATATGAAGAAGTTATATTTATATGTAATTTCCTTGACATAAAGGACATAAATTGGAAGAACATAAACAAATATGTGTGGGTGACTTCATAATTTTACAGGTATCAACATTAGATGACATGTGGCTTTGGACACATATGAGTCTTCTTTAGTGCATATAATGATATGGAGTGTGCCTATATTCATTTACATATTGAGATCGAAGTATGACTATATGACTAAAAGTATAAAGTTATGTCATATTGAATCCTAGATATATTAAAAAAATGGTACTTTGATCCATTATTACCTTATGTAAGGCATACCCTCGACCCAATCAACCAAATTGAACTATACGATATAAAGAAAGAGAATGACATTACAAAATCTACATTCAAAGAATACATATTATTAAACACATACATGTAAACTAAATCGACTTTGATTTATTTGGTTAAAGATGGATCTTAGAAATAAGATTAATGTATAATCAAATATTTGTTGATGAAATTAAAAAACCTAATATGTCACTAGGTGATTGGGACTATAATAAGAATGATATGCAAACCTATAATAGGAATGTATACACATGTTAGCCTCAGTTCAAGTAATGTGCATATTGTATTCCTAGGATGAATGCTTGACTTTGGAGACCATGTATACACATTAAGTTGACATTTAGGCATGAAGATCAGGTATGTGCAGTCTCTATTTGATATATACACATTTATTTGACTTAGATATATAATTTCCAATAAAGAGGCACCTATTGATATCCTTACTCCTTATTTGAAATTTCATACCTCTTTAGTGGAATCATTCTAAATCATTTTGTTACTCTATTTATTCATTTTACATTGGGTTTGTAACCCCTCCTTCTATGATAAATATTCTTGTTGATGTAATTGATGGACGTATGTCTTTCTTTCTAATACTACATGTGATATTAGAATAAGATATATTATGTGGATGCCTACGCATAACCATTAGGGTGAGTATTTCTAGCCAGGTGTGCCTTTCCACCTCTTATTTATACATGGGTGTGTCTTTCCACCTAGGCTGCATCTTTCTATTGTTTTTACTTAGACAACTGACTCAGTGGTACATTCGCCCTACCTTAGCTAGCTTTAGTCTAATTTTTTTTTTGGTCGGTGAAAACTCGTAGCTTTAGTCTAAATTATCTACATGAAACTCTTGATTTTATGATATTATAAATTGTGAAATGACAAGACTATTTATATATTGATCAAATGTTCATATTCCTCATTCTTTTAAGATTTCATTATCCTATTTATATCTTATTGAACTCACCTACTTGGTATTAGCTCTCTCTTGAATGGGAACCTCCTTTTATTACACTCTTATGATTTAACATGTCTAAATATGTTTACCATCCACATACTTAGCGTTTGTTGGTCCATACTTTTATTTACCATTTCCTGGGTGTTGTTCCTAAATGACATAGGTGTCGATATCATAGAGCATTATGAATCTGAATTATCATGTAAACTTTTATGACCATGAGGATAGCTTGGATTGCCTGGGTTACCATCTATTACCAACCTTGTTTGTAAATAGTTTAAGTTTTTATTATACCAATTTTTGTGGTGAGGACCAATTGTTTAATGTTACACTTTCTAACTTTGTGATAGTTATTTTATATGCTTTGTCTTTACATGAATCTTTGCATTATTCCATTTGAGTGGATTCTCTATCGGGTCTCACTCTTTACACCTATCGTAAGTGGTCTCGTTCACTTTAAAAATTAGTTATTTTTCTTTTTTTCTATCAGTTGATGTTGGGAGATATGTTTTTCCAAACTCTTTATTTATGTTGAACTTTATCCTTTTCTTAATTATATGGTTGTATAATGGTTACTTTGAGTCATAAGTAGTGCTTACCTCAATAATTATTTTATTATATGTGTTTTGGTTCTTTTCCATATGCCTTTTTATTTGATAAAAAAGGCAAGTATTACGTTATTTGACAATTTTAGTGATCTATATATGACTATTAATCAATTATACCATGATCATACAAAGTACATGGAGCATGACTACCCTTTAATTAGAGAGATGGTTTCTATAGTGAACTTTCAAACTCAACATGTCTCTTAAAAATATTAGCTTGTGGATGCTCTCACCAAGATCTAACTTCAAATGCTTTAGCCTGACTTATTTCCAAACCAGGGCTACATTACCTCACATCATGTTTGAGGGGAATATTAAGAAATATTAACCAACTTCATGAGTTCAACACTAAAGGTATCAATGAATACAACCAAGTGAGTTGATGCAGTATGTGTTCTCTATAGCTTGGTTACAATGGCCTCAATATTTTCTATTATAGTTGTTATTTGTTAAGCTATATAGATGTTAACCTTGTAACTAACTAGGTCACTGTATGTAGAGTTCAAGGCCCAAAGTTTGTATTTACAAGACTTGTAAGTCTAGGTAGAGTTGGCATTGGGAGCTCAATTTGAAAGTTTTAGATTCCTACATACGAATTCTCATTTCTCTTCCATCTCTCTTCTCTGGTGAAAAATCCTCCTCCTCTCTTTCTACCCATAAAAAAATTCACCTTACACTCTCCTTCTCATTCTTTCACCATCCTAATTGGTTGTAATGCCTAACCTACAAGTTGCTAGCTTATCCTCTCAACTAGCCAAGTTGTCCATGGCTTTCTTTTATCCCATGTGAAACTTTGACAGGTTGTAGTGGCAAACTTCATGACCTACAACTTCTCCTATCCACCGTTTGAGCTATTTAGTGTCCATCACATTGCTTGTACTAGACAACTCTTACCTCTTTCCCTTATTCCTAATCACAAAATACTAAAATAGAGTGTCGTTGCATGTTAAACAATAATGATTAGTATTGATATTAGTCGATTGTTATCTCGATTTTACTTTTTGTCAGCCTACACTTTAGTTTTTCTTTCTTATTTATCTTGTTCATTGTGACTCAAATTTAAAATTTCAGTGGTATAACTAAAAATATAAATTCAATGTTTTTACGTTTAACGTGTTTTCATTTTGACTTTTGCAATTTTGATTTTTAGTTTTTTTTTCAGGGATTCCAAATTCAACGTAATCTTGTGTCAGATTTACATTAGTGTTTTAGACCTGACCAGAACATGCCGGATTAAAACCCATCAAACCCGACCTAATTGCTTGCCCTAGTTTCATCATTTATTTACTTCAAATGTATGGAGACAAATTTTAGGGATGTAGTATAATGATGAAAAAAGTAAGTACATGTAATGCTTCCAGGATGTTATTTTTTTTATCCTTTTATTGGAGGATACTAGAGACCCCTTGTGCAAAAAAATAAGACATATAGACACCCCTCTAACTTTTTTGAGTGATTGAACATGTTCCATTTGTAGTGTGAGAAACAATAACGTCAGACTTGTTGGTTTTCTCAATTGGTAATTGTGGTTCTTTGCGAACCTTCATACGTGTTAATAAAATTAACCATAACAAGATTAGTAAAAATACTTACAATATTTTATGTTTGTCTATATGGATTTGACACACAATAGGATGAGGACTGTGGAGAAGAATACCAAATAACACATAAAAGGAAATACAAGGAACAAAATTCACCCGCTTCACCAGTTAACCTCTCCGTTTACACGATAGGTAAAGATAAAGACAAGTAAATCTTATAGAGAAGCGGTAATAACCTACCAGTAACTCCAATGTAAGAAAAGATATGGTTAAATTTTACCCTACATAATCTTTACCCATTTAATGTTTTGTCTTTAAAAAGTGGACCCATTTGTACAATTCAAATATCACAACAATTGATTCACATTGTTCTCATTTAGTTTATAGGACATAGCAAAATCTTGACAAAGAAAAATTGGTGGAGTAGGATTCTATGGTTTTACTATATGCGTTTTTTTTATAAAATGGTCATGCAATTCTATTAAAGATCTTAAAAGCTATAGATCTGCAGGTTATCACCTGCCAGGTCACAAGTTTAGTTTCGATACAATAGTAAAACTAAGATGAAAATAAGCGATGAAGATAAAAGTTTTTCATGGGGAGGCAACCCTTAGAAAAGACTCAAAGTGATGTACATAGAACAAGAAACTAAGATAAAGCTAAAGATAGTCATCAGTCCTTTTTAGAAGTCTGATTCTTCCTCTATTATCTCCTACAGAGTGTAGAAAACATCTCCAGTAGAAACTTTGTTTTCTAGGGTATCTTTAGCTGGGGTCATCCTAGATGACGTCGGTGCCTGTCCTGCAAGCATGTGTAATATCAAGATCTGATTTAATCTTAAGCAGAATGAATTTCATTGGATTTTTTCCATTATTAAATTTTCTATGGTTCTGATCTATCCAAATGTGCCATAAAATGACAATAACAATGTCTTTTGGGTGGAAGCTCGTAACTCTTTGGAGGGGTTTTATTTTGAATGGAATAGTGTATAGATTTTTTTGATCAATTCTGTAGTCTAAAAGGTTTTGATGATGAGTGGTGTGACTAAGCAGTTCTTAAATAGATGGTATGTTGTTTCTAAGTTTGTTTGGCATAGATAGCATCTCAATGGTCCTACAAAACCTCTCTTGGTGATGTTTTGGTCAGTAAGGAGCTTATTGTTTTGAAGAAGCCAAAAGAAAATTTTGTGCTTTTGTGACCATTTTTTAGTCCAAAATGAGAGAGTGATTTGGTATGGTGCCTCTAAAAGTGAGAAAGGTGTAAGCGGCCTTTGGGGAGTAGGACCTTCCCCATTTCCAGACAATCTTGTTTTTTGTGTTGAATTCTAACTCATGTATGATGTTACTGATTTCCAAATTATCAAGGTATGTGAGAAGGAAACACTTGAGAACATTTGAATTTTTTCTGGTGATGAGATTAAGGGCTTTGGTTGTAGTGATGGAAGATAATGTTTTTGGAATAGACCAAAGATTATGCTGGTTTTTGATGGAGTTATGATGTAGCCAAGGGTCTTTCCAAAAATTTATGTGGCAGTGGACATGAGGGGGGGTGTACATGAGATTTCTGATCAAAGGGATATGCCTATTAATGTATTTCCATAGAGGAGAAGCAGATCATTTTGTGGTTTTGTGCCATGGCCTAATTTTTTTGTAGTATTTGTTCTGAATAAGGTCACTCCAGATTTTTCTCTTATTGTTTGCCAAGCTATTGATGATCTTTATCGCTAGGCATAGGGCATGTGTTTCAATGTCAATGATGCCCCATCTACCAAAGCAAGTGGGGGCATATTGGGTATTCCAATTGACTAGGTGGAAGTGTTTTTTGTTGTCGTGAGTCTGTTTGTAATTATTCCAAAGAAAATGTCTTTTGATTTTGTTGATGGTATTTTTTGTTTTGGTAGGAAGTGGAATGGAACTGAGGTAATGAGTGGTGATGGGTGTTATGACACTATTCAGGAGTGTAAGGTGGCTAGCAAGGATTAGGAAGTTGTTTGTCTAAGAGTTTAGTTTGGTTTTGATCTTATTAATGATGGGAACCCATATAGAGTGAATGATGTTTTGGGGAGTGATAGGTAAGCCAAGGTAATTTATCAGAAAATCTTCATGCTTACATATGAGAAGGGTTTTATATCTATTGATGACGTGTTGCTCAGTGTGAACACCAAAGATAGAGGATTTTTGAAGGTTTATTTTTAGTCCTGATATGTAAGAAAAAATACCAATGATTCTAATGGTATTTATGATGGTATCATCATTTGGTGAAACAAGAATGATGGTATCATCCACACACTATATGATGTTTTCCTTGTATTCTGGAGGTGAGGAAATTAGACCTTGATGAGAGCCAAGGTTGATCATTTTTGTGAGGATGGAGGTCACAATAATGAACAGGTAAGGGGATAGAGGGTCACCTTGCCTAAGCCCATTTGTGTTTTTGAAGTAACCAAATGGTGAGCCATTTATGATTGTGGAAAAATGATTTGTTGATATGTAGTCGTATATCCACTCAATCCAAGCATCTGGGAATCCAAAACCAACCATAGTTTTAATAAGACAATTCCAGTTGATGTAGTCAAAAGCTTTCTCAAAATCTAGCTTGATTGCAATCAGAGGGGTTTTGTTCACATGACATAGATGAATTGTCTCATTAACCATCAAAAAGGCATCTTGGATATTTCTGTCTTTTAGGAAGGTGTTTTAGTTAAGAAGAATGATGTTTTTGATGTAAGGTTTCAATCTATTTGACATGGTTTTTGCTATGATCTTGTATGATGTGTTGATGAGGCTGATGGGACAAAATTTTGTAATGTATTCAGGATGCACTACTATAGAACATGCCTTTAGCGTCGGTTAATTAAGGGCTTTAGTGTCGGTTTCTAAGCGACACCCAAGTGGGCGTCATTAAAGGTGGACCCCTTTGGTGTCAGTTCCCAACCGACGCCAAAAAGCTTCCTGCCACTGAAAACGCGCCAGCAAAGGCACTATAGGCGTCGGTTTTTGAAGAACACCGACACTATAGATTTGCTACAGACATTGGTTATTAAAAGAACTGACGTCACAACGCTTCCCGCCACCGAAAATGCACCAGAAAAGGGCCTATAGGCATCAGTTTTGTAAGATAATCGACGTCATCTCCCCTACCACCACGGCCGTGCTTCCCAGCACGGCCGTGTTTCCCAGCACGGCCGTGTTTCCTGGCCATATCAGCTGAACCGACGTCAGTTTTGTGCTAATAACAGATGACATATCCCCTACCTTCTACCACGGATGTGCTTCCCAGCACGGCTGTGGTTCCTGGCCACATTGACATTGGGTTTTTATCAAAAAATGTTGTCGTCTGTCTTTGGTGTCAGTTTTGATCAAATAACTGACGCCTATGTTAAGATTTTTTTTGATCAGTTTGCAGGCCTGTTGTATGGCTGGTCAGCAAGATTAGAACCTGCAGTTCAGTTATGAACTATAGGTTTATGACATCCATTGATATTATCCAACAACAGGCTACAAACCTACAAAATTAACAAGATGGACAATATTATATATATGTGATTCACACACATGTATAAGCACATTTAATTCATATTATTTTTTCATCACACACATGTAAAAACCAGTAGAAACCTACAATTCCATTCATTTCATCTCTTTTCACATTCAGACACATGTGGAAACATTTATGTATTGATCATATTCACACAAATATGACAATTCATAAAAATTCATTCACATTCACACAAAAATAATTATGAGAACAAAGTTATTCTTTATTCATCATTGTCATCATTGTCAATAAAATTAAATCTAAAAATTCCCACTCTTTGTAGGGCTTTTGCCCATTCTTCTCCTACAACATCTAATTCATCTCTCATATAGGGAGCATGTACATCAAAATGCTTTCCACCTGTGCTGAAGTCAGCAGTTTTAAAGACCTGTAAAGACAATGATGTATATATATAATTAATAATATATAATAAGATTGATATATTTCATATTATCTAATGAGACTATGTATAATACCTATTGTATCTTATCAATTTCCATTACGACATGTTTGATAATTAGGTCCTTAAATAGCATCCATCACATAGTAAGCACATACCCATCCGTTGTCTTGTGTAGCACACTATAAATTGAAACATACAAAATATTCAAAAATACAAATAAGCACAGTTCACATAAATAATATATACATTGGAGTTCGGAAATTACTTTCACATTCTCCCAAATTAGTGACAGATCCTTTTTCCTAGGGACCTTTCCTCCAGCTTTTTTGTATTCTTGTAAAGCCCTATATATGTTAATGTAACCCATTAAATTGCATAATTAAATAGTAATGTAGTAACATATGTTAACATATATAAAAACATGAAATATTTCTCACGAGAATAATGGCCTTTTAATTGCATGTCCATATAATTCCAACTCATTCTCATAGGATCTAGATAATAGACAGTGAACATCTTGGGGACAATAACTAGTAACTCTCTATGCCTACCACTACAGGTAAGAAAGTTAAACATTAATAACTCAAAATCCACAATAAAAATGTAATTTTCTTAAGTCCAAATTATAAGAAAAGTAAACTTACTCGACATTGAATGGAGCTATTATCACCGTCTTCTTATTTTTACCAAAATATTCAAAAGAATCACAGTAGTATGAAGTAACTGAAGAAAGGGTTTGTATCTATAAGACTAATCAAAGATGGAACCAAAAATCCCACATGGGAAAACCCAAAATCTCTACATATCTTGTGTAAGTGGTTGCAAAACATGTATTATGTATGCATTAATATAATGGAAACCAGATCAATGTATATAAAGCAAGGTATATGGATGTATAAACAAGATCTCTCCATATCTACAGCTCTATCATAGATGTGTTCAACCATTGATAACTAAACAACTTCAAAATATCTTGTATAAATATCTTGTTTTCGTATGATTGACATGCATTAATACATATGCATTAATACGTACGTATGCAGAACTTGTATTATGTGTGCATTAATACGTATGCTAAACTTGCATAAATAGATTGTTATCGTATGATTTACCTACAATATCCTCCAGAATAGTAACAATTATAGGAAATTTGTATCATGTTCGCCGATTCATACTGCCACACCCCTACAATTAGGACCTATCGAGGCGTGTAGGTCCCTTGGAAGCCAACTTGGTAGTTGAGGAGGTGGAGGTCGAGATGTAGCGGGTCTCATCTTTTTTACCTATATATATACTTTTAGATCAATTGACTCATATATACACACTAACAAATTAAAGTAATGGAAAATTATCATACAATATCAGTATAGACGACATCTGCTTTGGGCCACAGTATCACTCCACCTACTGCCTCACCAAGTGTTTCAACATCTGGGTGTGCATGAGGTAGTGCAAGATCTGTCCAATCGGGGAATACATGTACCGGGCTCACACGTACCACACCATCTGGTACTGGATACCCATGAAACATGCACCCTTTAAGGGGTGGGTAAGCCAACGTCTCTGCAACGATATATTCTTGACTTTTTAGTCGGCATGGCTTCAACCCCTACAAATTTACGTAAAGAATGTTATATGCATATATACACAAACATATCATCTTGAACAGACTAGTTATTATGTCATGAAAATACTTACAGAGGACATGCTAGGTGGTGGGTCTACATGATTACTCCCAACCGCTTCTATAGTAGGAGAAGAGTGGCCCACCATAGGTACTGTCTGAGTGGTAGGTTGAGATGCCTGCCACTTCGCCATTGCTTCTTAGATTCTCTTCTCAATTAACGAATCTACCTATACATGGATAAAAGAAATGCTAGCTTCTGATTATTGAATTCCCTTTTGCAATAACATTCTAAAATAATAATAGGTTACCTCAGCTTGTAAAAAGTCCCACTTTTGAGACAGGTTTGCGATAGGATGGCCCAAAGAATGCTTTGATGCCCACACCAGCGCCTGCACCCCGAACACGTCCAGGATGCTCTAGGTTACCCAAAGCAAATGTTAGTTCATCCCTTATGCCCTAAGGGATGAACTTGCCTTCCTTCCTCTTCTCATGCAACTCCCGCTAAACACCATCTACAAAAATTAGTAAGTAAACATAACAATAATCAATATCGATCGATTACTCTAAGAGTTGATTTTTACCATTTTTGTAGTCGCCTCAGCAGTTGCGGGCTTTGATATGTCACCCTTCTTATTTTTCCTCCCAGCTATCCACATAGCATGGTGAAGCGGAGGTGCGGGAGAAGTAGTAGAGGACTCTGCAGTCTCCTGAGTAGAAGTAGGCTGAGCAGACTCATCATGTAGTCTTTGGCGAATGCCTGCATATCCTCTTGGACCCATTGTGTGGTTGTGCACATTCAGTGCACGCCTTGCTCTTTGCGCCTCACTGAGGGCCTAGTTAGTTAGCACATTGATTTGGTTAGTAACACTAAAGGTTAATCTTGAATAGGTGAATACATAAAAATGTATATTAATTAAATTGGGAGTGGCGCTTAATACCTTGAATTCATCTGTTTTTCTTTGGGTAACAAACGCCTCCCAGTCTTTGGGGTCCAGGTAGTTCCATTGCTTTGTGGCTTCCTTCTGCCTAAATTTATTTTTTAGAGAGAATACAAACAAAACTTATTAGTGTAGAGTTAGTGAAATAGTGATCAATGTCTAGAATTGGAAATCAATCAAGAACCTTTTATCAACATCACATATGTAATCTCGGGTGAGATTGGTCCTATAGTTCCTTAGGACCCTCCCACAGCGTTGCATCACATATTTATGATGCAACTTTTCATCTAGATCAAATATGCTCTGCAAATTAAATAGAATTTCTATTAACTAGTATCCTAAAAATTAGTAATCTACACAAATAGAATTACAAATAATAATAACTCACGCATAGTTCCTTCCATATGTGGTCTTTCTTCCACTTAGGAACTTTATGCCAAGATTCTAGGATAGGACTACAATGGTTGCGAGTAAGAACCCCAAGATATGAAACAAATGAGTTTTGGTTCACTCCATATGGATTTCCTACATGATCGAAATCCACAGCCAATTTGGATCCATTGCCCCTTTGCTGTATTAACTTGTTCATCATTGTGATGCCCCTCACTTTCTCAATTTTCTTTTGTCGCTCATCAAGTGCTGTAATTTCTTTAGGGGGTACATCAACAACCTAAAATTTGATAAAAACACACACTTACATGATATAATTATAAATGAACATATAGATAGAAACCTCAGGGATATATTCTTAAAACTTACATTGTCAGGCAGCGCAAGTACGTCCTCACCCTCACGGTGATCATCAACACGGACATCATGGGAATGCTTAGCCATATGAAAGTTCACATTCAAATTATAAATTTTACATTGTAAAGTAGCACTAATTGTAAAGTTCACATTGTAAAGTACACATTCACATTGTAAAGTAATTCACATTGTAAAGTTCACATTCACATTGTAAAGTAATTCACATTGTAAAGTTCACATTCACATTGTAAAGTAATTCATATTGTAAAGTCCACATTCACATTGTAAAGTTCACATTCAGAAAAAAAAATCATATAAAAAATATAAACATTCATGCCTCTAATATTGTGATCTTTTATCAATTAACAATCCTTCATTGTGATCCCCGCAAACATACAAGTCATTGTGATCCCCAGCTTCAATGTTTGGTGGTGTTGGCAACCCAACTGAGAATGGACTGGAGTCATCATACTTATCATAGTACTCTTCTTCATCTATAGGATCTTCAATGAACTATCTTTTACCATGAAGAACAACCGATCATTTATCATTTGTAGGATCACCGATATAAAATACTTGTTTCGCCTGTGATGCCAATATTATTGGTTCACCCTTCTCGCCAATCTTTTTAAAGTTCACTAACGTGAAACCCAATTCATCAACTATAACTCCTTTGTTTTTGTCAACCCAATTACATTTAAAGAGCGAAATTTTGAAATCTACATCATCAAACTCCCATATGTCTTCAATGTGACACCGTAATATGACAATTTTAGCTTCACGTGGACTCATCCTTTACACTTGCAAAAAACAATGAAGATGCTTGAAGGGTGACCCCACTATTTTGGACGACACTCTTATCATCTTGACGCTTTGTGTAATATGAGAATTCATTTATGTCAAACCCTTCATAAGACATACATTCAATTTTGGTTTAAAGGTGAGGCATTTGATGGTTTTAGTAAGATTATCTGGTGTTTGAGATAGTTGATGTAAGACATTATCTTCAAACCACTTAAAAAATGTCTTGTTATGCTCTCTAGCAATCCACATTGAATTGGATCGAGGATATTGTCTCTTAATGAAATTGGTATGTTCCTCGATATAAACACTCACTTCGTCGATGTTGTGTAAAATATACAAGTGACCTTGCTCCAACTGCTCACGACTGATTACTTTCACCCGTGATCCCAAAATTCCTTTGCCAAAATGCTCCTCAATATTCTTGTCATTCACAGGAGCGTCATTAGCACTTAGAAAGTCATTGCAAAAATCCATAACCTCTCTCACCACATAACCCTCAATAATACTCCCTTCAGGTCGATAACGGTTTTGAACATCACCTTTAAAAATGCTTATGTATCGTTCAAAGGGATACATCCAATGCAAGAAAATTGGTCCCAACATTTTCACTTCCCTAGTCAAGTGGACAACAAGATGTACCATGATATCAGAGAATGAAGGAGGAAAATACATCTCAAGTTGACATAGGGTAACAACCACTTCTCTTTGCAATTTATCGTGAGTATTAGGGTCAATAACTTTGCTGCACAGACTATTGAAAAAGAAACAAAGTCTGGTGATTACAAACCGTACATGCGTTGGCAATATAGATCGAATTGCCACGGGAAATATTTGTTGCATTAGAGTGTGACAATCATGAGATTTAAGACCTATCCACTTTAGATCTTTCATTGATACCAATGTACGGATGTTGGATGAGTAACCATGTGGCACCTTAACATTTACCAAGCATTCACAAAAAGCTTTCTTCTCCTTTCTAGACAACGTGTAACAAGCGGGAGGTAAGTATGTTCTCCGATCGCTACTAACTACTTATGTTAATTCTATCATGATTCCCATTTCATGTAGGTCCATTTTGGATTTTATCCCATCTTTAATCTTACCTGGTAGATTCAACAGAGTACCGATGACACTATCACATACATTTTTCTCAATGTGCATGACATCGATACAATGCCTGACTACCAAAAGAACTCCAATAAGGAAGATCCCAAAATTTTGACTTCTTCTTGAATAAAGACTTGTTACTCTGTGTGGCCATCGTACATTGTGATCTCTTACCAAATTCATTGGCGATGTCTTTTACTCTTTCATAAACATCCTCCCCTGATATAGGTTTAGGTGCACTTTATTTTTCATTCCATCCATTGAATGCTTTACGGAACCTACGATACATATGAAATTTTGGAAGAAACCTTTGATGACCAAGATATACAGTCTTGATGCCATGTTTTAGTCGTATTGAATCAGTGTTATCTTCACATATAGGACACGCTTTAGATCCTTTGACACTATATCCAGACAAATTCCCATACGCTGGAAAGTCATTCACAGTGCAAAACAACATAGCGTGCAAAAAAAATGTCTCTCTTTGTGAAGCATCATAGGTCATCACACCTTCACCCCAGAGCTTCTTCAAGTCATCAATCATAGGTTCAAGATAAATGTCGATATCATTTCTAGGTTGTTTAGGGACTGATATCAAAGATGACATCATAACGTACTTATTTTTCATACACAACCAGGGAGGAAGATTGTATATAACAAGCATAATTGGCCAAGTGCTATGTTGGCTGCTCAATGTCCTGTACGGATTCATCCCATCTGTACAAAGCCCAAGTCTTAGATTTCTATCTTCTTCACTGAATTCAGGGTACAATAAATCAATCTTCTTCCACTGTGGGGAATCATACGCATGTCATAGGATCCCATCATTATTTTTCTTAACATCTGCATGCCACCTCAAATTCTTCGCATCTATAGGATTGGCAAACAAGCATTGAAATCGTGGTATTATAGGTAGATACCACATCACCTTGGCAGGAGAACTAGTTTTGGACTCCCCCGAAGTTTTCAATTTATACCTTGATGCACCACATTTCAGACAATATTTCAAATCCACATAGTCCTTTTGAAATAATACACAATCATTCAAGCATGTGTGTATCTTCTTGGCCTCCATTCGCATTGGGCACAACAATTTCTTTAACTGATATGTTGAGATTGGCAGCTTGTTTCCTTCAGGAAGAATTTATTTCAACAAAGACAACAATTACGTGAAGCTTTTGTCGCTCCATCGATTGTTAGCTTTTAGTTTATACAATCTCAACACAGCGTTAAGCTTCATAAACTTACAACCTATGTATAACGGTATCTCAGCATCATGCACAATGTTTCTAAACATGGGAGGTGAATCGGTGTGTTCTACCCCACAACTATCCAGCATCGCATCAACGATGTCTACTGGAACTGGTTCATTGACATCTACGTCATCGAAGGTAATTTCTTCTTCCACACAAGCACTACTATCGACATCCACTGATTTCAAGTTTGAAATCTCTCCATGTCGGTGCCATTCTGTATAGACTTGTACAATCCTGTTGCACATGGCATGACTTTTGATTTTATCACCAGTGCTGACTTTCAAGTTGTTACCGCATTGCCTACATGGACAGTAGAACCTATCTCCAGGTTGTTTCCTATGTTCCTCGGAAAATTTAATAAACTAGTCAAGACCAGAAATAAACTCATGGGTGCAGTGATTTGGAATGGACATTCATGATCTATCCTATCTATGATCAAAGAGAAAACAAGTATATATTAGAACAAGATTAGGGTCTAGGTTTAAAAGATTAGGGTTTATGGTTAAAACTTTAGGGTTTAAGGTCTTATATATAATGAATGGTTGAAACATCCTAAGTGAGATTAGGTGTTCAAGAACAGTCCCAAACCGAGGACTATCCAAGATTTACTCCTAATGAGTAAATCTTGGACGGGTTTCTAGGCCAAAAAATACATGTGATGTCATTCTTATATATAATAAATGTGTACCACCTATCCCATTCTTGAACACCTAATCTCACTAGTAAGTGTATAATGTGTATTGGTTTTTCAAGAAAATTTCGGCAGCATTTCCCCATTTGTTCTCTAAGTACATATGTACTTAGAGAACAAATGCTGCTGAAATTTTCTTGAAAACCCAATACACATTATACACTTACTAGAGAGATTATGTGTTCAAGAATAGTCCCAAACGGGGGACTATCCAAGAGTTACTCCTAATGAGTAAATCTTAGACGAGTTTCTAGGCCAAAAAATACATTTGTTGTCATTCTATAACATTGATTTCAACTTTTTGAGTGTCCATGCATGTTCATCATCAAGATAAAGATTACACATAAATTAGTATGACCTAGGAATGGAGAGATTCATAATTGATTTCAAAATTTCAAACTCACTCATGCATTATCATCAATCTACATCATACAACAGGGATTCATGTAGATGTTAGGGCGACACATCACCACAAAATCAGAGATTTATCATTACAATTTTAATATCTTAGATAGATTCATCACAAGATTTCAGCAATATAGTTAATTCAAGATTATGGTGAAATGTGTATTAGGGTTTTAATATCTTAATTCAACATGCATCAAAATTTACAGAATTAGGTCAAGCGTTAGTATTCAATTGCAAATGTATCTTCTTCTTCTAGCTCCCTCTTTTCCAAATGGATAAAAGCAAGACACGACCTGTGGGCTGGACACGACCATGGTTGTGCTGGCTAGCAAGGCCATGGTCGGTCAACATAGCCACTCGTGTCCATCCCACAGGTCAATCGTGCCTTGCTTTTATCCATTTGGAAAGGAGGGAGCAGGAAGAAGAAGAGGTGGAGGAAGAAGAAGGGGTGGAGGAAGAAGAAGATGTAGCAACCTACCTATTAGTGATGTGGAGGAAGAAGAGAGTAGCTAGGCGTCCCTATCGGCGGTGATGGTGGTGTGAGGAGCTAGCGGGTGGGAGGATGAAGATAGCATGGGGTGGTGGCGGCGGCGGTGTGAGGAGCAGCGGGCGGCGGCGACGAGAAGGGTAGTAGCTTCGGGTGTGCGGGGGCTAATTCGCGGTGATGAAATAGAGAGCTCAAAATGGGGAAGAGAAGAGTATGTTTCTCGATCGATCGGGGGTTATTAATTTAACAAAGGCATCGGTTATTTAAGAAACTGACACCTATTATCCATCAGTGTTGGTTACCAGAAAAAACTGACGTCCATTGGACAATCTTAACCCTAAAAATTTTCGCGGGGACGGCGCGTCAAACGTTATCAGCGTCGGTTTTTCCACAAAAACTGACGACCTTTGGAGGTAATTTTTTTCGCCGTTAGGAATCGGTTATTAGGTCAAAAGCCCGACGTCGTATGTGAATCTTTGGGGGTAATTTTTTTCACTCGAAAAATTGGATTTGGCGGGATATTTTAGGCGTTGGTTCATTATAGGGAGTCGACGCTAAATAAAAAATGATACCCGTGTTTGGCCGATCTTCAAATATAGATGTCAGTCTCTATAATTAGCCAACATTGTAGGGTTTAGGCGTCGGTTTTCAGTAATAACCGACACCTCTAAATGTGACGTTATAATCTATTTCTGTAGTAGTGATGGTCAGTTTTTTTGATGAGGGCAATGAAAGTTTTATTGAGATGTTTCAAGATGTTGCGGACATTGTTGTGTTTGTGGATTTATTTAAGCAAAGCTAGGAAATCCTTTTTGTAATGATTCTAGTTTGTAAGGTAGAATTCCACATTGAGTCCATCAGGCCCAGGAGATTTATTTTTTCCAAGAGATTTTATAGGAACATCAAGCTCCTCTGAACAGAAAGGTTTGGTTAAATTTTATGGTGAAGCAATCTTGATAGAGCAGAGAGTCTTCCAGTTGATAGAGTTAAGGAAGGTGGGCTTATGATGAGTGTTAAAAATCTTCCTAACGTGATCAACAATGTGAGAAATAATCATGTGTTTATTTGTGGTGATGACCCCTTGTATTTTCAAAGAATCAATTGTATTTCTCCTATGAGTATTGTTGCAATCTTTGTGGAAGAATTTTGTATTTTTGTCCCCTTCCTTGGCCCAAGTGACCTTAGCTCTTTGTATCCACTTGATTTCAATGCAATTTTTTATATAGTCAATCTCTGAATTTATGGTGAGGATCATATCAGGATCGGCAGTGGTGTCACTATCTACAAAGAGGTGTTGTTGTTCAAGATCTTTAAGAGTTTTTGTAAGGTTATGGGGTTGGCTGTGCATCCAATTCAAGATCTTGTGTTTCTTAAGTTTAATGTTTCTTTGAATGTGATATCCCAAGTTCCTAGTTCTTTGATCAGCCAAAGCCCAACTATTTTCACATTGATTGCCCAATTGTGGGTTTTTGAGTCAGAAGTTTTCAAAGAGAAAGGGTTTTTTCCCAGATATCCCTATGGTTGTCTATGATTAGGGGAAAGTGGTCAGATATAGGTCTATGGGCGATGTGGATAGAAGAAAGTGGAAATTTTTCTTCCCAAGAGGGTGAGCAGATGAAATGATCCAGACTGGCTCTAGTATTGTTTCTGGACCAAGTGAAGTCAGCATTTGAGAGAGGTAGATCTATCATTTTATGATTTGATATGAGATGTGTAAATGTTTTTCCAGTAGGAGAGAGGACATTAGTTGTGGAGCTTAAGTTTTTTCTGTTAGTGATTTTGGTGATAAGGTTGAAATCACCTCCAAGAAGCCCTGTTTTGTGATGAGTGGCTTGCATGATATCCAATAGTTATAATAAAAAGAGAGATTTGTTGTAATATGGCTCACCATACAAACCCATGAAAGTCCAACTGAAGTTATCAGATGTATTAGTTAGGGATATAGAGATGGAGAAGGTTTTGAGATCCTAGTGAGAAAGGGAGAAGGTGTTTTTATTATATCCCATAAGAAGTGATCCTTTGAAGCCATCAGGTGGGATTTGAATCCAATTCGTGATCTTGTTTCCCCCAATTGTCTTTAACACAGATTGTGAAAGGTAAGTTTTGGTCTCTTGAATGGTAATGATGTCAATATTATTTTTATAGATATGATTTCTATTATCTTTTCTTCTATGGGTATTGGCCGCACTACACACATTCCAAGATGTAATTTTCATCTTTTACAGAGATATAATCAATCAAAAATAGGTAAAACTGATGCATAGAATTTATGTGATACTAAAAAAAAATTATTTTTTAGTTTGTCTCTTCTAAAGGTCTAAGGTTTTTCCAATTCATAAATTTTTCTATGTCATTAGGGTTGTGTTCACAGTATTATCCTCCTCAAATTGTATTCCTATTTTATTTGTGAAGCAGATGAAACTATTGATATCAAACCATGAAGCTAAATCTTCAATATTGTCTATATCATTTTCTTTTATATTTGCAACTGATGATGAGCTAGAATTTGAAAGAACATCATAGTAGGATGATGAGAAAATAGTACCTACTTCTGGGGCAGTGAAGATGTTCCTTCTGAGCATCCTTTCAGGGTTGGTATGCAAGGTTTTGATAGACTAGATGATGTTGGAGTCCTTTCCTTTACCCTTCTTCTTCAGACTCTGTGATGATATTATCTCATCAATGATAGTTGTTTTGAGATTTTTATAGAGTCTGAATCTATCTTAAGTGGTAAGTTATCATCTTTGGGGATGGAGGAGAAAGGTTGGAGAGAGCCTTTGGGGGAGGAGAGGGGGGTTTTTGGTAGGTGGTGAGAATGTTCTTTGTCTTTTGTGTTTGTGGGAAATGTTGGAATCAGCTCATGAGTTCATGGTAGCTGATTTTCTCTCCCAAACCAAGTTTCTTTCTCCAGCTTTTCTATTTGGGTTGTAGGATCTTTTGTTGTTGATAGAGGAATACCAGGAGGGAGGGTGAACTGAGAGGTCTGGGAATGATGTTTTGATGTCCGTGGGGTGTTCAACCGACAGATTGATGTTGTAGATAATTTCACCTAGCATGATGTTCAGGGAAGATGGGAGTGAAGTTGTTTGTTTGACTGAGAGAATATAGTAAGCTTTAACAAAATGTGAAGGCTGTAAGGTCTCTAGAATAATATATTGGAGTGTGTCCCCAATAGCATGGGCAATAGCTCTGAAAACTTTGATTTCCCAAAGATGTGGGGGGAGGTTTGAAATGGCAACCCACCCAGATCCACCCGATTAGGCCTCCAAAGCATGATGTCCAGAAGTCCATTTGTATAGGTTAGCCTAAACAAAACTAGTACCACAAGGAATCATGAGAATTTGTCTAAAAAGATGGTCAATCTTGGTGCCTTCCGGGACAGAATATAGAAGTTGTGATGGAGAGTGGATTTTAGGTTTGAGCACTGTGTGTCCTGGGATAAGCCGGGCTATAGCTCTGGTGACGTTCAAGATGTTGACTAAGTTTTTATCCAGGTTGTTTTCAATAGAGGCTAGAACACTCCTAGAAGTGAAAACCTTTAGAAGTCTCATAGAGTTTGCAGGGAGATCCAAGGGTATGGCAGACTCAAGGTGGGCAGTAGGGGCCATGGTGGGGGAAAGTGGAGTTGTAATGAAAGGTGTCGAAGAGTCAGGGGTGGAAGTTCTCGGAGATGATATCTCTGGTAGCCTCAGAGGGTGTTTAAAAGGAGGATGTGGGATGAGTTTTTCATGTGCATGGGGTTTACATGTAGGAAGTGGATTTGCAAGGCATGCAAAAGGGTTATAGTTAATTGAGAAAGTAGGATTTGGATGTATCTGTTGTTTGGATTTGTCGAGTCTGAAAAGGTGATTACCAGGCTGCTTGTAAGCTTTATCACCTGATATTGATCTAGGAAAGTGTTTAGATTTTTTTGGAAAATGATCAAAATTGGATTTGCAGATACGCCAGGTGTGTCCTATTTCATGGCATTTGAAACAAGTAACCTTTTGGTGCATCTAGCTTGAGATTGGTGTGGGTTGTTTTAGAAAGAGCAGTGAAGTGCTCTGAAGGGTCGCCGCCTGGGGACTATTTTCCAAGAGTGGGATAGTTTCTCAGTCTCAAAACTCAGTTGGGTGAGGACTGACGTTGGGGTGTGTCTGAGAGGGGGGAAATTTTGATTTAGTTGGTGGGGGTTAGAAGGGATGATGTTTACTATTTTTTGGTCTTGGATCTTTCTTTCAAGCTTTTTGATCTTAATAGTAGAAGGTTTTCCATACCTTTTTGCAATCGACCTACCATTGGATGATGTTGTTGTGTCCTCCATATCTTCTTTATCAGGACTATATGAGAGGGAAATGGGCCAAAGCTTGGATCCCTAAGGGGGTTGGTGCTCCTTCCTCACAAAGAGATGGTCAGCAGAGTTTGAGGATGATGTGGAGTGTACATCTTCCTTGCTGTAGAATAATGGGTAAAGCTCGTGGGGGGTTTCGTTGTTGTAATCATTAACCTAGACAATAAGGGTTTTGTGGGCTGAGGGCTTGATGAAGATGGTCCACTCCCTTTTGAGCTTCAGCTCTGCAATCATATATGCCCAACCTTTGGTGATGTAGAGCTCAAAATTTTCAAAATGTTCAATGGTGACTGTAAAGGATATGTTTCCGATATGGATTGTGTTTGGACCAGGTGATATGTCGAATTTGTGGTATTTCCAAGCTTTCGGAAGAGGTATGCTGGTAAGGTAAAAGGGGTTTGAAAGCTCATAATCCATGAAAGGGAAGTGAGAAGACATATCTGGTAGTGCTGGTGGGAGTTGCTCTAATTTTACAGGGGTCGATGCTTTCCTATGAAGCAAGGTGCTTTTGAAAAGGGTTGAGATCATCTTCTTGCCTTTAAATCTCCTGTTGTTTCTTAGAGATGTTGAGGTGGTGCTGCCTGTACTCATATTGTGAGTTTGAGGAGGATAGGTTGGGAGGGTGGCTCGAGGATGGTAAAGAGGGTTTCTATGGAAGGTAGATGAATTTAATCATGCATGTAGGGGCCAAAATAAACTTGGGGTTCCCAAAATCATAAGAGTTTGAAGTCTATTGGGATCCTTGAGAATGATGTGGATGTTTTCACAGAAGCAGGATCGGGAAGCTATAAAGAAAGGCAATTGATTCAAAGGTTAACAGATGAGGGAATCAGAGATTGTAGTACAGTTGTAGCCACAGTCAGTGTTGCAACACCTTAAAGTGGGAAATGAAACCTATATGTGCTTACCTGAGAAGAACCCTAGGTCGTCAACTCACCTAATCTTGCCTGAAGTTTTTTATCTATCTACCTTGAAGGAGCCGAGATAGTTAGCACGAGAGAAGGACTCCACCATCTGTAGCCTACTGAAGGAAGGGATAGATGATGTTCTGGGTGTGTGGGCTAGCAAGAAGATGGAGTTCAATGCTCTGGTGCTCGTCGGCGGTGGTAGCTGTTGGTGTTGCCGAAATTGGGGCTAGAGAGAAGTTGGAGCTTTCTCTCACTAACTAAGGCGCCGAAGTGATAACGGTTGGACTCTCTCAATGCTATAGTGGAAGAGTCAAGGTACTATATGTGTATTATGTAGAGAGGATGTATAAACCTAAACACATATTTTCTATCTTTTGATTTACTAGAGAGATTTGGCAAAACTACATACATATCCCTCATATTACAAATAATATTGAAAGGGATATTGTCTATTGTATCCAAAGTTGAACTAAGTCTTTTGTATCACTAATACAAATGTTTTAGCAACTACAATCATGTGGATGATATGAAAAGAGATACATCATAGAATATTTAAAATAAAATACACAATTTTATCTTTATTCATGACTTTATTAAAGACTCATACAATAACATATTTTCAGTTGCAGATTCAAATAAAATATGTAGTACAAAGGGTTAAGTTACTATGAGTAGTGGAAAATTTTAACTACAAGTATAGATGGAAAATTAATAATTATTTGGGTAAAACTAAAAAATAGACCCAATGTAATTTTTTAATGTCTCCAGCACACAAAATAAGTTATTTACTAAATAGAAAATGAAGTCCATGACATAATATGATTTTCACTATCAAAGAAATGCATTGTTAGCTGTCTAAAGTCCTAAATTATAAATGATTTGACCATGTCTCTTTCAAGTTTAACTAATTAGAGAAGCATACATGTCATTTTGCATCATCACTTGATACTATAGAATATATGATAATACTTATCATCATCATCATCATCATCATCATCATCTACATTTTAAACTTAACCATATTGGTGTTAGCTATATATACTATTACTAATGTATAAAAAGAACTCCAATTATAAAAGATAAAAATAAATTCAACCTATTGATGGTGTAGACGCCAATATTCAATGTGCTAAATTTTAGTAGATGGTATCATATCACAAGATCCACATATGTTTTCATTCCAGTATATTCTTTTAATATAGATAATATGAGTAATTTTGGAGCGTAATAAATTTATTTTACGGCTAGGATTCTATGTTTGGCATGAAGGAAGTTTCACGAGAAAAGAATAAGGAAAACTATATATTGAAAATGTGATACACATAAAGTGATGTCAATGGAATATGAGGAATGGAAATTGGAAATAAAGAAGAAAAAAATCTATCCAGTAATATAAATTTTTTTGTATTTCTCATATAGATAAAAAGATCGATAATTTTTTCTTAGATTTATATAAAGTTATAATTGTTGGTATTTGAATGAACGTTAGATCTTTAAATATATAATTAAGGTTGCGTGACATACTATGTACAAACAAATGGTGTTTGGATCTTTCACTATATAGGTACATGGATTTTTTTTATTTAGAGAGTGATGACTGATCAATCTTTGAAAGATAAAATTTACATAAATAGTTATTAGTTGTACATTTATTTTCATCATACATTGAATTGGTGTGCATCTATAATTGACTGCACTGGTTTGAAATATTTAGACATTTATGGTTTGCAATTAAAGATTCAACAACATTGTGTGAAATTACACTTCTACATGATATTTATTTTATTAAATTCTTATTATGTTACTATTTTCTAAGAACTTAAGAGTAAATGGACCCTTTAATACCAAAATATTTTCACTTATAAGTATGGCGGATGAGTTACATAATTCATGACAAATAATATGAAATTGATAATGTAAGTTGATAGGAGAGGGACTGTAGGAAAAACATCTAAACATAAAACATTATTTCCTAAAATACTAACTGGTGGTATCCATGATAAGACTATATATTTTATAATATATGATGGAATAAGAGATTTAACTGAAAATTGTGTATGTTTCAATCCCTATAATGAATGCATGAAGAAGGGTGATTGAATTAATTAAGAAAATAAAAAATTACAGTTTGTGTAGTATATTAACATACATTCACAATTTTTTTTCATTACATGATAAATCAACATATAATTTTTTTAAGGAGGGGTTCATCCTAGATAGCCCCTTTGTGTTTCTGCCCCTGCATGTTGTTATTACATAGCTGATACAGGTAGGGCCATAGCCAGGGGCTACCAGGGCTTTTTCCGCCCCTCCCCCCAGAAATTTTTCCAAGTATAAATCGTATTGTATTAAATTAAGCTCGATATATATATATATAGGCTGAAAGAATTGTGTACCCGAGTACATGTAGCTTATATGTACCCATCTCTATTTATTATGATTGTAACATTCTACTGAATAATCCAACCTTATGGATGTTATACCCCTTAGATAAGACATGTACAAAAACATCAGAACAATTAGATATTCATAGATCATCCTATAAAATAAAATGTGTATTTTCTAATCAACGGTAAGTTGCAGAACTTGCAGAAACCGTCGAATGATATATTTCTATATCTCATGATCTACATGAGATATGGTAATGATTTTTTAAACACATCTAATCTATATAGTGTTGAATCAATCTATATGGTTGGATTTTATCAACCTATTCCACATGTGCTATTTCAACGGTCGGTACACGCAAGTTACATGTACTGGCCGGTACACATTTCCTGACCTCATATATATATATATATATATATATATATATATATATATATAGTCAGGCTAGTGTACACTCGAGTGTGCTAGAGGCACCATACACCTCAGTCATTTTTAAAGATGTAGTAACTTTTTGAAAAATCTAAACCATTGATATTCATAAATATCTTAAGAACATAATATATAATCAATTTCTACTCATTTAGACACTTATAGGTGGTGCATCTAAAGGAGGTAAAAATCATGCATTTCAAATTAGTTTTGTGCATCGATTTTGTTCTCCTTGGATGAGTAATTTACACTCATCCAAATGAGCTCAAATTTTGGATGTGGCCTATTATTATTGTAACCATGAAGATCAATGTGACGCCTTGATCCCTGTGCCATCTCTAATGACCCCAGAGACTGGGGAGTCACCCTCGGTAAACCATCCTTAACTTTGGCTTTTCTTAATCACTTAAAATAAACTTAAAGAAGAATCTCATAATTTGGACAATACCAAAATCTTACTTAAACTTGCGGAAGCAAACTTACTTTTTCTAAATCTTGAAAGATACCTCAGAGTTTAAACAACATATTACATCTTACTTGCGGAATATAAAGTGCAACGGTTAATTGAAAACTAAACTACATATTACATTTCGTTCTCTCTCTCTGTCTACCATACCACATGCCCAAGGACTGAGAGGAAAGGACTAAGAGACCTCTAACTAACTACGAACTACCTTCTAAGTACTTGGGTGATACGATCCTTTAGCTTCCTCATGCTAACGCTGACCTAAAAAATGATTCAGTAGGTTGGTGAGCTACTAGCTCAATGAATAGAATTTCATCCAACCATTGCAGATAACTCATTTTATGATTATTAATTGAAATAAAATACAAGATAATACTAAACTGAGAAGATCTAAGAAATATAATTTAAATGATAGGATATGTCAACATTTCATTAAGATAACAACTGTTGTAAGGTTGTAGATACAATTAATTAATAGAAAATACTAAAATTTCATTTAAAGGACAACTGATGCGAAGCTAACTCAAAACTTTCTTAACTCTTCAACTTATAAGAAACTTTGTGAACTTATATGAACATATTTTATCTTATGCCCTGATCATATGCAGTGTACTCTACATATGAAGACTCGTAGCAAACTACGATCCCACCGTACAAGACTTAGCCGACACCCCAGGATAGCTATGTCTGACTACTGTCCTGGTCTGCAACACGAAAACTGGCTCTCTGGCCTCGACACTCCTATGGTGTCGTAAATTGGACTCCTCCTCTAGGCCAAGTACACAGGCGGAGGGTCTGAGACGCTCTGTGGGCCTCATCTCGATACACTCTGTGGGTACCTCTGGGTTACCACTGGGACTTCCGGTTCATGTTGGGTAACCTACCTTTTCTTAGGAGACTTCCTCAAGGGATTCCTCTCCCCGCACGATCTGTGGGTGCATTCTAACCTCCGTATACTGGATGCACCACCAGGATAGGTCATTTCATCCCTAAGGAGCAGACCTCTCAAAGGGATTCTATGGTGTCAGGGCCCTTAATCTATTATTTTATTATTCTAGAAAAGCTCTTATTACATTGCATCTCTCTCTTACTTATTCTTAGTTTTGGTATCTCTTTGGTACCGAGTCTATTTACTTGAACTTTACAACACGACATGAATATCATTCTAAATTTGATAGAGCAGTTTACTCAAGCATTTCAAATGCTGAGAGATTTGACATATTAAGCATGCAGTCAGATTTCAAGTTCTTAAATAAACTAAATACATGTCCACTTGTAATTTACTGAGAAATCAACATTCTTATGAATGCAGGCAGACTAAAATTCTTAAATAAATAGAATTCATGTCAACTTGGCACATATACGCTGAAATCATACAATTGAACTTCGTAACACACTAACAAGAGTTAATTACTCGATATATGAGTAATTGTGAGTAGCACTTTTAAATTATCTAAAATTACTAGAAAAATGTGCACATCAACCCTAATACTGAGTTGTGCATCACTTAATCCAATTAAGAGTTAATTACTTGTCATGGCAAGATTTAATATTAATTATTGGTAATTTCTAATAATGACCTTGAGAAACGTGCCAATTCGTGTTAAGATTGAACCACGCACATTAAATATAATAGGGAGCATGCAACTAGGTTTCCATTGACATTTTCATGTCATCGTCATTTCTTTGAAATCGAGCATCTATTAACTTACTAAAAATGTATAGCTTGGGTTTATACCCAAACTATACCGTTATTGATCATGTGCTACTGAGTTCAACATTTACTCGGGCAATTTAAGTTTTGAAAAATCGTGCATTTACACTAATCCCAATCACACATCAATTAACTAATTAGCGTTGTGCAAACGTTAATAAATAAAACATGCAATTTGGAAATCGAGCGGTGTTGACACTGCCCGACACCTGGGTAAATGTTGTTACCTGCAAATAACACCAATTCAACCAAAAACATGAAATTATACTCACAGTGGTTCGAGATGTATGAAATCGACTGGAAACGCATCTGAAGCTTGCTTCCGGGCGTTCGTTGGGTCATTTTCAACCTTGGGCGCCCTAGTTTGAACCTGTTGCACATAGCAGCAGCTCCAAAGACACGTACAAGTAGGAACTGAGTTGCTTGGTTGGGTGTCGATTGTTTTTAGGGCTACAAATTTGTTCTTAGGCACCAAGGCTGAGCTTGAGGTGTTGTTTTGAGGTGCTTGCTCACACCCAAGGATACTCCTAGCCGTACATCTACTGCTGGCCACTACTGCTTGGTCGGCGCAACACCTACTAGTTGGGGCGCTGCCTAACTGTCGAGAACTATTGTTCCTTACTTAGACCTCAATGTCGAGCTCAATAGTCATCATTTGGAGGTGATGGCTACGCCAACCTACCCTCCCCTGGCCACACACCACAGAACTACAACAGATGTTGACCGGTGCCCTAGTTGTTGGTCGGGGCATAGGTGGGTGAGGATGAGAAGGGAAAGATGGAGGAGAAGAAAAAGAAGGTGTCACCCATCAAACTCGAAGCAAAGGAAGCCCAGATTGGCCTTGAACTGGCCACTATTACTGGGCGCATGGCACTGCTATTTCTGCATGTTGGGGGTGCCACTAGGGCGCACTTGGGTGAGGAAGGATAGGAAGAAGAAGAGGGCGACACTGCTAGATCGACCCCAAGGAACCCTAATTGCCCCCCAATGCTGTCCTTTAGCTGCTAGACATTTTGGCATTGTAGTGCACTGTCTTAGGCGATGCTCAATCGGGTAAGGAAGAAGAAGATAAGGGAAAGTAAATTAATAGCCAATTAATGGAAAAATTGCAACCAAGTCCAAGAAAACTAGAAAATGTCATATCTTTTGCCTCGGTGGTCCAAATCGAGTGATTCCTTTTGCAAAAATTCAAGCATGAAATCCTTTACAACCTCAAGGAAAGACATCATGATAATTAGACTGTAACACTGGATCAAAGCACTAATCACAACATGGGCACTTAACTTAACTTAATTAACATGATGATGATATTATTATTGTACTTATTCTTTAAATTTGATGTGGGTCATAACAATCTCCCTCCCTTATAAGAATTTCATCTCGAAATTCCTAAAAGAGAAAAGAAAACTTTTTATGCATCTCTAACTCAAGCTCCCACGTGGCTTCCTCTAAGTTGTTGTTCCTCCACAAGACTTTCGCTAACGTTATCTTGCAATTCTTGAGTTTCTTGATCCTCCGATCAACTATTTGTATTGGTCCTTCAACATAGGACACATATGATTTGAGATGTATAGGCTCTGGGTCCACTATCTTCTCTGTACCAGGGTAACACTTCTTCAGCATCGATACATGAAACACATTATGTAAATTAGCCAACTCAGATGGCAAATTGAACCTGTAGGCTACAGGTCCAATCCTCTCAATGAAAGGATATGGGCCCATAAACCTAGGAGTCAGTTTGCCTCTCTTGCCAAACCTCAACACTCCTTTCCATGGTGAAAATTTCAGATACACTTCATCACCAACCTCAAACTCAAGAGGTCTATGTCTCTTCTCAACGTAACTCTTATGCCTGTCCTATGCATCTTTCAACTATTCTCTGATCATTGTAATCTATTATGTAGTCAAATCCACTATCTCTGGTCCAAGAATCTCTTTTTCACGCACCTCGTAGCCATACAAAGCTTCATACGGGGTCATACCAAGGCTGGAATGGTGGCTATTGTTGTATGCAAACTCTATAAGGCTCAAGTGTTCTTATCAACTTTCACTAAAATGCAAGACACATGCTCTAAGCATGTCCTCAAGAGTCTGATGGTCCTCTCTAACTGACCATGCATGCAACCTGACTATCTTATCCATGTATATCTTAGCCAACTTTGGGACATCAAAGTTTGACTTAACAAGAAGAAAGTGAGCAGACTTAGTTAGTCTATCCACAATCACCCATATCGAATCACAACCTCTAGGTGTCCTGGGAAACCCTACCACAAAATCCATTGTGATATGTTCCCACTTCCTCTCTGGTATAGGATCAGATTGCAAAGTACCTACATGTTTCTGATGCTCAGCCTTAACTTACTGGCACACACTACATCTGGACACATACTCAGCTACATCCTTTTTCATACCTGACCACCAATACAACTCCTTGAGATTCATGTACATCTTAGTATTTCCTGGATGCATAGCGTACATCGATGCATGCGCTTCCTCAAGAATCTATTCTTTCAAATCAGTGTCTCTAGGTACACACAACCTGTCATGCTGATACAACAAACCATCATCTGAAAACCTAAACTCTAGTCTTTTTCCCCTTGTCATGTCCTGCATGATCTATCGTAACTCACTATCACTCTACTATAGTTCCTTGATCTATTCATAAAAAGTAGGCTTGACTTGCATCTGTGCAATCAAGCCACTCTGCTCTGTCACCCCTAAGTCTAAGTTTAACTTTTGCATCTCTACAAGCAAGTCTCTCTAGAAACGTTCCATAGAGAATGCATCAGCTGTTGAACTTGACTTCTTTCTAAGGGTATCTGCTACCACATTCACCTTACCAGGATGATAATCTATCGTCACATCATAATCCTTGATCAATTCTATCCATCTCCATTGTCTAAGATTCAGATCTTTCTGGGTGAAGATATATTTCAAGCTCTTATGATCCGTAAACACCTGGCATGCCTCACCATAAAGATAGTGATGCCATGTCTTAAGTGCATGAACTACTGCAGCTAACTCCAGATAATGTGTCAGATAATTCTCCTCATTCTTCTTCAGCTGTCTAGATGCATAAGCTATTACCTTGCCTTCTTGCATCAACACACAGCCTAAGCCTCTCCTGGAAGCATCACAAAACACTATGTAACCTATATCTGCCTCGGGCAAGATCAACACCGGTGTTGTAATTAACCTCTTTTTCAAGATCTGAAAACTCTTCTCACAGTTGTCTAACCAGACAAATGGTGCATTCTTTCTCGTTAAGTGTGTCAAAGGTGACACTACAACACTGAATTTCTGGATGAACCTTTTGTAGTAATATTCCAATCCTAAGAAGCTTCTGATCTCAGTAGGAGTCTTAGGCTGCTCCCAATGTAGAACAGACTCGACTTTCTTAGGGTCAACACCTCCTCCATCTCCTGAGATGACATGTCCAAGAAAAGACACCTCAGCTAACTAGAACTCACACTTACTGAACTAAGCATATAACTGGTGTTATCTCAACAACTGTAACATTATCCTTAGATGTTTCTCATGTTGCTCATCATCTCTGGAATAGATCAAAATGCCATCTCTGAAAACCACTATGAACTAATCCAAGAATGGTTTGAAAATCTGATTCATCATATCCATGAAAGTTTTTGGGGCATTAGTCAGTCCAAACGACATGACCAAAAACTCATAATGCCCATATCTTGTCCTGAAAGCTGAGTTAGGAATATCTGAAGCCTTTATCCTCAACTGATGATATCCAGATCTCTAGTCTAACTTAGAAAAGATCGTCATTCCACACAACTGATCAAACAAATAATCTATCCTTGGCAACAAATACTTATTCTTGATGGTGATCTTATTCAACTATTTGTAGTCTATACATAGCCTCATTGTACCATCTTTCTTTTTCACAAACAAGACTGGAGAACCCCACGGCGAAGAACTAGGTCGAATGAAACCCTTATCTAGTAACTCCTGTAATTGAATCTTGAGTTCCTTCAACTCTGCAAGTGTCATTCTGTAGGATGGTAGTGCTATAGGTTGACTACCTAGCAACACATGGATCTCAAAGTCCATCTCTCTTTCAGGGTGTAGACTTGGCAACTCATCTAGGAAAACATCTGGGAACTCAAAGACTATTGGCACATCCCATAGATTGACGGTACTCTTCTCAACTCTAGTATCCACCACATGTACCAAGAATGCCTCACAACCTTTTTGCAACATCTTTTCAGCTACATCGGCTGATATGATACACGTAGGTTAGACTTTCCTGTCTCCAGAAAAGACACAAGAAAATCCACCCTGTTGAAAGACAGCCTCCTTCTTCTAACATTCGAGTTGAACTCGATACATCTCTAGGAAATCCATACCCAAGATAACTTGAAAAGAGTTAACATCTAGGGGTATAAGATTAACCACAATGGTGTAACCACTAAAAGTCAACAAACATCCGGGACAAAACTCTATCAACACTGTCAGTTCACCTAACAGAGCCCTCAACAACAACTCAACCAGTAACTCCTGGGTTAACATATTAGGCTCACAAGCTAAAGAACTGTGTATAAATGAATGGGTAGCACCCAGATCTATGAAAACTGTAACTGAAATGTTGTTTAAGAAAATCATTTCTCCTGTAATCACTCGAGAAGAATCAATACCTTCTTGTGGTGTCAAAGAGAAGAAGTGTTAGAAGCTCTTCCTCTCCCACGATGTCCTCGTTGTCCTTCCCTAGCATTGGGTGTTGCACCACCTCATGAACCTGAAGCTACAGAGGAACCGGGTCCTCCAGCTAGAGCCTGTCTCTGGACATTCTAGTACTGTGACTGGGAACCTTATGATGCTGACTGTTATAACTGGTGGCAATTCCTCTTGATATGTCCCATCTATCCGCACTGATGACATCCTTGAAACATTGTTCCCCAACACTATCCTGAGTGTGGTCTTCCATAGATATCACATGCTCACGTCTCTCACCTTGGTGGACCTGTCACTGACACTGAAGATCCTAAAGACCTAGTTGGAGGTGTCCATGTAGACTGTGTATTCCATCTACCATAGTTAGGTATTCCTCCACTTGATGAAAAACTAGATCCTTGTCTACCAAAACAGCCAAGTCCTTGTCCTATCTTTGAAAAGAAACCACCACCTCCTCTGTATCTACCACTTCTTTGTCCCCTTCTAATAAAGTCTCCAGATTTTTTCTTACTCTCAGACTACTTATCAACATTAATTGACTCTTCTACACGTCTCATTGCTTCCACGAATTCCCCAAAGTTTTCCCTATCTCTCCAACCAATGGCTGAAACGGTGTGTCAAATCTCTGACCTTAATCCTTCTTGAAATCTTTTGCACTTTTCTATATCATTAGGAACAAGTTACATATAGAAATTTACCAACCTTGTGAAATGTGCCTCGTACTCACCAATAGTCATACTTCCTTATCTGATATTCTGCAGTTCTCTTATCTTCTCACTCAGGAAGGTAGGTGGGTAATACTTAAGATGGAATTCATCAATGAAATCCTTCCAAGTCTGTACTGTGTCCCTTCTTTTATCTTCCACTCCATGCCACTAGAGCTCTGCATCACCTTTAACCAAATAAACTGTGTGATTGATTTGTCTTTCCTCGGACAGCTCCATCAGATGGAACACTTTCTCTAACTATCTTAGCCATTCATCTGCCACTGCAGGGTCCATAGTTCCATTGGACTCAGTACCTCTAAGCTTCTTAACAAGCTCATAGGATCTCACCAGGTCCTTGCTGCTCGAGGTAGAAGCTCGCCTCTCCATCTTATACTTTTCCCTGATCTCAAGAAACATCCTGTACATCCTTGATGCCTCATCCACATCATCTCCACCACCTGGACCCATCACCTGAGAATCAAGTCCAATGTGGCTCTCAGCTTAGTCCTCATGACTACATCCTCTTCCAGCCATCGGCTATAGTATAACAGAACACTTCCTGTTAGAAAATTGCAGTTAGAAGGAAAATACCCTAATCTTAATCTGATTGGTCTCTTATCATCCCCTGACCTTGACTTAGTATAACGTCCCATGATTTGAGGCCTCTGATATAATGATCTTATAAGGAATGATTGGACTACCCATATCATCAAGGTACACCTCCTTTTCCGGGAGCCCATTACTAAAGAACTCCATAATTAAGTGTGCTCAGCTTAGAGTAGTAGTAGGATGGGTGACCAGTCGAGAAGTTGACCTCGACTTGCGCGTGAGTGAAGAAAAAGCATGCAGTTAAGGCAAGTGGTGGTCTGTGGAGCCAGTCGTCATTCTTGAAACTCTACTAGAGCCTAAGGAAGTGGGCCCGATCATTACAAATGGTATCAGAGCCAATTCCCCTCCAGTAGGTGGGGCCCACATGGGCATGTGGCATGCCAGTCTTGAGACGTGCAGTCCAGGTATGTAGGAAAGGGTTTTACATGGTAACGTAGCCGCCCTTCCGCTAGTATTCTATGATCTGGAGCTGGGTGTCCATAGGACATTATGGCTCTGCACTAAAATGGGGAAATATTATGAGGCCACATAGTTGAGCCTTGACGAGGACTTCAAGAGTCTATGTGGGAGAGATTGTAACATCCCAGGATTTGAGGCCTTAGATATAATGATCTTAAAAGGAATGATTGGACTACCCATATCACCAAGGTGTGCCTCCTTTTCTGGGAGCCCATCACTATAGAACTCCATAGTTAAGCGTGCTCAACTTGGAGTAGTACTAGGATGGGTGACCAGTCGGGAAGTTGACCCCAGCTTGTGCGTGAGTGAGAAAAAAGCACACAGTTAAGGCTAGTGGTGGTCTGTGGGGCTAGTCATCATTCCTGAAACTCTACTAGAGCCTATGACGTTACAATCTCTCCCACTTAGACTCTAGAGTCGTGCGGTCTAGGCATGTAGGAAATGGTTGTCCATGGTTGACATAGCCACCCTTGCACTGGTATTCTGTGATCGGGAGTTGGGTGTCCATGGACCATTCTGGGTCTGCACTGAAATGGGGTGATGTTATGAGGCCTTATGGTTGAGCCTTGATGAGGACGTCAAGAGTCTAAGTGGGGGAGATTGTAATGTCCCAGGATTTGAGGCCTCTGATATAATGATCTTATAAGGAATGATTGGACTACCAATATCACCAAGGTACACCTCCTTTTTTGGGAGCCCATCACTAAAGAACTCCATAGTTAAGTGTGGTTAGCTTGGAGTAGTACTAGGATGGGTGACCGGTCAGGAAGTTGACCTCGGCTTGCATGTGAATGAGGAAAAAGCATACAGTTAAGACTAGTGGTGGTCTGTGTGGCCATTCGTCATTCCTGAAACTCTACTAGAGCCTAGGGCAGTGGGCCTGGTCGTTACACTTAGAGTAACTACGTACTCAACCTATGCTCTTATACCAAATTACTTGTGATGCCCTGATCCCCGTGCCATCTCTAATGAACTCGGAGACCGGAGAGTCACCCTCAGTAAACCACCCTTAACTTTGGCTTTTCTTAATCACTTAAAATTAACTTAAAGAAGAATCCCATGATTTGGACCATACTAAAATCTTACTTAAACGTGCGGAAGCAAACTTACTATTTCTAAATCTTGAAAGATACCTCAGAGTTTAAACAACATATTACATCTTACTTGCGGAATATAAAGTGCAATAGTTAATTGAAAACTAAACTACACATTACATTTCGTTCTCTCTCTCTACCATACCACATGCCCAAGGACCGAGGGGAAAGGACTAAGAGACCTCTAATTAACTACGAACTACCTTCTAAGTACTTAGGTGATACAATCCTTCAGCTTCCTTATGCTGAAACTGACCTGAAAAATGTTTTAGTAGGTTGGTGAGCGACTGGCTCAGTGAATAGAATTTCACCCAACCATCACAGATAACTCATTTTATGATTATTAATTGAAATAAAATACAAGATAATACTAAACTGAGAAGATCTAAGAAATATAATTTAAACGACAGGAGATGTCAACATTTCATTAAGATAACAACTTTTTCAAGGTTGTAGATACAATTAATTAATAGAAAATACTAAAATTTCATTTAAAGGACAACTGCTGCAAAACTAACTCAAACTTTTCTTAAATCTTTAACTTATAAGAAACTTTTTTAACTTATATGAACATATTTTATCTTATGCCCTGATCAAATGCAGTGTACTCTACATATAAAGACTCGTAGCGAACTATGATCCCACCATACAAGACTTAGTCGACACCTCGGGATAGCTAAGTCTGACTATTGTCCTGGTCTGCAATAGGAAAACGGGCTCTCTGGCCTCGACACTCATGTGGTTCCGTCAACTAGACCTCCTCCTCTAGGCTGAGTACGTAGGCAGAGGGTCTAAAAACGCTCTGTGGGCCTCATCATGGTATGCTCTGTGGGTACCTCTGGGTTGCCACCGGGACTTCCGGTTTATGTTGGGTAACCTATCTTTTCTTAGGAGACTTCCTCAAGGTCTTCGTCTCCCCGTACGCTCTGTGGGTGCGTTCCGACCACTGTATACTGGACGCACTGCCAGGGTAGGTCGTTTCATCCCTAAGGCACATACCTCTCATAGGGATTCTACTGTGTCAGGGCCCTTAATCTATTATTTTATTATTCTAAAAAAGCTCTTACTACATTGCATCTCTCTCTTACTTATTCTTGGTTTTGGTATCTCTATGGTACCGAGTCTATTTACTTGAACTTTACAACATGACATGAATATCATTTTAAATTTGACAGAGCAGATTATTCAAGCATTTCAAATGCTGAGAGATTCGACATATTAAGCATGTAGGCAGATTTCAATTTCTTAAATAAACTATATACATGTCCACTTGTAATTTATTGAGAAATCAACATTATTATGCATGCAGGCAGACTAAAGTTCTTAAATAAATAGAACTCATGTCAACTTAGCACATATACGCTAAAATCATACAATTGAACATTGTAACGTACTAACAAGAGTTAATTACTCGATATATGAGTAATCGTCAGTAGCACTTGTAAATTATCTAAAATTCCTAGAAAAATGTGCACATCAAGCCTAATCATGAGTTGTGCATCACTTAACCCAATTAAGAGTTCATTACTTGTCATGGTAAGATTTAATATTAATTATTGGGAATTTCTAATAATGACCTTGAGAAATGTGCCATTTCATGTTAAGACTGAACCACTCACATTAAATATAATAGGGAGCGTGCAACTAGGTTTCTATTGACATTTTCATGTCATCGTCATTTCTTTGAAATCGAGCATCTATAAACTTACTAAAAATATACAGCCTGAGTTTATACCCAAACTGTACCGTTATTGGTCATGTGCTACTGAGTTCAACATTTACTCGGGCAATTTAAGTTTCGATAAATCATGCATTTACACTAATCCCAATCACACATCAATTAACTAATTAGTGTTGTACAAACGTTAATAAATAAAATGTGTAATTTGGAAATCGTGCGGTGCCGACACTACCCGGCACCTGGGTAAATGTTGTTACCCGCAAATAACACCAATTCAACCAAAAAGACCCAATTATTTGAGTTAAACGTGTTTAGTGAGTGAAATTCTACTCACCGTGGTTTAAGATGTCTGAAAATGACTGGAAACACGTCCGAAGCTTGCTTCCGGGCATCTGCTGGGTCGTCTTCAACCTTGGGTGCCCTGGTTTGAACCTGCTGCACACAGCAGTAGCTCCACACACACGTACAGGTAGGAAATGAGCTGCTTGGTTGGGTGTCAATCGTTGTTGGGGCTGCATATTCATGCTTAGGCACCAAGGCCGAGCTCGAGATGTCATTCTGAGGTGCTTGCTCGCGCTCATGGCTGCTCCTAGTCGTACACCTGTTTATGGCCATTGTTGCTTGGCCGACGCAGCACCTATTGGTCGGGGCGCCGCCCTAGCCATCGGGCGTTGTTGTTCCTAGCTTAGACCTCAAGGTCGAGCTCAATAGCTGTCATTTGGAGGTGCTGGCTGCGCCAACCTGCCCTCCCCTAGCCGCACACCGCACAGCTGCAGCTGTTGTTGGCCAGCGCCCTAGCTACTGGTCGGGGAACATGTGGGCGAGGATGAGAAGGGGAAGATGGAGGAGAAGAAAAAGGAGGCGTCGCCCATCAAAGTCGAAGCAAAGGAAGCCTAGATCAGCCCTGAACTGGCCGCTGCTGCTGGAAGCGCGGCGCTGCTACTGCTGAAGGAGAGGTGGAAGAAGAAGAAGAAGAGGGTGGTGCTGCTGGATCAACCCCAAGGAACCCTAATCGCCCCTCGATGCTCTCCTTTAGCTGCTGGTCATTTTGGTGCTGCAGCGCGCTGGCTGAGGCACGGTACTCGATCGGGTAAGGAAGAAGAAGATAAGGGAAAGGAAATTAATAGCCAATTAATGGAAAAATTGCAACCAAGTCCAAGAAAACTAGAAAATGTTATATCTTTTGCCTAGGTGGTCCAAATTGAGTGATTCTTTTTGCAAAATTTCAAGCGTGAAATCCTTTACAACCTCAAGGAAAGAAATCATGCTAATTAGACTGTAACACTAGATCGAAGCACTAATCACAACATGAGTACTTAACTTAACTTAATTAACATGATGATGCTATTATCATTGTACTTATTACTTAACTTTGATGTGGGTCATAACAATCAATGGATTAGATTTTGGAAAAACATGGTCTAGATAGGCAAACACCATTGAGGTGTACAACGTGATCTCTACACTCGAGTGTATTCTAGCCTAACTCTCTCTCTCTCTCTCTCTCTCTCTATATATATATATATATATATATATATATATATATATATATATATATATATATATATATATATATATATATAAACTGCATAAGAATTTACAAGACAGCTTGTAGCTTGAGTGGTTGATGCCTGGTTTTTCACTATAAATGGTGTGCGCTCCATTCTCACCATTTATACATTTACACATCATTGATTTCAACCCCCCTTGGGTTAATTTTTTGGATCCGCCGGTGGATACATGTATTGGAGCCGTTATTAGAGAAATCAAAGACACAAACTTGTGCTTTAGAGATGTGGACTCATGCAGAGTCAGCTACTTCATGAAGAATATTTTGAATGCACAACATTGAGATACATATTAAGAATATCTATATACTAGACTATGCAACATTAGAACTCTATCTAGATGTATGACGCTTATCTCCTTTCTGCATTATATATTGATGTGTTATTAGATTACTCATGATAACTTTAGTAACACAATATATTATCTATTCTTGTTATGTAACTGATTTCGCCGTTCTGATGTCAGTCCTTTTCTATCATTATAAAATATTTTATTATAAAAGAATTGATTCACTGAGTTGAACATTAATATCTTGTGGACTACTCTACTAAGTCGTGGCTTAACATTGAGCGTGACGGACAAGGCGAGACTGAGCTGTCATACCGCAGTTTGGAATACATTGAATTGCGGAGTCATGAAATACTTAGTTGATTTCAGTGTCACCTGTCCATTTGTTAAGGGTTCCCCACAAGCGGAAAGTAAACGGTCGCAGTCTTTGCTTGACATGGAAAACAACTCAGGGTTTGTTGACTAGATTCAAGGTAAATATCCACCTAACCTAGTTGCCTGGCCGACCAAATAATTATGTCCCTTTATTCACAGAAATGGAAGGCAAATCAGCGCGTTCTGAGTAGGGATACAAATTCAGCAAGAGGAATATGTCGCCGAAACAAACATCCATCAAAACAGAAAAAAAATTGTGCCCCATTTTGGAGTAGGTTAAGCTGATTTAAATTTTGATGATATACTGATCTCAACCCATTTCGGAAAATAACGAACCAAACACATCCGTCTCCAGTCATCTACCTGCATCCATTATATTTTTAAAGAATGGGTGCTATGTGCTGGTACCAATGGAAACGGATGGTATGGGTGCAACTGCAACAAACTAGGAAACCGTGGAACCGGTAACCAGTTGATGACTTCCACTTTCAATTTTAGACACACGCGATCAATCTGGCCTGCCATTTTATTGGAGCATGCCCTATAATTTTATTGAACTTATGCATGGTACCGGTTGCGCTTTGCCAAATCGGACTTGCATATTCCAATTCAAACTGAACAACAGTTGTAAAGAGTTTGGTCCGAACCCGTTTAGATCCAACATGAACCCAAATCAACCTAAGTAGGATAATATAAAATCATTTTATTATATTTAAAAAAATAAAAAATATGTGACGAACTCAATCAACGCGAAGTGGACAGAACCTGACCGACCCAGATTAGACCTAACGTGACCCGAACTAATTTGACCTGACCAAAAATCCGAACAGACCCCTATATATAAACTCATAATTGTTTAGTAAGGCTGGGTTGATTCAGGTTTTTGCCAAATTTTTGGGATAACAACCTACTAGAATGTTGTACAACTTTATGTAAACCATTTTGTATAGCAAATAAAATATTGAAGAAAATATATAACTAACATTATGTTCCTTAAGGGCATAGAGACACTGATGGACCAATAATTCCATGCAAATATGACCAAGACCCTGAGAGTTTTGTCCTATTTTATAGATATCATACTTACAAAAAATTCCATCCTCATTCTACATCTATATAAGAATTATCACGCAATTTTAGCATTTATGGTTCGTTTATCTCAATATCCTTTCAACATGAGAAGCAACAAAAATCAAATATCATTTTAAAAACAAAAAGCTAGAAAACATACCGTCTACATTTTAGTTGTACCCACCCTTGATCATATATTAGAAAATGAAAACACAAGCTTAGCATCCACATTTCACTTACCTCAATTCCCTTTGAACATAGAAAATTATACCAAGTATCAATATCCTTCTAGAAAGCAAAGAACCACAACATAATTAAAAAAAATTGTTGGGGGGGGAGTCAGAGGGTTTTTATTCACCTCGTCCATTCCATGCAAGAAAATTTGAAAGGTTCATCACATTCTATATTGTTTGAATTAGAAATAAACCTGGTAGTATTACTGCCATTACATGACTCTAGGTTGATGACCTCAACCAATGCATTAGGTGACCTTATATAGTAATAGAAGTCATATTGGGTTATTTGGTAATGTTTGGCTAGCTTATCATCAATTGTGCTCCCCTCCCTTTTGAATTTTTAAAGAAATATTGGTGATCTTTTCAATTGATTTTATGAGGGTCACATGTTGTGATAGTCCTAAACCCAACATACTTTCGATGAAGACATTCCATTGGTATAGATGCACTCAAGCCAATAAAAGGTCAACAAGGAAACATGAGCATTTGTGGTTATCATCTATAAAAAAATGAAAGCCGGATCATAGCTCACAACACCAATAATGCCACACAACCACATCATCCATAAAGGAAAGACCGAATTTACATTTAATTGACTAGAAGAAAATCTAACTATAGATGAAAAAGAAAAGTACATAGGATAGACTGCATCCTATACATCAACTACAGAAAGAAACAAAAATAGCTAACTATCAACTGAGGGAGATCCTCCAAGATCCTTTGTTAGTTCCTTTAGGTACTTTTCTCAAATCCTTAAGTGTTATTTGCCCCTGAAAAATCTATGAAACGGAAGATCAACACTAGGTGTAGTGTACTTGGTTAAACAAACATACTAGTAAGCTTGCATAATTAATTTGAGAAAGAAGGAAATATAAAAGAAAATCATTTCCTAAAGAAAAAATTAGAAAACCCCTTATTTTAGAGTGTATTTTGATGCAATTGTACTACTGAGTGTGTGAAAACTTATGCACATTTATGTTGGGCCTTCCCCGATGCTTGGGATATGGGGATCCTGACCTAGGTGTATGGGATGTTCTGAACTTAAATTCATGAGAGAGAGAGAGAGTATCTCACTTAGTAACTACAATCCATCTCTTCACCAATGTTCTTAATTTCATTGCAATGATCATACTATAAGTATATTACATCCAAGAACCATTCACAATCAAGACAAGCAACATTTTATACTTATTTCACACAAGAAAACTATTTTTATACTTATTGTCCCACGTACCTGATCTTATCAAATATTGGATTTCAATTAGATCTACTAAAGAGGAGAGTAAATCACCCTAATAAGAAATTAAGGTCTAATTTCATTATGTTCCCATAATATTCAAATGTTAATATTTGGTATTAATCAAGGTTGTTATTCTCATCTTAGGATTATATTAGAGTCTATTTAATGATATTATCTCATTTTTAGGGTTATTAAGACAGAGTTATGGTTAGTTATATGTTTGTCTCATTAATGACTTTTATGATTTAGTGAGAAAAAATAGTAGGGTTTCAAGTTTGTTATTGGTTACCTACTTAGTGTTTTCATGGTCTAGATGAAACATAGGATGCTCCTTGGTGTGGAGGAGGATGGCGCAGCAGTGGGGTCAGATGAGGGCTGCTTTTTCTAGAGGGGATCAGGGAGTTTGGGTCTATTTGGAGGAGAATTCGTGGCTCTTGAAACAATGTGGGCCTCTTATTCCTTGGTGAGAGGTTGTTTGGGGCAAGTGGTACACTCCTAAATGGAGTTGTTGTCTGTGTAGAGCCCTTCTTGGACGGCTGCCTACTACGGACAGGCTTATGGGATGGGGGATCAGTGTTAATGGTAGGTGCTCGTTGTGCGGGGCTCATGAGGAGTCACATGAGCATCTCTTCTTTACTTGTGAGTTCTCCACCTATATGGTTACTAGATGGGCGCTGAAGAATGGATGGGGCTGCTCTACACCCCTCAGCATTATTGGCTGCCTTCAATGGATCCACTGGAAATCCGAGGGGAACAAATGCATGATGGCCTTCGAAGGTTTAGGCCTTACTGCGATCACTTATCTCATTTGGCAGGAAATAAATACAAGAGTTCATGGTGGCCTCGATAGGGACAAATTCTGTATGTTTGATATTTTGGTTGACAACCTTAATCTTCTGTGCAAGATCAATCCCAACATCTGTAAAGGTTTAGACCCGGCTGTCATAAGCCATTGGGGCTTTTGTAGCTAACACACCCCTGTATAGTATAGGTTTTCCCTATACGGTTTTTGGTGAGCAATATATTACCTTATCCAAAAAAGAAACATAGGTCTCATTAGGGTTTATGAACAAAATATTATTGATATTATATTGAAGGGAAATATGACATCGGAGAGGCAGAAGAAAAAAATTATGTCCATATTCCCCATAATAGAAAGATCACGTCAACTAATATGTAATGGTAAGGATGGTTTAACTAGGTCATACCTGGTCCTAGAGCAAGTCCAATGACTATTCCTCATTTTAGTTGTGCAATTGTCTTTTAGTTGTAGTGGGACAATGTCTGTAGCAGCTCCTGGTCTCCTCCATGAATATCAAGCTGACATTGCCCTCCAAGTGGAAAAGGTATTCACGCCTCTATGATAGTCTACACGAACCACCTAGAACTCCTGTCATTCAACTAGAAAAGATAGGAAGGACTTGTCTTTCCCGTTGGTGTACTAGTCACCAACTTTCTCTTCCACAATTTTCTCCCTTGCTGTCCCTCCCTTTATCAGATAGGACTTGCTCCGATCTCTTGGTTACTACAATCAGAAAAGACAAACAATTGTCAAAGTCAATGGAGTTGTTCTATCTGAGAATCCCCCATTAGATTCTATTTATAAGGAGGGTTAGGGTCAGGGTTCCCAATTTGTGTTGAAGTGGAAGGTACCAGTTGATTTCATTTTAGGGCGATCTATTTAATGTTTCTCTAGACTCTTGGGAATTCAGATCTAATACAACAAGTATGTGGGTTTTATAAGTATAAGATCAATTTTCATGGATGTATAAGATATGGAATACTTTGGATGCTCTATTTGTATATAAGTTCTTGGATGCATATTAGTAGTATATGCTTTTCTAAAACATAAAAGAGCATAAATGAATAGATGGGTTGTAGCTATTGAAGTGAGATAAGTACTTCTTCCTCTACTAAATATCAAGGTCAGCACATCCCCATAGCCCAAGGGGTGGGGAGGGCCCAACATACATGTAAGATAAGGTGTTGATCCACTTAGTAGTACAACTGCATCTGAAGACATGTATAAAAGAATAGTTTACCTAATTCTCTCCTTAAATAATGTTTTCTTTTTTTGCTTACTTTCTTCAAATATTTAATTATGCCAGTTACTATACAAGTATTTCACCCATGTACACAACTTTTGTTGTTTTGTTTGTTTCACATATTTTCTAGGCGCAAAGAATAAGTAATGCACATCAAAGTACCAGAAGACATGTAATAAAGTTCCCTTGGAGATATTATCTAGATCGGTGTTCATCTCTATTTTCTTATTACTAGTTGAATTTCTTTTCCTTCTAGATGATGTATAGGATATCTTCCTATGTACTTTTCATTTCCTAGAAATAGTCTTTCTTTCCATTGAATAATGTAATCATGACTATTTATCCCTATGGGTGATGGAGTTGTGTGCCATTTTATATGATGTTTTGTGAATACGATATGGCTTCTGTATATTCTAGATGAAAATCACAACCCCTTATATTTCCCCTCTTGACATCTTATAGATATGAGTGCACGCATATCTAGGGAATGCCATCATGGAAAGTATATAGGAATTGGGGACGTTACACAAGTAAATGGAAAGTTGGAGAACAACTTCATACTAAAATCTATGTCAGGTGTTATAATGATTGTCTAATTCCTTTGTCTCTGATATTTAGAATGAACTCGAGGCATGGAATCATCATCATCTTCAATTTTCAATCCATGTTTCTTGATCTAGAGTAGTCTATCTGAGATATATGTGACCTCAATATCATATATTGATTCACGTGTTCATGCACATGCTTTTCTCAGTCTTGCTTATCAAAGGGCTAGGATATCAAACTCTTGTAGGAGGGACCAATCTCGTCTACATCACTCACAATCATCCCCATGTGTCACAGTGCATCCAATTGTCGCCTTTATGGTAACCCTTATTCAATATCACAGTAGATGATGTCAAAGCACACCGAACGACATGTGATGAGTGTAGTTATTTAAGGTCTAAGAACCTTAGTGACCACCTTTACTATGAGAGATGACTATGACAACTAATTATGGTTTCCATCTATCACTCTCAAGGTGGATCTGTTTGATGCACTCTTCTCTACAAGTATCTATGTGCTTGGTTTGATATCACATATATCATGACTGATGAGATTCTGTCATCAACCAACACACACTCTAGTCTTTAGTGTTAATTTTTTATATCTACCTTCACAATAACATCCGACCAGGGATATAAGAATATACATAATATTTACATTTGTATGATCTCATTGTTCAAGTCATGCACTTGAAAATATACGTCATTGAGCAATATCATTCTTTAGACATTCATTATGTTTCCTCATTATCTTATAACAGAGTGAAACTGAATAAATTTGAATCTTGCCTTTATTATTAATCAATTCCTTTATGTAATATGCCATCACAATCATCATATAATTGGCTCTCTGGGCATACATACCAATAGACTTCCACTTGTACTTAGAGCCAATCACCCACAAATATCATTCTTAGTGATTTAAACATGTCCATCATGCTTCTATTGTGCAAGTTCTAATCCAACTAGTTAGCAACACTTTTTCCTTTAGTCTATATATTACATGTTTCTCATCTCTATGTTGTAAGAAATTTCGTATGAATGGAATTTCCATAATATGCTATCTCATATTCTTTGCCTAACCAGTAGCTCCATTTTTGTCACAATATAAGTTTATCCGTGTGAACTTCTAGATCCATATGTACCCACTCATGTGTTCATAACACTAGGATACTCGAAATCTATTGTAGAATTGAATTAATGGTTTGTAGTTTGTAACCCTTACAACTCCTTTCTTAAAGTTAAACACATTTTATATTGTGATCACTTTCTGTCATTCTGGAAGCTTGCATCAGAGTAAAACCTTACCTTGTTTCCATAATCTAGCAACATATCCTTAGTGCTTCTTAAGTACTAATGAATATATTTTAATGACATTCCAATGGCCTTCATTGGAATATTACTAACGTCATCTTGTCATGTCCGACACATACACAACTATGGGATGAGTACATTTATATAGCCATGATAGATCGAATTGCTGGTGCATATGGCATTTTGCTCATGTTTTTCCATTCTCCATAAGAACTGAAACATAAGGTTCTTGAGAGACTAATCCCATATATTATGGACAGATTCTCTCATTGAGTCCTATATGTTGAACCCTTTCAACATCCTGCTTATATATATGCTCATTTCATATCATGAAACTTTCAAGAACAATTTCTACATATCTAAATTCCTATCACATCAGATGTTTCACCTTATGCTTCATTATTGAAGATGTTGTCCATGCTAGGTCTTAATATTTATAGTTTTGAGATGTTATTCCCCATCAATATGTGGAATATTCATATATTCTCCCACTAAATCTTATGTAATCACATATTTCATCTTTTATCTTGGCTCAAGTCAAACTCTTTGAATTTCTTGTCAAATCAAAGATTTTAGCTTTGAGATGCTTGTTTCCATCTCAAGATTGATCATTATAGCTTATAGACTTTATTTTCATTAAAGGATTTATAAAACCTTTAGGTTGTGTCACATGCACATCCTATCATATCTTCCTTCTAAGGAATGCAGTTTTAAGCTTCATGTGCCAAATCTTATAGTCTATGTAAACTGAAATAACAAACTTGACAATTAGAAAAAGGGATTTTCATTATTTTCAAAACTTTAACCTTATTTGAAAACCTTTCCAACCAATATGTCCTTTAGGTTATCCATGTCAGTTTTCCTCTTGAAAACCCAACTACACCCTATGGGTTTACCCCTTTAGGTGGTACTAGAAAGGTCATACCTTGGTAGGGTACATGGACTCCATAATGGCCTTAAGACACTTCTCAGATTCGAGTTCTCAATAGCTTCTAGTTGATTTGTTGGCTCATCATCTTATAACCAACCTATCTGAGTTTTCGGACTCACAATCTTTCAATATTTCATGTGTTCTACTAGAACTATGAGGTTTTGTGTTACATGAGGAACTTGATATTCCACAACAATTTGTGATTCCACTTGTTCCCATTGTACCTCCTTGTCAACATCAAACCTTTTGAGTTCTACTTTTACTCCAACTGATTCTTTTTTAACTCAGTTATCCTAGTAACAAACATTTTGTTGTCAGATTAAGATTTAAAGTAGTATTCAACAATTATGGTTTGTGGATAAAATTTTCAAGGAAACTACCTTCTTTATGTAAGTTTCAATCCTTAAGACATATCGAGACATTCCCATATCATATCGCATATGATCTCTCGTAACAATTTAGATGGTACATTATTTTAGTGTAAAGAATGTATCTATGAGGAGATTATAAGATTAGATTAAATGATAATCACATAATGATTCATCGGGATGCAATTTCTTATTTCTGATTCATCATTATGTTTCAGGTGGAGTTGACTTGTAATACACTATCATGGTCCTTCCAGAAGGTCCTCAAACTATTGGTGTAAAGTATTTCAACATTTAATTATATCAAAGTTTCTTAATACTTGTATCAAAGTTATACTTCATTTATAATCTCCTTGAACAACTCAAGTGATTCATGTTTGTATTTCACTAAATACAAACCCCATATTAACTGAGATCATAAGGAAATATAATGAAGTACAAATAACTATCTCTAGCATTTATTCTAAAATATCTTTATACATCAATATGTATAAGCACTAATAGAATGCTTGATCTCCCACTACACCTAGTTAGAGGTGGTTTTTCATATTGCTCATAAATAATACTTTCATGTCTCTTGTTGGTTCAATAACTAAAAGACTCTAGTTAAACATCAATATGGATTCTAGTAATGCATGTCTTATATATGTGCTATAGATGAAAATGATATACATACTCATTGTTTGAGTTATCACATATAATCCTTTTTGTATTTGTGTTATATATAATTTAACTTTAGATCCTAAAGATCATAAGATATTTGGGTATTTCCACACAAGATCACATCTTTGAAATAGAACATTAACTATTTTATTCATAATCATCCTTGTCTTTATAAGATACAGAAAATAAAATGTTTCTATTATTGGAATAATGAGATAGTAATTCATCTAACTCTATTATATGCCCTATGGGCTAAGATAAAATCTAAATTTAGCATATATCTTCAACAACTCTTTCTTATGCAATCCATCATTTCCCTTTCATAAAGGTCTACTTCTTGTCAGGTCCTTCATATCATACATATGTCAGATCTACATCTAGTATCACATACCAGTGATGAAGAAGTAATTTAGAATTATCTAATAGCATATCTACCTGAAGTGGAGATCTCTATCTCCTTCTTCTTCTTTAGTTCCTCTAGGTAGAGGGGGCAATTCCTCTTCCAATGTCCATCTTGGTGACAGTGGTGACACTTGACTCCCTTCTTTACTCCTCCCTTTTTGTTGGGATCTTAAGACTTGGGATTTTTTCCAAAATTTAGAACTCTTCCTAGCTTTACCTTTACCCTTATACTTTCCCTTTGTCTTCCTAATCATCATCACAGACTTGGGCTTGTCTTTCTTCATTTGCATCTTATCTATTATCAACATGCCTAATAACTCTATCAAAGGCTCGTCAAAGTCATTCATGTTGTAGTTCTTGACAAACTGACTATAGGATTCTAGTAGAGATTGTAGTATCACATCAGTGACAAATTCTTGACCCAAGAGGAATGCCAGTCTAGACAGGTTCTCTGCATATCCAATGAGCTTGAGAACATGATGACCTATTGGATCTCCTTCTGCCATGTTACATTTAAACAATGCCTTCGAGAAATCATATCTCTCCTCTCTTTCCTAATCTTATAACATGTTCTTAAGATGTGTGACCAACTCAATAACATCCATGTTCTCATGTTGTCTTTGCAACTCATAGTTCATGGAGCACAATATCAGACACTTGGCATCAATGACATCTTCAGTGTGCTTCTTGTAAGCATCCCTATTAGCCTTATGTGCATTAGGAAGAGGTTCATCTAGCTCTGGTGTGTCCAGGACATAGAGCTTGCTCTCCTATGTGAAAATAATTCTCAGCATCCTAAACCAATCGTGGAATTTATTCCCATTTAACTTGTCCTTCTCAATGACTAATCGTAGAGAACGTTTATTATTGTGTGTTGCCATAAATTCTTCAAAAAAATTGCAATTTTGTAAAAAAACTCTTTATGATTTTATTTTATTTTATTTGTATAAAATTGATGATGTTAATCAAGTCTTTAATTAGTTATCACTCTCATTATTTTGATCAAATTGACAACACTCAATTATTAATTCAAAAAAATTGCAACACACAAATTTCTAATGACCCAAGATCTAAAACAACTCAATTATCACCCTATCAACGCCAATGTCCACAATCAATAATTAAGGTAGGAAAAGTTTGCCAATTGCATCTTATATAATTCTTAGATAGATGTTATGTACAACTCCTTTCCATAATCATCTACATTCTTCTAGGTTCTTAATCCTATTATGTTCACCCAGTTAAGCACGTCCCAAAAGATAACACAATAATAATGCACCCTGCTTGAGCAGATCTACGTTACTACCATCACACTTCTGCGAGATGGACATCACACCATGCTAGGGCGTAACTTGCACTTATTTGATCAAGCTTTTCATGTGTGTTGCTAATGGAAAGCATCTTAGACACACACACACATACATACATACACACACACATAGATATATATATATATATATATATATATATATATATATATATATATATAGAGAGAGAGAGAGAGAGAGAGAGAGAAGAATTATCTAGTGAGAGCCCTAAGATGGTGACAACATGAGATCCCTTTGAATAAATCCCAACAATGATGCAATTTTTCTAATCCAACCATATGGATTGAAAATAAATTATTTTATTTACCTACCCAAAAAGTTTCATATACATTAGACTTACCGATTCCCGTGGTAATAGAGAAGTTTTTAAAGTTCGGTATTGAATTTTGGGCTGACAATTAGATGTAATATATGTAAATTGTGTATATGGTTGAGCAAACAATGTTCGGACATGATATTTTTTGTGTAAAGCTAATAGAAATGTTGTTTTTCACATACATATGGTTGGATTTGCAAAAAACCTTCTAAATTTTTAGTTGTTAAAAAAGTTGTGATGCTCTCATGGTAGGAGGGCTCTCATAAGATCGACCCTCTCTCTCTCTCTCTCTCTCTCTCTCTCTCTATATATATATATATATATATATATATATATATATATATATGTATATATATATATATGTATATATATATATGTGTATATATATATGTGTGTGTATATATATGTATATATATGTGTATATGTATATGTGTATATACATATATATATGTATGTATGTGTGTGTGTATATATATATATATATATATATATATATATATATAGAGAGAGAGAGAGAGAGATCCAATCATCACATATTAATACATTTCCTATACATGCTATATCCCAGAAATGTAAACATATAATATAAAACATTAACGATAGTTATGGTTGTATCTATTTTAATTCCTTGGAGCCACAAGGAATTACCACTACCTAGGTCTATATCTCATGCATGAACCTATTGTTGGTATAGTTCTTTGGTTACCAATCCAAGTTGGTCTGTTCAATCCTTGAACCGGTTGTCTATCCTCTTTGTAGGTTGGTTGGACACTATAAATAATCGTTTGGCCTTCTTTCCAACCAATTTCTCGACAACTCCAAATGGTCGGTTGGGACCACCAACCGATCGGTTCACTCCTCCTACTGTCTTCCCTCCTCGATCCTCTAGCTGATCAACTCGTTACATGAAATGGTTGGCTTTCCTGACGTTGATCGTCTTCTTCATTGTTGAAAGAAAAGAAACAATCCTATTGTTGTTAAACTAATTACACAGTAATGAAAATCCTCGATTTACATCCGAAGGGATCAAATGTATGAAATAATAATACTTTTACATTGAGAATAAAAAGGTAGAGGCTTGGAATGTAAACTTAGATAAAATAGGAACAAAACAAACCATTCAACCACACACAAATGTAAGGTTTATTGGCTATAACCATGCTACACATCACCATCAAAACCAACTTTTAGGGTGACACATATAAATTACATATATATCATATCATATATAGACTATAGACACACACACACATACACAAATATATATGTATATATATATAGGGTAGCGATCCAGTGAGAAACATCCTACGGTGAGAGCATGAAAGGCATTTGAATAATTACAAATTCAGAATTGTACTTTAAAATCCAACCATATAGATGTATAAAGCATCATTTCATTTACCTTCCCACAAAAAATCATTACAATCAGACATTGCTTGCATGCCCATATGTACAATATACAATTTTTACATCCAACGGTCAGCCTGAAATTCAATATAGAGCGTCAAAAAGTATTTTGTTGTTGTGAATGATATACAAATCGGATGATTATAAAATTTTATAGGAAGGAAAATATTAAGGTATACGTGTAATCTATATCGTTTGATTAAGAATAATTGATCGATATGGAGAGTTATTTACATGCCTCTCATGCTATCACCAAGATTTGTTTCTCACTAGATCATTGTCCTATATATATATATATATATATTAGTTTTGGTTTGTATGAGGTCTTTAATCAGATGTGCGCATTAATCATTTTAAATATTTTCATTATATGCAATAAATAAAAGTAGAAAACCAATATCGGATCACATCAAATTAATCCCAAAAAATAATAAATTTATGTGGCGGTGATACCACTAAATGGAAATATGGCATCAGATAGACAACAAAAATAGAAAAAATTATGTCCATTTTCCCCATAAAAGCAAGATCGCATCAAAAACTATGTAATGTAAAGGATGGTTTAACGAGGTCATACCTGGTCCTGGAGCAAGTCCATCGACTATTCCTTGTTGTAGTTGTGCAAATGTCTTTTACTTGTACTTGGACAACATCTATAGCAGCTCTTGGCCTCCACCACATATAGTAGGATGACATTAGCCTCCTAGTGGGAAATGTATCTATGTCTGTATGGTAGTCAAAACAGACTGCCTAGAACTCCTATCATTCAACTAAAATAGATAGGAAGGAGTCGTCCCTCCCATTGGTATACTAGTCACCAACTTACTCTCCCACAATTGTTCTCCCTTTCTATCCCTCCTATATCGGGTAAGACTTGCTCAAATTCCCTTAGTTACCACAACCAGAGAAGATAAACAATTGTCAAAGGCAATCGAGTTGTTCTATATGAGAATCTCTGAGTACCCCTCGATTTATAGGGGGTTAGGGTCAGGGTATTCAGTCTGCACGGGAGTGGAAGGGACCAAAATTTCACAAAAATTTGCATACAAATAGTGAAAAATGGTCGGTTCTCAACAAAATTGATCGGTTGGCATGCTAGCTGATCCATTCACCTATTGGATCGTTGTCTCATCATGTTTCCCAATCACAATTGTATTGGTAATTCTAATCCATTTAATGCACAACATGACATCAACACTAATTCTTGATGCAATCAAATTTCTCCACAAAATAGGCATCTTGCCCTCATGAGCTGGTCGTCTAACGACCTCCAACCGACTGGTTCACTAGGTGAACTGGTCAGTTCATGCCCATGTTCATGCATAACTCAGCCAATGCAATTTTCAATCAATCTGACACTCCAAACGGTCGTTTCAACACTAGAACTGGTCGGTTGGGAGTTCAGTCAGTTAATTTGTATCATAAATTGAGTACCTAAACACTTTGGTAATCAATTCAATTATCATTCATGATTAAAATCCTCTTCTATGTGTATCCTAAGTGTGTGACCCTATAGGTCCCATATTATGTTGGAAGTAAATGTCCATAACTAGTTTATGACATCACAATCAAAGAGAGATGCCTAGTCACACATCATTTCTACCCAAGTAAATGGAAAGTTGGAGAGCAACTTCAACCTACAATCTATCTTAGGTGTTATAGTAATTGTCTAATTCCTTTGTCTGTGATATGTAGAATGAACTTGAGGCATGGAATCATCATCCTCTTCAATTTTCAATCCTTATTCCTTGATCCAGAGCAGACTGTTTGATATATATGTGACCTTAATATCATATGTTGATGCACATGTGAATACACATGCTTTTCTCAGACTCGCTTATCAAGTGGCCAGGATATTAAACTCATGTAGAGGGAAAAATCCCATCTATATCACTCATAGTCACCTTTATTGTAACCCTTATTCAAGATCATGGTGGATGATTTCAAACACACTAAACGACACATGATGAGTGTAGTGATTTTAGGTCTAAGAACCACAATCATCAACTTCATTGTGAGAGTTGACTATAACCACTAATTATGGTTTCCATGTGTCACTCTCAAGGTGGGTCAGTCTGATACACTATTCTCTAAAGTATCTATGTGCTTGGTTTGATATCACATATATCATGACTGAGGAGATCATATCATCAACCAACATAGACTCTAGTCTTTAGTGTTATTGTTGTCTATCTACCTTCCATAGTAACATCTGACTAGGGACATAAGAATGTACATACTCTTTACATTTGTATGATATCATTATTTAAGTCACGCACTTAAAAACTTATGAAATTGAGTAATATAATTCTTTATATATTCATTATGTTTCATCATTATCTCATAACTGAGTTAAATAGAATAGATTGGAAGCTTACCATTATTATTAATCAACTGTATGTAATATGCCATCAAAATCAACATATGATTGGATCTCTGGGCATACATACCAACATATACTATGAGCATCAATTTCCATCATTTATTTCTTTAGGCCATTTCTTTAGAAAAAGGAATCAGATCTAGGTCAGTGTAATATTTTATTTGGATTCCTTGTTTTATGCAATTTCCTATTTTTGAGCTTTCTACAATTTATTATAATTTTCTAAGTAAATTTGGTTTATGGAATAAATATTGTTTAGAAAAAGGGGACTAATCATAGACCCAAAACTATAGTCTATTGATATAACAGTTGAGATCAATCTCGATTAGATGTAGTGGTGTCGAGCGTGCATGACTGTTACTTCTCTAACTAAACTTCCACACTGAGATGGTGTCCAATGATTCATCCAGATGGTCCTAGGTGACTCCATGTTGGTCTCCTCGTCAACCTTCTTCAAGCTCATGCAATGGCTAGGCTCCCACTATGGTGAGGTCTCTACTTGTGAGGAGTGGTGTTAGTGTCTGGACAAAGGTGCTCAAACCTTTGTGAGGTCACTCCGCACTTGGGTAGTCAGGTTCCACACCACAGCTCCCTTAGAGCTCCATGTGGTCACAGTGCGAAGGATCTTGCCAGAAGACATGTAGTTTTCTATGGACTGAGGGTGTTGGGGGTCGGCTAGGTGCCACGGGGGTCTACATGAGTTTAGAGAAGGTGTAGGTAATGGTTGATTAGCACAAAGAGGGCTCCCACTCCAGGATGTCAAGGTGGCTAGAGGTTGAAGATGGTGGTGAGGAGAGGGGTGCTCAGGGAGGCTCCATTAAACATTGAAGTTGAGAATGAGTAAAAGGAGGTGTGGTGGAGTTGATGGAGGCCTTAAATATCTAGGAGAAGGTGTAGGTAAAGAAGCCCTAAATTGAACGTGTCGCCAAGTGAGAGCACTGAGGGAGCTAGAGCTCGATCTCTCCAATCTGTGGTCTTCAAGGCATGTTAAGGGGTCATTGTGAATGCATCAGTGAGAGTAATCCATCCTACAAAATATCCCATGAACCTGGTCTAGTCTATTAGGGCGAGGGAGATGTGTCTCGACCCTAGTTTGACATCAACCTTCCGCAACTACCAGAGGTTGAAGATGACTCTCGGGTCATCAAATTGACTTTGGATTTCTGAAATTGATGGAAGAAATATATTCCTCATCACCCAAGTATCTAGGAAGTTTCCTAACACATAAATGTGTCACGCCTAGCCTTTATATTACAAAACTTAGCTCGAGGGTCATAAATTGAGTGTATTATTGATTCAATATTCAAATATTTATATTTCATAAATGGTAGTTCGTATTGTCACCAAATCTTATATGAAGCTTTACGATAGAGTCATCTTACTATGGAAAAAATGGGATTGAAATTCTAATGTTTGACTATCATAATTTCTCTAAGTTTTTAACACACATGAGTCACCCTTAATATGCATCTTGGGTTTGAATCATGTTAATTTTTGTGTATCCACATGGTCAAAACAATATAGTGAGTGCTTGAGAGTATCACTATAATTAATTTTTGAGAACTTATTAGTACCATTAAATTTTAAGGAAAAAGAGCCTAATTATGAATGAACTCATCTATCACATTATCCCCTCCTTTTTGGAAATTTTCCCTCAAAATTTAAGTAGCTTGAAAGAGGTGTGGATATTTTTCCTCGATCTCGGACTTGCACTCCCAGGTAGTTCTAGTTTGATCGTGGTGACTTCAAAGAACTTTCACCATATTGATGTGCCAATTACTGCAAAGATCATTTGTCTTGCTATTAAGAATTTTTACTGGGGACTCATCATAAGATATATCGTCTTTCAGCTCTAGAGGCTCATGGTCTGGAATAGGACTAGGATCTTTGACGTAAGGCTTCTAATTGGATACATGACACACATTGTGCATTGAACAATATTGAGGCACAAGAGCAAGATGGTATATGCACATTCACTAATCCGTTCCAAGTTTTCAAAGGGTCCCACAAAGCATGGACTAAGCTTGTCTTTGTTCTTAGCCAAGGCTTGAATAGGCCTGATCTTTTGAAAATCATGATCACCTTCTTTGAACTATCATTCTTGTCAATGAGAATCTGCATAAGACTTTTTCCTATCATGTTCCCTCTTCATCCTCTTCCTTATCTATGCAACATTGTCTATGAAAAGAAGCATTTCCTTAGATTTTATTAAGGTGTGTTCTCTGACAATATCCTTATGTAATGAAGATCTAGATGGTCTGACATAAAGTGCATCATATGGAGGCATCCAATACTTGTCTGATAACTAATATTATATGAAAACTCAACTAAAGGAAAATAATGGGCATGTAAGCCTTCCCAATCAAGCAGCCAAGCTAGCAAAAGATCCTACCGAATCTGCACTATACACTCCAATAGCCCATCAATATGTGGATAATACTCTGTGTTGAAGTTCAATTTTGTACCCAGTTCTTCTTTAACCTATTTCCACATCATAGAAGTGAACTTTGGTCCCTACCCAAAAAATTAAAATTTAGAAATCCATGTATATGTACAATCTCACGTAGATAAAGGTCAACAAGTTTAGACATGTATGTTGTCGTCTTCACAAGTAGGAAGTGAGCTATTTCTTTTTGAAATGATCTACTATAACCCATGAAACATTATATCCCTCCCTGATATTAGGTAAACTCACCATGAAGTCTATGGTGATGTATTTACTTTTCTATTTTGGGATTTCAAGGGGTTGTAGTAGACCATCTTGTCTCTAGTGCTATGCCTTGATTCTCTGGCATGTCACACATCTTAACACAAATTCAACAATATCATGCTTCATATTCCTCCACTAGAAGAGTCATTGCAGGTCCTTGTACATTTAGCTTGTTCCGGGATGAACTATATACTTGGACCCATGTGCCTCACTGAGAATCTTTGTCTTCACATCTAACTGCTAAGTAACCTACATTTGATTTTTATATTGAAGACCACCGTCGAGACCCACTGACAAGTGTGTTTTATGCTTTGACAAGAGAAAGGAGAGTTCTTCAAGATCATGACTAACCTTTATCCCAAGGATGATAGAAATATTTTTGAAATGTACGCAATCATGCATGAATTGTGGTTTCCAATCCACTAAGTACACCATGTTCTTACACTCTGGAACATACAAAGATGCACATACTGCCCTTTTCCTACTAAGGTCACTAATAACTACATTTGTCTTACCTGGGTGATAGGAAATAGTGAAATTGTAGTACTTTAAATACTCGAGCCATCTATGTTGATGTATGTTTAGGTCCTTCTATATCAGGATATACTTCAAACTTTTTTGGTTGGTGAAGATGTCAAATGTTGGCCCATTCAGGTAGTGCCTTCAAATTTTAAGAGCACAGTTTGCAGCCAATTACAAATCATGAGTGGGATAATTGAGTTCATTTGGTTCTATATTTTGAGATACTAAAGCCACTAACTTCTTCTCTTAGTCCAACATGGCCTAATCCCTTCCTCAAAGCGTCAGTGAAAATTAACCCTTTATTAGAAGAGAGTAAAGTCAGAAGATGTGTTGATGTTAATATCTTCTTTAGCTCTTGGAAACTGGATTCACAAGTAGTTGACCATATAAGTCACTCATCCTTCTGAGTAAGCTTAGTGAGAGGGAATGAAACTTTAGAAAAATTGGGGATTAAGTGACAATAATATCTAGCTAGACCCAAGAAACTCTAGATTTTAGAAGAATTATGGGGAGGTTATCAATCAAGAACAACTGACACGTTCATAGGATTAATAGATATACTACCTCCAGTGATGACAGACCATGGAGAATAACTTTATCAATCCTTGATTCAAATTCTGATAGATTCCCATAGAAGTTATGAGCACGACAGACTTTTATGACTACTTCAAGTGTTCATGGTGTTTTTCTATAGAATCTAAATAGATCAGAGTATCGTCAATGAACAACTAGAATCTCATCAAGCTAGGGTTGAAAGACATTATTCATGATTCATGAAGACTCCAGGTTCTTTGGTTAACTGAATTGACATCACTAGAAATTCATAATGCCCATTTGAGTTCTGAATGCAGTTTTAGAGATAAATCTATGTTTGTGTTTAAGTTGGTGATATACAGAACAAAGTTCAATTTTTGATAAGACTTTGGTAGTACAAAGTTGATCAAGGAATTTATAAATGTAGAATAAGGTACTTATTTTTAATAGTATCTTGGTTCAACATGCCGTATTCAATACACATGCACATAGAACTATCTTTATTCTTTACAAAGAGAATAGGCACACCCCATGAAGAAACACTTGGATGAATATTGCCATTATCAATAAGTCTATGCAATTGTTTCTTTAGCTCTAGTATCTTAATAGGATCCATCCTATACAGGGACCTAGAAATTGGAGTGGGTCTAGTAAGAAGATCTAGAGAGAATTATATGTCTCAGTTAGGAGGCAGCAAAGGAAGCTCCTCTGGAAATATGTCAAGAAAATGACACTCCACCGCCAGACTTTCTATGGGTCTAGTACTAGGACTAGTCACTGAGACTAATGAGAGGAAGACTTTGCAGCCTTTCGAGATAAGATTTTAAGATTTTATAGAGGAAAGTATATCATTATTGTAGAATCTAATTCCCCTAGGGATCACCAAATGATAAAAATTAGGTGGAGAGATGACTACCCTCTTCTCCCTACAGTCAATGTGTGCATAATACTTGTACGTCCAATCCATACCAAGTGTAATATCGAAGTGTTCAATAGACAAGACGATAAATTTAAAGAGAATGCCATAATTTTTGAATTTTACAGGCATGACATCAGTCTTTTGTAATGAATAGAATAGTTTCCCACTAGGAGTGGCCACATCAAGAATATATCTTAGATTTGTTATATGTTAATGTAACATAGATGCCATATTTTGTAATGTGGAGGTATTTGTATATCTAAAAGAAAATAAGGCTTTAACAAGTTGATCGTTAAGGAATATGATGCCTACACATAATAATTTATCATGAATAACAGAAGGAATGAGACCGAATACTTATATAAAATAAAAAGATTTAAGATTACCTTCAATCGGATGATTTGGGTTTGCCTTAGCCTCTTCAATAGTAACAACAAACACCCTTGCATTGTGGTGCCCCTTAGGAGGTGAATGTGAGAACCCATTACACTAAACGAGATTAATCCAAACATAAAACATAATCAATCACTAATTAATCACATGCCCAAAAATATGAGTAAATTAAAACTGATTTCAACATCAATACCCACTCAAAAACATTTGCATAAGAGCCCAATATCTTTCTTGTATCCATACTATGACAATAATTTGATACAAATTGTTCTATCACCTTAGCCACGACATATATACACAGGAGAACAATATTTGTATATGCCACACAAACAAGCATTAACATGCTAACAAAATTCTGATTCGTTTGAAAAACCATATACAAACTTTTCCTACCCAGACCTGAGAATATAGGGATGACTCTAGGACACACTAGACAACTAATCAACTTCCTCAAAGATTCATTACTGTAGTTCCTCTTTACTTCCACAGTTCTATTTTTGTCATTGTTGATTACCTAAAAAAATGTGGCAAACCATAAGGGTGAGACCCAATCCCAGCAAGAGATATAACCTCTAACAATGATTATTGATTACAACATTTTTAAGTAATTCAATAGTTAAGCAGTTTAATCATATATAACAAATAAGCTCAGCAGCACTGATGATTAACAAAATACATAAAGGATCAAATAATAACTATAATCATTAGCTAGACTATCATCCTTTATCTTGTTGACAATATAAGAAATTCAGTAGCATATGCATGTCTAGCATCATGAGCAAGTCTAGTAACATAGAATCTCTATCATTATGAAAAAGTCTAGCCACATAAGCATAGCTAACAACAATACCATGTCTAATAGGCTAAACATATCAATATCATAAGAAGAGCTAACAACATAAGCACAACTATCTGGATAAGCATGATTAGCAGTCTATGCATCTCTAGTTACAAAGGCATGGCTAGCATGCTAAACATTAATAACAACATGAGATAGTTAGCATCATGATTATAATCAGCATTAACAGTATAGTTATCAACATAATCATGGATATTGTATGTATGCATCTACAATCTTAAGCATATCCACAACATAAGTATATCTACTGTCTCTTAGTTTCACTAAGCATCATCTTTATGTAAAGATAAGAAACAAGGGTTATTGTAACACCCCTGACCTGGGTTATGCTTTAACTCTAGGTGTTTTGATTAAGAAAGATGATTATATGTTTAATCTCATCTTTTGAAAAGTGATTATGTCTCAAGAGGAACCTATGTTTCAATTTTGGTCCTGTTTGAACAATGTTGAAGCAATGTTTGCTTATTTTGGACTAAAGTGCAAATTACCCAAGTTGAGGGGTTAACTTGCAAATTGCACATGATAAGATGTTCCTCTGATGTTGTGACATCATAAGAATGAATATAATGTAGTGGTATGGTTTTCCCAAGCCTGGACACCAAGATAGAGCTTGTTGGACAATGTTGTGCATTAAAACCTAGTTTTGGAGTAAAGTGCAATTTACCCAAAATATAGGGTTCAATATGAAAATTACCACTTCAACAAGGTCCCTAATATTTCTTAGAATCTTTTAGAGCAAAGAAAATGAGAGGGACTCCTCATTTGAATTAAGTTGTAGGAGAGAGAATCTTGACATTAAAATAATCAAGAATAATGCCTAATTGAAACCCTAATTTGATTTAGGGCAAAAATGAATAAAAATAATTGAAGGGCTTTCAACCAAAATGTTTTGGGTTGATTTTTAATAAGGATGGACGTTCCTTTGCTAAGATAAGGAACGAAAATATCTTAAGTAGGTGAAATTCCACTCACCTTATTATAAAGAAAAGTAATTTCCACTCACATATGGGATATTAATATAATAAGCATTAAGGTGCTTAATTTGCTTTTCTTTAAATTGAGGATAATGAAGGATAATTAAAGGCAAAGGGATATGCCTCGTATCCATGGAGTTGAGGGGGAAGAGGCGGCCATAATTTTTGGATTAATTGGATTTTTATAAGGCATATTCTCTCTCATCAATTTCTTTATAAAAGTGCCATTTCCAAGCCCAAACCAAGGCCTTTTTCGTATTTTCTTCTTTCCCTTGCTTGAAAAACCGACCAAGGAGCTAGGGAGGAGCAGGGATCACGTCCCCAACCTGTGGGTAAGCCCTTGACCTTCGTTCTCCTTGATTTCATGGTGGAAATCGAAAATAAATTATGGATTCCTTCTTATTTCGATCTCCTCTTCAACCCTAGCCAACTTTTGCAATCAAAAGCTTGAGGACGAGCCTAGGGGGAGTTGCAAGAGCTTCATCCACCATTAATGGCATGAGCTTGGAGCTTTGGAGCTCAATTGGAGGCGGGTTTTATAACTCAAACCCTTAAACATTGCTATTGCGTCAATTCTCTATGCTTTGTTGATTGATTTCTTCAATTTGATACACTCTTGTTTCTTTGCTGCAATTTCCATAAAAAACGGTTTCTGTTCTTGGTTGTTCGAAGGAAGGGGATGATGAAATCATCCTAGATGCTTATCCAAAGAAATTTACCAAGCAAAACCGTTTTGATAGCTACTCCAAATCGTTTTAATTTGATTGGCTATGCGGTTTCAGCAAACCGTTTAAGGGCAAACGGTTTGAAACCGTTTGGGAGAAAACGGTTTCAAGACCATTTGAGATGGTTGACCAAGCGTTGACCGTTTGGGAATTTTGTTCCTAATTAAGTAGGCTGATAACCCTCCAAATTTGAGGGATTAACTCCAAAGGAATCGAGAGTTGAAGGCCAATCGATTAGGCAATCAGATTGAATTATGTGCTGATTTTCAACCTGATTAACTTGACCTGGTTGAGAAAACGGTTTCAAGACCGTTTGAGATGGTTGACCAGGCGTTGACCGTATGGGATTCCTGTTCATAATTATGTTTATTAATAACCCTCCAAATTTGAGGGATTAACGCCATAGGAATCGTGATTTGAAGCCTAATCAATTAGGGAAACCTAATTGGATTAAGTGCTGATTTTCAATCTGATTTAATTGAACTTTTTGGGCAAACGGTCTCAAGACCGTATAAGATGGTTGACTAAGCGTTGACCGTATGATATTACTGTTCCTAATGATGTTGGTTAATGACTCACCAAATTTTATGGATTAATTCCAACCGAGTCATGAGTTGAAGGCTAATCAATTGGGCACACCCTAATTGAAATCAGTGCTGAAATTCCAATGAGTTAATTAGAGATTTTGGGTTGATTAGCCCAAACGGTTTCAAGACCGTTTGGGGACCACCCAAACGGTCTCAAGACCGTTTGGGAATCACCCCAAGACCGTTTGGAGGTCTGGGGTCAAGTATAGTTGACCAATTGAAGGTCCAAAGGTACTAATCATATTGCAATGTAGTGCTGATTTGTTGATCAACTCGATAGACCAATCCATGATGAATTTTCACTAGAGTCCAAAGGTTGGATGGGCAAACGGTCTCAAGACCGTTTGGAGCTCATCCAAACGGTCTCAAGACCGTTTTGTGGTCACACAAGACCGTTTGGAGGTCTAGGGTTGAGTATAGTTAGGTGTTTGAAGGTCTAAAGGTACCAAGCTGTTAAACAATGTAATGTTGATTTGGTGATCAATCCAATGAACCAAACCCTAACTGGATTGCTTAGATTTGAGTGATATGATGGGCAAACGGTCTCAAGACCGTTTGGAGGTCATCCAAACGACCTCAAGACCGTTTGGGGTCAGTTCATACCCAATTTGGATGATGGTTCAATGGTTTCAAAGCAACTAGTCTTACATTGATTAGTGTTGTTGAATCATCGATTCCAAACCCTAATTCAATTGAATCAAGCCCTAGTTGATGACCAATTGAGGGTCAATTGAGGGTCAAATTAGTTGAAGGTTGACCTATTAAACTCAATTGAAGTATGAGCATAGGTCCAATTGATGATTGGTTCCATGAATTCAATGGTTGAAGGTCCAATGCAATCAATTGAAACACAATTAGTAGCATGATTGATGATCAACTTCAAAGCTCTAATTGGTGTTTATAAACCCTAATCCCATTGAGATCAGACCATAATTGAAGTCCCAATTGAGGGGTGAGCCATGATTCAAATGATGATGGAGTTGATGATCCAATTGGTTGAAGTTCCATTGATTAGAATTGAGTGTGGTTCAATTTGGTTAATTCAATTGGATACCTCATGTTATTGAAGGTCTAATTGATCAAACCTTTTTGAAAACCTAATGTGATTAGGTGGGAGATACCTTTAATGGTACTAGTCATTAATGCATAACAAATGCATGGACCCAATACATGATGTAAACCTTAATTGAGGCTGATTCAATGTATAACCTTAATAAGAGGTTGTCTACATGTGAAATCACTAATTAGGATGTTAGTAAACCCTAGTTGAGGGTGTATCCTTGTGAAACCCTAGTGGAGGGTGTATCATTGTGAACCCTGGTTGAGGGTGTAACCTAGTGAAACCCTAGTGGAGGGTGTATCATTGTGAACCCTGGTTGAGGGTGTAACCTTGTGAAACCCTAGTGGAGGGTGTATCATTGTGAACCCTGGTTGAGGGTGTAACCTTGTGAAACCCTAGTGGAGGGTGTATCATTGTGAACCCTGGTTGAGGGTGTAACCTTGTGAAACCCTAGTGGAGGGTGTATCATTGTGAACCCTGGTTGAGGGTGTATCCTTGTGAAACCCTAGTTGAGGGTGTATCATTTCGATTGTTTATAGGCAACTTTATAATAAAGTTATGCCTTCAACTAAGATAAGTCCATATCATGTGAGATAGTTGGACAATTCTAATGTGTGGCCTATGCATTGTATGCTAAGGGTGAGTATTCTGTGATGGAATGTCTTAAGAGAGGAAATACCTTAATACAAGATAAAGTTGGTTAACTCAAGAGGGTCTGAATTAATGAGAAATGGGAAACCCTAACCCTGGTAAGGGAACAGTGGTGTTACCCTTGAATAATGATGTTATATATTGTTTTGCATGGTGCTGATATGAAATTGATGTATTATCATCTGTACTAACCATGCAGGTATGATGTGATGATGAACATAGCCAGGTATGAGCTATGACATTTTATGTATTGACATTGTTTATTGGGCCTTATGTGCCATGCTATACCTTATTGCCTAGTATGAGGTAATAAGAGAAGTAATGGGCCTTAAGTGCCATGAGAAGATGTTTATGTAATAAGCATCATATTTACCTTGGTCAGGTGACCTGAAGGTGATAATTACTTGAAAAAGTGGTAATAATGCTCAATGATGAGCTAAGGGTTTGAATACCCAGAACCATATGATTATGGCATTGAGTTGCAAAGGAATGAAAATTCCCAGTATTGAAATGAGGGACTGAGATCCCCATGTCTTATAAAGACTGAGAAGTGATTAATGGAAATAGTACATGTTTTCTTTATAGCATTTGTCTTATTAAGTTATGTTTGGAAACTTGGCTGATGCTAAAAGAATATGATAATGTACTTAATTAATCAAGTGATTCCATATAATGTAGTTGCCCTGATCACAGATCCATCAACGTCAGAATTAGCTGAATGGTGAAACGAGTTTACTCAGAATGCATATTTTTGAATATGTGGGGGTAATTGGGCAATTATATCCTTATGCCCCATAGGCATTGCTACGGGCTATGTCCTATGAATGGGATTGGTTACGGACCATACCCCAATAAGAGCATGGCTACGGGCCATGACTCCACAAAATAATACCGGGCATTGGCTATGGGCCATATCCTGAAGAGAGTATATGCTATGGGCTATAACTCTAATAGCGATGTTGCCAGTATACCCTGGAAAGCTATCTAGCAGAGACACAAGATGTCCTGCATGTTATCTCGTACTGACCGAGATAGTTGAGGTCATGGGAATCCGGCTCTTCCATTGACCTATGTGTGGTACCGATGCTTTACGTAACTGTGGTCGGTTGGAGTATGAGCGGTATACCTCATCTCCTCAGGGCATAAGTATGATTGTAAAACATAATCAGCCGTGTAGCATATTTGCTTAGGGTTGAATTGCGAGAATCAATGGTTGATGATACATGGTCTATTATATCATAGTTGGATAAATGATATACATGTTCTTCATATTCCTTCTTAAATGAATGACTTGCTGCTTAATCAAGTTATAATTGAAATGATTGCATAGAGAATACTGCTCTGCATATCTTATTCAATGATTTACCTGCTGTTGAGTAAATATAATTCTACCGCTCAGTGTTATTCTATTATCAGCAATAACAATGTTTCTGGTAGAGAGTTATATCTCTCGCTGGGACAATTTTTATAATTGTCTCACCCCCATGGGATTAAATTTTTAGGTAATCGCTGAAGAAGAGGAAGAAACCTTTCAGTGGGTGAGCAACAACAGCAGTAGTCATAGGGACAGCAGTGATCCAACAGGTGGACACATTGGTTGTCTGGTTTTGTGTAGATAGTCCTATGAGTCGTCTCTGTACTCTCGGGTCCTAGGAGTTAGTGTTTTGATTCTCCGATCTGAGATTTTGTGCAAAGAGGCATGATATGTATATATATGAACCAGGATGTAATGTTTTACTTTGGTTCTAAATGAAAGAGTTTTCCTATGAATGGATCTTTTGATAAATGGTTTTAAATTTTCAGTGATTTTCAGTAATCCGCTGCAAATAATTCGCTTCCGCATTAGTTAATCCTATTTTCGCGAGACGGTCGTTACATTTAGTGGTATCAGAGCTCTAGGTTCGTTGAGTCTACAGAGACATAGGACTAAGTTGTTGAGTCTGTGTTAGTGTCCTCCAATATACCCTATAATGATTTCTACTTGTGCAGAGAAAGGGTAAAGTTTAAAATGACTGGAGAGAACAATGAACACATTGCTTAGGGCAATGTTGTTGCACCAAGAAGAGGTGCAAGGGATCATGCGAGAATAGAATGAGTGCCTGAGAATCCCCATTAAGACCTGATCAGGATAGAGAATCCTATGATCATGCTCTTATTGGGAAGATTAGGGCAACAGTAATGCATATGAGTGGACTGGATGCTAGGCTTACAACCTAGGTTATCAGTCCTTAATACAGAAAGCTTGAGCTTTGAATGAGTTCCTAAATGACTTAGTCATGTTGGGACAAGGGAAAATATGGAAAAGATTAACTTATAGCAAGAAAGTGGACTCTGCTATGAGTTCAGACAGATAATAAATATGTGATGGTAATGCCCAAGAAGGGGCAATAAGCTGAGAAGTAGGGAATGGTCTCTATAATTCTAGAGACATTTGCCTAATGGTTTTAAAAAGCCAAGTTTGTGGTACTAATAGTGCAATAAATGCCTAGTGTACCAGGGAAGTAGCCACTAAGTAAGTGCAAAGGTCTTAACCTTTCACCTGTAAGATTCTATGGCTTAGTTTTTGCTTCAGTAATAAGACTAGTAAGACCATGATATGAGTACAAGGTATGTTATAAATGTGTACATGTTGAGTACACTAAACCCTTTTTGTTATAAAAAAAAAAGATTGTTGATATTGTTTTCCCCATTGGTTACTATATAGGGATGAAATGATGAGAACTAGAATTTGAATTTTTTTCAGTATTCTTTTAAATGCTCTATATTGATCTCACCTCCATGAAAGAGGAAGAGGTATAGAAGAGATGCCTGGATAAAATTTAGGGATGTTAAATCTTATGTTATGGTAATATGAAAAGAAAGTAATATGATAGCATGTAAGTGCATACTACTTGATCTTAGTACTTGTAAACCCTGATCAGGTGCACAACTATTGATGATAAAGTGAGTATGGAAACTCTTAGATTGATATCTTTTTTATTGCCCTGATCAAGCAATCATTCTGAGACAATCTAATGAGTATCATGAAATTGGAAATATGGTATGGATAAATGTATCATATCTTAAGTACAAGAAAGAGGGATCTGATATGAATTCAGATCAGTATGTGTATATGAGGAAGTAAAAGTATGACCCTTATATGATGAGAAAGAGAATAAGGGAGGTGATCCCTGTTCAATAAAGTTGTAAATATGATAAAAGAAAGATGAGAATATGATGTGTTTTCAACACATGTGACTGATACCAGGGTAATGGATTCTGGTATCTGAGAATTATCAGATGGTTTAGATTAGCTACCTGGAGTGGTCAACTATGAAATCAGTCTGATTATATAAAGTGATATGAAAATCATATGTTAGGGGTTTATGCTTTGCATAAACATAACAACTAAATATGTCTTTAAGATAAGATCTCAATTGACTCTATGAGAATATTGTGAGAAGGAACTTTGTGTTGATCAAATCTCTATGATGTCTCCATAACAATGAGGTGTTATGTAGCGACATGATGATATGATGAATGAATAATATATGATCCCTTTATCTGGGATTTCGGGGACGAAATCCTTGTTAGGGGTTTATAATTTGTAACATCCCTTACCTGGGTTATGCTTTAACCCTAGGTGTTTTGATTAAGAAAGATGATTATATGTTTAATCTCATCTTTTGAAAAGTTATTATGTCTCAATAGGAACCTATGTTTCAATTTTGGTCATGTTTGAACAATGTTGAAGCAATGTTTGCTTATTTTTGACTAAAGTGCAAATTACCCAAGTTGAGGGGTTAACTTGAAAATTGCACATGATAAGATGTTCCTCTGATGTTGTGACATCATAAGAATGAATATAATGTAGTGGTATGGTTTTCCCAAGCCTGGACACCAAGATAGAGCTTGTTGGACAATGTTGTGCATTAAAACCTAGTTTTGGAGTAAAGTGCAATTTACCCAAAATATAGGGTTCAATATGCAAATTACCACTTCAACAAGGTCCCTAATATTTCTTAGCATCTTTTAGAGCAAATAAAATGAGAGGGACTCCTCATTTGAATTAAGTTGTAGGAGAGAGAATCTTGACATTAAAATAATCAAGAATAATGCCTAATTGAAACCCTAATTTGATTTAGGGCAAAAATGAATAAAAATAATTGAAGGGCTTTCAACCAAAATGTTTTGGGTTGATTTTGAATAAGGATGGACGTTCCTTTTCTAAGATAAGGAACGAAAATATCTTAAGTAGGTGAAATTCCACTCACCTTATTATAAAGAAAAGTAATTTCCACTCACATATGGGATATTAATATAATAAGCATTAAGGTGCTTAATTTGCTTTTCTTTAAATTGAGGATAATGAAGGAGAATTAAAGGCAAAGGGATATGCCTCGTATCCATGGAGTTAAGGGGGAAGAGGTGGCCATAATTTTTGGATTAATTGGATTTTTATAAGGCATATTCTCTCTCATCGATTTCTTTATAAAAGTGCCATTTCCAAGCCCAAACCAAGGCCTTTTTCAGATTTTCTTCTTCCCCTTGCTTGCAAAACTGACCGAGGAGATAGGGAGGAGCAGGGAGCACTTCCCCAACCTGTGGGTAAGCCCTTTACCTTCGTTCTCCTTGATTTCATGGTGGAAATTGAAAATAAATTATGGATTCCTTCTTATTTTGATCTCATCTTCAACCCTAGCCAACTTTTGCAATCAAAAGCTTGAGGACGAGCCTAGGGGGAGTTGCAAGAGCTTCATACACCATTAATGGCATGAACTTGGAGCTTTGGAGCTCAATTGGAGGCGGGTTTTATAACTCAAACCCTTAATCATTGCTATTGCATCAATTCTCTATGCTTTGTTGATTGATTTCTTCAATTTGATACACTCTTGTTTCTTTGCTGCAATTTCTATCAAGAACGGTTGCTGTTCTTGGTTGTTCGAAGGAAGGGGATGATGACATCATTCTAGATGCTTATCCAAAGAAAATTACCAAGAAAAACCGTTTTGATAGCTACTCCAAATCGTTTTAATTTGATTGGCTATGCGGTTTCAGCAAACCGTTTAAGGGCAAACGGTTTGAAACCGTTTGGGAGAAAATGGTTTCAAGACCGTTTGAGATGGTTGACCAAGCATTGACCGTTTGGGAATTTTGTTCCTAATTATGTAGTCTGATAACCCTCCAAATTGGAGGGATTAACTCCAAAGGAATCGATAGTTGAAGGCCAATCAATTAGGAAATCAGATTGAATTATGTGCTGATTTTCAACCTGATTAACTTGACCTGGTTGAGCAAACGGTTTCAAGACCGTTTGAGATGGTTTACCAAGCGTTGACCGTACGGTATTCCTGTTCATAATTATGTTTATTAATAACCCTCCAAATTTGAGGGATTAACTCCAAATGAATCGTGAGTTGAAGCCTAATCAATTAGGGAAACCTAATTGGATTAAGTGCTGATTTTCAATCTGATTTAATTGAACGTTTTGGGAAAACGGTTTCAAGACCGTATAAGATGGTTGACTAAGCATTGACCGTATAATATTACTGTTCCTAATGATGTTGGTTAATGACTCACCAAATTTTATGGATTAATTCCAAACGAGTCATGAGTTGAAGGCTAATCAATTGGGCAAACCCTAATTGAAATCAGTGCTGAAACTCCAATGAGTTAATTAGAGATTTTGGGTTGATTAGCCCAAACGGTTTCAAGACCGTTTGGGGACCACCCAAATGGTCTCAAGACCGTTTGGGGATCACCCCAAGACCGTTTGGAGGTCTGGGGTCAAGTATAGTTGACCAATTGAAGATCCAAAGGTACTAATCATATTGCAATGTAGTGCTGATTTGTTGATCAACTCGATAGACCAATCCATGATGAATTTTCACTAGAGTCCAAAGGTTGGATGGGCAAACGGTCTCAAGACCGTTTGGAGCTCATCCAAACGGTCTCAAGACCGTTTTGTGGTCACCCAAGACCGTTTGGAGGTCTAGGGTTGAGTATAGTTAGGTGTTTGAAGGTCTAAAGGTACCAAGCTGTTAAACAATGTAATGCTGATTTGGTGATCAATCCAATGAACCAAACCCTAATTGGATTGCTTAGATTTGAGTGATATGATGGGCAAACGGTCTCAAGACCGTTTGGAGGTCATCCAAACGACCTCAAGACCGTTTGGGGTCAGGTCATACCCAATTTGGATGATGGTTCAATGGTTTCAAAGCAACTAGTCTTACATTGATTAGTGTTGTTGAATCATCGATTCCAAACCCTAATTCAATTGAATCAAGCCCTAATTGATGACCAATTGAGGGTCAATTGAGGGTCAAATTAGTTGAAGGTTGACCTATTAAACTCAATTGATGTATGAGCATAGGTCCAATTGATGATTGGTTCCATGAATTCAATGGTTGAAGGTCCAATGCAATCAATTGAAACACAATTAGTAGCATGATTGATGATCAACTTCAAAGCTCTAATTGGTGTTTATAAACCCTAATCCCATTGAGATCAGACCATAATTGAAGTCCCAATTGAGGGGTGAGCCATGATTCAAATGATGATGGAGTTGATGATCCAATTGGTTGAAGTTCCATTGATTAGAATTGAGTGTGGTTCAATTTGGTTAATTCAATTGGATACCTCATGTTATTGAAGGTCTAATTGATCAAACCTTTTTGAAAACCTAATGTGATTAGGTGGGAGATACCTTTAATGGTACTAGTCATTAATGCATAACAAATGCATGGACCCAATACATTATGTAAACCCTAATTGAGGCTGATTCAATGTATAACCTTAATAAGAGGTTGTCTACATGTGAAATCACTAATTAGGATGTTAGTAAACCCTAGTTGAGGGTGTATCCTTGTGAAATCCTAGTGGAGTGTGTATCATTGTGAACCCTGGTTGAGGGTGTAACCTTGTGAAACCCTAGTGGAGGGTGTATCATTGTGAACCCTAGTTGAGGGTGTAACCTTGTGAAACCCTAGTGGAGGGTGTATCATTGTGAACCATGGTTGAGGGTGTAACCTTGTGAAACCCTAGTGGAGGGTGTATCATTGTGAACCCTGGTTGAGGGTGTAACCTTGTGAAACCCTAGTGGAGGGTGTATCATTGTGAACCCTGGTTGAGGGTGTATCCTTGTGAAACCCTAGTTGAGGGTGTATCATTGCGATTGTTTATAGGCAACTTTATAATAAAGTTATGCCTTAAAATAAGATAAGTCCATATCATGTGAGATAGTTGGATAATTCTAATGTGTGGCCTATGCATTGTATGCTAAGGGTGAGTATTCTGTGATGGAATGTATTAAGAGGGGAAATACCTTAATACAAGATAAAGTTGGTTAACTCAAGAGGGTCTGAATTAATGAGAAATGGGAAACCCTAACCCTGGTAAGGGAATAGTGGTGTTACCCTTGAATAATGATGTTATATATTGTTTTGCATGGTGCTGATATGAAATTGATGTATTATCATCTGTACTAACCATGGAGGTATGATGTGATGATGAACATAGCCAGGTATGAGCTATGACATTTTATGTATTGACATTGTTTATTGGGCCTTATGTGCCATTATATACCTTATTGCCTAGTATGAGGTAATAAGAGTAGTAATGGGCCTTAAGTGCCATGAGAAGATGTTTATGTAATAAGCATCATATTTACCTTGGTCAGGTGACCTGAAGGTAATAATTACATGAAAAAGTGGTAATAATGCTCAATGATGAGCTAAGGGTTTGAATACCCAGAACCATATGATTATGGCATTGAGTTGCAAAGGAATGAAAATTCCCAGTATTGAAATGAGGGACTGAGATCCTCATGTCTTATAAAGACTGAGAAATGAGTAATGGAAATAGTACATGTCTTCTTTATAGTATTTGTCTTATTAATTTATGTTTGGAAACTTGGCTGATGCTAAAAGAATATGATAATGTACTTAATTAATCAAGTGATACCATATAATGTAGTTGCCCTGATCACAGATCCATCAGCGTCAGAATTAGCTGAATGTTGAAATGAGTTTACTCAGAACGCATATTTTTGAATATGTGGGGGTAATTGGGCAATTATATCCTTATGCCCCATAGGCATTGCTACGGGCTATGTCCTATGAACGGGATTGGTTACGGACCATACCCCAATAAGAGCATGGCTACGGGCCATGACTCCAAAAAATAATACCGGGCATTGGCTACGGGCTATATCCTGAAGAGAGTGTATGCTATGGGCTATAACTCTAATAGCGATGTTGCTAGTATACCCTGGAAAGCTATCTAGCAGAGACACAAGATGTCCTGCATGTTATCTCGTACTGACCGAGATAGTTGAGGTCATGGGAATCCGACTCTTCCATTGACCTATGTGTGGTACCGATGCTTTACGTAACTGTGGTTGGTTGGAGTATGAGCGGTATACCTCATCTCCTCAGGGCATAAGTATGATTGTAAAACGTAATCAGCCGTGTATCATATTTGCTTAGGGTTGAATTGCGAGAATCAATGGTTGATGATACATGGTCTATTATATCATAGTTGGATAAATGATATACATGTTCTTCATATTCCTTCTTAAATGAATGACTTACTGCTTAATCAAGTTATAATTGAAATGATTGCATAGAGAATACTGCTCTGCATATCTTATTCAATGATTTACCTGCTGTTGAGTAAATATAATTCTACTGCTCAGTGTTATTCTATTATCAGCAATAACAATGTTTCTGGCAGAGATTTATATCTCTCGCTGGGACAATTTTTATAATTGTCTCACCCCCGTGGGATTAAATTTTTAGGTAATCGCCGAAGAAGAGGAAGAAACCTTTCAGTGGGTGAGCAACAGCAGCAGCAGTCATAGGGACAGCAGTGATCCAACAGGTGGAGACATTGGCTATCTGGTTTTGTGTAGATAGTCCTATGAGTCGTCTTTGTACTCTCGGGTCCTAGGAGTTAGTGTTTTGATTCTCCGATCTGAGATTTTGTGCAAAGAGGCATGATATGTATATATATGAACCAGGATGTAATGTTTTACTTTGGTTCTAAATGAAAGAGTTTTCCTATGAATGGATCTCTTGATAAATGGTTTTAAATTTTCAGTGATTTTCAGTAATCCGCTGCAAATAATTCGCTTCCGCATTAGTTAATCCTATTTTCGCGAGACGGTCGTTACAGTTATCATCCAATGTGAAACGTCGTGTATAACCCTAAACAAATATGCTACACAATTATATTACATCTTTTATTACGCCCTGAGAAAATTGAAGATACCACTCCAAATCCAAATGGCAACTGCTAAGTCAAAATCAGTTCCATACAAGATCTAGGAAGATCTGGACTCCTAAGATCTTCTCTGCCCCCAGTCAGTATGGGTTCGCCACAACGACACTTCAGGTCAAGCTGCTAACAGCCTAGTCCGTCTATGGTACAAGTCACAATACTAGTGAAAGGAGGTGGGTACGCATACCCTACCATCCGAGGTACAACCGCAGTTGTCCTCCAATCTTGTCACATATAGAATCACTGAGACACAACCACAGCCATTCTCAATCACATCATATGTATGAGGCATGACCATAGCCAACCTCCACAATTTGTATTATGGATGACAAGGATATATCCTAACTTGCCACCCCCACATACTCAAAAGTATGTGATCCAAGTTTCTCTTACGAATACTCATTTCACCATATGGAAAATTCTGACACTCAGATGGATCTATGGCATAGGGCACTACATGATTAGAGTTTCACTTGATTAGTTATGACAATTGGGTGAATTAAGGCTGCATCAAACAAGTGGACATACAAACCCTAATTCACTTCTAGCAATCATATAAATATCATAACTTCAAAAGATATAAAATGTGTGAAACATAATTTCTCATCTCATCATCACATGGTACTATTCACTTGCCATTCATGATACCACACTAGTCATCATACTATCACAAGATATAAATCATTTTTACAATATCATAGGGTATCAACCCTTATCAACACAAGAGGATTACACCTCATTCAGGGCTCAACCATGCCCAAAGGTCATTAAGACCATCATACTATCATAGGTCATAAATAAATCCTTTTCACAATATCACAGGGAATCAACCCTTATCAACACAAGAGGATTACACCTCATTCAGTGCTCAATCATGCCAAAAGGTCATTAAGACCATCATACTATTCCCTGTAAGATCATCATTTTCTTTGCATGCCTTATAATAAGGCTCAACAACATCACTTACATATAATACACCATATCAACAAAATATTACATTAATGAGCTAGGATATATTCATAAACAATCATAGTAGGGTTATATTAACATTAAGAACATTCCTTTATTACATCAACATGCAAGGAATCTAGATATGATTCACACTCATCATATTCATGATGCACATGTTTAGCATAAGAGGGTATCAACCATGTGACTACGATAACCACCAATTAACACATTAAGGTTATGATCATGTTAAGGAGGTTGTTTCGCCATCATTCCATCATATAAGAATGTTAAACATCAATACTCCTTTTTATCTATTTGCATTAGAGTTAAGTTCAACATGATAAATTATATCAATGTTACTAATCAACACTTATACCCAAACCCTAACTCACAGCATCCCCATTGGATCATGGATACATAAGGTGAAGCATCACCATCACATTCCATACTATTCTCAAGTATGAACCCACACATAAGTATGGAACTCTTAGATTTCTATCCTTCTGATTACTCTGATCAAATAATCATTTCGTGACAATCTAAAGAGCATATTGAAATTGAAAACATGGCACGAATGTTTCTATCACATCCTAACTGCAATAAAATGGAATCTAAGAATATCTCAGATCAACTAGTGAGTATGAGAAAGTACAAAGTACAATTCCCATGATAAGTGAAAGGGAACAATGAAGATGATCCCCGTTCAAATAAAGAAAATGTGAAGGATAATGATCTCTGCCATAATGTGAAAATGAGAAATGTGATAAAATCATAAAATGTTCATGAACATGTTAAAAAATAACAATGAAAGGAGTGATGATGTGTAATCATCCTTATAATTCCTATGATGATGGCAAGGAATCTAGGATGAAACATGAGTAAATGACTCATGAACAGTTGAAATTTCATAAAATAATTAGAGGAGATGATAATCTCTTCTCTTTGATAAACAACCCTAGGTTATGATGGGGTGATAAGAGGAATATGTTTCTTTGTATTCTTTCCTTTTAGGGACCTGGCAATCAAGTAAGTCTTATGACACTTGATGTGCATGAGTTTGAAGTGTTCTATTGATGGATACTTGGAAAAGTATTAGTTCGTATTGGACTTTGATTCCAAGATAAAGATATGTGTAATAAGTAATGTCCCAAGATGAAAGAAAGATCCTTTTGTATGTTTGGCTTTGGTAATAACAACAGAGATATGGAAATGATGAGTATGTGATGTGTTTTTGGCACATGAAACGTATACCAAGGTAAGGAATCCTAGTATCCAATAAGTTTTAGTTGTTTGAGAAAGTGAAAACATGACTCCTGATAAAATGATTAATGTTTGGTTACCTAGAAGGGCCAACTTTGAGATCAATCTAGTTATGTACCTATAGTATGGTTTTCATATGTTAGGGGTTTATGCTCTGCATAAAATGACATCAAGAAGGATGTATGAGTTAAAGAAACAGTCATAAAATTATTTTGGGAAAATCTTATCATTCTAAAAAAAATCCTTAGAATATCCTTATTCAGATCTGTTGAGGCAGCTTATACATACCATTTAGAGATACCTCTGAGATAAGTTCTTCTTCAATAAGTGTCCTCTCCTTATGACAAGAGAATGTAAAACTAGAAAGATAGTTGGTACAAGTCATAAGAAAGTTTAGTGTTGTGTCAGTAGATTAGATGGCACAACAGATGTATGATAAGATTTGTAGTCCCAAGTGGGTGACAGAACATAACTCTGGTCTTTCCTTAGAGGTAAAATGCTAAAATAAGTGAGGAGTATGGGAGACTCCCAACGTTAAGAATATTATTACTTAAAAGATTTAGGTTGAGAAGGTGACACGTCAATAAGATTTGACACCTAAAATATTCAAAGTATTAATAGTACTCCTCTGACTTAGAAAGTGTTATTTGACATAGAATTGATACTGCAGTCATTAATGGAAAGGACAGTTGAATATGTGTCATGTATGACAGGTTCTATAATGACCCTAAATGGAAGGACTTTGTGTTGGTCAAGGTGATATGGCATCTCCATGACATCAAGATGTTATGTTGAGACTTGATTATATGATGCATGAATGACAATTGTCTTCCTTCATCTGGGATTTCAGGGATGAAATCCTTGTTAGGGGCTTATAACTTGTAAAAACCCTGACATAGGTTATAAGTTAACCCTATTAGTTTTGTCTAATTAAGTTTCTTAGAACTTTAATATAATCCTCTAAGGATTTTTGTTATCATGTGACACTTAAGTTTCAAGTTTGGTCATGATTGAATGTTGTTTGAGCAATGTTCCTTTGTTTTGGACCAAAGTGCAATTTACCCAAGATGAGGGGTTATATTGCAAAATGTCACATGTTGAACGTGCCGTAAGTGTTTTAGAATCATAATAGAGAGAATGATGCCAAATGTTGGCTTGTGGAAAGCCTAAATTCCAAGTTTGAACTTGTTTGAATAATGTTAGTACCTTGTGCACCAATTTTGGTGCAAATTGTAATTTACCCAAAATGTAGGGTTGATATGTAAAAATTACCACATCTAGAGTATTCCTACTTCCTCTATGTTTCATTTAGAGGAGATATAAAGAAGGAGACTCCATGATAGAATCATTTTTGAGTGGTAGTATTCTTGGTGATGAAAAAACCAAGAAAGGGGTTGAATGGAAACCCTAATTTGAGCTTGTATTGAGTGTATCAGGTTGTAGTGTTAAATGGGAGTCCCTATCGACCAAGGAGACAAAGAATAGATACCCATATCGTGTTGTTAACTCTTTGCCTTTGCAAAAACGAGCTAAGAACCTCAATAAAGCAATGGATATTGGCTTGCAACTTTCCTTGGGAAAGGTTGCATTGAATTGTGAATATAATAATGTGAGTGGAGGTGTCTTGCCCTAGAAGATAACCAAAGGGGGTCGACCCTTATACCTTGCATTATATTAAAGTTTTTATTTTTCATGGAAAGATAAATATGGAATGCATGCAAGTACATGTTTCAATCCATGCATGACCATGGGGCACCTACTAGTAGTAAGGTGATGACACTTCTTACACTTTCTCCCATGAACCTCATGCATGGAGTCTTGGTATCCTACCACTTCCTTTCTCTCATATATCATGCATGGAGTCTTGGTATCGTTCATAGGTGAAGTGGTATCGTGCATAGGGTTTGGGTATCGGCCATAGCAAGTGATATCGGCCATAGCAAGTTGATATCGTCCATAGTGGAGTGAAATTGGCCACAAGTGAAAGGGATATCAAACACAAGTGAGGGCATATCATGCATGAGTAGTGAGGTATCGTACAAGATTCTAAGGAGCAAGAAGGAGCTCAAGTCGCAACCCTAAGGTAAATCTATGATCATCTTCAACCCTGGATTGAAGCATTGATCTAGGGTTATGATATTCCTTTCTTTTCTTCTTCACCAAGGTCTTAACTATGGTGATTCCTTGTATATGAAGGTGTTGTGAACAAGCCTTGGACTTTTGATAAGTCGTCTTCAACCTTAGGAACATGTAGCTTTGGATCTTGGATCTTTGAAGTTATTCTTGAGGCAGGTAATATAACTTGAACCCAAACATGTTATTATTCACCAGCTGTCTTGCTATACTTAATGATCTACTTTCAATTCTAATTTTTTCTTGAATACTTGATATATATATATGAGTTCTAGTAGTTTATTAGACCTGTTATCCATGTACTATAACAAGTATAACAAAGGTCTAGAGCTTGAATAAGATGGTTTCACCTTATAAAGTGATATCGGGTTCAAGAACATAAGAAAGAACGTCTAACCCGATATGGTGATGCACCTACACCACTAAAACAATATGGATATGAGTTTCTAATTCCTTGCACAATATGGTGATGTATTATACACCTATTTCACGATATGAGGTCAAATATACCCCTTAGGCACAATATGATGTCAAGAACATACACATCTCTAACCTAATATGGTGTTGAAGGATACACCTCATGCCCGATATGATGTTGAAACCATAGATGGTGATGGTTGCACACCTCTAGAACGATATGGTGACACACACACACCTCATGAATGATATAGTGAACAACATACACCTAATGGTTAATATGGAAGCACACACACCTCTTTCTTGATATGGTGTGAAGAATACACACACCTCTCTGCCCGATATGGTGTGAAGCACACATACACCTGTAAAGTGATATGGTAAGCAAGCATACACCTCTTGCCATATATGATAAGCACACATACACCTCTAAAGTGATATGGAAAGCAATCATACACCTCTTGACCAATATGATAAGCACACATACACCTCTAAAGTGATATGGTAAGCAAGCATACACCTCTTGCCCGATATGGTAAGCATACATACACCTCCAAAGTGATATGATAAGCAAGCATACACCTCTTGCTCGATATGGTAAGCACACATACACCTCTAAATTGATATGGTAAGAAAGTATACACCTGTAAACTGATATTGGGTTAATCATTCACCTCTTGGATGATATGGTGTTGAGCACACATCTCTAAAACGATATGGTGGGTAACCCAATACACTAGATGATAAAAGTGGTAAGCTGGTTAATAAACCTAGAACATGTAATGGACAATACACTAAAGTATGGTGTGGCAAATATCTTCAAGTGAGGTGAGGATGTTACACCCATGTATGGTGAAGGTGATACACCATATGATTGGTAAGGTTGATACCTTGATGGGTAAGGGTATGAGGGATATGATGATGCCTAGCCCGATATACACCTAATTCAATACATGTGTTCAACTTGACATACATGATTCAAAACGATACACCTTGTAAAGGTGAGGGAAAAACACTCTTAGGAGTGATGAGTGTAACATCAAGTAATGGTGTGGCTAATACCTTGATGGGTGAAACACCTAAAGTGGTTGATAATTGTCAACCCTATATCGATAATGCCTTAACTGGAGATGAGTCCATACCACTTGATGATAGTTGGGTAATTCAAGTGTGTGATTTATGGCCAATAAACTACATGATAAATGTGATGAGTTAGTGCATAAAGTATTAGGGGGGGGAGATACCCTAATATAAGATAAGTTGATGAACTTAAGTATGATAAAAGTGCTGAGGGAAGTGATACATCAAGGCATGATGAATATCACATTCAACACCTCAAGGTTGATACACCTTGATGTACCTTAAATCCAATATCCTTGTATGAGTAACACATGAAGTGTGTCATGAAAATTGTTACATTAAGGTGTAATAAGTTTAATGCACTTTGATAAGTGTAGGCTAACATACATTGAGAAAGGGTTAAGCCAAGTTAATAAAGTATAATGTAATTAGTATCCTAGTGTAGATGAGAGATAAACTCATACTTTTTGTTGACAATCATTTAATGATAAATGATGAGAATAAATAAGTATGATTGAATACTTATGATATCAATGTATGCTCCTAGTTGTGTGGAGTAATGAATTAGGGTTTAGATTGATAATAGGAACTTAAAACCCTATTCGGCTAGAAAGGGAAACCCTAACCCTAATAATGGGAAGGTTGTATTTCACTTATTGCATAAGTGTTGTGTGATATGTTAAATACTTGTATAACAAGTATAATGTTTATGTGGTTTGATGACCTAAAAGATAGTTTTTGCCTAGTGAGAGGTGAAAAGATGTTTAATGGGCCTTTTGAGCCATGTGAATAGTTATTTCCTAGTGAGAGGTGACAAGATGTTTAATGGGCCTTATGAGCCATGTGAATAGGTGTTGCCTAATGAGAGGTGACAAGACATTTAAATGTGCCTTGTGATCCATGTGAGATGCTTGTGAAACAGACCTTGGTCTGAGGACCTAGACATATTAGTTACCTGATAAGTGGTAACAATGTTCAGTGATGAACTAAGGGTTTGAATACCCAGATCTAGTAATCATTATGATGATAATGTTAAGGGATGAGAATTCCCAATAATGTGATAAGGGACTGAGATCCCGAGTGTTATCCATTCAAAGTATTCCAAAGGTTATAAAAGTACTTGATAAATGTATTACACCTTTCTTTGTAGCATATGTTATAATTCATGTTTGAAACTTGGTTGATGCTAAAAGATATTGTAATGCACCTAATTAATCAAGTGGAATTTCATCATGTAGCGCCCTGACCATAGATCCATAAGCGTCAATAGCTGTTGATTGGTGAAATAGGTCTTCCTATGGGATTTCCTAGAGCACATATTTTTTAATATGTGGCGGCGATGGGCATGAATATATAGACGCCCTGATGAGGGATTGATGTGAGATCTCCTTCATTATAATTATGGGATGGATGTATCATAATCTCCTAATGATGATGAATGCTAGGGATGGATAACTGAAATCTCTCTAAAGAGAGTGCATGTTGCGGCTGTAGCTCTATAGCAAAGATACCAGTATACCCTGGTAAGCTAATTGCAACTGACATGAGATGTTCTGCTAGTGGTCTCACACTGACCGAGACGACAGAGGTCATGGCATCTGGCTCTTCCATTGACCTTGTATGGTACCAATTATTTATGGAGTCATGGTCGGTTGGAGCATGAGAGGTATACCTCATCTCCTCAGGGCATAAGTGTGATTGTAAAATATAATCACCTGTGTAGCGTACTTGCTTAAGGATTGAATATGAAAAACATTGGTTGATGTTACATTTCTTTTATACATCTTAAATGGATAGATGTTATACATGTTCTTCATATTCCTTATAAAATGAATAGATGATTTACTGCTTTATCATATATAGATGCAATGCTTCATAATATGATATTGCTCTACTCTGCTTAAACAATGATTAAATCCTACTTATTAATGTAAAAGAATCATCTGCCTAGCTTTAAACTATTTATCTGTGATAATAATATTGTTGGTAGAGAGTTATATCTCTCGTTGGGACATTGGTCTCACCCCATTGGTCACCAACATTTTTAGGTGGACGCAGACGAGGAGGTAGAGACCATACTGCATAGGGAGAACACCAACAGTAGGGATAGTAGTAATAGCTCAGGTTGAGTATTTTGTTTATCGTGTCTTGTAGATAGAAGTGATATGTGTCATATCTGTACTCTCAGGTCCTTGGAGTCAGTACATAAGGGTTTTATAAACAATATGAGATTTTGGCTTCTATGCCTCGAGGTTTTATTTTGCTTCAGTATATGTGTTGACTAAGCAACTGTTATATGTTATCATCAAGATGAGATGGTACAGTGTATGTACAATGTGAACCCTAATGTGTATAAAGTTTTGGTTCTTTTATTAAGGGTTTCTTGGAAGATGATCTCTTTGCAAAATGGTTTTAATTTTTAGTGATTTTGTTAATCCACTGCTTATGGTTATTCTGCAATTATGTCATTGGTGACAGTTTGATTTGCTATTGGATCGTCACATCTGGGGGGCGCATGATAGGAGAAGAAACTATTTTTTCCTTCAAGATGCACTTTTCATCAAAATGAAATTCAACATCTTTCTCAAGCAAGTGGCATAGAGGTCTCGAGATCATGCTAAAGTCTTTTATGAATCGACAGTAGAAACCTACATGTCCCAAGAAAGACCGGACATGTCTTACGATGGAAGGAATAGTAAGAGTATAAATGAGGCCCACCTTGGCCCTATCAACTTCAATTCCATCCTTTGAAACTCGGTGGCCCAAAACAATGCATTCGAGCACCATGAAATGGCTCTTCTCCCAAGATAGCACTAGGCGAACCTTTACACATCTCTTAAGGACAGCAGCCAAATGAAGTAAGCGTTCATCAAAAGTTTTACCAAAGACTAAGAAATCATCCATGAACACTTCCAATGATGAATCAAGCATATCCACAAAAATCGAGGTCACACATCTCTAAAATGTAGAAGGGGCATTACACAACCGAAATGGCATTCTCTGGTAGGCAAATGTACCACTCGGGTGGGTGAATGTTGTCTTCTCTTGATCTACAGGATGCATGACAATTTGGAAGTATCTAGAGTACCCATCAAGGAAACAATAGAAGCTTTGCCCCACTAGCCTCTCTCGAATCTGGTCAATAAAGGGGAGAGGATAGTGGTCCTTTTTTGTCTTTTCATTAATCTTGCAGTAGTCAACACACATTATCCACTTTGATTGTTCTCTTACGAGAATAAGCTTACCGTCTACATTTTCTTCTATAGTGATCCCACCTTTCTTAGGCACAACCTAGATGGAGCTCACCCATGTACTATCAGAAATGGGATAGATAATTCCAGCATCTAGAAACTTCACAACCTCTTGAGTTACAACTTCTTTCAGCTTTGGATTCTACTGCCTTTGCATTTGGCGGGTTGGCCTTGCATTGTCTTGTAAATAGATCTTGTGCACACAAATGGAGGGTTCAATACCTCTCAAATTAGTTATAGATCATCCAATGGCTTGTATGTTCTTCTTCAAGACTATCATCAATGCCTCCTCTTGTTCTGGTGAGAGAATGGAGGAAATGATCACCGGGAGGATGTCATTTGCACCTAGAAAAGCATACTTCAATCCTTCTGGAAGCGAATTCAACTAGAGAGTGGGAGGTTCTTCGAGGGAGTTCTTTAATGGTTCAGAAATAGAAGGAAGGTCTTCACTTGCAGCCACCAAGGCTAGCTCATTCTCTTCATCAACTTCATCATTGTCATCTGGGAACTCAACTATTGTCTCTAGACCTCTATCTTGAGTGGAAGTTTGAATCCATGTAGGTAGGCATTCTTCTACAATTTCATCTAGGTACTCAATGAGATAGCAATCTTCTTCAATGGCCCCTATTACCTCGGATGTGGCTGAAGATTTAAAGATGTTCAACTAGATCTTCATGTGCATTAATGTCTATCGATCCTCACATGAATTACCGCATCTGCTGTGGCTAGGAATGGCCTCCCTAATATGATAGGCACCCTCCTTGTGTTCTTTTCCATGTCTAAGACAATGAAGTTGGCAGGGAAGAAAGCAGACGTCTCATCATCAAGCCTTACAAGCACGTCATCAACACACCCTCTAGGCATCTATACTGATCTGTCAGCTAACTACAAAGTACAGTGAGCCGGACTCAATTGCCCCATTTGGAGCTCAACAAACACATCATACGATATTAGGTTAACGCTAGAACTCAAGTCTAGGAGGGATTGGTCCATGTGATGTGCCCCAATGTAGCATGAGATGATGGGAGCATGGGATCGTTTCTCTTCCTTGGCATGCTGTGATGCAAAATTGAGCTCACTTTCTCAGTGAGCTTGACTTTCTTTGGGGTTCTCCTCGTGGTCTTTCTCTTAAAGGTGCATAGATCTTTTAGGAACTTAGAATAAGAAGGGATTTTCTTGACTGCATCAAGCAGAGGAATGTTGATTTTCACCTGTTTGAAAGTCTCAAGGATGTCTTCAGTATGCTTCTTTCTTCTCCTCTCAACAGAAGGCTCCTTAAGAGCTTCTGGAAACAGGGGGAGTTGGGACCCCACATGGATCTGATCAACAATATTGTCAATGGGAATCACAAGAATCACAGTATCAACTCTAGATCTCATTACATTATCCCCAGGTTGTATCTCAATATCAACTCATCCAGTCTTAGTATCACCTATGTCAACAATAACGGTATCATGGGGGTGCCCTAAAGTCCGGCTACTCCTCAGAATAGTCATATCCTTCGCATGCTCATGGGTAGTGGAAGAAGAGGCTTGTGGAGATGGTTATGTCTGTTGGGGTGGTGGTGGCCTTTGGTGAGGTGAATTTGGGCTTTGGAGGATGAATTGCGGTGGTGGTTGTTGTGGTGGTTGTTGTTGTTGTGGATGGGGTGGTATTGTGGGGGTGGTTGCTGGTATAGATGAGGTGGAGGTGGAGCATATTGGTAGTTAATGGGTGCCTGAGGAGGTGGTGGAGCATAGGGATTCGACGGTGCTTGGTATGACGGCGGAGCATATGAACTTGGAGTGTTCCCTAGGAAAGTACCATCATTGTTTGGGTTGGGCATTAGTTGAGACAGGAGTCTTCCTTGTTCCCTCCTAACAAGAGAGAGAGAGAGATCATATCCAATCTTTGCTCAAGGTAGTTAATCGACTTCCCATGTGAGTTCACATCCTTCTTCACCTAATCCAAACTTCTTAATCTTCCAAGCACCTCCTCTTCAAACTTTGAACTATAGCGTGCCCTCGGCTGCCCTTATCCTTTCCCATCCTCATTTTGTTGCTTCCAAGAGAAATGTGGATGGTTCCTCCACTCGGTAGTATAGGTGTTGGACATGGGGCCTTGATTGTTTCAGCCGCCAAAGGAGTGCAAGGCATGCACTTCTTCATCAACAGAATCGATTGCCATGGTGGGCTGGCTAGAAGAACCACCATATTGATTCTTCATCATCTTCATCGTATCTGCCATCATCCACATCATATCGGGGTTGGAAAAATTGTAGGCTGGAGGTATGAAAGAAGGTGGAGGGATGTAGCTTCGGCTCTAATGCTCCCCTTTTGTAGAAATTTGATGGTGGGAGTTTTCAGCAAGATGCTCGAACAAAGGCCACAATTCTTTGGGTGCCTTTGCCATGAAAGTGCCTCCACATGAGGAGTCGATGTTGTTTTGGCTCTATTCTTCAAGCCCAGTGTAGAAGGCTTGAATTAGTTGCAACAATGGCACTTCATGGTGGGGGCAGTTGCGGAGAAGTTTTTGGAACCTCTCCCATGCCTCGTGGAAGGGTTGATTCTCTTTCAGGGAAAAGGAAGTGATGCATCTTCTCATATAGGTTATCTTAGCAATCGGGAAGAACTTTTTGAGGAATTCATTCTTGACTTCATTCCAGGTTACCATCTCTGGCTTCAAAACATACCACTCTTTAGCTTTTTCTTTTAGAGAGAATGGAAAGAGGGTTCTTTAGATGGAGTAGTTGGTGGCGGCAGGGGTACGGAAAGTGGAGCATGTCTCAAAGTATGCATCAATGTGATGATAGGGATTCTCATTCCCCATCCCATAGTAAGTGGGGAGGAGTCCAAGGAGTACGGGTAGAATGTAGAACTGTTGACTCAGCCTTTGGTCAACTAGGGTGGCAATGGGTGAATTGTAGTTCCCCAGGGTGATACACTCATGGAGTGGGAGGTTGGGCTGCAGTGGAGGTGGTGGTGCATTCGCATGAGGGTTTTTGTCTACCATATTGGCTTCTTGGTGTTGGTTGTGATGACTTTAACATCTCCTTCCACCTATCTCAGGGTCATACAACACCAAGTTGGTACAAGTGGAACGCGTGTGGCACATGCACATCTGTCACCTACACAATACACAAACAAGAAACAAGAAACCAAGTTAGAATGGAAATATGCAAAAGTAAACAAAGAATAAAGAATAGCAATGATGAGGGCAAAAGGAAAGGCTGAGCTACACTAACTAGCTAGGTCGAGCGCCTCTATCCCTGGCAATGGTGCCAGAAAGCTTGGTGTGATTCCCATCAAGGGTACACACTAGCCAACTAGAGGTGGCTAGATGCAACCATAAGGGAGGACACACATGTGGATCTTTGAAATTTATATTATCCCTAACCAAGTCGATCACAATACCAAATAGGTCACCCGCAAGAGCACGGGGTACTATTGTAGCATAGGTGATGGGAAAATATTGGGGTCGATCCTCAGGGACACAGGGGGCACTAGAGCTATGTTAGTGTTGTCTATGTTCCTAATGTAGATTCTATGGTTGAAGGGTTTAAAAGGGGTTTGTTTTGTGATTAATCTAAGTGGATGAGCAAGAAAGGCAGAATTGAACCTAAGTTATCTTAAACAAGCAAGTTTAACAATCTAGGTTAACCAACCGATTAAGCAAGAGCAAAGGTAAGTTACACTACACTAGAGGATCAAGAAGAAATTTATAAACTAAGTTAACTACTAAAGCAAGAAAAGATCTAAATTAACCCTAACTATCAAAATTGAGCAATTGACTAGGTTAAGCAAGAACAACTAGACTATACTAGCATAAGCAAGCAAAAAAAGCAAGTTGAGTTTTAACAAGTTGATTAAGGTAGGTGGGTCGTTTGGGGATGTAACTTTTATATTAGTTGGGGGAGGTTATTAGACAAGCATTGTTCTCATCTTTCATCTAGATTACCAAACCAAACAATAAGGCAAATGCTATTAGAATGTTCCCTATACTACTAGTGGAAGACTAGGGTTAGGTGTAATTCTAATAGGATTAGCCAAATCTAGGTTTCTAGGATAAGTGGTATTGAGAAATTGAGGGCCAAGGGTAGAGATGGGAGTAGACATGAGGGTATTTGACCTCATGCCGCTAGCCATTCTAGCCTTTAGAAAACCCTAGGCAATCACATCAATCCCACTTATACTAGTAACTTAAGTCTCATATCAAGTAGTAGGAGAGGGAGTAGGCATGTAGGAACAAAGGGTACTAACTAGGGATCCCCTAGTGGGACCTAGGAGTCATACCTAATACTGCCAAATGCATCCCAATTCTCCTAGAAACGTGGTATCATCAAGCACTATCAAACAAGCAATTTGTAGCAAAAAGCATAAATCACAAGCAGGGCAATGGGATAAGAGATAAAAGCATGGAGTAATCATCATAGATAAAAATAAGTTCATTACAAGCCAAAATTCCCCCAACATGGTATTAAAGTCACATTTTATCCCCAAATAGCACACCACTAGGGGCTTAGCTACACATAGTCAATGAAATGGCAAAAGAATGGGGAAGAAGGGGAAGAAACTCCATAGAGCTCATGGAAGAAGCCTCCTTCTTCACCTCCTAGATACTTGGGGACGTCCTCTATCCTCCAAAGGTGCATATGGGCATGAAGATATGGGGGGATTATGGAGGAAAGCCTAGAAAACTTGGTTTCCAAGGTGAAATGGAGATGGAAATGGTGGGTGGAGAGCATAAATGCAAGGGAAATGCACTAAATGCTCAAGGAGTAGGTGGATAGGAGTAATGGTGTCTAGGTGGAGCAAACCTTCATGCCCCAGCTACCATCAATGTATATATAGGTGGTGGGGAAGCACTAGGGTAAGTGGGGGTAGAATAGGAAAAATAGTGTAAAAAATAGGTAGGGTTGGTTGGTCACCACGGCCGTATTGATGGGCCACGGACGTGGTGGGTATGGTATGGTACGGTCATGGGGAGTGGATACATGCATGGTGTGGAAAGGTGGTGAAAATGCTAAGTAGGAGGTGGTCACGGTCGTGTTGGGTGAGTAGCACCACGGATGTGTTGAGTAACACTACCGCTTTGGAGGAGGGGACCTTGATCGTGGGGTAGAAGCACGGGCTAGTTGGTCTTCAAAGACCACGGTAGTGGTGGATGGCCACGGTCATGGGCATTCAAGTGTGACTCCCTATTGATTATGGGGTCTTTGCGTGAAATTTCCACCACCGTTGTGGGGGACCACGACCGTCTTCTACTCTATTGGCTACAACCATGTTGGTGGCCACAGTCGTGGTAACTTCAATGGGCCACGACCGTGTTGATGGCCACGTTCATGGTAAGTTGGGGTAGATCCCTATTGATTTTTTTGATTCTTCGCCATAAAAGACTCAACCGTGGGGGGTATGCCCATGGCCGTTTTGGGGTATGCAGTAGGCAATTGAACTTCATCTTTCATAATCCATGGATTTCTTTGCTTGATGATGACTCTTGGATATTGGGGGTAGGTTGAGGGAGCTTTGGGGCCTTCTTTGGATCTCTCCATGAGTGGAGGAACCCTAGAACTCCTTCATTCTCTCTCATCCATCCAAAGCATGGTCCAAGTACCTAAAAATAGTGCAAAGAACATCCATAAGCGCATTTGATGGTAAAACACATATTGGGGGAATTAACTTGCAATCTAACTTGTTTAGATGTGATTAAAGTGGAAAATGGCATGAGATGGATCCCTAAAATAGGGCTACATCATATACTTTCTAACATCTACTCCTATTTCCATGGATATTAAAAGATCACATTTATTGTACAATTTGATTTATTTTGTGGCATACATCATTGAGTCAATATGCTACAAACTATGATGAGTATCTAATAGAAATATTTCATAATATATAATCTATATTTTATAGATAACTTTTACAATGTGAAAAAAAGATGATGCAGTTAATGGAAATACATATTTGCATAGATAGTCAAACAATAATGTCCATAATTTTTTTAAAGATGTAAAATTTGTATACAAGTTTGACTCTTTTACGAACAAAGATGTGAAATGTTATAACGTATAAATGGTGTAGAATATATATCGAATTATAAAATAGGTTTTTTGTGTAAGAAAAGTACACTCGTATTTGTTGTCTCCTAGCTCCCATAATACAATATATTATGTGGATGAGAACTTTAAGCATTTGTTGAGATGGTCATTCACTACATAGCGAAGCAAACTCAGCCATATTATATGTATTTTGTCTATATTCAATGCAAGTTTATAAACTTATTATTACCTTTTCAAATATATTTATGTAATCTATAATCTATAATGGATGTCAGTATACCTTTTTAAATATTACATTTAATTATTTCCATAACAAATCCTTTTGAAATAGAAGCATGGTAAGACATGCCTCTTACATTCATTTTTTCCACACACCAATGATACTAAGAGTGTAATAAATATAAAAGCATACATTTTGGACGTGCATGCGACTTATATTATGTACATATTGTATGTATCATCTTGTTTCATCCTAGTTTAGGGGAAGGTATATATGAACTTTTGTTGACTCACTATACCAAAATGGTCCACTACATGTTTTCTTTGAATACAAGGACGTAATCTTCATTAAATGACCCTATGATCTCATGAGTGTTCAATATTTATAGAAGGAATCATAATATGTTTAAAAAATCAAAAACCTTCACGAAGCTTCAATTTCATTAATGTGGCTGCTTAGAATTAAAACCGATGTTCAACTATAAAATATTAAAGTTAGAATTTACATGTTCCATATGCCTCAACAAAGAGAAGGGTACATAGAATAATATGGACAAACACTTTACATATACCTGGATGAATCAAATCTACACGGATAGTTCTATATCTTGAAAAAGAAACATGATACTTTCCAATAGTGCACTTATTTTTTCCTTTATAACTAATAAATAAAGGTTTCTTCTATCCTCTACTATGTGTATGGAAACATAAATAAAGGAGATACATTTCTTTTACCAAGCAACAATAATTATTTTGCAGACAATGATGACTTTTTTGTAGGATACACTACATGTAGCTTCATAAATTATTCATTTTATTCTGTGAAGACTTTTCATCCATAGAAAGAGTGAGACCAAGCATGTATGAAAATAAATTCCATACAAGTCACCTCATTGTTTTTCTCAATCTTCCTTTATTCTTGAAATCACGTAATATATTTAATGGATTGGCATCTTAAACATTTTTTTGTAAACTTATAAATGTGCATGTAAGCAAAATGTAATGCATTTTGTCACATTAATATCTTAAAGTTGAAACTAAATTCGCAGCTTTTAAAACATGTTAATTAATTGATTATGAATTCAATGAATATGAATATTTGGGCATCTAGGAATTTTTCTATCTTTGAGGAGACACACCCTAAAGACCAACCAATATGGAAAAGGATATGCATCCATTTTGACAACCTATACATGTATAGATAGGCCTATCATTTTCTTCCTACTTTTCAGTTTTTTGGGGGTTTCCACAACTTGTAAATGGTTTTGAAAGAAATGAAAAGGAGTAATACATTTATCGGTAATGCAACAATTATTTTCCTTTAAATGCTTCTTTGTTTTTTAATAGAAATATTAAAGAAACTAATTTTAAAAGGTGAATAAGGTCACAAAACATCACAAACAAAATGGATATTACCATGTTGACTACTATTGTCAAGATGATACTATACCAACTATAGATATAACTTATCAATATAGGAAACAATACTAAATTGTTATTGGGACCAAACATTTCTGCACTAGTACACTGAAACTTAATTGAAATTTCAGTTGCTAAGATAAAATCAAGAAAATGTTAACAACAACAAGGATATGAATGAATCAATAACCATTTTAAAGTTTGAGGAACAATAAGTTGGATGATAACTAGATTCTATTGGTCAATATCATGGACTTATATGATGATACTAGAATGAAAATTTAGTAAAATATGAATTTAGAGAATGTATATATCATCATGTTTCAAAAACAAAGTAGAAAATAAGTAATGTGTTAAACTTATGGAGAGATGGCTTGAATATGGTTTTTTATTGTTCTCATGCTATATATAAACTCTAGTCAGCATCATAACCCTCATGTAAAAACAAATACCTAGCCTTCTTAGTAATCAATTCTCCTTACATTACATACAAGTAGTTGAAATAAAAATTGTGGAATAAAAGGAGGGAATAATAGGTAGAACACTCTTAGAAACCAAAGTATTTAGTTGAAATCAATTTATGTTCCAAGAATAAACAAAGTACCAATTGTGGGAGTGGATGAGTAGATAATTAATCCTCTTTAATATACATAATTAAGTAGTTAAAAGTGTAATGGTTGTAAAACTTGTAAATACAATAACTATTACATTTATTTATAAACAATATAGAATTCAAACGTTGTTGAAAAATCTCTTGTTAAAACATAACATTGGTAAGAAGGGTGGGAAAATGAGCATGTAAAATATCTATACTGGTTAATATATATATATATATATATATGTATTATTCATTTTCAATATATTTTAATTGATTTAACTTGATTAATATCATTTGAATACCATGTAACGTATTATATATAATTGTGTTATAAATTTAACAGTTTGGGTTCTTTGGGATCTTTGATTTTTCACATTGCTTTAAAAATGGCATTTTTCTATGTAGATTCACCATGAGAAATGCCTATGATTGTGCTTTTATGGTGCATGGACTTCCCGTTATTGTCTACATGAATTAATAGAAGAGTTCAACAGCAAGAAAAATCTTGGTTCTCTTAGTATTGAATTCTTAATATCTACATCAAATGGAATTATTTACATTGTCCTTGTTCCATTCGAACATAACCTTTTTTAAATTAGTGCACAATGTTTTTGTAAAAGTAATTTGTAACATTTCACTCTCCTACTTAAGGTAAAAGTAACTATTTTTAGAAATCATGATAAAATGGTGTAGAAACCATGTTGTTGCGTTGTGATATGCCCAATTGGAAATAGAAGGATATATGATGACACCAAAATGTATCACCATCTATTTAGGTCATATCTAGAAATTATGCCTTGACGCATGCTAAGTCTCATATCTCACATGTCAACTCTCATGTGAAGTATGTCAACCAAGGCAACACATGTTCCATGCAACTTATTATCCTTGCATGTCATTGATGCATCATCAATGAGCTCACAAAGTGAATGATTGACACACTATTACACTAAAATTCAAGTATTTTGAGTTTTAATAAAGTGGCATGTTTTGAATGTAACTAGTTGGTTAAAACTATTTCTACTTGTTGGATACATACTTTTAGTTTTATCGATTGGGTTTTAGGGTATAAACTTGTTTTGGTTGAATTTCTCTACGGGCTAGAAATAATGAATTAATAAATAAAACATTAATATAAAATACTCTAGGGTAAGCAATAAATTTAAATCCTATGAATTATCTCAATCAAGACATCGATCCACACAAGCAATATAGAAATAGTTACTTAATAAAAAATAAGGTTGAAATGAAATGATTGAAGTGATGGGTTCATGGGGGAGTAGGGTTGACCTACAACTCACATTTAGGGATAAACATCAACACTTTAAATTTAATCATTTTATTGTGAACTAAAAAACCAACACATGATCTAGAAAAATTTTACCAATGAATTGATGGAAATGGATGGCTGAAGTTTTATATAAATGTAAAACTTTTGTTTCAATTTTCATTTACCCATAAAAATTTTCTTATAAAGACAGTTCACAAATGACTTTTATGTATATATGGAGTTCTAGGAATATAATATAATATCAAACTTGATGGAAAAGGATGGTATAACGAGTATCATATATTATATAGCTCTTATATGTCTCTATCTAACCTCCCCATGATTCTTGTCAAGTATAAGAGGAGAAAAATACTTAAAAACATAGATGTATCATTCACGGTTAGAGGGGTATTCATATAGAAGGTATGCTAAGAGAGACAAAGAAAATTCCTTATAAGACCACTTAGTAAGTATTTATTACTTTCTGACTATCCATATTTCTTCTACACCTTTTATGGAAATAAGAAAACATCTCAAAATAACAAACCAACCTAAAGCTCTCTCTCTCTCATCCAAGATCCAATCCATCTCTAAGGTTGGCACTTCACCTAACAATGGTGAGTGGAGGGGAGCCATCTACCTATGGTTGTACTTATGATTCCCAACCCTACCTCCATCTAGAAAATATTCTTTATCTAAATACCTCAACCACCACCTAGAGTCAAGAACTAAAGAAAAGATAGAGCCAATGTCACCATCACTAATTATTGTAGTTGTAGAGGGACAACCCAGTGCATCTAGGAAGAAACACTGCCAACCCAATGAAGCCATTCTTTAAGGAAAGAAGAGTGTATGAAAAAATTTCATTGATTTGATAATTGAGGAGGTGGATGACTACCACAATATCATAGTCATTAACCATAATTTGGGGGAAATATTAACACCTTATGAATCAAATGGTGGATTCCATCCTAGCATCCCAAAGGCAAGCTTGAGTTTCTCACCCTTGTTGGAGGCTTTATTCATACTTAGTTTTCTAAAGTGGGTGATCTCAAGTTTTCTCTCAACTAAAGACTCTAGATTGTTGATGATCATCTCATCCTCTTTAATATATTTAATCTTAAATCAAATATTATTTGAGATATGCTAAAATCCATTCTTGTATGGGTATCCCTTCTAGATGTGAGTAACAACTATTCCATCACTGCTAATGCTATACATGAACTGAGAGAAAAAGATAGAAGGGAAGATTGGACAAATGTTGGGATGCACAAGTCTTTGTGTTGACATCTCATCAGAGTAAGAACCCCCCCACCTCAATGGCCATCGTGGGACAATCTATTTGGGATGGAAGACATTAATAGAGGGGAACAATTGGAGTATTATGCGGTCAGATGATTCCCCTTAGATTAAAAAGTATGTTTTTAGATCTATATGACATACCATGGTATGAAGATGTGAATGTTGGGCTGTGAAGAACTAATGCATCAACAAGTCGAATGTAGATAAAATGCATATGTTGAGATGGATACAAGAAAAGATTGCTTGAGAAATGACTATATCATGAACAAAGTGAAAATGGAGGGCATCAAGGACAAGTTGTGTGAGGGACAATAGAGATTGTATTAACATGTGAACAAAGACTAAAAAATACACATATATGAATCCATTTTGTCAAGTCAAGTACAAATAATAGAAGAACATATAGGGACAAATTAACCTAGAAAGATCTTGTGAAGAGATGAACCATTACATCTTTATCAAGATATGACTCATAAAAGAGAAGATTGGTAAAGAAGGATCCTTGTAGCCAACCACAAGATGGTTGGTAGTGAGCCTTAGATGATGAGGATCATGATGATGAAGAATCAATTAGGAATGAATCATATCCTGAACATTGTGATGTCTGTAAGGTTTTTGGGCATAGCACTGGTAGATAACATGAGTGCATAGCTTAACCAACAAGCATAGTGCTCTATTTGTCATCACTAGATCTATATGTCTAGTTCCCAAGAGGTGGAAACAAAAGTCATGACCCATATGCAAGGAACACACCCAAAAAGACAGAAGTATGCGAAGAAATATAAGGAGAAGAATGAGAACCATGAAAAAATTGACCTATAAGGAGGAGAGATATCTACTATCACACCTAATGGTGAGTCCTAAAAGAAAAAAGAATAAAAGGATACATATGAGAAAACCCATATTACGAATAAGACACTCTGCAATGTTTAGACCAAAATGTCTGTGTACGTTATTCTCTTAATGGAGGGCAATGAGCATGATATCCCAATAGGTGGAAATGGAAGTAGAATCTCCAAGAAGACCTAAATAATTATGTTGAAGAATAAGATGAAAGCCCACTCTAGAGAAGAGGAAAAATACAAATGGTGTCGTAATGTTTGTCATCACATAGATTGTGGGAGAATCTTCCCTTCTCAAAACACAAAGTTAGATAAAGAAAATTACTAAAGAGGTGAAAGGAAAACTTATCTTCTACCTTGGGATAAGACTCAGAAATCTTTAGGAGGTTATAATGATTTAACATTTCCCTCGACCAAGAGTTCAGTGCATATTTGTGTTATATATCTTCACTAAGATGGAATAGAGGAGGTCATTGTTAATGGGAATCTTCCACCTACTCTCAAGTACCTTCTTGACCCTTTACACACAAAAGTTTGTGGACCTTGAATGGATGAGGAGGATGATACTTGTGGATGAGGCCAATTTTCATCTAGTAGTGGTCACTGAATGGAAGAGTTTGTAGTATGATTGTCATGTGTTGTTATACATCAATCTAAGCTTAATTTGACTAATGTCTATTAATCATTCGTAACATGTGATCCAATGACTTCTTCTTGTTCAACTAGGTGGTGACCCTAATGGCGATATGAATCATGGAGACCACCATCATTCATGGTAGTGCTGAAGATCTCCATGACTTGATCTAGGACACTTAGGTCCCTAAATTTCACTCTAATGTTGTAGATGAGACTGCCAACATCCATGGTGTAGTTGAAGCTCACCATGACTTGGTCTAGGACCCTGAGGCCCCCAAAATTCTAGTATGATTTTGTAGATGTTTTTGAATGCGTCCATAACCATCCACACTCCTTTTGTGTAGTTTCACTAATCATCTTCCCCAAGGAACTTCTCTAACTTCTAGTTTCAAATCATGCATACTGAAGATAATGCAATTCTAGCTACCTCTATTGAATTATCTAGCATTCGCTACTTGATTTGTGATAGTAATCGATCTTAGCTACTAGAGTGCATGGTTTAGACTAATGATTATCATATTTACTAAGTTGTTGTTAGATCTTTTGTTCCCAGTGCCATGAAATAAAAATAGGAAGAGAGATAATAGAAAGTGATGAATTCCAAGTACTTATTTATATGATAGAAAAGTAGACTTAAATGGATTATTAATGGCGACCAAAACACCATGTTGTAACACAAACATTAAGAATGAGATGAAGGAGAGAATCTGAGGTCATTAATAAGTAGTGACAAGTGGTGGATTTTTGTGTTGAGATACACAACCATGTCACGTCGATCTTCCATGAAATGAACAAAAAAAATATTATAGCTCACAGTAGTAACTAATGTACTCTGCCCGATCACATCATCAATGAACAATTTTTAAGGAATATTGTAGAAAAGGTTATGATGTAGAAATTAAAGAGATTATTTTCTCTATACACATACTCAAGGCATAATAGATTACTTTCTGTTGGTTCTTATAATGTATGTGGACACTGCAAAGCATTATCTATGTTACATTCTTTTGTACTCCCTTTAGTAGAACCACATGGTGTGTTCAACTAATAACTCATTCATCAAGTTAAGACATAATAAATGTCTAAAAATGATGTTACTCAATGACGTGTGTCTTTACGTTGAGGACCTAAATAATGAGATCATATGGATGTTAAGAGTATATACATTCTTGTTATGTCTTTAGTTAGATGATATTGTGGAAGGTTGATAGACAACAATAACACATTTGACTAGAGTATGTGTTGGTTGATGATAGATTCTCATTAAGTAATGACATGTGATATCAAATCAAGAACATAAATACTTGTTAGAGAACAATGTATCCGACAAACCCACCTCGAGAGCGATGCATAAAAACCATTATTGGTAGTCAGAATCATATCTCATAGTGATGGTGGTAATTGAGGTTCTTAGACCTAAAATCACTACACGCATCACATGTCGTTCGATGTACTTTGACATCATACAAATTGACCTTGAATAAGGGTTTCCATAAAGGTGGTTCTCAAGTTCATTGTGACAAATGGGAATGACATTGAGTGATTTAGATGGGATTTGCCCCTCTTGTTGGAGTAACATGTCATGGCCACTTGACAAGTGAAATTAGGAAATGTATGGCCACGCTCATGTGATCAATATTTGATATTAAGCTTACATATATCTCAAATAATGTGTTTTAGTTCAAGGAACATGAATTGAATATTGAATAGGATGATGATTCCATGTCTTGAGTTCAATATGGATATTAGAGACAAAGGAACTATGTAACACCAATCACAAATTGTAAGTTGCAGTTTTTTCTCTAACTTTCCAGTTACTTAGGTAGCAACTATGTCTTATTAGTTACCACTTATTGGTTGTCATGTCATAAGTTGGTTATGGACATTCACTGCTAATGTAACTTGGAATCTATAGGGTCACACACATAGGATACACCTGGAATAAGAGTTCAGTCATTAATGATGTTTAACTTATTACTAAACTATTTTGCTATTCAATTTAAACAACAATGGTTGAAAATTCACTAACAGGACTGTTAACCGACCGATTCAAGTATTGAATTTGATCGATTCAAGTGTCGGGTCAATTTGAACCTACATTGGAAATTATAACTCTGAAAGACTGCTCCAACAAGTGAAACTATCGGCTCAGATCTATGAACCAATAGGATCAAGTCATGAAATGACCATTTGGTTGATCAATATGATTGGATCAATGATTGATGATGATGGCATGTTTTGCATTAATCAAATATTAATTGCCAATACAATTGTGAATAAGAAACATAGTGATCAAGGGTGAACATATCATCTTATGTGTGACCCAATCTTGGTTTGTAGGTTCTGGAAAATTCATGAAATACTATTTGTTTGACTCTCGCTCAGACTACAAATCTGGACCCTAACCATCTCATAAACTAAGGGGTAATCGGGGATTTTTAGTGACACAATAATAAGATCTAACAATTGTTGTGTTCTCATAGTTATGGTAATGTGAGAACCTGAGAAAGTTCTACAAGTCAAAGGGAGGAACAATAAGGGAGGGACAATTGGTAGAGAAAGTCGATGCTAGTCGGTTGACTAAAAGAGATAACTCCTTCCCTTCTGTTCATCTAGAATGATAGGAGTTCCCGATGGTCGTGTGGACTACTATAAAGGTGAGGAGGTCATTGCCACCCTCTAGGAGGATACAATCAACCTCCATCCATGGTGATCAAATAGGAGGTTGTTGTCGACTCCACCCAGGTGAAACTTCAAAAATGTAGCACACTATAAGAAGAGATAGTCGTTGGACTTGCTCTAAGACCATCTATATACCTTGTAACCTTCCTTTCCTATTATATAACTATTGACATGATATACTGTCTAAGGGGAATATGGTAGTTGAATTTTTTGTTTCCACTATCGTATCTGATGCCATATTTCCCTATAGTGGTAATAGAGTAACGTCAATTTACTATGTTTAGTGATTTAGTCGATATGATTGGATTTTTGGTATATCATTTATGTTGCATGCGATGTGAATATTTAAATGATAAATGTGCAAATATAATTAAAGACCACATATGATCTCTCTCTCTCTATATATATATATATAAATATATATATATATATATATAAACATATATATACATATATATATGATACAATATATATATGATACAATATATGTATATATATATATCTATATATATATACTAGTAAATTTGCACATGCGCATGCACATGTCAAGAAAGACATGTTGACTTTATATTAGATAATAAAAATAAAAAATATAATTACAAAAAATTATTTGTTAGAATATTGTATTATGAAAATAGATTTGTTTTCTAATAGAGAGAAGTTATTGTAAAAGATGTTAAAAAAATATGTTGAAAGATAAGAGATGTCATCATGTTATTTTAATTATTTTTGTGTGAAAACATTATGAGGTTAGTGATACATTGATTCAATCAAATAAATATAACAATAGTATTAATAACAATAATAACAATGCTAATAATAGTAATAACAATAACATATTGGCATTTGTTTAATTTAGCATACATAGAAGTTATAGCATGCTTTCAATATCCAACCTTATGGATGGGAAAGACATCATTTCATTTATCTACACACAAACAGTCATTACTATTAGATACTGTTAACATGTCCATATGTACAATATAATTTAATTATAACAACTCAAACTTGTAATAATAAAGCATTAGGAAGAATATGATTTCCACAATAAGAGATAACATATTTATACATTAACAAAACTTGTTTGTAGAAATATATTATGAACATATTATCAATATTTTGGGTGTATGCCACCAGAGTTATTAGAAAATCTTAAAAATAGGTATTGTCATACAAATTCTTGTTGAAGTATTAAAAATATATTGGTATCCTAATATTGTTGTTTCGCCTATTGTACTACCCATTTAGTAAAACTTATACGCTTTTGGCGATTCAATACTTAAAACAAAATAGAATTAACATATACCATAAACCTACTATTATATTTATATAATACTATAAATATTGTTTCCCATTATTAATTTAAGAAACAAATACTACATGAAGATATGGTTGATAGATTTTAAACAGAATAGAAATGGCATAATAGTAACGATATAAGAATAGTCTACATAGTGGTTTAGATAAAAAAGGAAATGTATAGACAAGAACATATCCAATAGGTAGATAAGAACTCTTCGAATCAAGTCATGATGATGGCATGATTAGAATAACCAATTTTTTAGAAAAAAATTCAAAAAATAGAGCTTACCATGAACATCCTGTAAATATTATAATAAGATATTTTTCTTGATTAAATTATAAACATGTTAGTTACTTAAAAGGATAATGTATTATTGTAATCAAGATTTCTTTTTTTTTATGTCATCTTGTAGATATACTAATAAGCCTTAATGTGTATTTTTACTTTATATTGTTGATACTATATTTTTCATTCAATATCAATGAATGATCTTTGGCAAAGAAAATACATATTTAACATATAAGTGTATATAGTGTTAGAAATAATTACATATAATTTTGAGTTTATTCTTTGAATACCTTATTATTCAAATTGTATATTGTATTCTATAATGAAAGTGTTTTGAAAGATATTAAATTATTTAGCTATACACAAACTCAAAAGTTAATAAATATAAGTATTACTTATTATTGTTAATTAGAACAAAAACATAATACAAATATAAGTACATACTATAACACAATCTAGCAGGAGACCTTACTTATAACTGTAGAATCACTATTTCAAACAAAGAGATGGTGGTATTGTATATGTATATGCATACAATTTTATAAAATCAACATTAAAAGTCAATAAAAGTAACTAAATTTATACAATAGAAGTCATTGTCTTCTAGTCCAATTGTTATTCACACAGAGGATCCTATCATGGGTATGGGTTTTATGAGATACATATGCTAATGCCCATGAAATAAATCATTTCTTCATTTATTCATGTTTTAACTAAAGAAAGTTTTTATTTACATAACACAAATAGTATGTGTGTTTTCTATTTTGATATTAGATATAGCCCCAGAGGAATGCACTCTTATGTCTTTTCATCTTAGGCATTGTTCGTAATTTAGATATATCTTTGATAGAATTGTATGTGATGTATAAAATATAAGTAGCAATGAAATGTGTGTAACCATTCGTTGCTACATAACAAAAAGTTAGTCTCATAAAGTTAGTCTCATATGCTAGAAGTAGTTTGTGACCTATTGCCATATTGGCTTTATGAAAATCAGAATAAAACTAATGAGATTTCATAACAAGATGAGGATGTAATATATAGAAATATATTTTAAATGGCATTAGAAAAAATAATGATGATAAATAAAGTATATAGTTGTTCCATCTTGTTAATATCATGAGTACTTGAGATACATATAAGAAAAACATAGAAAATACCAAAATTGTCAATTTAACTCAATTATGTTTTCGATGAAGTACCATATGCAAGATAAAAATGAAGTCAATTGTCACATTGAAAAATGATGCAAGATATATAGCTTAAAGTTACTAGTAAAAGTTGTCAATTTGAATCTTTATCATTTTTTAAAAGTGATATCTACATTGTAACGTGGAATAAAATTATTTTCATTAGTGTTAGATATGTGTTAAGAGTCTTTCATTATATTAGCATCATCATTATTATTAACCAATAGTTAATATCAACAAAAATAAAGGCATGTTCATAACATTATAGTTACATGCCTATAATTTGAGTAAACAAAAGAAAACCAATTTTTACTTTATGTACAACCATTAAGTTGGCTAATGCATTGTTATGGAAAGCATTTCGGCAATGTCTCAGAGACATGGAAAATTTTAGGAAGAACATGGGCAATCAAATAACAACAATTAATCCATCACTTGGTCAAATATTTATTTCTATATTGTCTAATGTTCTACATAGTTCAAAACCACTCAATCTTCATCATGGAAATTTCACATAATGGGAAGTGGTAACTCTTGTTGAGCTAATTATAAAACTTTTTGGAGAAAAAAGTTGCATTCTCATTGTCATCTTCACATTAATGCCATTAATTAACATCTTGATCTCATTTTGAATGACCATCTAGATGTTGAAAAACTATTTGACTACATAACAAACTAAACTAAATATTTAAAAAATATTTGGTATTTTTTGTAATGCATCTAAGCTAAATGTCAATCTACGAATTGTCTACTGAAAAAATGTTTTATATACTACATGTTTATCCGTTACCTGTCTAGCCCTCTGGTATGTAAACATGTTGGCTTATATCTATAAGATAATAATCAAATGTTCTTCACATTGCTACCACTTTGGAAATAAATCTTGAGGTAATTTAGGAAAATAGTTGCCAATAAGCCCTTCCCATAACTCGCACTATATTTCCGAAAACAAAAATATTGGTTGTAAAGGGAATATAATGAAAAATGACATTAGAAAAGGTTAATAAGGAGAAGCAAAGTTTAGAGTATCAAATTCTAAATTGATCAGGTACATGATTCATACCCAACAATCAAATAGGTTCTAAAGAAATATTATTGAAAGAAGTGCCAAAACGAACAAACATACTAAATCGTTTGCATATGTGTATTTAAACATATGATCAACATGCATACTTTCCTTTGATTATTGAACAAATAATAAAAATGCAACTTTTATACAATTTCATATTCCAATTTGAAACAAATTCAAGTTAACACAATAATTAATTGAGAATCCATATGTTTTTTATTGATGTATATATTTCAAACTAAAAGAAAACATAATGTAACAAATTTCATGCTTTAACATTTAAAAGGAACATGGAAAGCATGTTTTTCTTGGAGATACTTCCTTGGGTTCATGATTAGCGATGATAAATTTGACATATCAACATCAATTGGGAGCGATCGTGTCTCCTTGAACAAGGAGGCATAGTGTTGGCACAAATATACACATTTTATGATGTATTCCTTCAGCATTTTACCAAAATCACAAATCCAATTGTCCAACCAACACTCCATAGTTATGACATATTTCCATCCTTTATCATTGCTGACTTTTGCCCCCTGTTCATCCATGGGGTAGTCATACTGGAACACATAGTTGATATTGCATACAAAAGTTCCTAGAGTGCTTGAAGTCACATGATTGCCCCCTTGGGATGGGATTGAGTACTAGTGAAACACAGAAATTGAAGATCTGGAAGTTGTTTGAGAGGATGGTACAACTATTATTGTCTCCAAGGTTTTTTTTGCCAAAGTAGTTTTTTTTTGCACGACATATGCCTCAGTTGTATTTTTTGGGATAATATCTCTAGATAGGCAGGCTTAACGACATGATTTTTCATCAGTCAGTTGTAATTGTTTACCTGAGCATAGTGATTAACCTACATGGTTGATGACCTTCTATTTAACAGGAGCAACAACAAGCTAGTATAGAAAGAATATAACACACTGATAGAGAGTTGCGCCAGCCTTCACCTTCACCTGCAAAAACATTCTAAAATGACAAAAATCAAAAGCACACTTGGAGCAAAGGTTAGAGAGATACGCCATTACTTGGGCAATATTTTCTCACCATCCTTTGTTATTATGATTCTATAGTGTTATAAATATAAAATTTGTTGATGAACTGATTGAGTTTTAGAAACCTCCAATCTTTTAAGTAGTTCCCTATTTATTTTAAAGCCCTCAGTTTGACACATCGCATGTTTCAGGAGAAGGCATTAACTATTACAATTCCAAATGTCATACTGTAAAAACAATAGTCCAATCGTAGTTGTCAATTGTATTACTATTTTTAAATAGAAAAAAGAAGGGAATCGTTTGATTTTGGGTGTCAATTGTTTAATGTATTTTAATAAAGTATAATAAATTATCATTCATGGCTTGAATCTAAAATATTAGACCTGGAAAATAGAAAAAGATAAATGGTGATTTAATTGTTTCTTCATCCTTCAAATTAAGTTTGAAACACATAGTGAGAAATGTTGCAAGTAGAGAATGAATATGTTAACCATTCAAACTACACATAGAAGGAAACATTCTCCAAACATTGTCATCATGTCTCATTCCACAAGATTCCTTATTTACAATAATATCAAACAGCTATATACCCTTCTCTTGAAGTTTTCATCCTCTTGCAGCATATACTGACTATCACACTTTGCTTCTCGTAGCTTTTATGTATTGTTTTCCTTTTCTAGGTATCTTATCTAGAAACACATGAAGTAATTCATGTAAACTTTATAACAAAAAGATAGGAAAACAAATCCATACTTTTGCAAAAGACAAATAGTGAAGTAGATGATATTGCTAATAAAACTAGGATAGCCGTCAGATTATAATATAGTAGTACAACATGAACTTCATAGACTTAAGTGCTTCAAATGTTGGTCACTTTGTTTTACTAATGATTCATCCATGAAAAAGTTATCTACTAGAAATGAAAGAGTACAGTAGAAAAATCACTAATGTTGCAAGATTCAATTGGAGTGGTATAGTCAGATTGAGGTGGTTTCCACACTTGCCTATTTTTGTTACATGAAACTAAGATATGTGACCGTCGACAGTTGTTATATGTGTAAGATATTATTTCATGAAATCACATCATGCACATTCTCGTACTGGACCAATTTACTATCTCAAACTCGAAGAGGTGGTGGAGGTTGTGGGACAAACGCCACACATGTCGGTTAGGCAACAATGTAGAATGGGGAGAGGAAACACCAATAAAAGAGGATAAAATGGAGAAAACGTGTGTGGAGAGAGAGAGATAAGGAGGTCACATGGTTTTAAAATTGATGCAATATGATTGGTCATGATGTTTTATGAGTGGGAATGTTGAACAGTTGTAATTTTCTAGAAATATTCACTTGTTCTAGGGTATCATATACATATATATATATATATATATATATATATATATATATATATATATATGTATGTATATTAATATGTGTCATTCAATGCCCGCACGGGTAGCTACCCAGACCTATTTTGGTTACTTTTTGAGTTTTCTTACTTTTGACATGTAAAGTGTTACTTTACCTTGCAAACCATTAATTTTCATGCATAGATAGTTACATTTGTGCTAGCTATAACAAATACACAATTGTATATTTATTCCATAATTTTACTTGTGTATTTTACACAGATTTACTTTTTGAGTCGAATAGTTATTTTTTTGTCATTGACGTTACTTTGCTGATGAGTGAGTTACTTTTCTGACCTAATAGTTACTTTTTTAGATGCCCAGGTAGCGAATTCCAGAATACATGTGTGGGTATTAAAGATAAACAATATATATATATATATATATATATGTATATATGGGATTAAAAGAGAAAGATTTCTCCCCCCTCTCCCATAACCCGTGGCGGAGGCCGGACGCCTGGGAGGGTGATAAATCAAGAGATGCTTCTGTGTGTGGTTTCGAACCCGGGTCCCTTCATTGGGGACAAGCGGAATTCACCAACCGGGCTATTCCCTTACCGGCAATATATATATATATATATATATATATATATATATATATATATATATATATATATATGTCTGTGTGTGTATGTGTGTGTAATTTACATGTGTCACCCTAGAGGTTTTAGTGGTAGATATTATCATGGTTATGGAAATTAACCCCTAGGGTTTTGTTCTTGGTTTAGTGGTTCTTTTTCCAGTTTTTAACTCAGTTCACATACGCCTCTCTCCTCTTCTCCGTGTGTAAAAGTATTTATTTTTTTTCTTCTGATACTCACCTAGAATGTAACTCGAGGTTTCACTATTATTATGCAATATGTTAAATAGGATTAGAATATTTTAAATTTTGATTATGGAAAAGAAGATGTTTTGCACTAGAAGAACCACCTTTTTCAGAAGATGAACGGATCAACTAGAGGATCGAGGAGGCCTGATGACATGAGATGTAGAACCTATCAGGTGGTGGCACAACTGAACAACTAGAGGTGTCCAAACATCATTTGGACCGGAAACCGGATGATCGATCGTAGAGACCAACTGACAGACCAAGAGACGAGCCAATTTGTTTAAGAGTTGAGCCAATCAATCTAGATTGCTTCAAGGACAAATGTTCATCAACAACCAGCTGCTACATATGATGTTGACCTTAGGTGGTAGTAATTCCTTGTCCCTCCAAGGAATTACAATAGTATGACCATAACGATCACATAGTGTTTTACAATTGCATGTTTTATTTGTGGATGTAGTATGCATATGATACATATAAGTCTGTTGTGATTGGATATGTATATATAACTATCAATATGAAATCCATCAATAAAACATATTAAGTATTAGATTCTTTAAATAAGAAACACACATGAAAAGCTTGATTGACTAAGTGTGGGCACGCCAAGTGTGGTGTGTTTTCCATCTCATGGAAGTGTGATGGTAGTTATGTTGGCCTACCAAGCATGGTGCATTACTATTGTGTTACTATTGTGTTGACTTCTGGGTCAGACACTATTAGGTGATCTTAATGAGATTAAGTACCTAGAAGCATGAACATGACTAACAAAAAGAGTTGTGCATACCACCTATCCAATAATTGCATAACATGAGATTAGCAAAAGTTGCCTACCTTAATGATTGGTTATGGACGATGGCGTTGGCCGGGTAATACCTCAATTATTTTGTGTATTGGGTCACTAGAAGGTTGTACACTACTATATTCCAAATTGATAAGTGGGACCTGTCAATTTGAACAAAATAGTGGGAGTGATAATTAATTAAAGGTCTAACTAATAATTGTAAAATTTTATTTCAATCAAAGCAAATGAAAAGTGATTTGAAAAATTGCAAATTTTTCTTGTAGAATCAAATGGAAAACATATTATCATTGTGATCAATCCATAAGAAGGACAAACTTAGTGGGATAAATTTCCATGATTGGTTTTAGACATTGAGAAGGGTTCTCAATGATGAGAATAATCTCTATATCCTAGATACACTATTACCAGAAGGGCATGCTCCTGATGCGCATGGAGCTGAGGTGGATGCTTCTTAGAAGCATGCCTACGATGTCTTAGACATTAAGCACCTTATTATATGTTGTATGAACTATGAGTTGCATGAGAAATGTGAAGAAATGGGGATTCTTCAGATGGTAACACATCTTAAGAACATGAACCATAATGATACAAATCAAGAGTGGCACAATGTATCAATGGTGCTTTTTGATTATAAGGCTATAGAAGGAGATCTAGTAGAGAACAATGTGCTAAATATGATTGGACATGTTAAACATATAGATGAACTCAGTTTCTCTTTGAGACAATATTTTGTCAAGGATATGGTTCTACAATTGTTGCCTGAATCATATAGCCAGTTTATTGAGTATTATTACTTCAGTGGCATGGCCAGACCACTGCCAGAATTGATGGGCATGTTGATAAATGTTGAAGCATGAATAAAGGAAGCGAAAGTTTGTGATGGTGATCAACAGAGTGGAGTCTGAGGATAAAAGCAAAGACAAGAAGAACTTTAAGGATAAGTTTAAGTCCAAGTCTGCAACACTTAAGATAAGGAGAAATAAATTTGCAAGAGAAATATGCACTTTGTAATAAAGGGATTTAGGAAGATGATGTTGGGGATAGAGATCTCCACTTTAGTTATATATGTTATTGAGATAAATTTGTCTACTTCTTCATTTTGGGTACTAGATATTAGGTGTGGACCTAACATATGTTCGAATATGCAAGATCTGACAAGATGTAAGCCTTTACAAAATGGAAAGGTTGAACTATGTGTTGTAAATGGAGAAAGAGTTGTTGCCACTACTATGATAGAGTGAGTTTTCATATTATTTTCTCTCTCTTACAATTTTTATTTCCAATAATACCCTCAACCATCTCACTCCCTGTTTGATTAGAAAGGAATCACCAATTTCGAAATAACACAAACCCTAATTCCATATGAAGGTAATTAATAAGTATTAATGTACTTAATCAATAACTGTGATCAACATTCAAATTTCAATTCAAATTTATACCATAGTTACATCATGACATCACGAAGCTACATCTAAAATTTTTGTTGTAATTGAATAAACCAATTAAGAGTTATGAGCAATTGAAATTAATGTACATTAGATAAATTATTCAAGCCAATGACCTTGGTTTCAAAATTGACTGATCAAATGTGTAACATTAGATGTGTCATGCAGCTTCCTTAAATAACCCACCTACCCATCCCTTTTTTCCCAATCGTTGGATGAGGTGAATCGTAGATAAAGTAAGGATCTGACAACTCTGACTTGTCATCCTCCTCCTTCATATCTCAGCCAGATATGGCCAAATCTGATCAACTTCAATATTACAGAATTGAACCTATCTAAGCTAAATCTTTGGAGGAAAAACTCCTCTTGAGCCAAGTTCAACAACCCCTAACTTCCTCTCTCACGTCCTCAAATCAAGGAGAACCAACCCCTGGCTTCTCGCGTGTCTCACCCAATGGCAGCGGTGGGTTTAGGGCTTCCTCTCCCTCACCTCCCCACATCTAAATAGCCATCATTTAGTCTTTCTCAATCACTAATTTGAAGCCATCGGTACCCTAGAAACCTATCCACCGCCGTCATCTTCAACCTCTAGAAACCTCACTTCCCTACAACCACAAACCTCCCCACAACTATTCCATCCTCACATCAACTCTGCCTCACCCTAGGGATGCTTCTTGGTAAACTCTGGTATACCCATATACCTTGCATCCCTTAACACCCCTCTCCCTGATGACCTTCCTCCACCTTCATGGTGACAAGGAACTCTAGAGGGAGACACACTCTACAAACAGGACATCTCTGATCGAAGCCACCTAGCGGTGGTGAGGGCACCCTGGACCAGACTCTAGTGCCACCCCAGTGCAAGAAGGAGCTCGCCAGAGTTTAGATAAGGTTGCCCGAGTAGCACACCTTCAAAGGAAAAGGTGTGAGTTATGTGGTGCCAACGAGGACCTAGGTGGACCGCTCGCGGGCCACCAGATCTGCTAAGGGAGTCACGAGACAATGCGAGCCAAAGAGGGGCCACTCATATATATGCGCCAATCAGCGAGTGCCATCTCATCAAATCAAGATTGAGGTCATGATATCTTGGATGAATATGAGCCATCGATATAGTTGGATCCATCCATTGATCAAGGTAATATCTCCATTTATTTTATTTTAAGCAATGAAAATCTATTAATCTTAGAAAACTCCTAGAAAATGCTCAGAATATCAGAAAATAGCAAACATGTATGTGATTTTTATCAGACAAATATGAGGAATTTGATAAAAATTATATTTTAATCTAAGTTCATTTCGTTTTTCATAAATAGTAGCATAAATCCATAATGATGATTTGATTATTATCATATTGTGTAATGGGAGTGATTAATGATTGAGATCTGATACATGGACATCTAAAACCTTAATTGAGTCCTTGATCCTCACATGGCTCGAAACCCTAATCAAGTAGGGATAGTTAACTCAATCATTATAGAAAACCCTAAATTTTAGTTTCTCTCTACATATGCATGATTTCATGTAATTATATGCCAAACCCTAACTAATAATGATCCTGACTGTTCCCAAAAACCCTAGATCCAACTCTAATCCCTTTGGGAATCCTAATGGGATCATATAACCCATAATAGAAAGTGTAATTAATGATTCTCCCTTTTTGGATAGAAATAGGTATCATCATAAATATAAAACTTTAATACGAAGATCTAATCTTGTAACCACAAAACAAGATAAAAGTAATGGATAACCCCTGATCTAATCATAGCAAGGTGAAAGTCACCCCAAATAGAGATCAAACCCTAATAACCCAAAAAAACTAATATCGAATGATGAGAACCCATAATGACATTAGGTCTTTGTTTCTCTTTCAGGGTGATCTACTTTCTTAATCTAAACTTGTAGAAATCCAAATCTAAGATTCAAGGTACATCTCTATAAGTATATGACTAGTGTTTTTTGGATGATATAATTATAGGTAAATTCTTGCATGTAGTTTTATAATCTTATTGGATGTATATCTATACATATTATCACTTTTCCTCCTTGAACACTAACAACACTAAAGAAAGAAAATGAAATGTAGTTATTGATGGTTCATTAATCTCCCTATTAGAGAGGGAAAGCATTAATGATGACTAGAACCTCCCTAGAGTACATGGCATACAGGGAGATCCCTAGAGTAAAAGGTATAGGGGGAATTGGCCTAATAATATATGTGATGTTTGTGCTAAGTCCACAATAGTAAAACATGTCCATTGAAATGTAATTAATAACATTGGTTTACTGAATTTTCTACCTTAACTAATGTTTACATTTTCTTTCTTCTTTTCATGTATTTTAAATATGCCACCATATTATAGTATTTTTCAACCATGTTCCAAAATTATATTGATCATTTGTTTCTCGTATTTTCTAGATTCAAGGAACAAGTGATTTCATATCAAAGTACCTAAAGAAACTAAATAAAGTTCATGGAGGTTGATTAGATATATGGCTACCTCTCATCTTATTTTTTGTTTAGTTAGTTGTTTCATTTCATTAGATGATGTGTAGGATGTCTATGTACTATGTACTCTCTTTTCCGTTAAGAACATATTTCTTCTTCCTAAAAATACTATAATATGACTTCTTACCTTTATGAATGATGGTTCATGTGACTATCTATGTGATGTGTGAACAATGATCTGGCTTCCATGTAAGTTTTAGATGACAATCACAATCCCTTATATTTTCCCTCTTAACATCTTATAGATATGAGTGCATGTGTATCTAGGGAATGTCAACTTGGAAAGTGTACATGAATTAGGGTTGTCACAGTTCATATAAGAGACAATGTTCACACATCATAGTCACATAAAACCTCATTCACCCTATCGTGAGTCTAGGGTAGTCCTTGAGTTAGGGATATGAAGGGTGGAGGTGACTAGGATAGCATCTGACATGGGTCTAGCTAAAGTCATCGAGCCACTTAGCATGGCAATCATGAGGCTACCTATATGCCAGTATAAGTCTACCTAGATGATACGCTAAGTATCCCATACTTCTTGTTTATACCTTAATTAAGGATCCTTCTCATCTATAGATATTTCCTCTCACCTCTTCTATATAAAAAATCCCCACCTTATCTTCATTTTATAAATATTTCCATGTCACCTCTATGATAAAGGTTAGGATAAGAGTCACTCTATTTGGAAGTCCTAAGGACCGAATGATAAGGGTTTTAGGGTATCCTCCACAAATCATAACACTAGTATCATTAATAACTAATAAAGAAGAATAATGCAAAACAATATGACAAAAAAATTATATATCTAATGTATTTCACCTAATTTTAGGAATCCTCCAAAGTCCAGTAACTCTAAGGCTTCTAAGGAATCATCCTGTAAGAAAAAGAAATAACCTAAATCTCTTGAAGAACATGATTCTAAGAAAATTTCCAGGGATATGTGGGAAGAACAAAAGAATGTCCTTCTAGACTTCATGGAGACCATTGCCCTAAAAGGATCCCCTGAACCTAGCTTATCTAGGAAGAAGGAAGTAACCATATTAAACTTCATCAAACTTAACCCTAACACCTTTTGGGGGAAGGCCAGTCTGAGGTGATGGATAAGGCTGAAGTTTGGACCCTGTCTGTGGGCTCTGATCTCCAAACCACGATATAAACACAATTTAAACTTAGCGGAAGCGATTCGATTAGCAGCGGAATACCAAAAATCAGCGGAAATTAAAACTTTTTGAGATAAAGCATTGAAACCATAAAACTTCCTTCATAAAAGGAGATAAATTGTTTACATCTCAGATAATTACTTCTTGAGTAATTATATAAAACATGATACAAAATCTCAAGAACTCATAACCAAAATCTCAGACCAAAAGACTCCAAGACCTGAGAGTACAGAGGACACATAGGACTGACTCTAACTACACCACATGGCAGGCTAAATCTCCACCTGAGATTTTATTGCTGCCCCTGGTGCTGCTGCTGCTGGGACTGGTCACCTGTAGACCTGTTCCTCCGTCCTCGACGTCCACCTAAAAAGTTGAAGTCTACGGGGTGAGACAATTTTACATAATTGTCCCAGCGAGAGTTATAACTCTCCTCCAGAAGCTTTATTATAGCACCTCAAAGAATAACTTAAGCAGTAAAAGCTTCAAAGTATTCAACATCAGATATAATAGTAAGCATGAGTTCAACAGTTATGAAACATGAAGACATTTGCACTATACAGTGTAACATCAATCAATCAACTCGTAGTTATCTCTAACAGGTATGCTACACTGTGGATTATGTTTTTCAAACATTACTTTTATGCCCTGTGGAGATGAGGTTTACCACTCATACTCCAACCAATCACTGCTAAGTGCCTCGGTATCATACTAGGTCATCAAAAGAGCCGGATTCTCATGACCTTCACCTTCCTCGGTCAGTAAGAGGATTACTTGTAGGACATCTCGTGCCTCTACTATAATAGCTTACCAGGGTAATCTGGTCCTTCACTATTTTAGAGTTACAGTGGCATTCTGTACTCTCTTCGTCATCAGGAGATTTCATGTTTATCTTCCACTGATACGGATATCTGTGCTTTCTTCGTCATCAGGAGGTTTCATGTTTACCATCCACTGATACGGTATGGGATTGTAGTGAAGGATTGACGGATTACACATCTACATCAAACACCTACACTAGGATGTAAGGTTCTACACATCCATATACCCCACATACTCAAAAGTATGTGATCCAGGAGTTCCCTTAGGAAAACATGTTTCACCATCATTTGATCTCTAACAATGATGGATCTATGATCAGGGCTCTACATTATACTTGATTAGTTAGGTACATTCAGTATTCTTTTAACATCATACATTGTTCTTCAAACAATAACATTAGCATAACATCTATGAAATGATAATACTAAATGTAACAAGCCTAACTCTCATCAATCATCATTTCTCAATACATTCATCACAAGTCATCTCTAAAGCATGATCTTGATGGTATTTATGGCTCTCACAGCCCATTTAATTCTTAGGTTGCCATTGACAAGGCATCAAGATATTTTACTATTCATAAAGCTAACAACATGCTTTCAATGAATATAGCATCATCATCCATACCTGGATATGATCATCTTCATATCAGAACCTGCAAGGTTAATTCAACTAATAAAAGATATTCAAATCAAGAATTATACTTTCCACTCTTGCCATAAGAGCTAAGTTCCCTGATTCTCATCAATTAGGGTTTACTATTCACATTACATGCCATCACCCTAGAATTAGGGTTTATTATTCACATTATGGTAAAATGAACTCATAACATCATCATGTATGAGGAACATCATCAATGATGCTCTCAGATAAGATTAAGATTCATCAATTATCATAAATAGGGTTTTCATGATCTCACATAGGTGGATCATACCCTAATCATGTACATTCATATATATTGAAGGTATTTTACTTGGATTTCAACCATAATTGGGATTTTCTCTCTCCTCTTGCTCATAGGTGATGATTACATCCCTCTAGATTGGGTTAGGTATAATCAACATTGATAAGCCTAGCCAAGTCATCACCATTGTAACCATTGGGGTTTGCATGATAAAAAGGGGTTACCTACTTGAATCCATAAAGGGTATTTTGGTAAAGTTCACCATTAATCATAACATGGGTTAATATACTAACCACTTGACCCTTAATGTCCCTAGGTATCATTAGGGTTTAGGTTGAACAACCATCAAACCATCTAAGCCTTCAAGGCATTAGGCAGACTTATCCTTAAAAGTCCCCAATAGGTTTCACACCTTCAACCTTCAAACGATCCTGAGATCGTTTAAGGTTGTAGACCGTTTAGCTTTGGTTGACTTCAAGACCGCATGACACTCAAGACCGTTTACCCTTAAACGATCTTGAGGTCATTTGCCCAAGATGGGGTGAAGACCGTTTAGTCATAGTTTGACTTCTGAAGTCGTTTGAGCTCATTCGGACCCGAAGTCGTATGAACTCATTCGGTCCTGAAGTCGTATGAACTCATTCGGTCCTGAAGTCGTATGAACTCATTCGATCCTGAAGTCGTATGAACTCATTCGGTCCTGAAGTCGTATGAACTCATTCGATCCTGAAGTTGTATGAACTCATTCAGTCCTGAAGTCGTATGAACTCATTCGGTCCTGAAGTCGTATGGTCCTAAAAGCTCAAGATCGCATGGACCTCCAAGGTGATTCAAAGGGTAAACTCGATTAGGGTTTCCTATGTTGAAGCCTTCAATTGGTCTCAAGCTTTCTAACCACTTATCAATTGAGACAATTAGGGTTAGCCTTAACCAATTGGTCACTCAATTGATCCTCAATTGATATCCAAATAGGGTTGGAGTTGGTTCAATTAAGGTCTATAAACATTCAACCATCAACACTCAACAATGTGAATCAAATCGAAGTTGATCCCATCAATTGACCTCCAATCGGGCTCAAACTTGGCCCAAACGGTCTTGGGATCATTTGGATAACCTCCAAACGGTCTTGAGACCGTTTGCCCAAGAATTCATCAAAATCTAAGTTGATTTGATAGGGGTTGAACCTTAATTAAGTCACAAATCAGCAATTTGATTATTTCAATAACCCACTGTAATTGGGCCCTCAATTGATCAAATTACCTTAACCCTAGACCTCCAAACGGTCTTGGGTTGACACCAAACGGTCTTGAGACCGTTTGGATGAGTTCCAAACGGTCTTGAGACCGTTTGTCCATCCATCCTTTGGACTCTAGTGAAAATTCATCAAGGTTTGATCTATTGAATTGATCATCACATCAATACTTAATTGCAATATGATTTGGAACCTTTGGACCTTCAATTGGTCAACTATACTTGACCCCAGACCTCTAAACGGTCTTGGGTGATCCCCAAACGGTCTTGAGACCGTTTGGATGATTCCCCAAACGGTCTTGAGACCGTTTGGGCTAATCAACCCAAAATCACTAATTAACTCATTGGAATTTCAGCACTGATTTCAATTAGGATTTGCCCTATTAATCAACATTCAACTCATAACTAGTTTGAAATTAATCCATCAAATTTGGTGAGTCATTAATCAACATAATTATGAACAGTAATCCCAAACGGTCAACGCTTGGTCAACCATCTTCAATGGCATTGAGACCGTTTGCCCAAAAAGCGCAAATTAAACAGATTGAAAATCAGAACTTAATTCAGTTGGATTTGCTAATTGATTTGCTTATATATCACGATTCCTTTGGAGTTAACCCCTAAAATTTTGTGGGTGATTAACATACATAATTATAACCAAGATTCCCATACGGTCGTCATTTGGTGAATGCGATCAAATGGTCTTGAAGGCCGCTTGCCTTCATACGACCCTGAAACCATTTGCCCACCAAACGGTTGTGTAAACCGTATGGGCAATTGGTGGAGGTCGTTTGGTAAAGTGGAAATCCGTGGATAAGCATAGGAATTAACGCCCTTATCTTCTACCTCAAGAACAGTATCAGTTCTTCACGATTTTGCTTGCAAGGATGCAAGGGAAAATAGGGAAGAAGAAGAACTAGCAACTATATGCATAGAAAAAGATGTATAATCAAAGCATAAGGTTTAGAGTTATAAAACCCACCTAAAGGTTGTTCCTTGAGCTCCAAGCTTCCAAGCTTCAGGTCTTTAATGGCGTCTTTGAGCTCCACAGGTCGGCCAAGGTGAATTCTCCAAGGAAAAGTTGGAAAGGAATGGCTAGAAAGATAAAGCTAGGTGAGCTAGCCATGAATTCAACCTTGAAATCGAGTTTCCTCTATGAATTCAAGAAAAAGGGATGATCCAAACTTACCTTGAACTCCCTGGTCATTCTCCTATGCTCCAGAGCTCTGCCTTAGTCAGTTTGAGCAAGGGGGATAAGTGAGGGAATGAAAGAAACGTTCCTTTGCTTGCAAAGGAAGTGGTATATATATTTTGGGTGAAATTTCTCCATAAAGCTTCTACTTTATCCCATTTCTCATCTAAGTCCTTCCTTTCTTCTTTGCTCGTCCATACCCCTTATTTCTAAGGACAATATCATTCTAAGGTCAAGAATTGAAGGCAAAGAAGATCAACCCATTACTAAAGTATACATATAAAAGAGCTATTATACTTATTCCTTGCTTATTTAATCACAAAGGTGTTCTTTATTATATGATTATTCAAATGAAGTGCCCTCTTCATCATTTCTACTCTAAATGATTACAAAAGTTATAAAAGATATTTTCGAAGATGAAATTTACAAGTTGCACTCCAAATTTTGGGTAAATTGCATTTTACCCCAAAACCAAGGTTTCAAGCACAGGGATTGCTTCCACAGCTGCACCTTGGTGCTCAAGCTTGGGAAATCCTTCAAACTTTACCATAATCATTCTTATGATGCCTCAACATCAGAGGAACATCTCAACATGTGCAAATTGCAAGTTAACCCTTCTAACTGGGTAAATTGCACATAGGTCCCTATATTACAAAACAATACTAAAACATTGTTCAATTAGGGCAGAAATGGAAATAAGTGTTCCTCAAGAGTTTAATTACATGCCAAAAGATAATCACCAGTATATTAATTACATAATTAGGAAAAACACCTAGGGTTAACTCATAACCCAGGTCAGGGATGTTACACTGTCGGTGGAAAATGCATTTTGTACCCTAGAAGTACCCAATGAAAAGAAGGTTAGATTTGCCACGCATCTGCTTAAGGGGGGGCAAAAATCTGGTGGGAAATCTATGGAGGGAATAGGAGATAAGAAGTGGACAACATGGGATGGAAAGCCTTCAAAACTCTCTTCACAGACCAATTTATGTCTATAGCTAAGAGGAAGAGGAAGGAGAGGATGTACATTGAGCTTAAGCATGGCAGTCTCTCGGTGGCTGACTACACATGGAAGTTTAGGCTTCTGGAGCATTATGCACCTATTAAGACTGAGGATCACCTCATGGATATATATGTTGACTACCTAGCCACCCATCTAAAAACCCAAGTCATAACTTACTATCACAGGATCATACATGAAGCCCTATATATGGCCCCCAAGCAAGAAAGGGAATAGGGTTTGTAGAAGCCTTCCAGCATGGGATACCTAGGGTTAACCACCACTGAGGAGGATAAGTCTAGGAAGTTCCACCCTGACCATAACAAGGGATCGGGAAAAGGAGGATGTTCAGGTAAAGGAGGATAGAAAATTCACCAGAATTAAAAGAAGATAACTCACCCAAAGAGAAAAACTTGTGGGAGACACCATAGTGGGGTATGTCGTCATCCCAAGCAAGTCTGCTACAACTGTAAGAAGGAGGGCCATTTCATCACCAAGTGCCTGACTCCATCCATCTTTGGAAACTCTACAGTAGGTGCTTCACCCCCTCAGAGACACCACAATGCTAGAGTATTCACATTGACTATAGAGGAATCTGAGGCAAATCTCAACCATCTTATTGAAGGTAACCTAAATTATTTTCATATATCTAATATATCATTCAATGCCTTCAATTTATTCATAACATGATTATCTTGTGTAGGCATTATATTCTTAAATGATCATCCTGTTAAAGCTTTATTCAATTTAGGATTAACAAACACATTCATTTCTCAAAATCTGAAATATATGTTACACCTGCATATAAGGGACTTGGGATATATTCTTCCTGTGTTGACTCATAGTGGCAAAATACTTACTAAAGGATAAAAAAATTGATGTTCTGCCTCTAAAATTCAAAAATCATGACATTTCCTTTGAATTCGTCCTCTTAACTATGGAAGAGTTTGATATTATACTTGGTATTAATTGGTTATACAAGTATCATGCACAGACTGACTATAGAAATAAGATGGTAGTCCTCTCTCAACCTCATTCTTGTCCAATGGTGATCCCTAGCGGAAGCAAATTCTATAATAACATTATAGTTTCCTCTCTTCAAGATAAAAAGACCATTTCTAAATAATGTAAAGTCTTCCTCGCATTAGTCTCGGAGACCAATCCTAGTAACGGGTTGTAGAAAGATTGGAAGTGGTACACGACTTTCTTGATGTATTTTCAGAGGAGCTTTATGGGCTACCTCAAAATTGAGACATTGAGTTCTCCATATATCTTCTTCCTGGAACCACTCCATTTCTAGGTCACCATATAGGATGGATCCTACTGAGCTTATGGAGTTGAAGAAAAAGTTACAAGAACTTCTTGATAAATATTTTATCTATCCTAGTATTTCCCCTTGGGGTGCGCCTGTTCTTTTTGTCAAAAAAAAGATGGTTCAATGTGTATGTGTATTGACTACCGCATGTTGAACCAAGCCACTATTAAAAATAAGTATCCCCTACCTCACATTGATTACCTCTTTGATCAGCTTCATACTGCCAAAGATTTCTCAAAAATTGATCCCTGTTTGACTAGATATTTCTAAAACTGCTTTCCAAACTGGTTATGGGAATTATGAATTTCTAGTGATGCCATTCGGGTTGACCAATGCACTAGGCATATTTATGAATCTGATGAATAAAGTCTTACAACCTTATCCATATGAGTTTTTGGTCATCTTCATTGATGATATTTTGATTTATTCTGACTCTATTGAGAAACACTTTGAGCACTCCTGGAAATCATTCGAGCTCAACAATTCTATGGAAATCTCTCTAAATGTGAATTCTAGATTGATAAAATCATGTTTCTTAGACATGTCATTTCTGGGGGTAACATATATGTTGATCCTGCCAAAGTATCAGATGCTCTTGATTGGCAACCTCCTCAAAACCCTTCTAAAATCCGAAGCTTCTTGGGCTTGGTCGGATTTTATCATTCCTTCATTCCCAATTTCTCCAGAGTTGCAATTCCTTTAACTAAGCTTACTCATAAGGATGAGCATTTCTTCTGGTCAGCCACTTGTGAATCCAGTTTCTAGGAGTTGAAGTAGAAATTGACATCAGCCCCTATTATAGTTATACCATCTTCCAATGAAGGATTTGTAATCTTCACTGATGCTTCAAGAAATGGGTTAGGATGTGTCTTGCAACAACACAGAAAGGTGGTGGCCTTTGCATCTAGACAGCTAAAACCCAATGAACTTAACTATCCCGTACACCATTTGCAATTAGTTGCAATCATCCATGCCCTCAAAATCTAGAGGCACTACCTGTATGGGGTTATGGTTGATATCTTCACTGGACCCAAAAGCCTAAAGTACATCCTCACTCAGAAAGACCTAAACTTGTGTTAATGATGATGGATTTATTATCTAAAAGACTACGATTTCATGAATGGCTATCATCCGGGAAAAGGTAACATAGTCGTTGATGCGCTTAGAAGAAAAAGGGAAGTATGTGCATCTTTACCTATTCCCGGGTGGAGGAACATGGAGAATCTAGTGGGTTGGAAGCCCTAGTTTTTGTCTGATCGTCTCTAAATCAATAACATCTCCATCATGTCTGGTCTTCAGTTTGAACTTCTTGAGGCACACAAGTCTAGTTTTGATCTTGTAGAGCTCTCCTCTCTCCTATCAAAGCATCAAACACATTTGTTTGTGGATCTTAATGGTGGTCTTCGATATAAGAAACATATGTCGGTTCTTCAGCAGTCAGCTATGAATACAAAAATTCTCAGTGAGGCACACAGGTCATAGTACACAGACCATTTCGACACAACTAAGATATACAAAGACCTATAATGTCAGTTTTGGTAGAGGGACATGAACCGTGATATTGTTGAATTTGTGTCCAGATGCCTGACATGAATCAAGGCAAAGCACCAGAGACCAGGTGGTCCACTAAAACCCCTTGAAGTCCTAGAATGAAATTGGGAACACGTCACCATGGGTTGGACTCTTTCTTAAGAATAAGTACTAGATTCTCTATTTACTTATTGAGTTATTTTTTCTGTCTCTTGAATTCTATGTACATGATTTGGTGGTGATCCCTACACTATTTTATAAGCCTTTTCCTACCTTTGAGGGTCACCACCCCTAAATTCATTATTGTTGAATTTTGAAAATATTAACATAAGCACTAGAATTGAATTCTTGGAGTTTTGACTCCTTGGACTTTGGTCCCTTCGTCTTTGGCCCTTTAGAGCTTTGGCTCCTATAGGTTGGGTATGTCTTGCCGCCCTATGCACAGGTTGTAATAGATTAGTGGTCCCCTGGTATACTGGTTGAAATAGCAGACTATTGTTTCATTCTCTCATAGATGATTGAACACATGGCATTGTAGTCATTGATAAAGAAATGATATGACAATGCTCAATCTTGATATTTAAAGTTGATTATTAGAAATATTCATGATATTTTGATACCTTGAACTTGGATAGTTTTGCATAATTGTTAGCCTTGTGGAATTTCTATTTCGAATATTAAATAGTGTAACATCCTACTTGTTATTCTCATTTTGTTGAACTAAGTCCACCAAACAGTTCCCTCCAACAATTGATTTCATACATGAACCATGTTTTGTACCTAATTTTTAATAGCTCAATAATTTGATTTAGTACCAGCCTAACTGACCTTTATTTTCCATTTATGGGGTCCATGTGTGGTTTTGTTCCTTCAGGAACTCATGGATAAGTGATACAGAGATTGACTAGAAGAGATATGCAGGAGTTGTCATCCGTTGGTTTCTAGATGGGGATCAATTCTTATTCTAAAATTTGTAAACTTGTGTAAAGCTTCCGCAACTATGATGTAAAAGCATGATTGTAATAAAGATTATTTATAGTCTTTGATATTATTTTGTAAATATTTTATCATAAAGATTGGGTCTTTAAAAAATAGTATCAGAGCCTATAAACAGTCTGCACTCATGCATGTCTCGTGGAATTTAGGTTTAGTTAGGAACAAAATACAACAGTTCAAACTTAGAATTATAGTTACAACAAAACCCTAGCATTGTCGGCTCCATTATTGGCATATACCTAGACTAAAAATGGAAAATACTGAGAACCTAGGATGTAAAGTATGTACTTTAGTTTGGAAATAAATGATACATAATCAGACCATCACCTAAATTTTGACTCCTCTAGACATAGACTTATTTGGAGATATTATTGGGGAAGAAGTTTTTGAGACACATGTACGTCTAGGTTTTGGAACATTTACATCATTACTATGAGTATACAAATGGGAGAGTGCCCTAGAGTTCCTCGTTATCTAGGTACAACCATAGGTGATTGCAAAAAAAAGTAAACCCTAGAATGGTAAATTTCATATAATTGATAACTCCAATTTGAGACCCTAATACTTAATAAAAGATTCAACTTGAATAGAGGATGCTATATAGAATCATCACTAGTATAGGAAATATCAGTATGTCAACACATATAGTGGAAAAAAATACTATGAAAAAAAACATATATATGTTTCATCATTATTCATAACGAGAGGAAACATATGATAATACGTTAGAATTTAGACAAAAAAAACTTGTTCAAAAAAAAATTTGACATAGAAACCCTAGAACAAGTGATAATAGGCTCTCCTTTATATGTAATTATGATATTTGTGAGGCTTGAAGAAAAGGGGGATACAAAGCCAACATTATAGATGCACACAAAAAATATGAGATTCAGAATCGCATCCTAATTTGTATTCAAATAATTAAAAAGTGTGATAAATATTTAGACCCCTAGATTTTTTTATAACTTCCTATTTCTATAGATATTTAAAGTTTTGGATAATTTAGGTGAATTAAGCATTATATTGATGTAGACACCTGCTCAAAAAAATGGAGAAATAAAAGTGAGGTATGCCTAATAAAATGTCATTTAGAGATTAGTGATTGATTAAAATTCAGTAAAGTTATAAAACTTGGCTATATAACTATAGTTTATCTGATGATTTCTTTTTGTTTAAGATAAAAATTTGATACTCATAATTTAGATTCTTAACCTTGGAAGGTGTACATGACCTTAGATAGATTATATGGACCGAGCATCATTAGGTACTCACCTAAGTCTTTATATTTGATGGAAATCAAAGACTCCTAAAATGTAAAGAGTTGAAAAGATGAAGTAGAAGTGGTTAGAATATATACATGAGGTGATTGTGAGTTGGTTCTCGCATGGATTTTGGCCAATTTTCAGTTTTTCATCAGAAAGTTTTCCCATTGAAATTTTATATTTTCTTATATTACTAGATGCATAAAAACAAATAATTTTGTTGAACTTCATCGATGATTTCTCGTGCTAAATCACAATCATGGAGATAGGAGAAAACACTATAGGAGAGTCAAATAAAACCCTCAAAACCTAGAGTTTGGTGCAAGGTGATAGTTAAGAGAAATTGAAGAACATCCTCTCAAGTGTATACATCAACCTAATTTTTGCATGTGGGTGTTTGACACAACTTAAAGTGTGCAAGTTCAACGTAGGGAAATAAAGCATCAAATACGACAACAGAAAGAAATAGTTTAACTGCCATATTCCCCTTAGACAATAGATCACATCAACAACTATGTAATAGGATAGGTGGGTTGTAAGGTATATACATGGTCTTGGAGCAAGGACATCCACTATCCCTTATTGCAGTGTGATACTTTGTTTAAGTTGTGCTTGGACAATGTCAGCAATGGCCTCTTAGTTGGTCACCACGGACGATAGTTAATTTCTTTCTCCTAGAGAGTAGTAATAGCTTCCTCAACTTTGTAGTAGTCCACATGGACTATCGTGAACCTTCTAGATGAACAAACATGTGGGAGTTGTCCCTTCTATTCAATATGCTAGCGCTAACTTGCTCTCACAATTTTTTGTTCCTTATTGTTCATCCCTTTGATGGGTAAAACTTTCTCAGGTTCTCACTCTACCACAGTTGTGAGAAGACAACAATTGTCAAAGCTTATTATTGTGTCTCTAGTAATCCTTGACTATTCCTCTATTTATAGGACAGTTAGGGTCAGGAGTTTTAGACTGAGTAGGAGTCGAAAGAATGAAATTTCATAACTTTTCAAGAACTTGCAAAGCATGAACCAGTTGATTCACTAGTGAACTGATCAAATTCACAAATGAGATGGTTCAACCCTTGACCCGATTATTTGACTATCTTTATTATTTGTAATTGTATTAACAATTAATATATGATTTATATACAACATGACGTCAACATCAGTCCTTGATCCAAGTGTATTGATCAAACAAACAATTGATTCACAAACTAAACTAGTCAGTTTGCAGATCTGAGTCGATTGGTTCACTTATTGAACCAGTCATTTCAGAGTTCTGATTCCCAATGTTGGTTCAAAATTTACATGGCCTTGAATCGATCTGTTCAACACTTGAACATGTAGATTCACAGTCATGACAGTCAATTTTCAACCATTGTTATTTAAATTGAATAGCTAAACACTTTAGTAATCAAGTTAAACATCATTCATGAATAAAATCCTGTTCCAGGTGTATCCTATGTGTGTGACCCTAAATGTTCCAAGTTTAATGGGAAGGGAATGTCCATAACCAACTTAAGACATCACAAGCAAAGAGTGATATATAGTAAGACATCATTTCTACTCAATTAATAAAAACTTTGGAGAAAACCTTTAACCTACAATCTTTGATTTATGTTATAGTGATCACATAGTTCCCTTGTCTTTGATATCCAGATTGAATTCCAGACATGGAATCATCATACTTTTCAATGTTCAATCCATATTATTTGAACTGGAGTAGAATGTCTAAGATATATGTAAGCTCGATATCACATATTGACTCACATGAGCATGGCCATACATTTCTCAGTTTTGACTATCAAATGGCCATGATATCAAACACATGTAGGAGGGAAAAATCCCATCGACATCACTCATTGTCATCCCCTTGTGTCACAATGCACCTGAGCACCACCTTAATGGCAACCCTTATTCTCGGTCACGATGGATGATGTCAATTTACATCAACAACATATGTGAATGTAGTGATTACATGTCCAAGTACCACCATCACCACCATCACTGTCAGATATGATTTTAACTACCAATCTAGTTTCCATGCATTACTTTCAAGGTGGTTATGTCTAATACCCTATTCTCCAAAAACTATTTTTGTTTGGTTTGATATCACATATCTTGACTTAATGAGATTATGTCATCAACAAACACACAGTCTAGTCTTATGTATTATTTTTGTCTATCATCCTTCCACAATAACAATCAAATAGGGACATAACAAAAATGTATATACTCCTAGCATCCATATGATCTCATTGTTAAGATCCTCAACCTAAAGACATACATCATTGACTAACATCATTCTTTATACATTTATTATGTAACATCATTATCTCATAACTAAATAAAACATAATAAATTGGAATTTTGTATTTATTGTTAATCACATCTCTTAAATTATATGCCCTTACAATCATCATATGATTGCCTCTCTGGGCATACATACCAACGGACTCCCACTTACACTTTGAGCCAATCACCCAAGAACTTGATCCCAAGTGATATAACATGACCTTCATGCTTCTACTGCAAAAGTGCTTTTGTCAAGGGGTCCACATTTCACTCAGTTGGTACTCTGCAAATATTCACATATCCACACTATAGGATCTGTCTTATAAGATGGAATCACCTTTTATATATGCTTGGAATGCTAATGCAATCTTGGTTCCTTAGCTTGTGCAATAGCTCCACTGTTATGACAATATACCTCAATTACATTTTTTATACTTAGAATCAGACAAGTTCTAAGATGACCTTCTTGATCCAAATAGCCTCTTTTACTTCATTAGATGCAGTAATATACTCGGTCATAGTTGTAGAATCAGAAACTTTCTCTTATTTGGAACTCTTCTAGCTTACAACTTTGTTGTTTAGAAAAAACACAAATTCTAATTGTGATCTATAGTGATGTTTGTCAGTTTGGAAGTTGGCATCAGTGTAACCCTTTACCACCAACTCTTCCTCACCACTGTAGACAATGAAGTGATCCTTATTTCTTCTCAATTACTTAATGATGTTCTTTATGGAAATTCAATGGGATTCACGAGGATGTGACTGATATCTAATCATCATGCTCAAGGTATATGAGACATATAGATGAGTATATAACATTTTGTACATGATAGATCCAATTGCATATGTATTTGCAATCTTACTCATGTGCTCCCTCTCTTCACAAGAATTGGGACATTGAGATCTAGATATAGTAACACCATGAGACATGGGTAGGTTTCCTCTCTTTGAGCTCTCCATGTTGAACCTCTTCCATGCTTTATTAATGTATGTTCTCTGACTTAGACATAGAATCCTTCTAGATCTATATCTACAGAGCTTGATTCCTAAGATATGGTATTCGTCGCCTAAGTCCTTCATAGCGAATGTATTTCCCAGCTAGGTCTTTGCCATATGTAAAGTAGGGATGTCATTCCCTAAGAATAGTATGTCATCCACATACAATATGAGCAATATATTCATGATCCCACTAACCTTCTTGTAAGCAGATTGTTCATCTTCATTTGGACTAAGTCAAACTCTTTGATTCCAAATCAAAGATTCTAGCTTTGAGATGCTTCAATCCATACATTGACCTTTGTAACTTATACACTATAATTGTTACACCCACATCCCACTATTACCACTAATCATGAGATTAGGGTGTAAGTTTGAGGATTATACTTAATATAAAGTTCACTCCCAACTCTTTTTTCCTTTATATCAAACTCTTTGTTTTTTCACATTCAATCACATAAACAAACTTTACAAGGGAATTAAACCTTTATTACTCTAATATGATCTCAACATTAACGATACACATACAAATGTTCATTCTGATTCTCACACTTCCATGTACATACAACATGATAACAAAATATATACTATATTATTAATGAAGCAAAGTTACACATTATCATTTACAACTCTCTCTCATCTGTATATAAGGACCTAGAGTGACAAGGACTGATTGGACTTAACTAATCTGATACATAACTCTTGTGTAAGACTTACTCTGACATTGAGATACTTCAATCCCCTATGGTTTCCCTAAAAATTGTGAGTAGAGGGGTGAGCCTACTCACTCAGTCAATGAGTACCTCAAAGAAACAGTTTAAAGCACTTATATAATTATAAATATAATGTTGAGAAACTGATAACAAATATAACAACAGTAAGCTTTAAAGGAACTAATCATTCACAAACATAGGTTACAAAATACTCTAAATATCAACAAGAGTGAATCAATATATGAACATGCTTGATTAACCACAAAAGAAAACTAATAATTTAGTAACATACAAAGAATAATTGAATAACTGCACACACTTGGTTAACCACTTATTCATCTTATTATGCCCTGAACCCACATGAGGTGTACCACAACATGTGAAAGAATCATAGCAAGCTATATTCTCATTGTACCAGGCTTAGAAGTATGTCTAGGTTCTTAAGCATATATGTCAAGTAAGACCGCGTCTATAGTGGGCCTCAAAACATCTGCCTCTTAGTGGCTAATGGGAGTGGTTGAATATCTCAGACTCCACCTCTCAACCTAGTTACTCAGGTGGTGAGTCAAAGCCCTCAGACTTATTGTGCATCAATGGACCTAGTGACCACTGATCGCTAAAACATGAAATACAGGTACCACCAGCATCCCGAGTTGGTTTTGGGTACCACACCATTATAAGGAGTCTACCCTACTGTTCAATACCCCCGCACCCTACTAGTGCGCTTTGGCTTACATCAATCTGGACTACCTCAAGTCAGGAAACTATTTCCTCTCCAAAGCACAAGCCTCATCCGATGAGGATTATATAGTGTTCAAGGCAACTAAATGTCTAATTCACTATTTAAATTTACAATTCAATCATCATATAAACATATCTTAGTTTATCTTTGTAAACTGTTTGGTTCATAGACCATCTGATAACATTCACCACAATAAAACTTTTAAGCATCACCACATCTCACACTGAGAAACATTGATATCACAATACTTGATTTGATGAACACCTTATCGTTAGGGTTTTATTTACCTCATTCACTTATCACATGACTCGCATAAGGATTTAATGTATCATAAACATTCGTTGAAGAAAGATTGCTTTTAACATTTCATATACAATCAACATATTATCAAATTATGGAATTGAGCTACATTCGGGTTTCCTCACCATTCACTAAGGTATCATGCATCAAGAATAACAATGAACAAATAAAGTCTATGATGTCACGAGAAGAACTTAAATTGGATTTCACAATATTTATTTGCAAATTACCAACTTTTCACTCATCTAGGGTTTCACCCTCTTTACTGAGATATCAAGAAAACACTGATGAAATCACATGAAATATAAGATAGTATCTGACATATTTGTGTTGCACATTTGGATAAAAAATCATTCAAAAACAAACAGATTCAGACGCACATATTTCTTGTTTTAACTATATAACAATTTCATTTGTAGCTGAAATTCCTAAATTTTAGTATTTTCATATAACCTCTATAATTACTTTAAGAATTCTCATTTAGATATATTGTAACCATTTCTAATGTGATTTCATCATCTAAAATTCATCACAATGGAGAAATAATACATTTCATATCATCTTGCAAAAGCTAGATCAAAATGTAATTTAGGGTTTGTACTCGCATACTAAGAAATTGAAGATTATTGATGATTTAACTCATTTCATGCAATCTGCAGTTTGAAAAAAGTAACCACTCACCCAAAGGTGTGGAAACACCTTAAAAACATTGTCCTTCCCTAAAAATCTTGAATCCATATCAAACCCCTAGCAAATCACCGGTTTGTTCTTCCTTTCAACTCAGAAACCCTAGAAATGGGGGGATTATGAAGAAAAAGTACAAAAAGGGGAACATTTGATACCATTTTTGATAAAATCAAAGGAGGGATGAAATATTTACAATTTGAGAGAAGATACACTATGAAAGGATATGCAAAGAAGTTAAACTTACTTGATTTCATCATCTCTTAGATAGAGAAACCCTAGGTCAGCATCTCCACCAGTTTCTCCTCTTAAAACCCTAGCTCTCCTCTCTCTCTCTAGAATTCTATTTCTATGCACTGGATCACAAAACATGAAAGCTCATTGGGTGCTACTTTCTCATATAGAGAAATTAAGGTGCTTAGGTAATTTACACTTTAACCCCACACTATACTTTTTCTTATTTTAGCATATTTAACCTGTTATAAAAAAAGTTAATGTATTTCATTTATTTCATAGGTCAAACATCCTCTACAAATATTAAAATTTAGCATGATGTTTGAAATATAATTTTAGAACTCCATTATAAATTTTATATCATTGAATCTACCAATAAATAATTAAAATTAGAAATTACACTATTGAACAACATTTTGTCAGCATGGTCGATCGAAGTATAGTTCGACTAAGAACCACTTTCAAAAAACATCCAAATATTCTTAATTTTTCTCTAGCATGAATGATTGAGTTATCCATATCATGTCCGAAATTTATTTAAATAAACAATACGTAGAAAATATGAAAAATCATTTACCACACTGCTATCATGATCAAATTCCATATTCATGTACTATTAAAACCCTATTTTTGCCGATTAGAGTTTACATTTCTCAAACCCTAATTCTTAAACTAAAAGCATAATTAAAGTTTTTTCTTATGTTTGAAACATCACAATCGAGCTACTATCATTAATCAAGTCTGAATGATGTTCAATCAAATCAAGCATGTAATCATTTAGGTAAACACTAGTTTACCAATTAAGCACAAATTGGGTCATAAAAATTCCCCCCCCTAAAAAGTTTCATCCCCAAAACTTAAATATGCAAACAAAGTATATTCAAAGTTTCTATTAAACTTCTATAATCTTATGTGTCACTATACTTTTGGGTTTCATATTAGAATGTTATTTTCAACATTAAGTCATTTGTTTCTCTTATAAATACAACATATTTTAAGCAATCCTTCTCAGTGATAGTAGAAGAAATTTTTTTGTCAGAATCAGTAAATTGATAGGAAAGAGATAGATAAACAACTATTTTTTTAATCACGCCTTACCATGTTGAGATGTTACCTCGGTATTGGTAATTTTATCCCACTATCTTAATCAATACACTTCAATCTATACTTGTTTTTCTATATCACATCAGAGTTATTAAAGATAGTTCACCTTTCTATTTTGAATTTCTCTATTTTTCCATTCTAAAAGAGAAGCACTCATAAACTGCAAGACTAGAAGTAACAATAATTGTATAAAATTGAGTCAGACTACTGATATGAATGATTGAAACCATAAAAATCATTTAAGTTTAGTATATTGCTCGCACATGTACAATTGAAGTCATGTGTAAAATAAATTTTCTTCCCTTCATATGCCTTCAAAAAACTATACTTCTTTGGTGAGGCACACCCTGCCCGCCAGCGAGAGGCTTCTCATCATCCAATCTTCTATTCTGTTTGACACGGTATTGAGCACCTCATTGTAGGTCTTCTTTGAAACCTTGTGGTGTATGATAGGTACTCCTAGGTACTTCCCTAGTTCTTATGTGGATTGGAATCCCGCAATTCTCTTGATTCTTCTTCTCATAGCCGCGTCGACACTTCTGGAGAAGTAGATTCTAATTTTTTCTTTGGATATAAATTGGCCAGATGCAAGGTGAAAAGCATTGAAGAAGTCCTTAATGGCCTTCATCTGTCTCATAGTGGCTTTCCCAAATATAACTAAATCCTCTACGAAGCAAATGTGGGAGGCGGTAGGTCCATTCTTGCTCAATTTTATCGATTTTCAATCGCCACTCGTGACCTTGAGCTCTATGAGTTGGTTGAGTCATTCTACGCATAAGAGGAATAGGTATGGGGAGAGTGGGTCCCCCTGTCTAAGGCCGCAACTTGCCTTGAAGGGTCTTGCGTTCTTTCCTTTCCAAGCAATGGTAGTGTTCCCCTTCGAGATCGACTCCATGATGTAGGTCCTAATGTTTTGTGGGAGGTTGACCCTTCGGATCATATCACTGATGAACTCCCATGACATCTGATCGTAGGCCTTTGTCAGGTCAACTTTGATCACCATGGTTGCTGCTCCTTTTCTTCATTTCATGCCATGGATGAACTCTTGTATAGCAGCGATGTTATCAGATATCTTGCGGGCTGGTATGAAGCTGCTTTGGGCCAGGGATACCCACCCCGCAATGTAAGGTTTGATCCTCTCGACCACAAGCTTGGAGGAGACCTTTAGTGTGATGTTATTAAGAGATATTTGCCATAGATTCTTACATTTCTCAGGGGTTTGAGTCTTTGGTATAAGAACCATAGTTGAATTGCACATCTTGTCAGGGACACCGCCTGAGTTGATAGGTTCTTGGACCATTTTGATCAGGCTTGGGCCAACAATGCCCCAATTCTTTTGAAGAAAGAAGGAAAAAATGCCATCAGGGCCAGCAGCTTTGACAGGATCTAGTGAAGTCACAATCTGGTGGATTTCACTCACAGAGGGGTCGGCACCTATGGAAGCCCTTTGTTCGTCGCTGAGATGTCTGAAATTCCTAGGAATGTCTCCCCACTGTAGGATAGTATCTCCATCATTTGCAGTCAGAATGGTATCGAAATGAGACACTACCATATTCATTAGATCGTTCTCATTGGTAATCCACTCTCCTTCATGATTTTTTAGTTTGGTAATAGTGTTCCTTCTGCATCTTTGGTTGACAAAGTTGTGAAAGTAGTTGGAATTTCTATCGTCGTCCTTCAACCAATTGATGTGGCTCTTGTGCTTGAGGTCAATATCTTTAGCTCTTAGTATTTTATCAAGTTCTCTCTGGAAGTTAGAACATAAACAATATGAGATGTCATTGTAATGGACTGATAACTCCATTTGCAACCTATTATTATTTTGGATTATCCAGTCCTTATGCTTTCTCTGCTCCTTCTAAGTTCTATTGTCCCAGCTGGATATGCTTTGTCGGGCATTCTATAGGGCATCACTAAATTTTAGGTTCTGGTTCCAGCTGTCTTGGAGCATAGATGTGAACTCTATGTTCAGTTGCCAGGAAGCTCTCATTGTGAATCTCTTGGGGGGTCTATGAGTGTGTATGAACTTGACCAACAAGGGGGTGTGATCGAATCCAAGTCTGGGGAGGTGCTCGACTACCAAGTTAGGGTAATTGTTAAGAAAGGCAGAGTTAGCAAGGGCTCTATCGAGCCTCTTACTGCAATTCCTACCTATGTTATGCAAACGGCCTGAATACCTCTACAACTCTATGATAGGATTGATAGCACAATCCATAAATTCATCTGGGGAGGAGCTCAGAAGGCCCATCCATTAGATCTAGTAGCTTGGGACAAAATATGTTGTGTTAAAGACAAAGGGGGTCTTGGTATGAAGAAGATGAGATATTGGAATCAGGCTCTCCTCTATACGCACACTTGGGAGCTAGCTACAAACCACCGATCGCAGTGGTGTGATGGTATGAGAGATCATTCTAAAAAATCTATTGCAGGAAATCTCCACAACTGCTCGAGACTTGGAAGAGCATCCTTTGAAGGCAAGTCCTTCATAGAGGATAAATCCTATCTACTACCCATGGATGGTCACAACATTAAGGTCTGCGAGGATAGGTGGAGGAACAGTAAAATACTCAAAGAACACATGTTGAATCCAATTCCACCTGAACTTACAGACCTGAGAGTGAGCAGCCTCATTGACCTGCAAGGTCACTGCAACCCCCCATTCCTGAATGAATGGCTTCCTCCTACCATAGTCGACGAAGTTACAAAGTTGGAAACTCCCAGAAACATTGATGGTGGGGATATTAGAGTGTGGAACCACACCAAATCTGGCCTATATTTGACCAAAATGGCCTACCACAAGCTGATGGAGGGGAAGTTCTGACCTACTGATGGTTTTTGGATGAAAATCTAGAATGCTAAAGTCTCACCCCTCATCAAATATTGTGCTCGACTCCTGCTGCATGAGGCTGTGCTGACTAATGCGAGAAGAGTTAGGAGAAATCTTAGCACTAATGCTACTTGCCCACATTGTCTAATAGGAGAAGAGACTACGATTCATGCAATTAGGGACTACCCCCAAGAAAAGATAGTGTGGACTTCATTTCACCAGATCAGGGGTAACAATCGATTCTTTAGCAACAACAGCATCAATGGGTGGTTTCAAGAACAACTGAGCATCTCAAAAGAGGCCATGATATTTTTCTTAACCGCTTATTGGCAAATATGGAACTGTAGGAATAAGTAGGTGATACAAGGCGAAGCCACTAACCCTTAATAGCAAGTTAACCTCATCACCAAGGAGATCCGCATCTAGGCCCAAGGCTTCCTCATGGGTAGCGACCATGATTGGGGTATGAGATCAGATAGGATAGTGATTTGGCAAGCTCTCCAGTTGAATGTACTGAAGTTTAACTTAGATACAGTCGTAAAGCCCAGTTTTGCAGCCTGCACTATGGTGGTCAGAGATGGACAAGGTAAGTGGAAAGGTGGTGTTGCGCTGCTAATTTACACTCAAGATGTCATCGAGGCTGAGCTCAAGGGATTGATATTGGCTATGGAAATCACAAAGGCAAACAACGTGGGAACAACCATCTTTGAAATGGATTCAACTATGGCAGTCCAACTGGCCAACTCCACCTGGCAGGACTATCCTAAATACGCCAAGCTATCAATGAGGATTAGATTGTTGTCCAGACCGAGCTGGTCCATTGCCCACACATGCAGGGAAAGCAACTATGTGGCTGACAGCCTAGCAAAAACCCACTCAAAGTAGAAGGAGATATACATTCAATATTCTCTTCCCCCTTCTGAGATCTATGATCTCCTAGTTAGGGACCTATGTAAGGGTAGTAGTACTACCTTTTTTTTACGATAATTTTTTTTTTACGGTAAGGGTAGTAGTACTACCTTGTTTAATTATACAGATATAATTAGCGATTGTAAGCTCGATTTTAATTTTCTTGCAAGAAGAGGGCGGGATGAATTAGATTGCCTCCTGTCTTCCCTAAAAAAAACTATACTTCTTTAAAACAAATTCACATATTTTTGAAAGTTGTTTGTTTTCTCTAATTTCTCTTCTTATGCATTACAACTTCTTCTTACTTATCCTTCTCATTTTGATAATCTAGAATAAACATCCCTAACATTGACATTCAAGATATGAACAATTTATTCATCATTCTTGCTATCAATGCAATACATTATTTTAGATTTCACTTTGCTCATGTTGCACTTCTCCTTTTGTTCACTACTTATATTTCAAATCTAGTTCTTTTTTTTTTGAAATCACTGCCTTTCATTCATAGATAGATTCAAGGAACAAAAAATACATCATCTTCAGTTGTCACTCACCAATTAACAGGCATAGAGGCCCGTTGGATAGTGTGACCAGCCAAAACAAACACATCTTGAGCAACAAAATGAGCCAGAGGATTTTGAGCCCTTTTGACATGGACAAAACAAGAAGAGAGAAAAAGAGAAGCAAGGCAACATATGTCTTCAGCTATCAAACCCTGGTAATCTGGTCTTTTCTTCTTGTCCTTTAAGGCTCCAATCACATTCATAGTGTTTGAGCATAACACCAACTAGTTTACCCGGTCAAGAGACGTCACCGCAAGCTGCAGACCTTCCCTCGCTGCCATGGCCTCAGCTATATCACCTTACTTTGGACTCACTAGTACATAAACGACCTTTAGTGTCGGTTATTTAAGGCCTTTAGTGTCGGTTTCTAAGCGACACCTATGTGGGCGACGCTAAAAGCCCAGCTGTTACGCGTCGGTTCAAAAACCGACGCCACAACCCTTCGCGCGCCACCGAAAACGCGCCAGCAGGGCACTATAAGTGTCTGTTTTTAGATAAGAAACTGACGCCATATACCTTCGCGCCACAGAAAGGGTGCCATGTTGGGCACTATTAGCGTCGATTATTAGATAAAAACCGACGTCATATCACTCCCAACACGGCCGTGCTGGCCAACACGGCCGTGGTGTCTGGTCCGCTGCCACGGCCGTTCTGACCAGCACGGCCGTGGTGTCTTGTCCGCTGCCACAGCCGTGTTGACCAGCACGGCCGTGGTGTCTGGTCCGCTACCACAGCCATGCTGGCCAGCACGACCGTGGTGTTAAGTACATAGACGTCAGTTATTAGATACAAATAGACACTATAACGATGTGGCGTCGATTTTATACAAATAACCGACGCCTATTTTTTGTTTTTTTTTTCTGTCAGTCTGCAGACCTGCTGTATGGCTGGTCACAGGATGAGAAACCTGCAGTTCAGTTATGAACTACAGGTTTTACGACATCCATTGATATCAGCCAACAACAGGCCACAAACCTGCAAAATTAACAAGAAAGATATTCACACATTTAGCAATGCAACCTGCAGTTCCATTTGATTTTCACACATTTAGAAACATTCATGTAGCTAGCAATCTGTAGTTCCATTCATTTTCACATTCACATATAGAAACATTCATATAGCAACCAATAGTTTCATTCATTTTCACTCAGACACATGTAGAAACATCCAGACATGTAGAAACATTCACACATATATTATAATTCAGAAATTCATTTACAAAATATCATTCTTTAGTCATTATTCGCTATCAACATCCCAATTATATCTTAAATCCCCCACTACTTGTATGGTTGTTGCCCATTCTTCTCTTACTTCATTTAATTCTCCCATCGTATCGGGAGCATGTACATCTGGTAAGACATTTCCTGTAGTGTGGTCAGTTGTAAACACCTGTAAAGAGAATGATGTATATATATAATTAATGAGCTATAAATAAGATTGATATATTTCATTTTATCTAATGAGACTATATAATACCTCAGCAATACAATCGATGTCCATTGCGGCATATTTGATAATCATGTGCATAAATCGTATCACGTAGTATCCACATGCCCATCCGTTGTCTTATGTGGCACACTATAAATTCAAACATACAAAATATTAAAAAATACAACTAATTAAGCACTGTTCACATAAATAATATATACATATATTGTAGTCGAGAACTTACTTTCACGTTCTTCCAAATTATTGGCTGGTTCTTTTTCGTGGGGACCTTTCCTCCAGACTTTTTGAACTCATCAAAACCCCTACATGTTAATGTAACACAGTACATTGCATAATTAAATAGTAATGTAATAACATATGTTAAGAGATATGAAAATAAAATATTTCTCACCGGAATAATGTCATTTTCATTATGTGTCCATATTTTGTATTCAATTTACACCCCTTAGGATCTAGATAATAGACAGTGAACGTCTCGGGGACAATAACCAGTAACTCCCAATGCATACCACTAGAGGTAAAAAAGTTAAAAATTAATAACTCAAAATCCACAATAAAAATGTAATTTTCTTAATAAGCAAAGTAAACTTACTCTACATTGAATGGAGCCATTATCATTGTCTTCTTTTTTTTAGCAAAATTGAAAAAGCCTCACAGCAGTATTGTTGAACTGGCGGAGGGTCTTTAGCTACTAGACTAATCAAAGATGGAATCAAAAATCCTACATGTTCGAATGCAAAATCTGCACATATCTTGTCTAAGTAGCTGCAAAATATGTATTAATTACGCATGCATTAATAAATAAGAAACCAGATCACCAGATCCTACACAAGGTATATGGATGTATAAAGAAGATCTCACCTTATCCATAGCTCTATCACATATGTATTTAGCCAATCATATCGAAACAACTCCAAAATATCTTGTATAAATAGTTTGCTTTCGTATGATTGACCTGCAGCATATGAATCTATAGAAACAGTTATAGGGCAGTTTATATCATGTTCGCCTAACCATATTGCCATACCCCTACAGTTAGGACCTAACGGGACAGTTAGGTCCTATGGAACCCAACTGGGTAATGTAGGAGGTGGAAGTGGAGGCCTAGATGTTGTGGGTGTCTTCTTTTTAACCTGTATATATATATATAATAATAATAATTTCAGATCAACTGACATCATATACACACACTAACAATTTAACGTAATGTAAATTTACCATACAATTTCAGTAAAGATGACATCCGCTTTTATCCACAATATCACTCTGCCTAAAGCTTCACCAAGTGTTTCACAATCTGGGTGGGCATATGGCAATGGAAGATCCATCCACTTGGGGAATATATGTACCGGGTTCACACGAATCCAACCAGCTGGTAATGGAGACCCGTGAAACATTTCCCCTGGTAGGGATGGGTAAGTCGACGCCTCTGCAATGACATATTCATTAACTTTTAGACGGCATGGCTTCAACCCCTACAAATTTTTGTGTAAAGAATGTTGTATACATATATACATATCATCTTGAATTAAAAAACTAGTTACTATGTCATAAAAATACTTACAGTGGATGTGCTAGGTGGTGGGTCTATAGGATTACTCCCAACCTCTACAGTAGGAGTAGAGCGGGATTCTATGATAGGTATTGTCTGCTGAGTGGCAGTCTGAGATGCCTGCCACTTTTTCAGTGCTTCTTCCAGTTTCCTATCAACTAGCTTATCTACCTATACATGGATAAAAGAAACGTTAGCTTCTAATTATTGAATTCTCTTTTTACAGTAACATTATAAAGAAATAATATGTTACCTCTTCTTGTGAAAGTCCCACTTTTGGGACATGTTTACACTGGGATGGCCCAAAAAAAGATTTGATGCCCACACCAGCGCTTGTATCCCTAACACGTACAGGATGCTCTGGGTTACCCAGAGCAACTGTCAATTCGTCCCTTGTGCCCTCAGGGATGAACTTGCCTTGTTTCCTCAGCTCGTGCAGCTCCCGCTAATCGCCAAAACAAAAATTTGTAATTAAGTAAACACCACAAATAATCAATATTTGAACGATTGATGTAAGAGTTGTATTTTACCATTTTTGCAGCCGCCTCAGCAGTTGCGGGCTTCCTTATTTCTCCTTTCTTATTTTGCCTCCCAGCTATCCATATATCATGGCGAGGCAGAGGTGTGCTACCTACAATGGAGGACTCCTGAGTAGCAGCAGACTGAGCAGTAGCCTCATACTGTAGTCTTTGGCGAATGCCTGCATACCCCTTTGGACCCATTGTGTGGTCATGCACATTCAGTGCACACCTTGATATTTGTGCCTCACTGAGGGCCTAGTTAGTATGCACATTAATGATTTGTATGATTTGGTTAGTAACAGTAAATGTTAATCTTGAATAGGTGAATACAACATATATTAATGAGATTGGGACTGACGCCTAATACCTTGAATTCATCTGTTTGTCTTGAAGCAACAAACACGTCCCATTCTTCTTTGTCCAGGAAGTTCCACTGTTCAGTGGTTGTCTTCTTCCTCTTGTCAGCTTCTTTTATGTATTCTCAGGTGAGATTTGTCCTATAGTTCCTTAGGACTCTCCCACAACGTTGCATCACACATTTACGATGTAACTTTTCATCCAATTCAAATATACTCTGCAAATTAGAATTGCTATTAACTAGTATCCAAAAAATTAGTAATCTACAAAATATAATTGCAAATTAATAATAACTCATGCATAAATCCTTCCATATTACGTCTTTCTTCTCCTTAGAAACTTTATGCCAAGAATCTATCTTACAACCGCAATGGCTACGAGTAACATACCCAAGATATGAAACAAATGAATTGCGATTCACACCAGATGCATTTCCTGCATTATCAAAATCCACAACAAGTTTGGGTCCATTGCCCTTTTGCGCTATTAACTTCTTCATCATAGTGATGCCCCTTCTCCTGTCAACTTTTTGGTGTTGCTGATCAAGTGCCTCAAGTGCTTCAGATGGTACATGTGCATCATCAACCTAAAATTTGACAAAATAAACACATTTACAAGATATAACTATAAATGGACATATAGATATAAATATATGATATATTTTTAAAACTTACATTGTGAGGCGGCGCATTGATGTCCTCACCCTCACGGTAATCATCAGCACGGTCATCAGGAGAATGCTCAACCATTTGAAAATTCACATTCACATTGTAAAGTTTACATTGTAAAGTAATTCAAATTGTAAAGCTCACATTGTAAAGTTCACATTCACATTGTAAAGTAATTCACATTGTAAAGTTCACATTATAAAGTAATTCACATTGTAAAATTCACATTGTAAAGTTCACATTCACATTGTAAAGTTCACATTATAAAGTAATTCACATTGTAAAATTCACATTGTAAAGTTCACATTCACATTGTAAAGTTCACATTCACATTGTAAAGTTCACATTCAGAAAAATAAAACATATAAAAAACATTGTATAAACATGCCTCTAATATTGCGATTTTTTATCAATTAACAATCCTTCATTGTGATCTCCGCGCACATACAAGTCATCATTAGCTTCAATATTTGCTGGTGTTGGCAACCCAACTGAGAATGGATTGGAGTCATCATACTTATCATAGTATTGTTCTTCATCTATAGGATCTTCAATGAACTGTCGTTTACCATGAAGAACAACCGACCATTTATCATTTGCAGGATCATCGATATAAAATACTTGTTTTTCATGTGATGCCAATATGAATGGTTCATCCTTCTCGCCAATCTTTTCAAAGTTCACTAAAGTGAAACCCAATTCATCCACTATAACTCCTTTGGTGTTATCAACCCAATTACATTTGAAGAGCGGAATTATGAAATCTATGTAGTCAAACTCCCATATGTCTTCAATGACACCGTAATATGACATTTTAGCTTCACATGGACTCTTATCCTTTGCACTTGCAAAAAACATAGTTGATGCTTGAAGGGTGACCCCACTATTTTGGACGACACTCTTATCATCTTGGCGCTTTGTGTAATATGTGAATCCATTAATGTCATACCCTTCATAAGACATAACAGTCAATTTTGGTTTAAAGGCGAGGCATTTGATAGTTTCAGTAATATCATCTGGTGTTTGAGATAGTTGATGTAAGACTTTATTTTCAAACCACTTAATAAATGTCTTGTTATGCTCTCTAGCAAGCCACATTGTATTGGCTTGAGGATATTGTCTCTTGATGAAATTGGTATGTTCCTCGATATAAACGTTCACTTCATCCATGTTGTGTAAAATATACAAGTGACCTTGTTCCAACTGCTCACGGTTGATTACTTTCACACGTGATCCCAAAATTCCTTTGCCAAATTGCTCGTCAATATTCTTGTCATTATCAGGAGTGTCATTACCACTGAGAAAGTCATTGCAAAAATCCATAACCTCTCTCGCCACATAACCCTCGATAATACTCCCTTCAGGATGATAACGGTTTCGAACATCACTTTTAAAAACGCTCATGTATCGTTCAAAGGGATACATCCAATGCAAGAAAACTGGTCCCAACATTTTCACTTCCCTAGTCAAGTGGACAACAAGATGTACCATGATATCAAAGAACAACGGAGGAAAATACATCTCAAGCTGACATAGGGTAACAACCACTTCTCTTTTGCAATTTATCGAGAGTATCAGAGTCAATAACTATGCTGCACAGACTGTTGAAAAAGAAACAAAGTCTGGTGATTGCAAACCTTACATGCTTCGGCAATATAGATCTAATTGCCACAGGCAATATTTGTTGCATTAGAGTGTGACAATCATGAGACTTAAGAACTATCAACTTCATATCTTTCATTGATACCAATCTACGGATGTTGGATGAGTAACCATGTGGCACCTTAACATTTACCAAACATTCACAAAAAGCTTTCTTCTCCTTTCTAGACAATGTGTAATAAGCGGGAGGTAAGTATGTTCTCCGATTTCCCATTTCACGAAATTCTGTTTATTCTGACCTTATTCCCATTTCACGTAGGTCTAGTCTGGATTTTATCCCATCTTTAGTCTTACCTGGTATATTCGACAAAGTACCAATGACACTATCACAGACATTTTTCTCAACGTGCATGACATCGATACAATGCCTGACTGTCAAAGAACTCCAATAAGGAAGATCCCAAACTATTGACTTCTTCTTGAATAAAGATTTGTCACTCCGTGTGGTCATAGTACATTATGATCTCTTACCAAATTCATTGACAAAGTCCTTTACTCTTTCATAAACAACCTCCCCTGGTATAGGTTTAGGTGCACTCCGTTCCTCATTCAATCCATTGAATGCTTTGCGCTTCCTACGATACGGATGGAATTTTGGAAGAAACCTTCGATGACCGAGATATACAGTCTTACCGCCATGTTTTAGTCTTGTTGAATCAGTGTTCTCTTCACATATAGGACACGTTTTAGCTCCTTTGACACTATATCCAGACAAATTCCCATATGCTGGAAAGTCATTAATAGTGCAAAACAACATAGCATGCAAACGAAATGTCTCTCTTCGTGAAGCATCATAGGTCATCACACCTTCACCCCAGAGTTTCTTTAAGTCATCAATCAGAGGTTCAAGATAAACATCGATGTCATTTCCAGGTTGTTTAGGGCCCGATATCAACAACGACAGCATTACATACTTATTTTTCATACACAGCCAAGGAGGAAGATTGTATATAACAAGCATGACTGGCCAAGTGCTATGTTGGCTGCTCAATGTCCTGTACGGATTCATCCCATCTGTACAAAGCCCAAGTCTTAGATTCCTGACTTCTTCACCAAATTCAGGGTACAATAGATCAATCTTCTTCCACTATGGGGAATCAGACGCATGTTGTAGGATCCCATCATTATTTTTCTTAACATCTGCATGCCACCTCAAATTCTTTGCATCTATCGAATTGGAAAACAATCATTGAAACCGTGATATTATAGGTAGATACCACATCACCTTGGAAAGAGAACCAGTTTTGGACTCCCCCGAAGTCGTCAATTTATACCGTGACGCACCACATTTTGGACAATCTTTCAAATCCACATATTCTTTTTGAAATAATACACAATCATTCGGGCATGCATGTATCTTCTTGGCATCCATTCCCATTGGGCACAACAATTTCTTTACCTGGTATGTTGAGATTGGCAGCTTGTTTCCTTCAGGAAGCATTTCTTTCAACAAAGACAACAATGACGTGAAGCTTTTGTCGCTCCATCTATTGTTAGCTTTCAGCTTATACAATCTCAACACAGTGCTAAGCTTCGTAAACTTAGTACAACCTGTGTATAACGATATCTCAGCATCATGCACAATGTTTCTAAAAATGGGAGGTGGATCGGTGTGCTCTACCCCACAACTATCCAGCATCGCATCAACGATGTCTACTGGAACTGGTTCATTCACATCTACATCATCTTAGGCAATTTCTTCTTCCACACAAGCACTACTATCGACATCCACTGGTTTCGGGTTTGAAATCTCTCCATGCCAGTGCCATTCTGTATAGCCTTGTACAATCCCGTTGCACATGACATGACTTTTGATTTCGTCACCAATGCTGACTTTCAAGTTGTTACCGCAATGCCTACATGGACAGTAGAACCTATCTCCAGGTTGTTTCCTATGTTCCTCGGCAAATCTAATAAACTGGTGAAGACCAGAAATAAACTATGGGGTGCAGCGATTGCGAATGGACATCCATAATCTATCCATTCTATGATCAAAGAGAAAACAAGTATATATTACAACAAGATTAGGGTCTAGGGTTAACAGATTAGAGTTTTTGCATGGTTAAAACTTCGGCCAACAAATACATGTGTTGTCATTCTTATATATAATAAATGTGTACCACCTATCCCATTCTTGAACACCTAATCTCACTAGTAAGTGTATAATGTGTATTGGGTTTTTGAGAAAATTTCGGCAGCATTTCCCTGTTGTTCTCTAAGTACATATGTACTTAGAGAACAAACGGGGAAATGCTACCAAAATTTTCTCGAAAACCCAATACACGTTATACACTTACATCCTAAGTGAGATTAGGTGTTCAAGAACAGTCCCAAATTGGGGACTATCCAAGATTTACTCCTAATGAGTAAATCTTGGACGAGTTTCTAGGACAACAAATACATGTGTTGTCATTCTTATATATAATAAATGTGTACCACCTATCCCATTCTTGAACACCTAATCTCACTAGTAAGTGTATAATGTGTATTGGGTTTTCGAGAAAATTTCGGCAGCATTTCCCTGCTGTTCTCTAAGTACATATGTACTTAGAGAACAAACGGGGAAATGCTACCAAAATTTTCTCAAAAACCCAATACACATTATACACTTACATCCTAAGTGAGATTAGGTGTTCAAGAACAGTCCCAAATCGGGGACTATCCAAGATTTACTCCTAATGAGTAAATCTTGGACGGGTTTCTAGGCCAACAAATACATGTGTTGTCATTCTTATACCTACAATCCTAGTTTCATCATTCATATCCTAGTTCTTCAAGTTAGGTGATTAACATTGTCAATATACTCAAAAAGGAAACAAGTTACCAATTTCATAGTTAGGACGGTAGAGATACCCTAAGATCTAGATCTAATGGTTCATAACAAGTCTGTGATAAAGTTACATCACTAGATGATTATATAATTTCAAAAGCAGTACACAAATAAATTCAATTGAGTAGATAACTAAATAAAAAATAGTAGACAAAAAAATACAAATAAGTAGATGAAAAATACAAATAAGTAGATGAATAAATCATAAAAAAGTCAATACATAAATAAACACAATCAGTAAATAACTTTAAAAAAATTCCACTAGCTTGGTGAAATCAGTACATAAATAAACACAATCAGAATATTTTTCAATGGCTTTTGGGGTGACTTGGTGAAATCAGTGCATTTTTTGGGCATCCTTTGTATAGGTTGATCTAGCGTTCAATCCAGTAGATGAATCCAAACCCCAGCAGCAGCCTAGGCGTGCCCTGGAGCCGCCCAAGCATCTGCCAAGAGGCCTAGCTAGGCAGGGCACTTGGGCTTGGGACCATAGGTGTGCCCTGGCACCTACTTAGGCTCCGCCTGGGTGAGGTCCAGGTCGGCGACGGCAGTGAAAGCCAGCAGTGGAGGAAAAAAGGCAGACGATCGAAGGGTTACCTTGATCGGCAGAGGAGAACAGCTAGTGGGCGACCACCAGGAGCAGAGACCGGCGGGAAGCTGGCGGCGGCGAGGAGAGCACTGAATCAGCTACCGGTGGGGGCGGCGGCGAGGAGAGGAGAGGAGCAACGACCGGTGGCAGCACCGAGCAACGATCGGAGGAAGCAACGAGTGGCGACGAGCAAGAAATAGTTGGACCTAACTGAGAAGAATCGGGAATGAAACAGAGAAAGGGGAAGACTCGCTCACGCTGGTGTTGTTAAGTTAAACATAAGTGTCGGTTGTTTAAATGACCGATGCTACAGCCTAACTGCGTCGGTTTCCATAAAAAATTGATGTAATAAGGGTGTAAAAAATTTTGGCGGGGACGGTGCACGCACACTTATAACGTCGGTTATTATAAGACAACCGACGCCCATATTAGAACTTTTGGCACAAATTTTATCTTCATTAAGCGTCGGTTATTAGCTAAAACACCGACGTTGTATCTAATACTTTGGCGCAGTTTTTTTTGCTCGAAAAAATTGGATTTCGCGGGCTACTTTAGGCGTCGGTTGCTTTTCTTCAACCGACACTGAATGAAAAGCAATACCCGTGTCTGGCTGGTCTTCAAATATAGACGTCGAATGTCCTTATTAACCGACGTTTAATGTGAGAAGCGTCGGTTTTATGAAAAAACTGACGCCTCTAAAAGCGACGTTGAACGTTGTTTCTGTACTAGTGACTGCTCCCAAGAAACTTCCCTCACCCACAGTACATCCCCCAGCCCATAGCCATCATTATCCCACATTTCCGCATCCACATGCAACCACCGCCAGCTATTTTCCACGCCCATAGTGCCTAGCTCACTCGCTTTCATCACCCCTACTCCCATCCTATCTGCCTGGTCATCCCCTCCATTCCTGCTAGGCACTACATCCACCCCTCCTTTAGCTTTCCTATAATCTGTTATCATGGCCCTATAAGCATGGTGAATGGGTCTAGGGAACGGTGATTCATCATTAAAAATCTTATTGTTATGGCAAGTCCAAATAGTCCACCACACTGCTACTAGCTCATCTTGTTCATCTGTCGTGTAGCTGCTCAGAAGATCTAAAAGGTCATCATGCAAGTTCCTACTGCTATCAAGAAATTTCATACTATCCAGTCAACTCTCTTACATCACAATCACAGCCCTAGAACACTTCTCGAGCATGTGTGGAATGGTTTCTTCATTGGTTGTACATATGGGGCATATTCCCTCCTCTGTGATGTGCCTCTCCTGGAGCCTTCCATTGGTTGCTAAGCTGCTCGTTGCTATTCACCAAAGGAAATGAGATAACTTTTGGGGCCATCTTTTATCCCAGATTACTTTCCAAAGCTCGTGAGGAACCTCCCTTCCCCTCCCTCTCATGCACGTACTTCCTAGTTTTCCCAACCAGTAAGCCGAACGAACAGTGAAGACGCCGTCCTTGCTCGGCCACCAAAATGCACCATCCGCTACCTCCCTGTTGGATAGAGGAATAGACTTGATTTGTGCTGCAATGTCACTTGGGAAAACCTTAAGTAGTGTGTCCACGCTCCATTCTCTTTAGTTCTCACACATCAATTCACTCACCATCGTGAATCGTGGATCAACATGTGTCCTAGCCATGATGAGATCCACCGTTCCATCTTTGAACCACCTTTCTGACCAGATCTTTATGCTTTGCCTGCTTCCAACCCTCTTCATAATGCCCTCCATGAACTGAGCTTTTGCCCCCCATAGATTGTGCCATGTGTAGCTCGGTATGAGTACAAGACGTGCTTCTAGAATGTTGTTGTTCGGATAGTACTTGTATTTTAAGAACCTTGCAGCAAGGGAATCTGGTTTCGTGTAAAGTCACCATAACTGTCTAGCAAGTAGAGCCTGGTTGAAGACCAACATATCTATAAATTCCATGCCTCCATCTCTTTTTAATTTGCACAGCCCTACCTAGCATAACCAAGAAATCTTCCTCTCTCCCGCCTTTGCCCCCCACTAGAAATGCGCCACCATAGAATTTGAGTCATCAATTAATCCCACCGGTAGGTGGAATATGCTCATGACGTATGTACGAATTGCATGTACCACTTCCTTAATAAGAACTTCTTTTCTTGGCTTGGATAAGAGTTGCTCCTTCCACCCTTGAAGTTTGTTTCCCACCCTACCTCTTACATAGTCAAACACCTTCTTCTTTAACCTCCCCATAGCCATAGGAAGTCCCAAGTAGGATGTCTGCCTATCCACCTCCTTGAATCCCAAGATATCCCGCAACTCGTCCCTTTTGCTTCTCAGTATATTTTTGCTAAATGCAATTTTAGACTTGGTAAGGTTGACTTTTTGACCCGATGTCTGCTCGTATTGGCTGACAATTCATCTATTTTCAGGCATTCATTCCTTGACCCTCTAACAAACAAAATATTGTCATCTATGAAAAACAAGTGTGAGATCTGGGGTGCCCCCTGGCAAATGCTCATACCATGAATGGTATTTGTGTTTACCACAAGGTTTAGGAGGGTGGAAAAAACATAGCACAAAGAATAAAAAGATAAGGAGAGAGTGGGCACCCTGGCGAAGTCCTCATGAAGGCTGGAAGGCATTTGATCTTTCCCCATTGGCTGTGAACGTGTGAGAGACCAAAGAAACACAATCAAAAACTCTATTGCGCCACCTACCGTTGAACCCAAATTTTTCCATCATTTTCTAGAGAAAAACCCACTCAACTCTGTCATATGCTTTCATCAAATCAAATTTTAGTGCAACATGTCCTTTCCTTCCCCCTATTCCTCCCTTCATGTCATGGAAACACTCATAGGCAATGAGTGCATTATCCATAATCATTCTTCCCGGCACGAAAGCACTTTAATTTTCAGAAATGATTCTATCCATAAATGGTTTCAATCTGTTTGTCAATACCTTGGTGGCAATTTTGTATATAACGTTGCACAAACTAATAGGCCAGAAATCAGCAACAACTCTGAGCTTCTTTATCTTCAGAATCAGCACCACCAAGTTGTTGGTATGTATGCCCTGAGCGCCAATCATGGGATGATTGGTGGGATACATTAAGATTGATTTGATAAACATCAAAGGCAAGCTTCCAATTCTTTCTGGTTCAGTCATATGAGATAATGATAGAACATATTGAATATCTAGAGAATGACAGTACTCAATGATGTATGCTTTTAGGTTTAGGACCTAAATGATGAGATCATACAGATGCTAAGAGTTTGTACATTCTTGTTATGTCCCTAGTTGGATGTCATTGTGGAAGGTAGATAGACAGCAATGACACATAAGACTAGATTGTGGTGTTGGTTGATGACAGAATCTTGTTAGCCATGATATGGAGATATCAAACCATACACATAGGTACTTGTTAGAGAACAAGTGTACCGGACAGACCCATCGTGAGTTTGACACATGGAACCATGACATGGTAGTCACAGTCAATTCTCACAGTGATGGTGGTGAGTGTGATTCTTGGACTTGAAATCACTACACTCAACGCATGTCATCGGGTACACTTTGACATCATCAAATGCAGCCCTAAAACAAGGGTTGTTATAAAGGTGATGATTGGGTGACTTTGACACATGGGGCTTTTGAGGGGTGAGTGATAGATATGGGATTTGTCCCTCCTAAGGGAGTTTGATATCCATGGCCACTTGATGAGTAGGATTGAGATAGGTGTGCATGAATGTGTGAATCATTATGTGATATTGATGTCATACATATCTCCTCCAATCTACTCTGAGATCAAGAAAGTGAATGAACGTTGACAGGATGATTGTTCCATGCCTTAAGTTCATTCGGGATATTAGTGACAAAGGAATTATATATTCATTGTAACACCATTCACGGATTGTAGGAGTGAAAGTTGTTCTCCAACTTTCCTTTTCACTTGGGTAGCACTGATGTGCGACTAGGCATCGCTCTTTGCTTGTGAAGTCATAAGTGTTATGGACTTTCACTGCCAATGTGAAATGGGCCTACAGGGTCACACACATAGGATTTAACCTGGAAGAGGAGTTTATCCACAAATGATGTTTAGATTGATCACTAAAGGAGTTTAGTAGTTCAATTAAACACTCTATCAATTGATAGCTCAGTATCATAGTGTTCAAGGTGTTGGACTGATTGATTAGAGTATCGGATTGATTGAAACTGCAATTGACTAATTTTGCACAGTCTGCACTCCCAACCGATCAGCTCAGGTTGATGAACCGATTGGCTCAAAGTGGTGAGTCGATCGGCTCATGTGTCAATGAAATGATCGGCTCAATTGTTGAACCGATCAATTCATGTGACCAGCTAAGATTGTTTGGAAAGTCAGAAGACTCTTTTTGCAAAAACATATTTGTTTCACTTGTACAAATTAAATTTGGACAAGGACTAATATTTGATTAGTTGGAAAAAAACATGAAAGTCAATTTGAGTTGGACCAAGACCATGAATCGATCGGCTCATGCTTGAACCGATCGGCTCAGGTGTCCCAACCGACCGGTTTAGGTGTGAACCGATCGGCTCAGGTCCCCAATTGACCGGTTCATGCTTGAAACGATCGGTTCAGCTGGCGCAGTTGGTTGTTTTGTGGAAATTCTCGAACCCTTCTACTCCTTTAATCCCGCATTGCCTGGGGTAGAGAACCCTATCCCATGACCCTCCTATATATATAGGGGTATTGGGGGCTTCTCAGGAATAACAACTCAAAATACTAGTTGCTCTACAAAGTTGTCGTTCTCTCTGGTTGTGGTAACCGAGAGAGCCCAAGCAAGTGCTACCTGATAAGGGAGGCACAGCAAGGGAAAGACAACTGCAAAAAAATGATTGGTGGTAGGAGAGTGTGTCGGTGACTAGTACGCCGATAGGAGGGTACGACTCCTTATGATTCCTTGTGGGATAAGGAGATCAGAGTTCTAGGTGGTCCGTGTGCACTAATTCAAAGGTGGGAGACTTCTGCCGCTCGGAGGACATCTATCAATCCCGACAGTCCTGGTGAGACCAGGAGCTACACAGACACCGTCCAAGACTGGAGCTGAAGACTGCGCAAGCCACGAGGTAACATCGCCGAGTAAGCCTCGGGACAAGGTATGCCTCTACAAACCATCCTTCCTATTGTATAGACGTTGATATGATTCCTTTATTCTGGGTTTGGAAGGAGAAATTTTTGTTTCCACTACCTTCTCTGTCTCCCCTAAAACCCAACAATGGTATCAGAGCCATGTCAACTGCTCTATACTTTAGGATTATCGATGTGATCGATTTTGCTTTGTCACCTTTATTTATTGCATATGATGAGAATAAAATTGACTTTATGCATGTCCAATCTTAGATACACAAATCCCAAAATACATATATGATATGTAATATAAATGCACTCGATACATGTCACCCTTAAATGAGTTTTGTTGTGGATGTATAGCGTGGTTATGGCCAATAAACCCTATTTATGTGTGCTTGGTTGAATGTGGTTTCTTGCATCTTGTTCTGCGCACCGATTCTCTATCTCTTGTTCTTGATGTAACTCGAGATAACCTGAGATTTCTTTTCTACCTTTACTCCCCCTGAATGTAACTCGGGGTTTCCCAATTTAAATGTAAATAGGAGAGATCCTTTTATTTCCTATTATGTCAAAGAATAGAGGACAATCTGACGACAATTGAGATGATCGATTCAAGGAGTAAACTGATCAGTTGGCGATCCAAACGACCGGTTCGAGGAGCGAGACGAGTGGGTAGCGGCCATTTGGAGATGTACGACGACCAGGCGAACCGATCAGTTAAAGGAGCCAACTGATTGGCTGGTGGCACCCAGACGACCGGACAGAGCGAGCAGGTCATTCATGTGATGAGTTGATCAACTCGAACGTCTATAGCACTTCATCATGAACAGGTGGTATGTGATGTAGACCTAGATGACCGTGATTCCTCTTCGCTCGAGGAATCACATTATGATGGTCATAATCATCACTTTTTATCATTTCGCATGTTTTTGTGAGATATATCATGTATATGATACGTACTATATATTGTGGTGATTGGATATGTATATGTACCTATAAAACCAAATCCCTCATTAAATATTAAAGTTTTAGATGCCTTCCAAATGCGACACATGTGAAAAGCTTGATCGTCCCAGTGTGGGCACACCCTAGTGTGGTGCACCGTCTATCTCGTGAAAGCATGAAGGATGAATATGTGGGTCTGCCCTAGTAGGGTGCATATTCATCGTGTTGCCTTTGGGTTGAACTTAACAAGGTGACCTAGATATGATCTAGCACCTTGAGGCATGGAGGTGATCATGGAAAAGAGTTGCATATGACATCTTTCAAGAGTTGCATATGATGCAATTGGCAAGAGTTGCCTACCTAGAATATCTAAGTTGTGGGTGACAGCCCTAGCTGGTCCATGGCTTAGAGGATTTCAGGATCTTGACCCACTAGAAGATTGTACGCTGCAATCTTCTAAATTGATGGTGAGGGCTATCAATTTGAACAAAAATAGTGGGAGAGATAATTAATTAAAGTCCTAATTATATCGTCAACCTTTCAAATCAATCAAATAAGTCAAAATTGAGTTTTAGACTAAATTTCATATATTTCCTTTTGTAGTACAAATGACAAAAACAATAATCACTTTTCGTTGTGATCGGTCCTTGAAAAGGACAAGCTGAATGGGACTAACTTCCACGATTGGTTTAGGACATTGAGAATTGTTCACACTCAAGAGTGAAAGCTCTATGTCCTAGATACTCTAATTCCAGAGGAATCTATTCCTACTGCAATAAAGGCAGAAAGGGATGCTTACAAGAAGTATTATGGAGATGCCATTGATGCAAAGTGCTTGATGTTGTGCTCCATGAACCACGAGTTGTAGAGACAACATGAGAACATGGGTGTCATTGAGATGATTCAGCATATCAAGAACATGTGTGAAGATCAAGCATGGTAAGGGAGATATGATGTCTCCAGGGCACTTTTCAAGTGTGTCATGACAGAAGGAGATCCAGTTGGTCCTCCCACACTCAAGATGATTGGGTATGTGGAGAACCTGCCAAGACTGGGATTTCCCCTGAGCCAAGAGTTGGCTATTGACATGATACTGCAATCGTTTCTAGAATCCTACAGTCAGTTTGTGATGAAATACAACATGAACAACTTTGACAAGACATTAACAGAGCTGTTAGGCATGTTGAGGACAGCCGAGGCACAAATGAAGAAGGACAAGCCTAAATTTGTGATGATGATCAGCAACAAGAAAGGCAAGTCCAAGCGCATGGGAAAAGGCAAGGCTAAGAAAGGTTCTGATGCTAGCCAGTAGCCCAAGTCATATTCAACTCTCAAGGCCAAGGGAGGAGTGACCAAGAGAGGCAATTTCCACCATTGTCAAAATCCAAGACATTGGAAAAGGATTTGTCCACACTATCTGGAAGAACTAAAGAAGAAGGAGGCGACAGACGTCTCCACCTGAAGGTGTCATGAAATAAACTTGTAACACTTTTTGAGGTATATGATACCAAGATATAAAGTGTAAAGCACCCAATAAATGGGGCAAATTTTTCTTCCATAGATAGGAGTAAATAAGTTTATTTTCAGCCTAAAAGGCGTGTAATAGAGTTATGAACTGCTATTTCATATTTGCCAATAGATACAAACACATTACTTTTGCATATTGTATGACACTAATGACAATTAATAAAGTTGATGTTTCCTTATGGCAATGCCTTATTTATCTTGTGGTACTCGGTATGCATAAGATAAAATGATACCTAAAAGTTATTGATAACTCAAACATCAAATTAGCATAAATCATGAGAAACTCATTTCTAGTTTCCATATGATGGATAAATCTAGACTCTTTTGGTTCGAGAACCAGTAAGAGACATGAATCTCTTAGACATGATCAATCAATCTTCACTAGTAGTAGTGGGAGAATGATTATCCTATTAGGTATAATACATGTGATGTATTTACATACCTATTAGAGTTAATGCTAGTACTTCAAATAGTGTTTATAGAAATACCAATATGAATATCTTGAAGTGTTCAAGAATATCATAGATGAAGTACGGATTTGGTAAAGTGTTAATTCTTGTTGAGATCAATGAATGAAATGCTTAGACGAAATGTTTGAGATCCTTAAAAGTGATTATGATGGTGTATCATAGTGAGCTCATGATTAAGGCATGGTGATGTCTAAATCAAAAGGAGTCATACTCTAAGGAGTTAGAGAATTATTATCAAATAACTGAGTTCTTTTTAAATAAAGAATACCCCACACTAATAAAGGACATTAAGAATCACAAGGAGTTGTGAGTTCTTATATCCTTGACAGATACACCTCGATTATCTATGTGATGAGTTGGTCATGTGATGAGTCAACTATCTAGATGAGGAACTAAATTTTGAGTTATGGTTTATGACTATTACATCCCAAATGACTTCCATGTGAACCATAAGGTATGACCTTGATGGTAGCACACATTGGGATGAAATCCATAAGTGTGAATGAGTCTTAAGCTTTAAGACACATGGATAACATTTTGAGAAGGATGATGCTTGTTGATTGCAACTTAATGGCTAAGAAATTTGGCATACAGATACTAAAACTGCATTCCTATGAGGAATAAAACAAGGATGTGTAAGTAACACAACCTATAAGGTTTATGAATCCATTAATGCAAATGAAGTCTATAAGTTACAATGGACTAATCAATGTGATTTATTAAGTACAAGAAACTCAGAGCTAGATCTTTACTTTGATGATATGGTCAAAGGGTTTGATCGATATGTCAAAGATAAAGAAGGGATCTATGATTTAGTGGGAGCGTATTTGCATTCCACATGTCGATGAGGAATGAGATGTTCTAGAATGGAAATCCAAAGTGGAAATTATCTTTAGGGAAGATAGAGACGTTTCCTATGTGATAGGAATAGAGATCTATAGAGATAGTTCTCAAAAACCTCTTGACCTGAAAAGAGAGAGCATACATTGGCAATCTATACTGAAGGGTTCAGTGTGCACAGATTCAGTGGGAGAAAACTTATCCATGTTACATGGAGTTTCTATCCCAAGGCCAAGTGTCTAATTCTTATGAAGAATGGGAACACTAAGAATAGATATGGATCTAGCATGTATGTAATCATCCCATTATCTTGCATGTATGGACATGGAAAGAATAAAATATGTTCATCATCTTGTATGTAGGACATGACAATATGATGTGCTCATCCTGATAACTCATATGTGGGACATGACGAGTGGATGTCTGTCTAGTTCCAGTAAGGGTTACTGGAATACCATAAGAACTTGATAAGTACTTGAGAAGTACTAGTTCTATGGAAATAAGGAAGGGTTCACTGTAAAGAGCTACACTGATGCGAACTTCCGAAAAGGACAGAAAGTTAATCACAAAAATATATATGGGATATATAAAAGTGAATGTTTGTTGATAAATGAAAACGTTCCAATAAAGTCATTTTAAAAGGAAAAGTCGAGTATCTGTGTGTTAGAGAACAACAGTGGATACTATATGGATCTAGGAATTCATAGAGATGAACTTATAGTTATTCCGGTCATTAATGACAAGTTAGGAGTGCTTGATCATGCAATATGACTAAAGGTTAGCAAAGGAATACTAGATCACATATTATGACAACTCCATCTCATACGTGTGATGTACAGTGAAGAGATGAGATACATGTAGTTAATACTGACTTTGGCAAAGTGTTGCCATAACTCACTATATTAGCACTAGAGCATAGTAACATGTGGGACGTGTTTGAAGATCACTATGAATATGATTCGAGGGTGATTGGCTCACAGTTCAAGTGGGAGTCTGTTGGTATGTATGCCTTGAAAACCAACCATGGGATGATTGGTGGGATACATTAAGATTGATTGGATAAACATCAAAGGCAAGCTTCCAATTCTTTCTAGTTCAGTCATATGAGATAATGATAGAACAGATTGAATGTCTAGAGAATGAAAGTACTCAATGACGTATGCTTTCAGGTTCAAGACCTAAACGATGAGATCATACGGATGCTAAGAGTTTGTACATTCTTGTTATGTCCCTAGTCGGATGTCATTGTGGAAGGTAGATAGACAGCAATGACACACAATATTAGATTGTGGTGTTGGTTGATGATAGAATCTTGTTAGTCATGATATGGAGATATCAAACCAAACACATAGGTACTTGTTAGAGAACAAGTGTACCGGACAGACCCACCATGAGTTTGACACATGGAACCATGACATGGTAGTCACAGTTAATTCTTACAGTGATGGTGGTGAGTGTGATTCTTGGACCTAAAATCACTATACTCAACACATGTCGTTGGGTACACTTTGACATTATCAAATCCAGCCCTGAAACATGGGGTGTTATAAAGGTGATGATTGGGTGACTTTGACACATGAGGCTTTTGAGGGGTGAGTGATAGATATGGGATTTGTCCCTCCTAAGGGAGTTTGATATCCATGGCCACTTGATGAGTAGGATTGAGATAGGCGTGCATGCATGTGTGAATCAATATGTGATATTGATGTCATACATATCTCCTCCAATCTACCCTGAGATCAAGAAAGTGAATGAACATTGACAGGATGACTGTTCCATGCCTTGAGTTTATTCGGGATAATAGTGACAAAGGAATTATACATTCGATGTAACACCATTCACAGATTGTAGGATTGAAAGTTGTTCTCCAACTTTCCTTTTCACTTGGGTAGCACTGATGTGCGACTAGGCACCGCTCTTTGCTTGTGAAGTCATAAGTGTTATGGATTTTCACTACCAACGTGAAATGGGTCGGCGGGGTCACACACATAGGATTTAACCTGGAAGAGGAGTTTATCCACAAATGATGTTTAGATTGATCACCAAAGGAGTTTAGTAGTTCAATTAAACACTCAATCAATTGATAGCTCAGTATCATAGTGTTCAAGGTGTTGGACCGATTGATTAGAGTATCGGATTGATTGAAACTGCAATTGATTAATTTTACACAGTCTGCACTCCCAGCCGATCGGCTCATGGGATGAACCGATTGTTGGTATGTATGCCCTGAGAGCCAATCATGGGATGATTGGTGGGATACATTAAGATTGATTTGATAAACATCAAAGGCAAGCTTCCAATTCTTTCTGGTTCAGTCATATGAGATAGTGATAGAACAGATTGAATGTCTAGAGAATGACAGTACTCAATGATGTATGCCTTAAGGTTCATGACCTGAACGATGAGATCATACGGATGCTAAGAGTTTGTACATTCTTGTTATGTCCCTAGTCGGATGTCATTGTGGAAGGTAGATAGATAGCAATGACACACAAGAATAGATTGTGGTGTTGGTTGATGACAGAATCTCATTAGTCATGATATAGAGATATCAAACCAAACACATAGGTACTTGTTAGAGAACAAGTGTACCGGACAGACCCACCGTGAGTTTGACACATGGATCCATGACATGGTAGTCACATTCAGTACTCACAGTGATGGTGGTGAGTGTGATTCTTAGACCTGAAATCACTACACTCAACACATTTCATTGGGCACACTTTGACATCATCAAACGCAGTCATGAAACATGGGTTGTTATAAAGGTGATGATTGGGTGGCTTTGACACATTGGGCTTTTGAGGGGTGAGTGATAGATATGGGATTTATCCCTCCTGAGGGAGTTTGATATCCAAGGCCACTTGATGAGTAGGATTGAGATAGGCGTGCGCACGCATGTGTGAATCAGTATGTGATATTGATGTCATACATATCTCGTTCAATCTACTCTAAGATCAAGAAAGTGAATGAACATTGACAGCATGACTGTTCCATGCCTCGAGTTCATTCGGGATATCAGTGACAAAGGAATTATACATTCAGTGTAGCACCATTCACGGATTGTAGGATTGAAAGTTGTTCTCCAGCTTTCTACTTTCACTTGGGTAGCACTGATGTGTGACTAGGCACCGCTCTTTGCTTGTGAAGTCATAAGTGTTATGGACTTTCACTGCCAACGTGAAATGGACCTGTAGGGTCACACACATAGGATTTAACCTGGGAGAGGAGTTTTGTCCACAAACAATGTTTAGATTGATTACTAAAGGAGTTTAGTAGTTCAATTAAACACTCAATCAATTGATAGCTCAATATCATATTGTTCAAGGTGTTGGACATATTGATTGGAGTATCGGATTAATTGAAATCGCATTTGACTGATTCTACACAACATGTACTCCCAACCGATCGGTTCAAGTGTTGAACCGGTCGGCTGAGGTTGCTGAACCGATCGGCTCAAGTGTTGAGTCGATCGGCTCATGGTCAGAGTGAAACGATCGGTTCAAGTGTTGAAATGATCGGTTCAACTGGTGCAACCGAGCAAGTTGGGAAAGTCAGTTCGGTGAGAATTTTCCTTGCGTTTCACTTGCCCAATTTGATTGGAACAAGGATTGGTATTCGATACCAATTAGAAACAAAAGAAGGAAAGTCAATTGGGAATTGATCACGACCACGAACCGACCAGTTCAGAAGTGAACCGATCGGCCCATGGGTCCCAACTGATCGGTTGGTGTTCCAACCGACCAGTTCAGGTCCCCAACCGACCGGTTCACTTGTGAACCGATCGGTTCAGGTTGTGAGTTGGTTGTTTTGTGGAAAATCTCGAACCCTTCTACTCCTGCTTTAGTCCCATATTGCCGGGGACAGAGAACCCTGTCCCATGACCCACCTATATATAGGGGTATTGGGGGCTTCTCAAAGTACAACTCAGTGCAACCAGTTGCTCTGCAAAGTTGTCGTTCTCTCTGGTTTTGGTAACCGAGAGAGAGCCCAAGCAAGTGCTTCCCACAAAGGGAGGTGCAACAAGGGAAGGACAACTACAGTTACAATTGGAGGTAGGAGAGTGTGTTGGCGACTAGTCCGTCAACAGGAGGGTGCGACTCCTTCCACTTCCTTGTGGGACAAGGAGTGTGGAGTTCCAGGTGGTCCGTGTGGACTACTTCAGAGGCAGGCAGTTTCTGCTGCTCAGGAGGACAACTGTCAATCCCGACAGTCCCGGTGAGAGGAGGAGTTGTGAGTCTCGGTGCGACCAGGAGCTGCACAGACACCGTCCAAGACCGGAGTTGAAGACCGCGCAAGGCGCGAGGTATTGTCGCCGAGCAATCCTCGGGACAAGGTATGATTCCACAAACCATCCTTTCCTATTATATAGATGTTGACGTGTTTCCTCGTGCTGGGTTTGGGGGAGAAAATTTTTGTTTCCGCTGCCATCTCTGCCTCCCCTAAAACCCAATAGTGGTATCAGAGCCACGTCAACTGCTCTATATTTTAGGAATATCGATATGATCGATTTTGGTTTGTTGCCTTTATTTATTGCATACGATGCGAATAATATTGGCTTTATGCATGTCCAATCCTAAATCCACAAATCCCAATTACATATATGATATGTATTATTAATGCACTCGATACGCGTCACCCCTAAATGAGTTTTTTGGTGGATGTATAGCGTGGTTATGGCCAATAAACCCTATCTGTGTGTGGTTGTTTGTGGTTGCTTGCATCTCGGTCTACGCACCGATCTTCCTTCTCCTATTCCTGATGTAACTCGAAATAATTCGAGATTCTTTTCTACCTTTGCTCCCCCCAAATGTAACTCGTGGTTTCCCTTTTAAGCAATGTAATATTAGGATAGATTTTATTTCCGGTTATGTCGAAGACCGGCAGACATCTGACGACAGCTGAAATGATCGGTTCAAGGCGTGAACCGATCGGTTGACGTTCCAGACGATCGGTTCAAGGAGTGAAACGATCGGTTGATGACCGGTTTGAGGAGTGAGACGAGCGGGTGGCAGCCATGATGAGATGCACGACGACCAGGCAAACCGATCGGTTGGAGGAGACAACCGATCAGCTGGTGGCACCCAGATGACTGACCAAAGAGAGCAGATCATTCATGGGATGAGTTGATCAACTCGGATGGCAAGGCACAGAGTTCATCTTGTACAAGTTGCATGTGATGTAGACCTAGATGACTGTGATTCCTCTTGGCTTGAGGAATCACATTAGGATGGCCATAATCATCGCTTTTATCGTTTGTGCATGTTTTGTGGGATATAGCATGTATATGATACGTACTATGTATTGTGGTGATTGGATATGTATATGTATATAAAAACCAAATCCCTCATTAAATATTAAGTTTTAGATGCCTTCCAAATGCGACACACATGAAAATCTTGATCGACCAAGTGTGGGCACGCCCTAGCGTGGTGCACCATCTATCTCGTGGAAGCCTGAAGGATGAATGTGTGGGTCTGCCCTAGCAGGGTGCATATTCATCGTGTTGGCTTTGGGTCGGACTTAACAAGGTGACCTAGATAGGATCTAGCACCTTGAGGCATGGAGATGATCATGGCAAGGAGTTGCATATGACATCTTATCAAGAGTTGCATATGATGCAATTGGCAAAAGTTGCCTACCTGAGAGATCTATGTTGTGGGTGACAGCCCTAGCTGGTCCATGGCTTAGAGGATTTCAAGATCTTGCCCACTAGAAGATTGTACACTGCAATCTTCCGAATTGATGGTGAGGGCTATCAATTTGAAGTAAAATAGTGGGAGCGATAATTAATGAAAGGCCTAATTATATCGTCAACTTTTCAAATCAATCAAATAAGTCAAAAATGAGTTTTTGGACTAAAATTGCATATATTTCCTTTTGTTGAAATAAATGGTTAATCAACAATAATCACTTTATTTGCGATCGGTCTTTGAGACCAACAAATTAAATGGGAATAATTCCACGACTTGTTAGGATGATGAGAAGTGTTCTCAAAGAAGCGAAAGCTCCAAGTCCTACCAAGACCAGATAAACTCAATCCCACCACATCAATGATAGAAGGTATGCTTATGGAAGCATACCGAGGATGACATTGATGAGGAGTGCTTGATGATGTTGTAGAGACAACATGAGACATATGATGTCTCAAGGACACTGTCCTAGTATGTCATGACAGAAGGAGATCCAGTAAGGTATTCACACACTCAATGTGATTGGGTATGTGGAAAACCTGACTAAGAAGGATTCCCTCTAAGCCAAGAGTTGGCTATTGGTATGATACTACAAATGTTGCGAGGATCATACAATTCATGATAAGCTACAACATGAACAACTTTGACAAGCATTGACAGAGTTGTTGGACATGTTGAGGATAGTAAAGGCAAAGATGAAGAAAGACAAACCATAATCTTTGATGTGATCAAAGAGAAAGGTAATTCTTAAGGGCAAGGATAAGGGCAAAGCAAAGAAGTGTTCTAATGCTAGCCAACAATCCAAGCCGTCTTCAGCCTCAAGGCACATGGGGAAAGGGTGTATGAGGGAACTTCCCTCTATATCTGGAAGAACAAAATAAGATGAAGGAGGGGATGGAGATCTCCACCTAAGGTATCATGAAATGAACTTCTTCTTTATCTGAGGTATATGATACCAAGATATGGATCTATCATATATGTCATGCAAGATCCGCAAAGAAGTGGTGGCCTTTGTGAAAGGACCAAGAAAGAAGTACCCATCATTGGAGCAAGTGTTGCTGCCATAGATAGGAGTATCTTTCAGTTTATTTCAGCCTAAAGGGCACGAAATAGAGTTGAGAACTGCTATTTCATATATTGACAATAGATAGAAACACTTTATTTTTGCATATTGTATGACAATGATGGCAATTAATAAAGTTGATGTTTCAATCTTAAAGATATGATCTTTGTGGCAATGCCTTGTTTATCTTATGATACATGGTATGCATAAGATAAAATGATACCTAAAAGTTATTGATAACTCAAACAATCAAATTAGCATCAATCATGAGAAATTCATTTCTAGTTTCCATGTGATGGATAAATCTAGACTCTTTTGGTTAGAGAACCAGTAAGAGACATGAATATCTTGGACATGATTAATCAATCTTCACTAATGGTAGTGGGAGAATGATTGTCCTATTAGGTATAATACATGTAATGTATTTACATACCTATTGGAGTAAATGCTAATACTTCAAAAGGTGTTTAAAGAAATACCAATATGAATATCTTGAAGTGTTCAAGATTATCATAGATGAAGTGCAAATTTGGTAAAGTGTTAATTCTTGATGAGATCAATGAATGAAATACTTGGACCAAATGTTTGAGATCCTTATGAGTGATTATGATAATGTATCATAGTGAACTCATGATTAAGGCATGGTGATGTCTAAATCAAGAAGGAATCATACTCTAAGGAGTTAGAGAATGATTATCAAATAACTGAATTCTTCTTAAAAAAAGAATACCCCACACTAATAAAGGACATTGAGAATCACAAGGAGTTGTGAGTTCTTATATCCTTGACAGATACACCTCAATTATCTATGTGATGAGTTGTTCATGTGATGAGTCAACTATCTAGATGAATATGAGGAACCGAATTTTGAGTTATGGTTTATGACCATTGCATCCTAAATGACATCCATGTGAACCATAAGGTATGACCTTGATAGTAGCACCCATTGGATGAAATCCATAAGTGCAAATAAGTCTTAAATGTTAAGACACATGGATAACATTTTGAGAAGGATGATGCTTGTTGATTGCAACTTAATGACTGAGACATTTGGCATATGGATACTAAAACTGCATTCCTATGAGGAATAAAACAAGGATGTGTATGTGACACAACCTATAAGGTTTATGAATCCACTAATGGAAAATGAAGTCTATAAGTTACAATGGACCAATCAATGTGATTGATTGAGTACAAGCAACTCAGAATTGGATCTTTACTTTGATGATATAGTCAAAGGGTTTGACTGATATGTCAAAGATAAAGAAGGGATCTGTCATTTAGTGGGAGCGTGTTCACATTCCACATGTTGATGTGAAATGGAAATGTTCTAGAATGGAAATCCAAAAGTGGAAATTGTCTTTAAGGAAGATAGAGATATTTCCTATGTTATAGGAATAGAGATCTATAGAGATAGTTCTCAAAAAATCTCTTAACCTGAAAAGAGAGAGCATACATTGGCAATATGTACTGAAGTGTTCAGTATGCACAAATTCAGTGGGAGAAAACTTGTCCATGTTACATGGAGTTAGTATCCCAAGGCCAAGTGTCCAATTCTTATGAAGAACGGGAACACTAAGAATAGATAAGGATCTATCATGTATGTAACCATCCCATTATCTTGCATGTATAGACATGGCAATAATAAAATGCATTCATCATTTTGTATGTATGACATGACAATATGATGTGCTCATCCTGATAACTCGTATGTGGGACATGACGAGTGGATGTCTGTCTACTTCCAGTAAGGGTTACTGGAATACCATGAGAACTTGATAAGTACTTGGGAAGTACTAGTTCTATGGAGATAAGGAAGAGTTCAATGTAAAGAGTTACATTGATGCGAACTTCCAAAAGGATAGAAAATTAATCGCAAAATATATATAGGATATATAAAAGTGAAGGTTTGTTGATGATTGGAAGTGTTCCAATAAAACCATTTGAATGTAAATGCCGAGTATCTATGCGTTAGAGAACAGCAGTGGATATTATATGGATCTGAAAGTTCATGAGATGAACTTATATTCCGCTCATTGATGACAAGTATGGAATCCTTTATAATGCAATGTGGCTAAAGGTTAGCAAATGAATACTAGATTGCATATTACGGCAACTCCATCTCATACGTGTGACGTACAGCGAAGAGATGAGAGACATGTAATTTATACTGACTTTGGCAAGGTGTTGCCATTACTCACTATGTTAAGCACTAGAGCACAGTAACATGTAGGACATGTTTGAAGATCACTATGAATATGATTCAAGGGTGATTGGCTCGTAGTGCAAGTGGGAGTCTGTTGGTATGTATGCCCTGAGAGCCAATCATGGGATGATTGGTGGGATACATTAAGATTGATTTGATAAACATCATAGGCAAGCTTCCAATTCTTTCTGGTTCAGTCATATGAGATAGTGATAGAACAGATTGAATGTCTAGAGAATGACAGTACTCAATGACGTATGCCTTTAGGTTCATGACCTGAACGATGAGATCATACGGATGCTAAGAGTTTGTACATTCTTGTTATGTCCCTAGTCGGATGTCATTGTAGAAGGTAGATAGACAGCAATGAGACACAAGACTAGATTGTGGTGTTAGTTGATGACAGAATATCATTAGTCATGATATAGAGATATCAAACCAAACACATAGGTACTTGTTAGTGAACAAGTGTACCGGACAGACCCACCGTGAGTTTGACACATGGAACCATGACATGGTAGTCACAGTCAGTACTCTCAGTGATGGTGGTGAGTGTGATTCTTAGACCTAAAATCACTACACTCAACACATTTCGTTGGGCACACTTTGACATCATCAAACGCAGTCCTGAAACATGGGTTGTTATAAAGGTGATGATTGGGTGGCTTTGACACACGGGGCTTTTGAGGGGTGAGTGATAGATATGGGATTTGTCCCTCCTGAGGGAGTTTGATATCCAAGGCCACTTGATGAGTAGGATTGAGATAGGCATGCGCACGCATGTGTGAATCAGTATGTGATATTGATGTCATACATATCTCGTTCAATCTACTCTGAGATCAAGAAAGTGAATGAACGTTGACAGCATGACTGTTCCATGCCTCGAGTTCATTCGGGATATCAGTGACAAAGGAATTATACATTCACTGTAACACCATTCATGGATTGTAGGATTGAAAGTTGTTCTCCAGCTTTCTACTTTCACTTGGGTAGCACTGATGTGTGACTAGGCACCGCTCTTTACTTGTGAAGTCATAAGTGTTATGGACTTTCACTGCCAACGTGAAATGTACCTGCAGGGTCACACACATAGGATTTAACCTGGAAGAGGATTTTTGTCCACAAACAATGTTTAGATTGATTACTAAAGGAGTTTAGTAGTTAAATTAAACACTCAATCAATTGATAGCTCAATATCATATTGTTCAATGTGTTGGACATATTGATTGGAGTATCGGATTGATTGAAATCGCATTTGACTGATTCTGCACAACCCATACTCCCAACCGATCGGTTCAAGTGTTGAACCGATCGCCTGAGGTTGTTGAACCGGTCGGCTCAAGTGTTGAGTCGATCGGCTCATGGTTAGAGTGAAACGATCGGTTCAAGTGTTGAAACGATCGGTTCAACTGGTGCAACCGAGCAAGTTGGGAAAGTCAGGTCGGTGAGAATTTTCCTTGCGTTTCACTTGCCCAATTTGATTGGAACAAGGATTGGTATTCGATACCAATTAGAAACAAAAGAAGGAAAGTCAATTGGGAACTGATCAGGACCACGAACTGACAGGTTCAGAAGTGAACCGATCGGCTCATGGGTCCCAACCGATCGGTTGGTGTTCCAACCGACCGGTTTAGGTTGCGAGTTGGTTGTTTTGTGGAAAATCTCGAACCCTTCTACTCCTGCTTTAGTCCCATATTGCCGGGGACAGAGAACCCTGTCCCATGACCCGCCTATATATAGGGGTATTGGGGGCTTCTCAAAGTACAACTCAGTGCAACCAGTTGCTCTGCAAAGTTTTCGTTTTCTCTAGTTTTGGTAACCGAGAGAGAGCCCGAGCAAGTGCTTCCCGCAAAGGGAGGTGCAATAAGGGAAGGACAACTGCAGTTGCAACTGGAGGCAGGAGAGTGTGTTGGCGACTAGTACGTCAATAGGAGGGTGTGACTCCTTCCACTTCCTTGTAGGACAAGGAGTGTGGAGTTCCAGGTGGTCTGTGTGGACTACTTTAGAGGTGGGAGGTTTCTTCCGCTCAGGAGGACAACTGTCAATCCTGACAGTCTCGGTGAGAGGAGGAGTCATGAGTCCCGGTGTGACCAGGAGCTGCACAGACACCGTCCAAGACCGGAGTTGAAGACCACGTAAGGCGCGAGGTATTGTCGTCAAGCAAGCCTCGGGACAAGGTATGATTCCACAAATCATCCTTTCCTATTATATAGACGTTGACGTGTTTCCTCGTGCTGGGTTTGGGGGAGAAAATTTTTGTTTCCGCTGCCTTCTCGGCCTCCCCTAAAACCCAACACCGATCAGCTCATGTTGATGAACCGATCGGCTCAAAGTGGTGAGTCGATCGGCTCAAAGTGGTGAGTCAATCGGCTCATGTGTCAATGAAACGATCAGCTCAATTGTTGAACTGATTGATTTGTGTGACCAACCGAGATCGTTTGGAAAGTCAGAAGACTCTTTTTGCAGAAACATATTTATTTCACATGTAGAAATTTGATTTGGACAAGGACTAATATTTGATTAGTTAGAAACAAATGTGAAAGTCAATTTGAGTTGGACTAGGACCACGAACCGATCGGCTCATGCTTGAACCAATCAGCTCAGGTGTCCCAACCAACCGGTTCAGGTGTGAACTGTTCGGCTCAGGTCCCCAACCGACCAGTTCATGCTTGAAACGATTGGTTCAGCTGGCGCAGTTGGTTGTTTTGTAGAAAATATCGAACCCTTCTACTCCTACTTTAATCCCACATTGCCTGGGGTATAGAACCATGTTACATGGCCCTCCTATATATATAGTGGTATTGAGGGTTTCTCAGGAACAACAACTCAGAACACTAGTTGCTCTGCAAATTTTTCATTCTTTCTGGTTGTGGTAACTGAGAGAGCCCAAGCAAGTGCTACCCGATAAGGGAGGCACAGTAAGGGAAAGACAACTGCACAAAAGTGACTGGTGGTAGGAGAGTGTGTCGGTGACTAGTACACCGACAGGAGGGTATGACTCCTTCTGATTCCTTGTGGGACAAGGAGATCAGAGTTCTAGGTGGTCCGTGTGGACTACTTTAGAGGTAGGAGACTTCTGCCGCTCGGAGGACATATGTCAATCCCGACAGTCCCGGTGAGACCAGGAGCTGCACAAACACCATCTAAGACCGGAGGTGAAGACCACATAAGCCACAAGGTAATGTCACCGAGCAAGCCTCGAGACAAGGTATGCCTCTACAAACCATCCTTCCTATTGTATAGATGTTGACGTGATTCCTTTATTCTGGGTTTGGGAGGAGAAATTGTTGTTTCCGCTGCCTTCTCTGTCTCCCCTAAAACACAACACAAGGTATCATTAAAACCATGAAAATAGTACTCCCCCTTCCACCACCCTTTAATGTAATTGGCAATGTCACGCCCCACCACGTGCTAGAATTTCTAGAAGAACATAGGCTTTAGTCCATCAGGACCCGGCGCCTTATTTGGATGCATTTGAAACACAACCACCTTGATTTCTCCATCTCTAAGATCATCATCCAAAGCCTCATACATAAGAAAATTTATTTTGTTTTCAATGTTTGCCACTGCCTCTTCCACCCCCACTGTGTTCCCTGGTGCAAAAAGCTCATGGAAAAAAATTTCAATAATACCCAAGATGTCTTTATCGCTAGCGTCCTTTAGGCCCACAATGTTATTTTTCTTCTGTCTCTATGACGCTTTGTGGTGAAAGTATGAAGTGTTGATGTCACCTTCTTTCAGTTCCTTCACCCTTTCTTTTGCATACCAATAAGCTTCATCATCACGATGAAGCTTTTCTAACTCTTTCGAGAGCTCTTCACAGCGCTTAAGAGTCCTCCCGTCTTGGCATTTTTTCTGTTCCTCCCCAAGAAGCTTTTCTATTGTTTTTATTTTTTTCTTCATCGCACTGTATTTAACAGCTGCCCATTTTGATAGTTCACCACTGACTCTACTCAACCTCCCTTTCAGATCCAACCCATCGCTCATGTCCCAAGCCACAGCCACCGTCAACCTACAACCCACGTCAGACAACCACATGGGTTCAAAGAAAAAACTTTTTGACTCCTTCTTTTCCTCTCCTCACCCACCACAAAATGCAACATAATGGAGGCATGATCTGACTGGTAGAACATGAGATGATGGACCCAACTGCCAATGTAAGTATTCCTCCAGTCATCACTAACAAGAAACCTATCGAGGCATTCTTCCACAAGAGTTTGAACAGTAAGACCCCTCCACCAGGTATAAATATTTCTTGTAAAACCAATATCTAGAAGAGCACAATCATCAATGACGTACCAGAAAGCCTTCATGTATTTGTCTGGCTTTGTGCCCCCCTCTTTTCCCCATTATTTGTGATCTCATTTAAATCCCCAAAGAACATTGTTTATCCCTCCCTCCTGTCCAATAATTACCTCATCAGCTCCCAAGTTTTGTGCTTCTCCACCTGTGTCGACCAACCATATTTTCCACATGTAAACCATCTGGTGTCAGTCTTTTCATCTTCTATCATGCATTCCATGTGTCTATCCGAGTATCCCATGACATCCACTATGACCCCATGCTACCAGAAACCCAAACCCCCCGCCCTACCAATGCTAGATATGCAGATACCATCTACAAAGCCACATATTCTTTTTATTTTTTCCATCATCTTGTCCTCCAACATAGTTTCCATGACTAAAACTATGTCGGGCCTCTCACCCCATCACAGGGATCAAAGTGCTTCTATGGCTTCCAGGCGGCCCAGACCCTGGCAGTTCCAACTGAGAAGTTTCATTGTTGTTCACGGGGTTGGGTTGGCCCAACACCCGCTACTTGGTGGTTGACACCTATCATAGCCTCATCAACATCTGTGATGATTACACTATCCCTCCTTGACTTTTTTGGTTGTATGTCTAATGAAATTTCTTTCTGCTCTAAAGGAGTTATACACACCTCTTGCTCACCCAATTTTTCCAGCTTCCTACGGCGTTTGTTTGAACCCAATCTCATAGTCATTTGGCCCTTGCCTAAATGTGAAGACTATTCCTTGGTTTGAATATCCTCTCCTGTCATCTTAGCACCCTTGGACCTGAGTCGTATTCTCTTTGTAGCCTTTATCTTCCTCCATTGTTTCTCTAGTGCTTCTCCTTCCTTCCTCGGGAACATCGATAGGTCCTTTTGAAGTGATATCTTCGTCACCCTCATACTTGGCCTCAGTGGTATGGCCCCTCCCGCCTTCTCATCCTTTTTGAGTGCAAAGGAGTCATCCGCACTCGACACAGACATCTTCCCACATACCACCTTTGTAAGGCCCTAAACTTGCTTAATGAGTTGAAAAAGCTTAATTACCATAATTTCATTCTTAGAACCTGAATATAACCTTGTGATATGCTTTGAAATCATAAGACAAGCTTAAGTTTCAAATTTGGTCCAATTTGGACACTGTTTGAGAAAGTTATGCAATTTTATGCACATTTTGGACTTTTCTACAATTTACCCAATTGAGAAGGTAGTGGATTCCACGCTTGAAATGTTGCAAAAAGAATCGTGCAAATCGGGCAATCAAGGTGAGAGTTATGGTGTTTTCAAGACTCTAGGACCTAAATTGCAAAATTTCCATTTTTGCTTTAATACTCTTTTTTCCCCTTTCTTCCTTATCCCCTCTTTCACCCGATAGAATAGAGAAAGGTGGCACCCAAACCAGGCTGAACAGCCACAGTAGAGGGAGAGCCATAGGGTGATTTTGGAGCTCCTCAGCTTCAAGCCAACAAGCTCTACCTCCGTCCACCCTTCCTCTTTCCTTCTTCTTCCTCCATCCTTCCTCTGCTTTGCCCTAGCGGTGCCCACCTATAGAGTGGCACCCCAGTAGCAGTGTCGCATAGTAGCTATGTGGGCAGTGGCCAGGAGCCTTGGGCAAAGCAAACACCAAGGTTAAGGTGGCATTGAGCTCGGTCGTGGATCAAGAGCAAAATTTCATAGCCCTAGCCTCGATTTAGCACCCAGCCAAGGTCTTTCTTCCACCTGTGTGTGAGCCAAGTACCTTCTGCTTATAGTAGGTCTGAACCAGGACCATTCTGGGTGAGGCATAGCACCAAATCAGTGTCTTTGAGTTTATCTAAGGTTACTAAGCATGAATCTGTAGTTGTTTGCCCTTGATTCAGCCCCTAGTCAAGGTTTCTTCTTCAACCTATTTGTGTGTGATAGTTGTTGTGTGCAGCAGGTTCAATTTGGGCTTATTCTGAGGTTGAAGACAACCCCCTGGACACAATTCCATTCGAATCCAGACGTTTCGAACCCCGAATTTGCTCATTTGATGAAGAAAGGTGCTAGATGGACGAATTCATAGCTTATTCTTGGATTTTATACCCTACCTTCTTGAGATTTCTTTGGTGTGGGGTTTCATCTTCTTATTAGAGGCAAGTTTTATAACTTTATCCACGTTTATTGCTTACTATAAGCTTTCTAGATCATGTTCTTGCTTGAAAATGATGATCCATGCACTAAAAAGTTATGCTTCACTTGGATTTCAATTTTTATAATGTTCCCTGTTATGATTTATGTTCTAGATGAACCTGTGATCATGTGTATGTTATTCCTAAGGTACAATATGACTTGGATTAGGTTGTTTCGACAAGCTATGGTGCTAAGAACCTATCAAACAATGGTCAATTTTAGGGTTTAAAGTTGATTTCTTCTATAAACCATGACCCGATGATGGTACCATTGCAAGAACCCTATGGTGTTGTCTTCATAACAACTCATGGTCATGATCAAAGGTTTCAGATGATGGTGACAGCCTATGGTCACCCCTTAGGTCAGGTTTTGGATCAATTAGAAGTATAATGATCAATCATTAAGTATACTACTGATGATATCAATCAATGATGACATCAACTTAATATTCGATGTTGATTAATGAATATATTGTTGATCTAACAACCTATAGTGATTTAATGATCACTAATGATGGTGGATCAGGTCTCTACAATCTATAGTGAGTTAATCAAATAGTTTTAGCATCAATTAAGCCTTAGACCAATGGTTTCTTGGGTCACTTGATGCAATGGTCAGACATATACTGTAATTGATGGTTTTTACATGTGAACTTGACCCAATGGTCGAGATCTACTGTGTATTCCTCCATTAAGGTGGAATGATGGCTAATGTAATATGTTGGTCCTAATAATGTGATTTAGATGGTTTCCTTTATATGATCAACTTAAGGATCTTAATTGTTGACAATGGATGGCTTGTTTTAACTAAATAGTCAATTGTGGGTTTTACCCTACTCTCAATGGAACTTTTTATGTTGTTAATCAAGGGATGTCTATGGTTAGATGGTGACTCTTTCTAGAGCACAAATCAAGGACTTCATAGGTTGTTTATCCAAGGTGTTTACTTATGTAAACAACCAATATTCTTACCTTTTAAGCATCCAATGGTTCTGGGTGACATTGTGGTATGGCGATATGGGTTGACTGATGATGGATCAAATGGAGGGTTACCCTTAATAAGTTAGTCTTACCTATTCACTCATATGAATAGAAGGGATGATAAACATATTGTATTGATATGTAACCCTAATTAGGTTTAGATTGTTATACCTACCTTTAATGTAACTAAATGATCATAATTGGGTATGAATAGACCTTGAATGACTAATACAACCATGGAGTACTCTATTATTGTTGAAACCCTAGTATGCTATAACTTTATGGTTACACCTTGATTTATGTGTGGGTTCATACTTGAGAAAAGTAGGGAATGTGATAGTGATGCTTCACCTTATGCATCCATGATCCAATGGGGATGACGTGAGTTAGGATTTGGGTATAAGTGTTGATTAGTAACATTAATATGATTTATCTTGTTGAACCTAACTCTAATGCAAATAGATAAAGATGAGTATTCATGTTTAACATTTTTATATGATGTAATGATGGTGGAATAACCTCCTTAATATGATCATAACCTTAATATGTTAATTGTTAGTTATCATAGCCACATGGTTGATACTTTATTATGCTAAACATGTGCATTATGAATATGATGAGTGTTAATCATATCTATATTCCTTTCATGTTGATGTAAAAAAGGAATGTTCTTAATGTTAATATAACCCTGCTATGATTGATTATGAATATCTCCTAGCTCATTAATGGAATATTGTGTTTATCCAGTGTGTTATATGTAAGTAATGCTATTGAACCTTATTATAAGGCATGCAAAGATAATGATGATCTTGCAGGGAATAATATGATGGTCATAATAATCTTTGGGCATGGTTGAGTCCTAAATGAGGTGTAATCCTCTTGTGTTGATAAGGGTTAATACCCTATGATATTGTGAAAAGGATTTATATCATATGATAGTATTATGGTCTAAATGACCTTTGGGCATGGTTGAGCCATGAATGAGGAGTAATCCTCTTATGTTGATAAGGGTTGATACCATGTGATATTGTGAAAAATATTATTATCTTATGATAGCATGATGACTGGTGTAGTCTCATGAATGGTAAGTGAATATTACCATGTGATGATGAGATGAGAAATTATGTTTCATACGTTTTATATCTTTTTAAGTTTTGATATTTATATGCTTGCTAGAAGTGAATTAGGGTTTGTATGTCCACTTGTTTGATGCAGCCTTAATTCACTCAATTGGCATAACTAATCAAGTGTAACTCTAATCATGTATTCATGTGTCGTAGAGCCATCTTCAGTGTCAGAACTTGTTGGATGGTGAAACGAGTATTCCTAAGGGAAACTCTGAGTGCATACTGTTGAGTATGTGGGGGTGGCAGGTTGAGAATATATCCTTGTCATCCACAATGTAGATTGTGGAGGTTGTCTATGGTCATGCCTTATACATCTGATGTGATTGAGAATGGTTGTGGTCGTGTCTCGGTGTTTATAACATGATGTGATTAGAGGACAACTGCGGTTGTACCTCAGTGATTGGGTTTGAATACCCTAGTTTCTAGTGTCGTGACATGTACCAAGGTCAGACTAGTGGTTATCAACTTGACTATATGTCATTGTGGTGGCAACTTTGACTGATATGTCACTGCCTTTTTACTTGTACTGACTGAGGGGAAGAGATCTTAGGATATTGGCACTCCTAGATCTTGTACGGAACCGAATAGCCCTTCGCATAGGTTGGTTGGACTTTGAATGGTACGATTCAAATTCCCCAGGGCATAATAAAAGTTGTAATACAATCGTGTAGCATTTTTGTTTAGGTTTATACATGATGTTTCACATTGGATGATAACCCTTGTTTGTTATCTTTGCATAAAGATGATGCTTAGTGAAATTAAGAGATAGTAGATATACTTAGGTTGTGGATATGCTTAAGATTTTAGATGTGTACATATAGTATCTATGTTTTTGTTGATAACTATACTGCTACGGCTGATTATAATCATGATGCTAGATATCTCAGGTTGTTAGTTATATTTAGCATGCTAGCCATGCCTTTGTAACTAGATATGCATATACTGCTAATCATGCTTATCCAGGTAGTTGTTCTTATGTTGTTAGCTCTTCTTATGATGTTGATATTTTCAACCAATTAGACATGCTCATGTTGTTAGCTATGCTATGTTACTAGACTTGCTCATGATGCTAGAACTGTATATGCTACTGAATTGCTTATATTGTCAACAAGATAAAGGATGATAGTCTAGATAATGATGATATTATCTTCTCCTTTATGTATTTTGTTAATCATAAGTATTGTTGATCTCATTTTTTATATCTGATTAAACTTCTTAACTATTTAATTACTTAAAAATGTTGTAATCAATAAACGTTGTTGGAGGTTATATCTCTTGTTGGGACATGGGTCTCACCCTTGTGGTTTGCCACATTTTTTTTAGGTAATCGACAGTGACGACAACAGAACCATGGAAGTAAAGAGGAACTACAGTAATGAATATTTTATAAAGTTGATTAGATGTCTAGTTTGTTCGAGAGTCGTCCCTTACTCTCATATCTGGGCAAGAAAAGTTTGTACATGGTGTTTCAAATGAATCAGGATTTTGTTAGCATTTTAATGCTTGTTTGTGTGATATATACAAAAAAATTTCTTCTGTGTATAGATGTTGTCACTAAGACAATAGAACATTTGTATCAAATTCTTGGCCTGGTATGGATAAAAAAAAGTTGTTGGGGTCTTATGAAAATGTTTCTGAGAAGGTGCTAACATTGAAATCGGTTTTAATTTACCCATATTTTTGGGTATGTGATTATGTAGTGATTGATTGTGTTTTATGTTTTGAGTAATCTTGTTTAGTGTAATGGGTCCCCACAACCTTCTCCTTATCCCTCACCTGTTGGACCCCTTCTGTGTTACCCTACCCAGAAATCTCCTCTACCGTCTTCAACTTTCCCGTCACCCACCCTTCCGCCGCTACACCCTATGAGTATCCACGCCCCTCTTGACCACTGCTAGATCAGCATGGGTTTCTCGTTGTCGTAGTACCTATCTTTGCTTTCATGGACCCTGACTGATCATGCATCACCATCACCGGGCTGTTGAGGTTCATCAAGTCGTCATTGCTATAGTACCTTTGATGATTGTGAGTTTCCTATTGGCCGCCAGATGCTGCCTCATTCTCCCTCCCAACAACCATCTCGGTTCTTGCTCATTCGTCCCTTCTTGACATTGCTCTCCTTTCCTGACTTCTGATTGGGCATCGTTGTCCCCCCTACACGAAGCCTTCACTTCTAATGTAGTGTCTCTCGACTGAGAATTCCTTGAACTGCTATGAGTTTGAAAGAATAGGTTCTTCTTGATCTGCGATCTAGTGCCCCCTAGCATCTCCTCCTCCAACGGTATCCTCGGTCGTCGCGGTGACGCTTTGAGTCATGATCCCCATCCCCTTTGGTTCTCTCCTTCATCGTCAAACTCCCCACAATCTTTATCAATGTGCCCCAGTTTGCCGCAGATGAAACAAAAAATCAGAAGATGCTCGTATTTCAACTCAATGTCTACAATCACTTTGTCAATCCCCCTCACCCTTTGGAAGCGTTTAATGGGTTTGTTCACATCCACTCCTAGTCGGACTCTCGCTGAGGTTTCCCAACCTAATGTGTCACAGTCCATCTTTATTACTCTACCAATCTTCTCCGCAATCCTCCTTGTTGTTGTTTCTATCTGGAACCCTAAAGGCACATTGTATAGCTACACCCAGAACTGGCACTCTTCAAACAAAAATTTTCCAGGTTGATCCACCAGATCCACCTCTTTGATAAGCAAGAATTTATTTTTGAAGTTCCAAGGACCCCCGTAAATGACCTTCTATTTATCCTTCCAGTGGGTGAATTGAATAGAAAAAGTTTTAGGATCAATTGATTTGAACATGACTCCACTCATCAAGACCACCGCCACAAAATTGTATGACCAATCCGTAAGTATATGACCGATCAGAGAAAGTTCAACATGATCTAACACCCTTCACCCCTCTTCATCTGCAATATCGGCCACCTCCTACTCTTCGTATGTTAACTTGAGTCTCTCACACTATTCTGACAATGACTCTGCCATCCTAAGTCCAAATGCAACACTGGGTGAGATCAAACGCCCACATCAAAACTTGGACCTACAAGAGAAAAGATGGATAGAGCCCGCTAGGGGGATAGCAACCACCGGCCTTAACCCTAGTCGTCCTTTACGTCTCCGTAGAGACAACAGGGTGAAAGCACGGGGCGAGTGACTTCAAATATATTTCTTATCCTTTGTTCATACTCATTTCCACATTCTTTGTCTATCTTTTACATTTGCAACCTTTACACCCATGAATACTATATGATATATTTCTTCTCATATTGATGATCTCATGATTTTATTTTTTAGAGATGTTCATGCTCAAGGTAAAATCACTATTGACACCCCTTTAACTGTTACCACCCTAAATTATCTAGGGTTTGACCCTTATCAATAACATGATGTTATTGTGACATGATTTTACTCCCTTATAAGCAAATCTTAGCTCTCTTGAGGTTTACTAATGTCTTCCTTGTCTTTACCACTTGAAGTTTCTTTCTCTTACTTGACCATTTTGATAAATTACTTTTGTGGTGTACCATGCTCGGGTTTCATCATCATATTATGTGTCATTAGTGTTGGTATGTATGCCCTGAGAGCCGATCATATGATGATTGGATTGACATACGTCATGATTGATTTGATAAGTATTAAAGGAAAGCTTCCAATTTATTCTAGCTCAATCGATTATGAGATAAATGATGGATCAGAATGAATATCTAAATAATGACAATACTCAATGACATATGTCTTTAGGTTGAGGACCTGGCAATGAGATCATACGGATGCTAAAAGTATGTACATTCTTGTTATGTCCCTAGTCGGATGTCATTGTGGAAGGTTGATAGACAACAATGACACATCAAGATTAGAGTGTGTGTTGGTTGGTGATAATGTCTCATTAGTCATGAGATATGATATCAAACCAAGAACATAGATACATGTTAGAGAATAGTGTATTAGAAAGACCCACCATGAGAGTGACACGTGGAACCATGACATGATAGTCAGAGTCGTCTCTCAGAGTGATGGTGATGATTGTGATTCTTAGACCTGAAATTACCACACTCGTCGAATGTGATTGGGTATACTTTGACATCATCAAACACAGTCCAGAAACATGGATTGTTATAAAATTGATGATTGGGTGGCTTTGACGCATGAGATAGACTTTCAGTGATAGATATGGGATTTGTCCCTCCTAAGGGAGTATGATGTCCAAGCCACTTGATTAGTGAGACTGAGAAAGGCATGCACATGCACATCTGAATCAATATATGATATTAATGTCACACATATCTTAGACAGTCTTCTCTAGTTCAAGAAACATGAATGAACATTGAAAGGATGACAACTCCATGCCTTGAGTTCATTTACGATATCAGAGGCAAAGGAATTATACATTCACTGGAACATCAATCGCATACTGTAGGATTGAAAGTTGTACTCCAACTTTCCTTGTCACTTGGGTAGCACCGATATACAACTAGGGTCACACATTGCTTGTAATGGCATAAACTAGTTGCAGACATTCACTACCAACGTGAAATGGGACCTATAGGGTTACACACAAAGGATTAACCTAGATGAGGAGTTTATCCATGAATGATGTTTGGATTGATTACTAAAGTGTTTAGGTACTTAATCAAACATTCAATCAATAGACTTGACTCATAATCATCAAGTTCAAGTGTTGAACCAATTTATTAGGGTGTCAGATTGATTGAGAATTGAATTGACTATGTTTAGCACAGTCTGGACCACCAACCAACCAGTTCACTGGGTGAACCAATTGGCTCACGGTAAGTGAGACGACCGATTCACTATGGTGAACCGATCAGTTCAACTTGACCAAATGAGTAGTGTTGAATTGTCCCAATTTGTGAGAAAAGTTTTTCGTTCCACTTGTTCAATTCGATTGGGACAAAAATTAATCTTTGCGTTAATCAGAAATGAATAAGGAAAGTCAATTGCAAGCAAGTCTGGGAAGTGAAACAACCGGTTCACTAGGTGAACCGATCAATTCACAGTCACAATCGACCGGTTCACTAGTGAACTGATCATCTCACCTTTCCAAATGACCGGTTCTGTTATGAAACGATCGGTTTTCCTGTCGCAGTGCAAATTGTTCATGGAAATTTTAGACCCTTCTACTCTAGCATAGATTGGGAATCCTGACCCTGAACTCTACTATAAATAGAGGGGTACAGGGGGATTCTCCAGACACACAACTCAGAATATCAGTTGCTCTAGAAAGTTGTTTTCCTCTCTAGTTTTGGTAACCGAGAGAGCCCAAGAAAGTTCCACCCATCCAGGGAGGAACAATGAGGGAAAGACAACTATAGAAAAGCAATTGGTTGTGGGAGAGTGTGTTGGTGACTAGTATTCTGACAAAAGGGGACAAATCCTTCTGGTTCATTCTTCAAGATGACTAGAGTTCTTGATGGTCCATGTGGACTATCTATAGAGACGGGAGACTTCTTCCACTCAGGAGGATGATAGTCAACCACGGTCCAGGTCAAGACCAGGACTTGCACAGACACTGTCGAAGATAGATAGTTGAAGATCACACTTTCTACGAGGTATAGTCATTGAGAAAGCCTCATGACTAGGTATAACTCGCTAAAACCATCCTTCCCATTACGTAGATGTTGATGTGATCTACTGGTTATGGGTTTATGGTCAAGTATATTTTTTTATTTCCACTGCCTACTCCGACCACATAAAACCCAACAGTGGTATCAGAGCCACGTCAATACTCTATGTTTTGGGATAATCGATATGATCAGATTTTTTGTTTTACCATCTTTTATTATTGTATACGATGTGAATAGTTAAATGATTAATGAGAATATTCGATTCATACCACATGATCCCAAACTAATGTATACATATATGATATGGTATATATGCAATCGATACACGTCACCCTAAAATGGTTTTAATGGTGGATGTGTAGCATGGTTATGGCTTATTAAACTTATGTGCATGTGTGTGGTTGGTTATGGTTGTTTGCATCTCGGTCTATGCATCGAGCTCTCTTCTTCTATTCTAAATGTAACTTGAGACAACTCAAGATTCTCTTCTACATTTGCTCCCCTCGAATGTAACTCAAGGTTTCACAAAGATTATGTACATTAGGTGTAGCATTATTTCTTGTTATGATTAAGACTGAAGATGACCGCTTGATGGAATGACACGACCGACTGAGGAGAATTTAGTCGACCGATAAGAAGCCCAGAAGACCAGACGAGCCAACCATCTAGGAGAGCCAGACGACCAGCTAGAGGATACCAACTGACTGGCCAAGAGGCGAGCCGACCTGTTCAAAGGTTGAACCAGTCAACCCGGATTGGCATGCATAAATATTCATCAATAATAGGTTTCATTTGATGTAGATCTTAGATGACAGTAGTTCCTTGTGGCTCTAAGGAACTATAATAGGATGGCCATAATCAATGCTTTATTGTTATTGCATGTTTTCATTTATGGGATATAGCATGTATATGATATGTACTATATATGTGGTTATTGGATACATATATGCATATATAAGCATATTCAAACCCCTCAACAAACATATTAAGTTGAAGATGCCTTCCAAAAGAAGCACACATGAAAAGATTGATCGATTAAGTGTGGGCATGCCTTTTATTGGTGCACCGTCTATCTCATGGAAGTGTGATGGTGAATATGTGGGTCTTCCTTCGCAAGGTGCATATTCATTGTGTTGGCTTTTGGGGTGGACTTAACAAGGTGACCATAACCGGATCAAGCACCTTGAGTAATAAAGATGAACATGGAAAGGAGTTGCGCATGACATCTATCAAGAGATGCATATGATGCAATTGGCAAAGGTTGCCTACCTAAAAGATTCTAGTTGTGGGTGATAGCCCTAGCTAGTCCATGGCTTAGATGAAATCAGGATCTTGCTCACTAGAAGGTTGTATGCTACAATCTTCTGAATTGATAATGAGGGTTATTAATTTGAGACAAATTAGTGGGAAGCAAACATTAATTAAAGACCTAATTAAATATTGTCAATTTTCAAATCAAATCAAATCAAATGAGTTTTGGACTAAAAAATGTGAATTTCCCTTTTGTAGAATAAATGGCACCAACAACAATCACTTTTCATTGTCACTGGTCCTTGAGAAGGACAAGCTAAATGGGAACAACTTCCATGACTGGTTTAGGACATTGAGAATTGTTCTCACTCAAGAGCGAAAGCTCTATGTCCTAGATAAATTAGAGCCAGAAGAACCCACTCCCAACGCACCAAAGGCTGAAAGGTATGCTTACAAGAAGCATACTGAGGATGCCATTGATGTGAAGTCCTTGATGTTGTGCTCAATGAACTATGAGTTGCAGAGACAACATGAGAACATGGACGTCATTGAGATGGTTCAACATCTCAAGAACATGTAACAAGACCAAGCACAACAAGAGAGATATGATGTCTCTAAGGCATTGTTCAAGTGCGTCATGACAGAAGGAGATCCAGTAGGCCCTCACGCTCAAGATGATTGGGTATGTGGAGAACCTAACTCTACTAGGATTCCCTCTGAGCTAAGAGTTGGATACTGATGTGATACTAAAATTGTTTCTAGAATCCTACAATCAGTTTGTGATGAACTACAACATGAACAACTTTGACAGGCCACTGACAGAGTTGTTGGGCATGTTGAGGACAGCTGAAGCACAAATGAAGAAAGACAAACCCAAATATGTGATGATGATCAGCAAAAAGAAGGGAAAGTATAAAGGCAAGGAAAAGGGCAAAGCAAAGAAAGGTTATGATGCTAGCCAGCAACCCAAGTCATCTTCAACTCTCAAAGACAAGGGAGGGGTATACAAGGGAGGCAAATGTCACCATTGTCATGACCTAGGACATTGGAAGAGAAATTGCCCTCTATACATAGATGAACTAAAGAAGAAAAAGGAGGTGATGGAAGTATCCACCTCAGGTATCATATAATAAACTTAAAATGCTTCTTTATCTTAGGTATATGATACTGAGATATAGATCTGACATATATGATGTGCAGGATCCAAAAAGAAGTAATGGCCTTAATGAAAGGACCAAAAAGGAACACTCATCAAGAATGGAGCAAATGTTGCTACCATAGATAGTAGTAACTTCAGTTTATTTCAGCCCAAAGGGAATGTAATAGAGTTATGAACTGCTATTTCATTTTTCCAATATATAGAAACATTTGATTTCTACATCTTGTAATGATAAGGATGTCTATCAATAAAGTTCATGTTTCAATTTCAAAGATATGATCTTTTATGGCAATGCCTTATTTATCTTGTGCTACTTGGTATGCATGAGATAAAATAATAATACCTAAAAGTTATTGATGACTCAAACAATAAATTAGCATTATCATATAAACAAATGAATGAGAAATTCATCTCTAGGTTCTGTGTTGATGGATAAACTAGACTCCCTTTGTTAATGAACCATTAAGAGATATGAATGTCTTGTTTATTGGGCATGATGACAAGTCAATCTTCACTAGATGTAGTGGGAGAATAACTATTCTATTAGGTATAATACATATTGATGTATATACATACCTATTGGAGTAAATGATAATACTTCAGACATGGTATTTAATGAAGTACTAATATGAATATCTTGACATGTTCAATTATATCATAAATGAAGAACAAACTTGGTAAAAGTATTAATTCTTTGATATGATCAATGAACGAGATACTTAAACCAAATGTTTGAGGACATTGTGAGTAACTATGATAGTGTATCATACAGAACTCGTGATTAAGGCATAATGATGTCTAAATCAAAGAAGGAATCATACTTTAAATAGTAAGAGCAAGATCATCAAACAAATAACTAATCTTCTAGAATTCTTCTAAAGAACATGCTTTACACTAAATAAATGTACAAAAGGAGATTAAGAATCACAAGTGTTGGGGATTCTCAAATTCCTTATGTAATAGATAAACCTCATATATCTAGTGGAAAACACCTTGAGCTTGATGGATAATGATATCCTTAAAACTCAATCAGACGATAATGATCCAATAATCTATCTAGATGATGTTGAGGAACCAAATTTTGAGTTATGGCTTGAAGCCATAAGATCAAAAATGACTTCCATGTGAACCAAATAAGGTATGACCTTAATTGTAGAACTTATAGGGATAAACCCATAAGTGCAATTGGGTCTTAAGAGTTAAGACTAACATGGATGACATTTGAAGAGCTAATTGGTTTAGATGAATTCAAGTGAGTTCAAGGTGTTGAACGTGATGAATTTATTTAACCAATTGCAATGACTATAGGTCATAAAGGATCATGCTTGCTATTAAAACTTGAAGACTATGAAATTTGGCATATGGATATTAAAACTGCATTCCTAGAAGGAATAACATGAGGTTGTGTACGTGACACAACCTGAAGGGTTTTATAATTCCATTAATGCAAATATAGTATATAAGTTACAAGAGTTTAATCAATATGATTGATTAAATATAGGTATCTCAAAACTAGAGTCTTTACTTTGATTATATAGTCAAAAGGTTTGACTGGTGTATTGAAATAAAGAAGGGATCTGTGTTTACATAGATTTAGTGGGAGTGTATTCATATTCTACATGATTATGAGGAATAAAACGAAACTGGTGTGGAAAAACTTTCTTTAAGGGAATAAAGATAAATGTCCTATGTGATGGGAATAGAGATCTATAGAGATAGTTATCAAAAGTATCTTGACCTGATAAAGAGAGAGCATACATTGGCAGTATATACTGAAGGGTTCAATATGCAAAGATTTAGTGGGAGAAAACTTGTCCATATTACATGGAGTTAGTCTCTCAGATGCCTAGTGTCCCAAATTCTTATGAAAGATAGGAACACATAGATAGATGCCTTATGCATTCACAAATGGATCTATCATGTATGTAATCATCCCATTATCTTGTATGTATCAGACATGATAAGAAAATACATATGCATTCATTATCTTGTACGTATTGGACATGACAATATGATATGCTCATCCAATAATCTCGTATGTATTGGACATGATGAGTGGATATCTATCTACTTCTAGTGAGAGTCACTAGAATACCATAAAGAACATATTTATGTACTTGTGAAGTATTAAAGGATTGGTTCTATGGTAATAAAAGGAAGAGTTGGGTGTAAATGAGTTACACTGATGCAAGCTTCCAAAATGATAGAAAATGATTGTAAAATGCTAAATATAAAAGTTATATTCAATTGTAAAGTGAACAAGAGTTGTTAAATGGAAATTTTCTGAGTAAAATTAAAATGCCATTTAATTCTAAAAGGAATGTCGAGTATCCTTATGTTATGAACACCAAAGGATGCTATATGGATCTACAAGTTCATACAGATGAACTTATAGATATTCCAACCATTGATGACATCGTAGAAATACTAAGTCAAACTATGGAGCTGATTGTTAGGCAAGGAATATTAGATAGCATATTATGGCAACTCCATCTCATACAAAATATCATACAGCAAGGAGATGTGAAACATGCAATATACTGACTAAAGCAATATGTTTCTAACTCAGTGGATTAGCACTAGTGCAGCAGAAACATGTATGACATGTTTAGAGATCACTAAGAATATTATTCAAAGGTGATTGGCTCTAAGTGCAAGTGGGAGTATGTCGGTATGTATGCCCTGAGAGCCAATCATATGATGATTGGATTTTCATACTTCATGATTGATTTGATAAGTATCAAAGGCAATCTTCCAATTTATTCTAGCCCAATCAATTATGAGATAAATGATGGAGAAGATTGAATGTCTAAAGAGTGACAATACTCAATGGCGTATGTCTTCGGGTTGAGGACCTAAATAATGAGATCATATGGATGCAAAGAGTTTGTACATCTTTTTTATGTCCCTAGTCGGATGTCATTGTGGAAGGTTGATAGACAACAATGGCACATCAAGACTAGAGTGTGTGTTGGTTGATGATAGTGTCTCATTAGTCATGATATATGATATAAAACCAAGCACATAGATACATGTTAGAGAATAGTGTATTAGATAGACCCACCATGAGAGTGACACATGGAACCATGACATGGTAGTTAGACTCATCTCTCATAGTGATGGTGGTGATTGTGATTCTTAGACCTAAAATTGCTGCACTCATCGGATGTGATTGGGTACACTTTGACATCATGAAACGCAGTCCTGAAGCATGGGTTGTTATAAAGATGATGATTGGGTGGCTTTGATGCATGAGATAGAGTATGAGTCATAGATATGGGATTTGTCCCTCCTAAGCGAGTATGATGTCCTGACCACTTGATATTTGAGACTAAGAAAGGCATGTGCATGCACATGTGAACCAATATATGATATTGATGTCACATATCTCAGATGGTCTGCTCTAGTTCAAGAAACATGAATGAACATTCAAAGGATGATAACTCCATGTGTTGAGTTGATTCAGGATATCAGAGATAAAGGAAGTATACATTCACTGGATCACCAATCACAAACTGTAGGATTGAAAGTTGTTCTCCAACTTTCCTTTTCACTTGGGTACACTACTACAGAAATGGCTTATAACGTCACATTTATAGGCGTCGGTTGTATATAAGAAACCAATGTCTAAACCCTACAACGTGGGTTGAATACACAAACCGACATCTATATGTGAAGAGTGGCCAGACACGGGTATCACTTTTAATTTAGCATCGGTTCCTTAATAAGCAACCGACGCCTAAAATCGACCGTGAAATCCAAATTTTCCAGTGGAAAAAAATAACCTCCAAAATTTAGAATACGGCGTCAGTTATTAATTAATTAACCAATGACTAAAGGTCTTTTTGTGCGATAGAAATTGGGACATTTTTATCGTCTGTTATCTTCCAATAACCGACGCCAATGAGTTTTCCCGCGCTATCCGCATGAAAATTTTTACGCCCCTGTGGTTTCGGTTTTCTATGGCAACCGACGACTATGGTCAGAATTTGAGAACATTTTTTTTGTCGGTATATGTAGATAGACGTCAGTTTTTATAGTAGAAACCGATGACTATCATTGAGCATAGGTGTCGGTGTTTTTGTGGTAACTGATGCCTATTGTTATTAGCGTCTATTTTTTAAATAACTGACGTTGATGGTTAACTTAATAGCACACGCACGAGCTAGACTCTTCCCCTTTCTCTATTTCATTCTTGATTGAGGTTAGGTCTGGTGATTTCCTACTCATCACCGCTCATTGCTCCTCTGCTCACCGCCACTCATTTCTCCTCTGCTCGCCGCCGCTACCGCCATCGACGTTGCCTCCGCCCACTGCTCCTCTCCTCGCCGCCGCCGCCACTCGCTGCTCCAGCCGCCTGCTAGCTCTCCTGCTTGCTGCTCTGGCCACCGCTCCTGCTCCTTATTGTGACTTTTGAGTTATTAGTTTATAACTTTCTTAACTCTAGTGTTAAGCTACATATCGGCCCCCACCTCCACCTCCTGAAGTACCAAGTTGGCTTCCAAAGGACCTACACGCCTCGTTAGGTCCTAATTGTAGGGGTATGGCAGATTGGATAGGCAAACATGATCCCAATTGCCCTATAAATGTTACTATTCTGGAGGGAGCTACAGGTCAATCATACAATCAAATCTATTTATACAAGTTTTGCATACGTATTAATGCATACGTATTAATGTAGGTCAATCATACGATAACAAGATATTTATACAAGATATTTTGGAGTTGTTTCATTATGATTGGCTGAACACATCTATGATAGAGTTGTGGATATGGTGAGATCTTGTTTATACATCTGTATACCTTGTTTTATATACTGTGATCTGGTTTCTTATGTATTAATGCATCTGTAATACATGTTTTGCATCCACTTACACACCATATGTACATATTTTTCATTTCTCCATGTAGGATTTTTGGTTCCATCTTTGATTAGTCTTGTAGTTAAAAAACCTAGGTCAGTTACTTCATACTGCTATGATGTTTTTAAATATTTTGGTAAAAACAAGAAGACGGTGATAATAGCTCCATTCAATGTCGGGTAAGTTTACTTTGCTTATAATTTAGACTTAAGAAAATTACATTTTTATTGTGACTTTTGAGTTATTAGTTTATAACTTTCTTACCTCTAGTGGTAAGCATTGGGAGTTACTAGTTATTGTCCCCGAGACGGTCACTGTCCATTATCTAGATCCTGTAGGGAAGGAATTGAGTATATATGGACACGTAATGAAAAGGTCATTATTCATGTGAGAAATATTTCATATTTTTATATCTGTTAACATCTTTTATTACATTACTATTTAATTATGCAATTTAATGTGTTACATTAACATGTAGGGCTTTACAAGAGTACGCCAAAGCTAGAGGAAAGATCCCCAAGAAAAAGAACCAGCCACTAACTTGGCAGAATGTGAAAGTAATTTCCCGACTCCAATGTATATATTATTTATGTGAAGTGTGCTTATTTGTATTTTTGAATATTTTGTATGTTTCAATTTATAGTGTTCTACACAAGACAACGGCTGGTCATGTGGATACTATGTGATGCGATATATGAGCATAATTATCGAACATGCCGCAATGGAAATCGATACCATACATTGGGTTTTATATGCAGTCTCATTAGATAATATGAAATATATCAATCTTATTATATATTATTAATTATATATATACATCATTCTCTTTGCAAGAGTTTAAAACTGACTTCACTACAGGTGAAAAGTTATTAGATGTACATACTCCCTATACAATGGATGAGTTAAATGATGTAAGTGAACAATGGGCAGAAGCCCTACAAGTAGTGGGAATTTTTAAATATAATTGGGATAATGATAATGATGAATAAAGAATGATATTTCTAAACTTTGTTCTCATAATTATTTTTGTGTGAATGTGAATGACTTTTTATGAATTGCCATATGTGTGATTGTGAAGATGATCAATACATGAAACATACAGGTTGCAACAGAGCATAGATTCATGTGGGAAGAGGATGAAGGGAGTATGGGCTCTGCCTAGGTTGCACACGGTCTCAAGATGAGTGGGCGGCATCCTGGGAAACCCAACAGATGGGGTAGATGAAAAACTGATGAGGTTGATGGGGCGCCCTAGCATTTGTAGATTGTTGATGAGTTAAATAGCCGATGCAGGCAGCGTACTCTCGAGGTGGGGTGCGGGTTAAGGCATGCCAAGGGTAGCCAAAGGCACAAGGAGGGAGGGTAGAGGCGTTGATCGAGTAGGGTGGGCGGAAGATGGTTTTGCTATTATTGCGGATGGATGCCATGATCTAGTACTTGGTCGACGATGATGTTGATCTTTAAGGAGTCAACAATTTCTATCATGGTTTTGTTGGTTTTCTCTAGGGTTTTATCCATGAGAATGGAATATGAAGATGAGAAGAGGAGGTAGTGGAGTCGAATGCAGAGAAAGAAATGGAGGGGAAGGGGGAATGGATGGTTCCATTAGGGTGGTTGTTTCATCAGGAGGACATAATTTGTGGCAATACTGGGTAACACACCATTTAGTAAGTCTATCGGTAAATAAGTGAGCATATAGATGTAATTAACAATACAATTTTGACTCAAATAATTGGAAGGTAAAACAAAGTGCACCTACGATGAAATTTCAATCATGTGTCTGAATGTGAAAAGAGATTAAATGAATGGAACTGTAGGTTGCCAAATGTGTGTGAAAATGGAGGAAATTTGAAATGGAACTACTAGTTTCTACATGTGTGTGATGAAAATAATATGAATCAAATGTGCTTATACATGTGTGTGAATCACATGATAAATATAGAATATTGTCTATCTTGTTAATTTTGTAGGTTTGTGGCCTGTTGTTGGCTGATATCAATGGATGTTGTAAACCTGCAGTTCAAAACTGAACTGCAAGTTCTGCATCCTGCTGACCAGCCATACAGCAGGCCTGCAAACTGATAAGAAAAAAAATTTAGAACATAGGCGTCAGTTATTTGTGTAAAACTGACAACAAAACACATAGGTGTCAGTTGTTAGTGTAAAACTGACGTCTTTATCCCCTTCTGGCATCGATTATCTATACACTCGACGCCTATTGCGGCCAGGTACCACGACCGTGTTGGGTAGCATGGCTGTGGTGGTAGGGGATATGGCGTCGGTTATTAGTATACAAACTAACGTTGATGGTGTCAGTTATTAGTAGATTCTGGCCAGGTACCACGGTCGTGTTGGGTAGCACGGCCATTATGGCTGTGGATATGGCGTCGGTTACCTATATAAAGCTAACACTGACGATGCCCTTGTTGGCACCTTTTTGGTGGCGGGAAGGGGTATGGCGTCGGTTGTTACTTAATAACTGACATTTTTAATAAGGTTATCATGTCAGTTTTCTTTAAGAACTGATGTCGATAGTCCCTTTACTGGTGTCTTTTTGGTGGCAGAAAGGTTTATGGCGTCGGTTGGGGGACCGACGCTGAAGGTGTCGACTTTTAGCATTGCCCACTTGGGTGTCACTTGGAAACTGACGCCTTAGGCCTTAAATAACTGACGCCAAAGGTTATTTCTGTAGTAGCGGTAGCACTGATGTATGACTAGGTACCAGTCTTTGCTTGTGATGTCATAAGCTAGTTATGGAATTCACTACCAACGTGAAATGGGATCTATAGGGTCACACACAAAGGATTAACCTGGAAGAGGAGTTTATCAATGAATGATGTTTGGATTGATTACTAAAGTGTTTAGGTACTCAATCAAATATTCAATCAATAGACTTGACTCACAGTCATCAAGTTCAAGTGTTAAACCAATTGATTAGAGTGTTAGATTGATTAAGAACTGAATTGACTGTGTTCTACACAATCTGGACCACCAACTGAGTGGTTCACTGGGTGAATCGATTGGCTCATGGTCAGTGACATGACTGGTTCATTCTGGTGAACCGATCGGTTCAAGTGGACCTAACGAGTAGTGTTGAGTTGTCCTGGTTTGTGAGAAAAGTTTTTTGTTTCACTTGTTCAATTCGATTGGGACAAGAATTAATCTTTGTATTAATTAGAAATGAATAAGGAAAGTCGATTGTAGGCAAGTCTGGGATGTGAAATGATCAGTTCACCAAGTTAACCGATTGGTTCACACTTCCAATCGATCGGTTCACTAGTGAACGGATCAGTTCACCTTGCAAAATGACTGGTTCAGTTATGAAATGATCGGTTCACCAGTCGTAGTGCAAATTGTTCATGGAAATTCTAGACCCTTCTACTCCTGCACAGACTGGGAACCTTGACCCTGTCCTCTACTATAAATAGAGGGGTACAGGGGGCTTCTCCAAACACAACTCAGAACATCAGTTTCTCTGCAAAGTTGTTGTCCTCTCTGGTTTTTGTAACTGAGAGAACCCATGCAAGTTCTACCCATCTAGGGAGGAACAGTGAGGGAAAGACAACTATAGATAAGAAACTCTTTGTGGGAGAGTGTGTTGTTGACTGGTATGCTGACAAAAGAGGACAAATGATGCGATGATTTTGAGTTGCATTTATAGACCTGTTTTATATGTGGTTTATGCTTTAATTAGTCATTTCTATGGTTAATATCGCATAATTCATCCATTTTGGTCTTTGCCATCATTTTATGTCAAATCCCCTTAGTTTTATCATTTTGAGCATTAATTATCACATTATTATTATTTGTGTGGATTTATTAAATCTTGTCTTTGAATTTTAGGAAAAACAAGTATTTACTTCCGTCGATACCATCGACGGAAGTCGATACCATCGACAAGACCGCAGGTTGTCAGTCGAAAGGAGCAGCAAAGAGTCGATACCATCGACGCTGATGTCGATGGTATCGAGACACCTTCAGGTTGCTGGAGAAGAAGCAGTCGATAGTATCGACGGAAGTCGATACCATCGACACATGGAGGCTACAGCGTCGCAAAATGACAGAACCGACGCCAAAAAGGAAGTCGATACCATCGACTCGCGTCGATGGTATCGACGCCGTCAGATATGCGTTGGATTCTGATTGATTTCAATCGGACGGCTGGAGTTAATTAACGACCTAATTAGGGACTTATACCTAAGGACGGCCGCCCAGACATGGAGGATGGGTATTAGCCATTGCACAAGTGCCGAGGAGCGGGAAAAAGGAGAACGGAGGCCAGAAGTTCATACCTGTCGATCCGGACGCTGCCGAAGATGGATTTCACCACCGAGAGGCAGGAAAGCTCGTGTTCTACGCAAAGGATCCATCGGTTCTTCTCCGTTTAGGGGTTTTCCCATTCAATTCACGTTTTTCATATGATTTCCCCTATTTCTACCATGTACTTGTGTGAGATGAACATGCAGGGCTAATCCCCTCCATCTTTAGGACCGGGAGTAGCCCGGGAATGCATTGTATGACAGTTTTATATTAATAATTCATATTTTCTCTCTTAAATCCGTGGTATAGTTTTGTTTTCTCCATATATTGTTATGCTTGATCACCATAATAATAACCTGATGCCCTTAATCACTTCGACAGGAGGATTAACGATTGAAAAGAGACGAAACATACATTAATCGATAAATCCCTTGACAAAGGAGGTGTAAAATTAATGGTGGAGACTGAGAGATCGTTCATAATGAACTTAGTTTAGGGGATAGATTACTACGACGGTGGAATCAACCTAAACCTAAGTAGTGAATCACACCACGACAGTGGGTAATTTTGTTTGCAGGCCACTACCCGGATAGAGAGAGAAGATTGAGGAATTATATGAAATCTAATACAATGATAACCCGCGGTGAAACTGCAATCCTAAAGATACCTTTTTGAATTGATTAAATTAACCTTTAATCGATTGTTTGCTTTGTTTCATTTTTATTTTCTTTAAATTTTGACAACACACCCCAATTTGTTATACAGCTTAGTTGATCGCAAATAGTTAGTAGGAGTCTCCGACAATTCCGAGTATCCCTGTGTTCGACTCGGGCCTCACAAGGCCTATACTACTCGACGCGTATACTTGCATTTTTAGCGCGTAGTAAAATACACGTCAAGTTTTTGGCACCGTTGCCGGGGATACGGCGGAATTGTTGGCACTTCGAGTGCTACGAGCGGCCACTCTAGGCCACAAATTTCTTTTTAATTTTCATTCAAATTCAAATATTTTTACATTGCACTATAATTGTTATACTCGTCTAAGCATAGTATTGAACTCGAATTTTCTTATTTCAGGTACTGTGTATGGTGCATACGCGTAGTACAGACTACGACAATCGCACACCCGAGGTTCCGTTTCCGGGACCTGAGGACGAGGAGCATTCTGAGCATGAGTACCAAGAAGAGATAGATTCTGAATCTGAACCAGAAGACATGGCCGAGCCACAGACCATATGGGAGAAGATCAAAGCTTCTTCCTCATCAGCTTCAAAGGGGCCTATAAAGAAGCAGGCGATCAACATACCGACATATAAGATCGATCCAGCGTTGATTAATTTGGTGAAATCAAATGCGTTTCATGGGTTGAAGAATGAGGATCCTGTTGCACACATCAGCCAGTTCGTTGAAAACTGTGACATGGTAAAGATAGATAGGTTTCCATAAGATGCTTTGTACCTCAAGTTGTTCCCAAGTTCCTTGGCAGGAGCAGCAAGAGAGTGGCTACATAATCTAGACGATGAGTTCGTTGAGTCTTGGGATCATATGGTGGAGGTCTTCTTTGAGAGGTTCTTCCCTCCTAAGAAGACTAACGACATGATCAGAAAAATTCATAATTTCACTCAACAGGCTGGTGAGACATATTCAGAGACCTGGGAAAGATTTCAGGTCATGCTGAGGAGATGCCCACATCATGGGCTGGATAAGGAAACCCAAGTGAAAATCTTCTATTTTGCTCTCTCCGAGCACGATAGGAGTAACCTTGATTCTGCAGGATCTGGATTCTTTCTGAATAAAACAGATACCAGATGTTGGGAGATATTAAAGAACATGGCTAGGAAATAGTCATGGGGTGATAGAGGTGCTGTGGAGCAGGTCAAAGCTGCTGGCGAATCCAGAATAGTTAAGGAGCTGAACGATAAGTTAGATCTTTTAGCCAAGAAGCTGCTAGCTAAGGAAGATGCATCTGAGGATAAGAAAGCCCAAGTGAAATTCATGCAACAGCAGGGTTACAGAGACAATGACTATGCATGGAGGAAGGATAAAAAATTCTCATGGAAGGATCCAAATAACTTTCTGTAGGATCCGGATGCCAAGCCACAGCCTAGAGCCGAGGATAACAACACTGAATTACTGAGTCAAATGGTACAGCAGAACCAGGAGATGATGGCCATGTTTGGTAAGCAATTGTAATCTCAAGGTGATATTCTAACCAAGTTTGGACAGACGTTGCAAAGCCATGGAGCACAAATGTGGGCATTAGAAACCACTGTGGCATAGATTTCTAGTGAAGTGGCAGCCATCAAGCACGCCAATCAACAGAAACCGGCCAAAAATGCAAACGTGGCCCAAGCACACCATCAGGTCAAGTATATTTCTGTGGTAAGCAATGAGGATGAATCTCAGGTGCAAGAAGCTAAAGAGGAAAGAAAAATGACGTTTAATACGCATGCGTCACCGGCGATACTGTATCCACGCACTTATTATGGACTGCCGGGCGGAAACCCTTTCTTCAGAAAATCACAGCGAGTTATGAATATTGTATCTCCATCTAGAGAAAAAGAACAATTGAAGGTTGTTTGTGCACGTGTGGCACTATCTAATTCGAGAGAGGAACCACTACAAGCTATTACTGTTGATGATGTCTCGCCAAAGCCCACGTCAGAGGGAGTGATTGAAGCAAGCTTAGGGGAGTTAACCCCAAAAAGCTCATATGTGCCTCCCCACAGGTGTGTTGATGCAGCAGATGTTTCAAAACTGGACAATCCTAAGTCAAAGAAAGAGCATCGTCATTTTAGGAAATTCTTGGAAATATTCTGAAAACTCCACATCAATATTCCATTAGTGGAGATGATCGAGAAGGTGCCCGCCTATGGGAGGTTCATCAAGGAAATCATCAATAAGAAGAGGCGGATAAAAGATGATGATATTTGTCGGATGAATGAGATGGTGAGCTCTATGATTGACGGGAGTTCGCCAAAGAAGAGAAAAGACCCAGGAGGTTTCTACATTCCGTGCTCAATAGGTGGTCGACATTTTCCTAAAGCGCAATGTGATTCCGGCGCTAGCATAAATCTCATGCCTCTGGCGAAATTTCAAAAGCTTGGGTTAAAAGAGATAAAGAAGTCGGCCGCAACAATTGAATTACAGGATGGGTCTATCGTGAGACCATTTGGAGTGTGAGAGGATGTTCTCGTCAAAGTGGATAGATTCATATTCCCGGTGGATTTTGTTGTCATTGATTTGCCACCGCTCCAAAGCTGTGAAATTCTTCTAGGAAGACTGTTTCAAGCAACGGCGGACGTCGTGACTACCTTCGGGAGAGGTACTTTGTCCTTGGGAATTGGAGGAGATTGAGTTGAATTCAAATTACCACATGATTCTCTAAGCGCAATTCCCAAAGTGAAAAGATGATGAGCTTCATACCGTCTAGCCTAAGACGTTAAATAAGGGCGCTTGTTGGGAGGCAACCCAACCATCGGTACATTAGGATAGTTTATTAACAATCATAGGTTGCTTTATTTTTGTTCAATTTTTAGTGTAAAGAAGATACCTTGATCCGTTTGTTCATTGTGCGGGCTGAGGCAGAGTCGATACCATCGACACACCTATCGATGGTATCGACATAGGTTCAGGTTGACAACTGCAGAGTTCATTCTGAGTCGATACTATCGACGGTCGCATCGATGGTATCGACACACCTACAGGCAGGTCGCCCAACAACAGTCGATGGTATCGACACAGGCGTCGATACCATCAAGATCTCTGGAGAAGTTCAGATCGATTTGTCTCAGTCAACTCGATACCATCGACGGCCTCGTTGATGGTATCGACATTGTTACAAGTTGAAGTGCACGTGGTGGTATCGCAATTAAGCCAAGTCGATACTATCGACACCTGTTGACGGTATCGACCATCCATGTCACCAATCCACGCAAAGAAATCGACGGCGATCGTGGCGTCCACGTCATCGATCCGGGTGCAGCGTCGATACCATTGACCAGAGTTGATGGTATCGACTCAAGAGCGATCCGGGTTACAAGATCAAGCAATCATCAGCCGTCGATACTCGCGAGGGGGGCGGATAGCATCGAGACGTGTCGATACCATCGACCTGCGTCGATGGTATCGACAGGCCAACAGTGACGGCGGCCAAGTCTATTTAAGGAGAACCAATACGTCAATTGACGTCACACCTTCAGAGTGATCTCCTCCCTTTGCGCCGAGCACTCCCCCGAGCCATCCAAGAGCGAAGACCAGCATCACCGAGCGACGATCATCACCGAGCGGAGATTCATATCTCCATTCTGCACCGAGCTCTCTCTTTCTAATCCCGTTTCTCTCAAAACAATGGTGCACGTCGCCGGAGCATCATCCTCACGCGTGAATCCTATGGATATCATGGAGTTCGTGCCACCCCCTACGGCGTCAGTATCACGTCCGCGCCTGGTTCACCCATCCACGGAGGTGAAGAAGATCTATGAAGAGATCTTGAAGCGGAAGATAGAGCCTACCCGGTATGTGGACCGGGATATGATCTGCGATCTTGGATTCGAGGCCAACTTGGCCTATGTGCTGAAGGGTCAAGCACGCCACACCAGCAGTAGGCCAAACGAGCTGGAGTACCATGCGGATGGTCAACCATTCTTCGGCGAGTGGCCCACCTACAAAGAGTTGGTGGCGGAATTCATGGCGTCCCTTGATGTCTGCGTCGTGCCCAACGATGTAGTGGCTACTAATCGTGAGTGGATCAAGGGTCGGGTGTCGTTCCGGCTGTTCAACATCGACTAAAACATCACTCTTAGGCAGTTCAACAACATCTTCAACTGGAACCACTCCCAACACGATCACCGCCGACCGGACGCCCGCACCGATTATGACAAAATTTTTGCCGAGCTAGTGATAGTGCCGGCGGGCAAGACAGTAAGCTACCACAATGCTGCGGTAGCGGATTTTGAGCACCCATTTGTCCGGGTCCTACACCGGATGTTGAGTTTCACATTCTTTGCTCGTAGCGATCTGGCGCTGAGCAAATTTCAGGAGACAGATCTCTTCTTTCTCTACATGCAACTGAAGCGACAACAATGCAACTGGGGTGCATTTTTCCTACAGCGAGTTCTGGCGGTTAAGAGGAGTACGAGGAAGGCTCTGATTCATTTCGGTGGGCTCATCACCAAGTTGGCACACTACCTCGGGCTCAACTTCTCCACCATGACTTCGCTTTCCACGAGGAGTAAGGTGAACGTGCAACATCTGCACCGTTCAAACCTTATTCTTCTACGGGATGGTTTGGCGTACGCGCACTGCCACGTCAACCACGCTTACCAGGAGAGTGCTCTGCCAGATCCCGTCTTCCACATCGAGGGCGCACAGCATTTCAGATGGTCGATCATAGCCATCGACTCCGATGATGAAGAAGGCAACGACGACGGATAGGACGACGAGGCTGAGGAGGAAGAAGAGGCCTTTACACCTCTTCGAGCACGAGTAGCACCCCAGAAGCGTCCTTGGATGCATCCGGGTGCGTCTTCATCATCACAGCCTCCGCCGCCATCACCACAGCCCTCGCAGCCGAGCGAGGATGCCTACTCCATGCAAGGCATGTACACCATGCTGCAGGACATCCATCAGACACAGTAGCAGCATCGAGCGATGTATACCGGTATTCAGGACACTACGAACCGGATACTTGACAACCAAAGGGTGATGTTCGAGAATGAACGTCTCCTCCTCGAAAACCAACAATAGATACACAATCGGTTGCAATGGATGGAGATGCAGCAGGAGCCCTTCTACGACCACTACTGGAGTCAGAGTTACTTTGGAGGCTATCCACAGCCTCCGTCAAGGACCCATTATGATCCGATCTTCCAGGGGGAGTATCCGTCTTGGGATCCTACGGTTCCACAGTACCCTCTGCCTCCACAAGAGTGATCTGGTATCTCTGTTCCAATCTTTAAGTTTTTTTTTGACTATGAGGCCATAGTCGAATTCAAGCTTAGGGGGGTAGTTGGAACAGCTCTATCTTTTATTTTTTTAGTTTTTAGCATTGTTATTTGTTTCTTGCATCTTTAGCTTTTATAGGATCCAAATGCTATCTAGTGTAATTGTGGATGTCATAAATTGTGTCATCTTGCTGTTAGTGCATGGGGAATTCAAAGGAAATTTGAAAAGTTTGTGTCTTTGGATAACTTGTTTTATTTTGACCTTGGGAACACATCCTGTGAAAATGATTGATTATGTCAACTTTAAAACAACATTTCATACATGTACTCCTAATTATTCATGAAAGTGGACGGAAATGGTTGTTGAGCCTAACCTAACCAAATGGTAATGAGACCTTAATTGGATGTAAGAGGAGAACCCTCTGAACTACTACACAGGTCAGTAAGGAGGGACACATAATATCTTTCTAAGGTTCAGTCATCTAGTCTTGTGATCGTTCCAGTTCATTTTTCCATAATCCACCTCAGAATTGGAAGTAAAGTGCAGTTTTAATTCCTTTTGTGTGCATAGCATTTAGATAGGACTTGCATTGGTATTTTCCATATGTTTGCATAAAAAGAAAAAAAAATTAGTGATTCATGCACATTACCTTTAGGTGCATGCCATGTAGTCGCATTCATGATTATCATGCATAAAGTATATCATGTATCTCAATTTTTCCCAATGGTGAATTAAATTGTTCCATACCTTCTAAATAGTATAAAAATTTCTGAGTATGAAGAAAATAGCCCAATAAAATTATCTTTAAGCAATAATGGATATGTGGGCTGAAAAAAAAAGCTGAAAATCTGCAATATATAAAGAAAGAAAAAAAAAGAATTTAGAAGAACGTGAAATAAGAAGGAGAAAGGAACATGATATCACTTGTATTTCAGAATAATTGAGTACATGATGTAGTTTGACTAGATATCCATCTCATTTTGAGGCGGATGGTTAGTGCATGCATCATTTCACCCAATTTTAGGCATTAGGGCATTTCTAATGTGCATTTGCATCATATAGGACATTTTTGTATTATGCATGTTGAAACTGTACAATACTTCCATTTTCTTCCATGATCCACCCATTTTCATCCACCCGTTGCTCAGATTGGTAGGCCACCATGAATTTCTCCTCACTAATGAATATCAGGAGAACTGCTTCCATGTAGATGGTAGTTAGGGCGAGCAACGTAGTATAGGCGATCACAAGATGCACCAATGCTGAATCGGCGAATTTTATTATGTTAACTGCTTTATGTGATAGTGTTCATCAGTTTGGAGGTTAATTTCTTTTATTGATGATTACTGTCGCCCTTAGGGTAATTACCGTTTTGTGGTTAGGAAAGGCCGGTTTGTGAATGTTCAGTGGGAGTCATATGGGATGTTAGGTTGGTGTGTTGTTTTTCAGTTGACATTTGCAATTCTATTCTAAGGATTAGTTGCTCGAGGGCAAGCAACGTTCAAGCTTAGGGGAGTTTGATGCGATGATTTTGAGTCACATTTACAGACTTGTTTTATATGTGGTTTATGCTTTAATTAGTCATTTCTATGGTTAATATCGCATAATTCATCCATTTTGGTATTTGCCATCATTTTATGTCAAATCCCCTTAGTTTTATCATTTTGAGCATTACTTATCACATTATTATTATTTGTGTGGATTTATTAAATCTTGTCTTTGAATTTTAGGAAAAACAAGTATTTACTTCCGTCGATACCATCGACAAGACCGCAAGTTGCCAGCCGAAAGGAGCAGCAAAGAGTCGATACCATCGACGTTGATGTCGATGGTATCGAGACACCTTCAGGTTGCTGGCGAAGAAGCAGTCGATAGTATCGACGGAAGTCGATACCATCGACACATGGAGGCTATAGCATCGCAAAACGACAGAACTGACGCCAAAAAGGAAGTCGATACCATCGACTCGCGTCGATGGTATCGACGCCGTCAGATATGCGTTGGATTCAGATTGATTTCAATCGGACGATTGGAGTTAATTAACGACCTAATTAGGGACTTATACCTAAGGACGGCCGCCCAGACATGGAGGATGGGTATTAGCCATTGCACAAGTGCCGAGGAGCGGGAAAAAGGAGAACGGAGGCCAGAAGTTCATACCTGTCCATCCGGACGCTGCCGAAGACGGATTTCACCACCGAGAGGCGGGAAAGCTCGTGTTCTACGCAAAGGATCCATCGGTTCTTCTCCGTTCAGGGGTTTTCCCATTCAATTCACGTTTTTCATATGATTTGCCCTATTTCTACCATGTACTTGTGTGAGATGAACATGCGGGGCTAATCCCCTCCATCTTTAGGACCGGGAGTAGCCCGGGAATGCATTGTATGACAGTTTTATATTAATAATTCATATTTTCTCTCTTAAATCCGTGGTATAGTTTCGTTTTCTCCATATATTGTTATGCTTGATCACCATAATAATAACCTAATGCCCTTAATCACTTCGACAGGAGGATTAACGGTTGAAAAGAGACAAAACATACATTAATCGATAAATCCCTTGACAAAGGAGGTGTAAAATTAATGGTGGAGACTGAGAGATCGTTCGTAATGCACTTAGTTTAGGGGATAGATTACTACGACGGTGGAATTGACCTAAACCTAAGTAGTGAATTACACCACGACATTGGGTAATTCTGTTTTCAGGCCACTACCCGGATAGAGAGAGAAGATTGAGGAATTATATGAAATCTAATACAATGATAACCCGCGGTGAAACTGCAATCCTAAAGATACCTTTTTGAATTGATTAAATTAACCTTTAATCGATTGTTTGCTTTGTTTCATTTTTATTTTCTTTTAATTTTGACAACAAACCCCAATTTGTTATACGGCTTAGCTGATCACAAATAGTTAGTAGGAGTCTCCGACAATTCCGAGTATCCCTGTGTTCGACTCGGGCCTCACAAGGCCTGTACTACTCGACGCGTATACTTGCATTTTTAGCGCGTAGTAAAATACACATCAACAACTCCTTCTAGTTCATTCTTTAGGAAGACTAGAGTTCCCGATGGTCCGTGTGGATTATCTATAGAACTTTTGCCACTTAGGAGGATGACAGTCAACCACATTCTAGGCCAAGACCAGGAGTTACACAAATGCCATCAAAGAAAGGTGGTTGAAGATCGCACTTGCTGTGAGGTATAGTCACTGAGCAAGCCTCAGTTTAGGTATAACTCACTAAAACCATCTTGTCCATTATATAGATGTTGATGTGATATGTTGGTTATAGGTTATGATCAAGTATTTTTTTGTTTCTACTGCCTACTCTGACCACGTAAAACCCAACATTTAGTATATTCAGTTGATGTGTCTCTCATGATGGCCATGTATCGTATATGATTATTTCCTTATCACTTCATCCCATGTTACACTCACTAAGGCGGATACATAAGAGAAGTTGATTTTGAGATAAAATTATAATATACAAGTATTCACTTAACACAATTCTCATATTAGTCATCATCAAGGAGACTAGTCTATTTCACATTTCTTCACATCTTACAATCTCTTTATTTTATCATCTATGTTACTCTCTCATGTTTCAGCCCCTTCTATATTTTCTATCATCGACTACATATTTGCTACTCTTCCCTATGTCATTATTTACTTTAATTTATCTATTATGATCATGGTTCTCACTCTTGTGTATGATTGTACATTCCATTCCATATCAACTTCCTTATCATCCTTTTACTTTTATCTAGTTGAAATTCTAAATCAATATTTTCCCTACTAGTTTCATCTTATGCATAATATATTATATATTCCTTCATTTCTAATCAAACGGCTCATGAAGGTGTCAACCATAGTTTCCTTTTCAATCAAGCCTTTATATTCTGAATACAATTTACCTTTATATGAGTTGATCATTTATTTAGATGCACCTTTGTTCTTCTTTTAAGAACTAGTTCCATTTCATTACTAGGAATCTATTGAACACACTTGATGTCAACTAGGTTGGTACTAAATAGAGACTTTGAATCAAGATCTATTAAGGATGAATACTTTAAACTTTATGATAAAAGTACACATTCCATCCTTCTCGTTATATCATGTAACCCTTATTTCTATATCAAACTCATCATTTCCATCACTTCTTTTTTTGTTTCATCTTAGTTTCTTATCCTAGTCTTATAATTTACATGTTTATCTAGTTCTCTTCATTTTCACTCTTATAAACTTCAATTCTATGTACTTATTGCATACTTAACTCTTTTCTCCTATTTTCCTTTTGTTGTAGAGTATGTGACTACATTTTACTCGATTATATGATCCATTCATTCTAATTGATTCTTTCTATCTTGACTTTCCATGTAGTTTTCTCTTATCTTTCCTTGATTTTAGATTGGATAAAGTGCCACATTTAGCCATATAGTTCAATTTTCATATCCATCGTTTCTTCTTCAGTTTATATGTTACATACAAATGTATGACCTATATCTATATCCCTTACTTCATTCCCAAGTTTAGGGTTACTTATCTGAGGCCCCAATGTTGGATCCAATATATCAGTTCCAATTTATTCTTAGCTATTCTAATCTTTCCCGTACATTCAAACATCTTAGTGTATGTACATTCTCACTATTATGTGGGTCTAATTCTAGAGTCTACCCTTATTATATTGTTAAAAGGAGTCATTAGATCCTAGTATCGCACCCTACCATCCGGTCCAGGACGAACCTACAGTCCTGAAGCCAAGAGATATTCAAGATTAACCAACTCCTATTCATCTCAAACATGTGGAAAGAATATACACTTAGGTCAAACTCATTTAAACATAACTTCTAGTCTACTTGATACAAAGAATATAAATAATAACTAAATCAACTTCATGATACACAACAATCTAAAAGAACCATATATATTCTACACACTGATAGTCTGAATTCCTATATATATAAGAGCATTTCTATTAATCTCAAATCAAAGCAACAATATAAAGCAAAAGTTGTATAACATTCTAATCTTTGGTCTCTTACCCTTCATTACATTTTGTCTCCTAACCCTAATATTTCTAGGGCTTATCTCTATACCATCCTTTCTCTACATACATAGCTAGGGTATCCAGAGAAGAATAGACAGAGTAGCTTGATATTGGTCAACCTAAGTATCAGATACCACGCCAGGATATCCAAACACTCATATCTCCCAGAGCTAAAAACACATCACCTCCTAACTACCATACTTATAACTCTAACGTTCTATACTAATGGTCCATGACAACTCAACCTATGCTCTGATACCAAGTTGTTACACCCACATCCCACAATTCCACTAATCATGAGATTAGGGCATAAGTTTGAATATTATGCTTAATACAAAGTTCACTCCCAACTTTTTTTCCTTTATATCAAACTTTAGAAGGGATTTAAACCCTGATTACTCTAATATGATCTCAATATTAATGATACACATCCATACATTCATTCTATTTCTCACACTTCCATGTACATACAACATGATAACCAAATATATACCATATTATTAATGAAACAAAGTTACACACTATCATTTACAACTCTCTCTCAAATCTATATAAGGACCTAGAGTGATAGGGCCCAATTGAACTTAACTAATATGATACATAAGTCTTGTGGTAGTTCTACTCTGGCATTGACATTCTTCAAGCCCTTGTGGTTTCCCTAAAAATTGTGAGTAGAGGGGTGAGCCTACTCGCTTAGTGAATGAGTACTATAAAAAAATAGTCTAAAGAACTTATATAATTATAGATATAATGTTGAGAAACTAATAACAATTATAACATCAACAAGCTTTAAAGGAACTAATCATTTACAAAGATAAGTATGGCAAAATACTCTAAATATCTACAAGAGTGAATCAATATATGAACATGGTTGATTAATCACAAAGCAAACTAATAATTTAGAAACATACAAAGAATAATTGAATAAGTGCACACACTTGGTTAACCTCTCATTCATCGTATTATGCCCTGAACCCAAATGAGGTGTACCACAACATGTGAAAGAATCGTAGAAAGCTACATTCTCACTGTACAAGGCTTAAAAGCATGCCCAAGTTCCTAAGCCTATCTCTCGAGTAAGACCCCGTCTGCAGCAAACCTCAGCACGTCTACCTCTCGGTGGCTAATGGGAGCTGCCAAATATCTCAGTCTCCACCTCTCAACCTGGGTACTTAGGCGGTGAGCCATAGCCCTCTAGCTTACTGTGCATCAGTCGACCTACTAACCACTGATCACTACAACATGTAACACAGGTACCATCAACATCCCCAATTGGTGTTGGATACTACACAACTGTAAGGAGTTTGCCCTGCTGGTCAAGACCCCCACACCCTACTGGTGCGCTCCAACGTACCTCGATCTGTACTACCTCCAGTTGGAAAACTATTTCCTCCCACAGTGCAGACCTCATCTTGTGAGGATTCAACAGTGTTCATGACATCTAAATGTCTAATTCACTCTTTAAATTTAAAATCCAATCATCACATAAACATATCTTAGTTTATCTTTGTAAACTGGTCATCTCATAGACCATCTGATGATGTTTACCACAATGAAACGGTTAAGCATCACCACATCTCATATTGAGAAACATTGATATCACAATACTTGATTCACTGAACACCCTATCATTAGGGTTTCATTTACCTCATTCACTTATCACATGACTCTCATAAGGATTTAATGTGTCATGAACATTCACTGTAGAAAGACTACTTTTAACATTTCATATACAATCAACATATGTATGAAACCCTAGAATTGAGCTAAATTAGGGTTTTCTCACCATTAACTGAGGTATCATGCATCAAGAATAACAATGAATGAATAAATTCTCTGATTTCAAGAGAAGCATTTCGATTGGATTTCACAATATTTATTCACAAATTACCAATTTTTCACTCATCTAGGGTTTCAACCTCTTTATTGAGATATCAAGAAAACACTAATGACATAATATGAAATCCAAGATAATATCTAACATATATGTAGTAAACATTTGGATAAACAATCATTAATAAACAAATAGATTCAGACGAACATATGTCTTTGTTTAACTATACAACAATTTCAGTGATAGCCGAAAACCCTAAATTTTAGTATTTTCATATAACCTCTACAATTACTTCAAGAATTCTCTTTTTGATATATAGTAACCATTTCTAAAGTGATTTCATCATCTGAAATTCATTACAACATATAAATAATCCATTTCATATTATATTGCAAAAGCTAGATCAGAAAGGAAATTTAGGGCTTGTACTCACATATTAAGTAATTGAAGATTATTGATGATTTAACTCATTTTCATGAAATCTACTGTTTAAAAGAAGTTCCCACTCACCCTATGGCATGAAAACACCTTAAAAACATAACCCATCTCTAAAAATATCAAATCCATATCAAAACCCTAGCAAATCACTGATTTCTTCTTCCCTTCAACTCAAAAACCCTAGAAATAGGGGATTATGAAGAAATAGTGAGAAAAGGGGAAGCTTTTATTCCATTTTGAATAAAATGAGAGGAGGGACAAAATCTTGACATGTGAGAGAAGATTCACCATGAAAGGCTATGCAAAGAAGGTAAACTTACTTGATTTAATCATATCTCAGATAGAGAAACCCTATGTCAGCATCTCCACCACTTTCTCCTCTCAAAACCCTAGCTCTCCTCTCTCTCTCTAGAATTTCATTTCTCTAGAATGGATCACAAAACATGAGATTTCCTTCGATGCTAGATTGCTCATATAAATCAATTGAGGTGCTTGGGTAATTTACACATTAACCCCTCAATATACTTTTTCTTATTTAAGTAGATTTTTCTATTATAAAAATTATTCTAATTCGTTTGTTTCAGAGGTCAAGCATCCTACAAAAATTATGAAAACTTAGCATGATGTCTAAAATGTAAATTTCTGAACTACAACATTAATTTCAAATATTCTAAGCTACCAATAATTAATTAAAAATCAGACATTACATTGTTGAACATAACTTTGTCAGCATGGTCGGTAGAAGTATAGTTTGACCAAGAACCATATTCAAAGAACATCAAAATATACTGAAATTTTCCTCTAGCATGAATTATTGAGTTATCCATATCATATCCAAAATTCAATTAAATACAAAATATGTAGAAAATATGAAAAATCATTTACAAAACTGCTATCCTAATCAAATTCCATATTCATGTACTATCAAAAACCCTAATTTTTTTATTTTTTTATAAGAAGAGTATTAGTAAAAAATGTTGACAAGATGTGGGAGAGGGGGATGAGGGGGCAGTAACGGCACTAGGAACAGCAGCCTAGGAGATGACGAGGAGAACCACAGTGGGGATGGCTCTATTGAGGGGCCGGAGAAGGGTGGACATCAAGGAAAGGAAAGAGGTCGTGAACGAACGGTTGGTGAAGAACCCCCTGGCAGTGGGGTTAGGGTTTTGGTACCCTTGGTTGGGTTTGAGTTTTAGTATGTAGGGATGTGAGGAACTCCTAACCTCAATGGAGGTCGTGACGATGTTGCACGGTCTGAGATATATGACGTTGAAGGCACAATGCTTATCGCCGCCACCTCGGCCGTGGAGAACCTGTCGAGCACATCACCACTGGGGGAGCAAAAATTGTCATATAGTGCCATTGTGGGTGTCCCAAGAGTCCGAGAGAGTAGGGGCCCGATATGGGGTCCTTCTTCCTCAATAAACTCTTTGAAGGTCACCTAGACGATAAGGCCATATAGTTGATAGAGATGGATGGATCACCGGTCATCTTCATCGAGACAAAAGTAGAGGACGAATTAACCCAACCATGGATATATGTCATCGTCATTTGATTGATGGGAGTGGATGTGGGGCTCATGATGATGCGAGACAGGATCAAACTTCTTTGGAACCCCAAGGGCCATTTCAACATGTACGAATTGGACTTGGGACTCTACTTGGTACAAATGTCGTGCAAGGAAGACTATGACTTAGCGATGATGGGCAGGCCATGGAAGCTATTTGGGTGTTGCTTATCTATCTGGGACTAGTATCCTACCTTCAAACCATCTGAGGAAATGCCTAGGCATGTAGTCACATGGGTTCATGTTCATGATCTACCCCTGCACCTATATGTGTCCACCTTATTTGAATATATCGGATTGGCTTTGGGAAGGTTAATCAAGGTGGATGGTCATACAACCTTCAGAACGAGAAGTAGATTTTCCCAACTAGCGATTGAAATCGATGCCACCAAGGAACTACACTCATCTATCTTCATCAATGGAGTCGACTATGCGGTGGAATATGAGGTGGAACCCGACACATGCACTGTGTGTGGTAGGGTGGGTCATAAGGAACAATATTGTAGATCGAAGAAGACGAGTCAACAGGTACAGGATAACACCGCCTCAGGCCATATGGCATCAGGTAGTATGGGCAACAGTGAGGAAGTCTGGCAAACCCAAAGAGGTAGAGGAGGCTAACAAAGGAAATAAAAACAAACAAAGCAAGAAGATGATCACTAGGGCTCCACAGCTACTGGCAACCATTTTTCTACCCTGGACGTTCTTGATAAAGAGGGTGAAGTAGTGCCTTTGAATGCTAATACCGAGCATAATGTCAGTACCCAACAGGTGCAGGATAGAACTAGTGAGAAGCCATCCAAAGTTTGGTGCCCCAAGGCCCCCATCAACACCGCTGGGGAGAAGCAAGAAGCCTTGAAGGACATCACCAATCAAGGCAAGGCTGTAAATGCAGGGAATAAGAACATGAAGTCGAGCACTGAATGTGACCACAGAGTAGTACACCCCAATGTTGATGAAGTCATTCAAATAATGGATGAGGATACTGCCTTAGATGACATTACTGAGAAAAGTGTGAGTAACACTGAGGATTTAGTGATTTCACAGCAATTGAAGGGAAACATCCAGCTTGAAGACACTAACGTAAACACTTCCAAAGTAGATATACCAGACATGGGAGAAATCTCAGCACCATCCATAGTCTCAAGTGAAGAAGGGGCTAGTGTTTCTACAAACGAATCCCCTACTCCGACCCCTCTCCCTCCAGGGAGAAAGATAAAGGGCAATGGACCCAGGATGAAAAAGCAAAGGGAGGTTCCCCCCTATGAGTAGAGGATAAAAATCCCACGATTATAGGCCCAGAATGCTAGATATGTCAACGATGAAGTCTGGGACAGTATGGCTAGCGAGGCTGAGGTTGTTGCCATGGAGCAGCAGGCATAAACTCCACACCCCCACGATGATGGTCAACCTTCTGTGCTTGAACACTAGAGGTATAGGAAGTGATGTCAGGCACCGAGCGCTGAAGGAGCTTATGGTAATTCCCAAACCCAACCTTGTGGAAATTCTCGAGCCTAGTATAAGTGCGGAGAAAGAAACAAAGACCATAACCAAGCTTCGCTTTTCCCATTCCTACTGAGTGGAGGTTAGGGGCTACTCAGGTGGCATCTGGCTCTGTTGGAACGTGGGGATCTACTCGGTGGACATTATATGTTGTCACAGGCAGTTCGTCACATGAAAAGTCAATAATACTTGCTACATTACGAATATCTATGTGAGCCCTCATATCTCCACTAGACAACTCCTCTCGAAGCACATCATTCATATGGGCCAGTGTTTTAAATCTCCATGGTTAGTGTTGGGCGACTTTAACGCCATTATTAGTCCAAATGAGCAAAGTGGTAGTGTTTGTTTCAATGACTAAGAGGAGACCACCTTTCAGAATATGCTCATGGAGGCCGATCTCATAGACCTTGGCTTCTCAGGGATGAAGTTCACATATTGGCATGGGCTCCACCAAAAGAGGTTGGACAGAGCTATTGGTAATACTGACTTTATTTCCAAATTCCCTAATATTGTCATCAAGCACTTGCCTAGGATGGGGTCTCACTACAACCCTCTCCTAGTTTGCAATCTCACTAGGGAAAGACGTCAGCATATATTCACCACACGAGCGTCCTAGAAAAGCACTATAGGTTTCTTAGACATGTTAAGGAAATTCTAGAGGGCAGAGATGAACTCCAATGATGCACTCATTGAGGCCCAGGGGATGATAACCGAGTGGGATAAGAGACTTCAAAAGGAGAAGAGGTGGAGGAAGGACTGTCTTATCAGGAACATCGACCGCCTTCAGACTGAGTTGGTCGATCAATACAACCCCATATCTGACGCCTTATGCAGTGACATGCAAAGTGAGTTTGACACTATCCTTAAAGAGGAGGAAGAAGATCTTAAACATAGGTCACACATCAACTGGTTGGTTGAGGGAGACAATAATAGCAAGTTCTATCACAACTTCATCAACCAAAGAAGGCAAATAAACAATGTTATCGCACTAAGGAACAACTCGGGAGAGTGGATCGGGGGAATACAAAGTTTGATGGACTTAGTTGTTCAACACTTTCATGGAGTCCTTATGGCACCAGACAATGAGCTTGTTCTCAGATGCCCAACCATGTCGGTCACCTTCAAAGCCCTTACTAACGTCGAGAAGCTCACCATGGGGGAGTGTCCATGTCCTTTTGAGATCTTGTCTGTTGTGATGTCCTTAGACCCTATGAAGGTTGCAGGCCCCGATGGGGTGAGTGCTCAACTCATTCAAAAAAATGGGGAATCATTAGGCCTAGTGTTATTAAGACTATTTAGGATGCCATTGAATTCGGACACGTACCAGAGGATCTATGCAACTCCACCATTGTGCTCATCCCCAAAATCACGACCCCTGAAAGGTGCGAGAACATGAGACCTATATCCCTGAACAATGTGGCCATGAAGATCATCTCTAGATTGGTCGTGGAATGAATGAAAATGCACATTTCTACATGGGTGTCTCAACCCCAAAGCATCTTCGTGCCAGGAAGGTGTATCACTGATAACATCTCCCTAGTCCAGGAACTCATACACTCGATGAAAAGGAAAAAGGGTTCAAAAACAATGTCCATTAAGATAGATCTACCTAAGGCTTATGATTAGATGGCATGGGAGTTTATTTTGGATACTATTAACAGAACTGGCATGTCATGAAACATTGCTGACTACATTATGGCATCCATCACTAAGGGCTCTACCAAAATCTCCTAGAACAGTAGCACCTGTAGCACCTTCAAAGCTAGTAGGGGCCTTCGTCAAAGGGTCCCCCTCTCCCCATATATGTTAATTCTCTACCTCAAAAGACTCAGTTAGGTAATAAATCAGAAAGTGGTGAATGGCAGTTGGAAGTCGATGAGGTTGGCAGTGAGGGGACCTAGCATCTCCCATGTCTGCTTTGCAGATGATTTAATCTTCTTTGCTCATGCTGAGATGACACAAATGACCACTATCCTGGAGTGCTTCAAGCAGTTCGAGCTTGCATCAGGATAGTCTATTTCAAAGTCCAAGATGAGGATCTTCTTCTCAAGGAGTGTGAAGCGAAACCTAAAGAAATAGATAAGTGAACTTAGTGGGTACCAATACACACCTGACTTGGGAAAGTATCTAGGTGTCTCAATTATTCACAAGAGAGTGGATAAGCATACCTATAGTGAAATACTTGACAAGGTGAACAACAAAACTTCTGCCTAGTCAGACAGATGCTTATCGCTTGCCAGTAGAGTGAGTTTAGCAAATTCAGTTCTTCAAGCTATCCCCACCTACATTATGCAATCTTTGGTGATCCCTTTGTAGTTATGTGATAGAATAGATGGTGTCATCAGAAGGTTCATTTGGGGAGGTAACCAAAAAACTCACCCTCTCACGCTGGTGGCCTGGGATAAGTTGACTTGTAGCAAGAAAGATGGCGGCCTTGGGCTGAAATGTATGAGAGATTGGAACCTAGCTTTAATGTATAAACATTTATGGGAAATATACAGTGGACGAAAGTCCTTATAGAACCAGTACATGAAGCAGAAAATGAGGAGCAAGGGGAGCCTCGAGGGCAACATGTCGAGACTTGGTAGGTTCGTTCTCAGCGGAGATACCTTCATCGACAGGAACTCCTTTTACATTCCAATGAATGGGGAAACCATTAACGTGTGGACTGATAGGTGGCTAAGTAACAGATCTACTCTTAATGAGTTTACCTTAAGATCTATCCTGGAGGACCTGAGGGACCTTAAGGTAACGAGCATCATTGGCTTGGACGGAGGATGAGACACAGATTTCTTGGAGATCTAGCTTCCACACCACATAGTGGAGGAAGTTGTGAAGATGAAACCTCTGACCCCCACGGATGGACAGGATGTTAGAGTGTGGGATCTCACATAGAGTGGTCAATATATTACCAAATCAGCCTATGGGAAGCTTAGAGAAGGGAAAGGTATCTGGGTGGAAGGAAACTGAACAAATATTTGGAAGACGGACCTCTCTAGTCACGTCAAGACTTTCACCCAGCTCATGTTGCACAATGCTCTCCTAACGAACAGTTGCAGAGTGAAACGCCACCTGGCTTCCTGTAATATATGCCCTAGATGCCATGATGGAGAAGAATTGATACTCCATGTGGTGTGAGATTTTAGTTATGCGAAGGAGATCTGGGACGTTAGCCTTGCAGGTGAATCCCCACCGGAGTTCTTCTTCTCCATGGACAATGTGAGCTCCTGGATCCATTCTATTCTGTAGCAAGGCAAGCCTTGTTACACTCAAATTTTGATAGCCTATTGGTGCATCTGGGCTACACGGAATAAGCAGGTGTTTGACAGAATCACGATGCCTACTATGCAGTTGATTAACCACATCTGAAGAGAAGTAGTTGACTACTATCACAGAGTCTGACTCCCTCATTGTTGTTAGGATGATCAATCAACAAGAGAACGACCATCCTAGATATGCTAAACTACTTTATAGATATCAATGCCTGAGGCAACTAGGTTGGAGAGTTGACTATGTACCCAGAGAATTCAATGTCGTAGAAGATGAGCTAGCGAGAAACAATATCCAAAACACCTTGGCATACACTGAGTATGCCCTCCCTCCTATGGGGATCAATACTTTGCTTGCTAAAGATTGTAATGGTAGTAGTACTACCATGTTTCCTATTTCTAGTTTGATTAGTGATTGTATTTTATCATACAATTTTTCTTGCAAGGGGAGGGTGGGATGAATAAGATAGCCTCCCGACTTCACTAAAAAACCCTAATTTTTACCGATTAGGGTTTACATTTCTCAAGCCCTAATTCTTAAACTAAAATCATAATTAAAGTTTCTTCTTATGTTTGAAACATCACAATCAAGATACTATCATTAATCAATTTTAAACGATGTTCAATCTAATCAAGCATGTAATCATTCAAGTAAACCTTAGTTCATCAATTAAGCACAAATGCGGTCATAACAATATTTGCTTCCTTTGGATTTATAAAACCTTCAGGTTGTGTCATTTACACATCCTTAAGAAGATTCCCATTAAGTAATGCAAATTTAACATCCATCTGCCAAATCTAATAGTCATGATAAGATGCATCGACAAGCAAAATCTTGATGGAGTTAACTGTGGCAACTAGAGAAAAGGTTTCATCATAGTCAACACCTTAATCATGTTTAAACCCTTTGCAACTAGTCTACCTTTGCAAGTTTGTACATTACCATTCATGTAAGCATTCTTTTTTAAGAATCAGTTACACCCTTTGGGTTTCACCCCTTCAAGTGGATCCACCAACGTCTATACCTTTTTGGTATACATGGATTCCATCTTAAATCTCATGGCCTTAAGCCATTTCTTAGATTTTGGTCTCCTGACAACTCCTAGGTAGGTAGGTGGCCTATCATCAATGACCAACGCATTACCTTCTTGAGTCAAAAGATAACCAAATCAATTTGTCTCAAGTCGTGTCCTACTAGATCTGCGATGTTCCTATGTCACATGAGTAATTTGAGATTCCACAAAAATTTGTGACACTCAATGTTCCTCTTATACCTCTATAGGTTTAATGTTCTCATGCTAGTCTTTAACTTCTTCGAGTTCTACTTTCCTCCTAATGATTCCTTTGGAAATGAATTTCTTTTCTAGGAATACAAAATCCCTAGAAACAAACACTTTGTTGTTGTCGGATGGAGTATAGAAGTAGTATCCTTTGGTTTCCCTATGATATCCAACAAAATAGCATTTGTCTTATTAGGGTTCAATTTTTCAGGAAATTGCTTTCTCACATAAGATTCATAACCCCAAATACTCATAAAAGACACATTGGACACTTCCCATACCATATCTTATATGGTGTCTTTAGAACCGATTTAGATGGTGGTTTAGTGTAAATGTGGTGGTTTCTAGACAATAACCCCAGAAGGAATTCGGGAGATAAGCTAAACGCATCATTGAAGACATGATATCTAGCAATGTGTTATTACTTATTTACAAAATACAATATGTTGTGGTGTTCCAGGTGGAGTCCATTGTGATACAATACAACAATCTTGAAGAAGGTCCTCAAAATCTATGCTTAAGTATTCTCCACCTCGATCATAATGACGTTTCTTAATACTTTTACCAAGTTGGTTCTATACTTAATTCAAAAAATTCTTGAACTTTTCAAGAGTTTCTAACTAATGTTTTATCAAGTAAACTAGCCATACCTACTGAAACAATTGTAAAGGTAATGAAGTGTTCATAACCACCTCTAGCATTTGTTCTAAAAGGGTTATATACATCAGTTTTTGTGCGTCCTAAAAGATCATCAGCCCTCTCACTATTACCAGCAAAGGAAGTCTTTGTCATCTCGTCTAAAAACAAGATGCACATGTCTCTATTGATTTCAAATCAAAAGAGTCTAGATAACCATATTTATGGAGACTAGAAATGTGATTTTGATTAGTGTGCCCTAGACAACAATTCCAAAGATATGTGTTGTTTGAATTTTCAATTTTTAATCGTTTGATAATAAAATTATAAACATTTGCCTTTTGATCCAATAAATAAAGAGCATAAGACATTGGGGCACTGCCATATAAGATCTCATTTTTTACAAATAGAACATTGCCTATTAGTTATATGAAATCCATATCCATCCTTATCCATACAAGATATAGAATTAATGTTTATACTAATGGTAGGTACACAATCATAATTCTTCAACTCTATTATAAGCCCCATGGTAGAGATAAATTATAGGTTCCAACTACAGCTGTAACAACCCCAATCTCGGTACACTTTCCAAGTTGACATTCCCTATATATGTGTGTACTCATATCTATAAGACGTCAAGAGGGAAAATATAAGGGATTGTGATTGTCATCTAAAAGTTACACAGAATCCAGATCATTGTTCACAACATCACATAGAAAGCCACACTAACCATCATTCATAAAGGTAAAAAGCCATATTACACTATTCATAGAAAGAAGACATAAGTTCTTAGGGGAAAAGAGAGTACATAGGACATAGACATCCTACACATCATCTTATGAAATGAAACAACTAACTAAATAGAAAATAAGATGAGAGGCATCCATCTAGCTAATCATCCTCCATGAACTTTATTTAGTTTCTTCAGGTACTTTAAGATGCAATTACTTTTTCCTTGAAACTAGAAAATATAAGAAACAAACGATCAACATAATGTTGGTACATGGTTGAAAAATACTATACTATGTTGGCATATTTAAAATACTTGAAAAGATGAAAGAAAATGAAAACATTATTTAAGGTGGAAAATTAGGTAAATCCAAGTTACTGATCACATTTCAATGGACATGTATTAATATGGTGGACTTAGCACAAACATGACATATATTATTGGGCCCATTCCTGGTGTACCTTGTAATCTAGGGATCTCCCCATATACTACACACTCTAGGGAGGTGCTAGTCATTATTAATGTTTTCCCTCTCTAATAGGGAGATTAATGAACCATCAATAACTAAATTCCATTTTCTTTCATTAGTGTTCTTAGTTTTCAAGGAGAAAAAATGAAAAAAATATATAGATATACATCCAACAAGATTATACAACTACATGCAAGCATTTACTCATAATTGTATCTTCCTGCACAAACTAGTCTTATACTTATATACATGTACCTTGAATCTCAGATCTAGATTTCCTCAAGTCTAGATTAAGAAAGTAGATGTGACACCCATTGTCACACAAAGAGAGATTACTCAAAATAGAACCGTGGAAGAAAGATTAATGAACAGATTATCTGAAAAAACTAATAATTAAAACCATTTTTGTAAAACTGCCAAATAATAAGAACCTTCACATATATGTCCTTTCATGCCTCAAAACATATACAAGGCATGTTATCAACCTGTTGTCGAAGAACTGTTCCTGAACATATATACATGACTCCTCCACATCTGTACATAACATGTATTCAAGCCAACCACCAAAATAAAGCACGTTCACAAAGCATCTACAAAATGTTCCCAAAGACCTGAGTGTACAGGGATGACTCTAGGACTCTATCTATAAAAGACATCCAACAACACTGCCAACCTTGTCAACTACTACTCCTCTTGTTGTTGCTCAAACTCCATTGCACGATCTCTACCTCATCATGCTTGACCACCTAAAAAGGGTGTGAGAAACCCACTGGATGAGATTCCAAATCTCAGCAGGAGATATAACTCACCACCAACTCTATTATTATCATAGATAAGATAGACTAAGCAGCAATAAAGTTACAACTAAGTGAAGTAGATGATGATCATTAATAGGAAGAGAAATTATGGTTCAATAATGAAACATCTTAATAATTTAAAAGGAATATGAAGAACATGTATATTTCCTATCAACAACATTGTATAAAGATCAAGCAAGGCCTCATCCAATCATATCTTATTGTATTGGTGATGATTATGGTTCTTGGACCTAGAATCACTGCACTCATCACATGTCATTGGTTACACTTTGACATCATTAAACACAATCCTAAAACATGGGTTGTTATAACGGTGATGATTGGGTGACTTTGACACATGGGGACTTGATTGTGAGTTATAGATATGGAATTTGTCCCTCCTAAGGGAGTGTGATATCCTAGCCACTTGAGGAGTGAGACTGAGAAATGCATTGCCATGCACATGTAAGTCAATATATGATATTGAGCTTACATATATCTCAGATAGTCTACTCTGAATCAAGAAACATGGATTGAACCTTTATAGAGGATGACAAGTCCAATGCTCAAGTTATATCCAGATATCAGTGACAAAGGGATTATACATTCACTGTAATACCAATAACAGATTATAGGTTGAAAGTTGTTCTCTAACATTCCTCTTCACTTGGGTATCACTGATATGTGACTAGGCACCACTCTTTGCTTGTGATGTCATATGTTAGTTATGGACATTCACTGCCAATGTGAAATGGAACCTATAGGGTCACATACATAGGATTAACCTGTAAGAGGAGTTTATCCATGAATGATGTTTAGATTGATTACTAAAGTGTTTAGGTACTCAATTAAACATTCAATTAATAGACTTGACTTAGAATCATCAAGTTCAAGTGTTGAACCAACTGATTAGAGTGTTAGATTGATTGAGAACTGCATTGACTGAGTTATGCACAAGCTGGACCACCAACCAACCAGTTCACTGGGTGAACTAATCGGCTCATGGTCAGTGAGATGACTGGTTCACTCTAGTGAACTGATCGGTTCACATGGATTAAAAGAGCATGTGTTGCGTTTCTAGGTTCTTGAGAAAAGATCATCATTTCACTTGTTCAATTTGACTGGGACAATAATTAATCTTTGCATTAATTCAAAATGAATAAGAAAAGTCAATTGTGGGCAAGTCTGGGAAGTGAAATGACTGATTCATTGGGTGAACCAATCGGCTCACCTACCCAAATGACCGATTCAATTATGAACCGATCATCTCACCTACCCAAATGACTAGTTGATTTATGAAATAATCAGTTCCCCTACCACAGTACAATCAGTTCATGGAAAATATGGACCCTTCTACTCCTGCACAGACTGGGAACCCTGACCCTGCCCTCTATTATAAATAGAGGGGTACGGGGGGCTTCTTATAACACACAACTCAAAATATTAGTTTCTCTACAAAATTATTGTCCTCTCTAGTTTTGGTAACTGAGAGTGCCCAAGCAAGTTCTACCTATCCAGGGAGGAACAACGAGGGAAAGACAACTACAGAAAAGTGACTGGTGGTGGGAGAGTGTGTCGGTGACTAGTATACTAAAAAAAGGGGATAACTCCTTCTAGTCTCTCCTTCAGGATGACTAGAGTTCCCGGTTGTCGGTGTGGAGTATGATAGAGGTGGGAGATTACTACCACTCTAGAGGAAGACCGTCAACCATAGTCCAGGTCAAGACCAGGAGCTGCACAAACACCGTCGAAGACTAGGTGGTTGAAGGTCACGCTAGCTATGAGGTATTGTCACTGAGGAAGCCTTACTGTGGGCTCTGATCTCCAAAACCTGAGATAAACACATAAACTTCGAGGTAAACTCAGCAGAAGCGATTCGATTAGCAGTGGAATAGCAAAAATCAGCGGAAATTAAAACTTTTTGAGATAAGACATTGAAACCATAAAAAATCCTTTCATAGATTCAAGATAAACTGTTTACATCTCTGTTAATTACTTCTTGAGTAATTATACACATCATGCTACAAAATCTCAAGAGACGAATCAAAACTCAGACCATGACTCCAAGGACCTGAGAGTACAGAGGACGCATAGGACTGACTATCTATCTATATAACTCAGCAGTCTGAATCTCCACCTGAGATTTACTGCTGCTCCGGGTACTGATGCTGCTGATACTGGTCACCTGGAGATTGGTCCCTTCGTCCTTGGCGACCACCTAAAAAGTTGAAATCTACGGGGTGAGACAATTTTAAATAATTGTCCCAGCGGGAGTTATAACTCTTCGCCAGAAACATGATTATTACAGAATAAGAGAATAACAGTACATAAAGAAGTCATATATATTTTAGTAGTAGTTAGAACAATGTTTCACAGATTGTAATCTATTCCTCCTACTAGAAGCAAAGCATCTCTAAGATAAACCCACATATCACTTTTCTTTTAGAAATAAAAGGACATGTATTAAATCTATTTATTATAAATCCATCATCACCACACTGGCTCTCTTCAGGCTTAGATCATATATCCATCACCTGGCATTATAATAAGGGATATCATGGCATGTAGCCATACCCTTTCCTACAAGGTGTTAGGATTCCAAATCCACAACATAACTATATGATTAGTACACATGAAATCATACTTAATCATACTCAAGTGACACAAGGGTTATTTACATTCATCACCCATAAGTCTGCAGTTAAGCCTTTCATAGGATTATCTTGTAATAGAATTTCACATAGTAACACTCTATATTAGGATCACATTTCATAATTTAACATAGGGATATCAATCCCTAAACATCTTATCACTAAGAATCCGGAAGGTGAGAGTCCAAACCCCTGGACTAATTATAACATTTATTACCAATAACATATTATTTTATCTGGTCATCTAAATAATATGACCTTTAATGATCATCAGTGCATATTACTCATGATTCATTCAACCTATTAAACTCATAAGTTATCACTTATCAGATAACATACATGTTCTTGAACATTAAACATTAGCATAGCAGCTAAGAAAGAAGGATACTAAATGTAACAAGTCTAACTTACATCAATTACCATTTCTCAATTCTCTCATCACAAGTCATCTGTTAAGCATGACCTTGATGGTACTCATGGCTCTCAAAGACCATCAATCTCATAAGATGCCACTAACAGGGCACCAGGATATATCACTATTCATAAAGCTAAAAACATGCTTTCAATAAATATAGCATCATCATTCATACCTGGATATGATCATCCTCATATAGGAACTTGCATGGTCAATTCAACTGATAACAATAAATAACTCATTTAAAGAAGTTGTATCTCCCTACTCTTACAAGAGCTAGGTTTCCCTGGTTTTCATCAAATAGTGTTTACTATTCACAATACATGTCATCACCCTAGAATTAGGGTTTACTATTCATCATACATGTCATCACCCTAGAGTTAGGGTTTACTATTCACCTCATGGTGAATTGATCTCATAACATCACCATGTATGAGAACCACCACCATTAAAGTCCTCAGATAAGATTAAGATTCATCAGTTATCATAATTAGGGTTTCCATGATCTCACTTAGTGGATCATACCCTAATCATGCACATTCATGTATATTGAAGGTATTTTACTTGAGTTTCCACCACAAATGGTACTTTCTCTCTCCTCTCACTAGTATATGGTGATTACACCACTCTATATAAGGTTGGGTTAAGTCCCCTTTGATCTTCATAAACCAAATCACCACTATCAAGTTATTAGGGTTTGATTACAACAAGGTATCACTGAATTGAACCTCTCAGGGGCATTTGGTAAAATTACCCATTGATCATCATCATGGGTCAATTCATTAGTCACTTAGTCCCTTAGTATTTTAAGTTACCATTATGGTTTATATTAGATAATCATTGAACCAATTATACCTTTAAGTGGTTTAAGTATAAACAACCATGAAAATCTCCAATTAGGTTAGGGTTTAACCTTCAACCTTCAACCCATTTGAACCCTCAAACGAGTGTGGAATCACTGAGTTGAAACGGGTGTGAACCCATTTAAGATGCAATGGGTTGAACTCGTTTGGATTGAAACGGGTTGAACTCATTTGGATTGAAACGGGTTGAACTCGTTTGGATTGAAACGGGTTGAACTCATTTGGATTGAAATGGGTTGAACTCGTTTGGATTGAAATGGTTTGAACTCGTTTGGATCTAAACGAGTGTGGACTCGTTTGGGTCTAAATGAGTGTGGACTCGTTTGGGTCCAAACGAGTGTGGATATGAAAGGTGATACAAAGGTTATGATTAAATAGGATTTCCTATGTTGAAGCCTTCAATTGGCCCAAGCCATGTTAACCACTTACAAATTGAGTCAAATAGGATGAGCCTCAATCAATTTGACACCAATTTGACCTTCAATTGAAAGCCAAATAGGGTTAAGTCTAACTCAATTAAGGTTTCCAATCGGCTACTCATCAATTTTCATCAATGTGAATCAAAACAAGGTTGAGCCTATCAATTGAACTCCAATTGGGCCCAAACTTGGCCCAAACGGTCTTGAGATCATTTGGATGATCTCCAAACGGTCTTGAGACCATTTTCCCAAAGTTTGACTAAAAATTAAGTTGATTTGATAAGGGTTGAGTCCTAATTAGATTACAAATCAGCACTTTTCATCAATTTATCAACATCTTGTGATTGGACCCTCAAACCATCAAATTTCTTTAACCCTATACCTCCAAATGGTCTTGGGGTGTCACTAAACGAGTGTGAGATCGTTTGGATGAACCCCCAAATGGTTTTGAACCCGTTTGGGTCCTTCAACCCAACACTCAACAAGATCTATATTGAAAATCAGCAATTTTAACCCGATTAGGGTTAGGGTGTTGAACTGCCTTCAACTCTTAATTGGTTATGAAATAGATTATGATTCTTTGTAGAAATGAAATTCAATATATTATGAACATGAATCCCAAACGGTCAATGCTTGGTCAACTCATTCAAATGGGTTGGAACCCGTTTTCCCAAAAGGTTCAATTTGATTAGTTTGGAAAATCAGCACTTAATTTAATTCGATTGCTTAATTGATTGGCCTTCAACCTACGATTCCTTTTGAATTAACCCCTAAAATTAGGTGGGTCATTATTCTACATAATTGTGAACAGGAATACCAAACGGTCAATGCTTGGTCAATGCCCTCAAATGGGTTGGAACCCGTTTGGCCAAACTGACCTATTGAACCCGTTTGCCCTTCAAACGGTTGGTCAAGAAGGGGGAGGGAAAATCATAAGATCGTTTGATAAAGTTGGATAAGGACCAACATAGGTATTAACGCCCTCCGTTTTCAACCTTGAACCAAGGTCTGTTCTTCACGAAAAAGCTTGCAAGAGTGCAAAGAATGATGGGGAAGAAGAACTAAGCTTAAAACGCAAGAACAAGGATATGCATAATAAAGCTAGGAGTTTAGAATTATAAAACCCACCTTAAGGTCGTTCCTGGAGCTCCAAGCTTCCAAGCTTCAAGTCTTTAATGGTGTCTTGAGCTCCAAAGGTCGGCCAAGGGTGTTTCTCCAAGGAAAGGTTGGGAAAAGATGGCTAGAACGACAAAGCTAAGTGAGTTATCCACAAAACCAAGCTTGCATGATGAATTCACCCAAGAATCCGAGCTTGAAGATGGTTCTTCTCACCTTAGAACTACTTGGTCGCCTCTCTGAGCTCCAGAGCTTGCCTTAGACGTTTTGAGAAAGAAGAGAAGTGAAGAGAAATGAAGGATCGTTCACTTGGTTTACAAGGAAAAGGGCTTATATACTTTAGGCCATTTTACACCATAAGGACCTCTAAAGCATGGGATTTTCATCTAAGTCCCTCCTTGCTTCTTAGGCACGTCCAAGCCATATAAACTCAAACCAAGTTCATAAAAGCTCAAGATTTAAGGGTAGAAAAGGTCAACTTTCAAGTAGGGTACACATATGAAGGTCTTCATACCCATACATGGTGAATTTTATGCACAAGGATTACTTTTCTTATCTGATTATTTATTGATGCATTTCTTTCATCATTTATACTCTAAATGATGCCAAGAGTCATATAAGATGCTCTAGAAGGTGTACTTCCCAAGTTTCACCCATAATTTGGGTAAATTGCACTTTACTCCAAATTAGGGTTTTTAAGCACCAGGATCATTCCACAAGCTGCATCTGAACGCCCAAGCTTGGAAAATCCATCATGCCTCATCAGATTCACTCTTATGATGTTTCATCATCAAAGGTACATCTTAACCTGTGAACTCTACAAGTTAAACCTCTTAACTGGATAATTGCACATAGGTCCCTGCATTGCAAAACAATACTACAACATTGTTCCTAGGGGACAGGAATGGAAACATATGTTCCTTAGGAGCTTTTATTACCTGCTAAAAGATGATTACATGTGTTTAATTACCTATTTAGGCAAAACTTCTAGGGTTAGGTTATAACCCAGGTCAGGGATGTTACAAATTATAAACCCCTAACAAGGATTTCATCCTCGAAATCTCAGGGAAAGGAAGAACAGATTGATCATTATGATGATATTATGGGTTTGTAATTTGTACAAAGTCCCTTTTGTTAATCACTTCTTATCACTGTTTATGCTTGTATAAAGCATAAACCCCTAACATAAGGTGTCCATACTTTTTGGAAAGGAAAAAGCATAAAAGAACGTTCTTCCAATATTACTCAAGAATGCTTACCATCAGAGGAACATACATACCTTAACACAGATATTTTACTCGGTATATTGTCTCAAAGGCTTCACTGAAGGAGTTCATTGAGTATGCTTACTAAGTAGTTACTGAGGAAATTCGCCGAGTATATTCACTAAGTTTGTTCACTAAGTATATTCACTAAGTATTCACTGAATATATTCACTAAGTATTCACTGAGTATGTTCACTGAGTATATTCACTGAGTATGTTCACTGAGTATATTCACTAAGTATTCACTGAGTATGTTCACTGAGTATATTCACTAAGCATTCACTGAGTATGTTCACTGAGTATATTCACTAAGTATTCACTGAGTATGTTCACTGAGTATATTCACTAAGTATTCACTGAGTATGTTCACTGAGTATATTCACTAAGTATTCACTGAGTATGTTCACTGAGTATATTCACTAAGTATTCACTGAGTATGTTCACTGAGTATATTCACTAAGTATTCACTGAGTATGTTCACTGAGTATATTCACTAAGCATTCACTGAGTATGTTCACTGAGTATATTCACTAAGTATTCACTGAGTATGTTCACTGAGTATATTCACTAAGTATTCACTGAGTATGTTCACTGAGTATATTCACTAAGCATTCACTGAGTATGTTCATTGAGTATATTCACTAAGTATTCACTGAGTATGTTCACTGAGTATATTCACTAAGTATTCACTGAGTATGTTCACTGAGTATATTCACTGAGTATTCATTGAATATGTTCACTGAGTATATTCACTAAGTATTCACTAAGTATGTTCACTGAGTATATTCACTAAGCATTCACTGAGTATGTTCACTGAGTATATTCACTAAGTATTCACTGAGTATGTTCACTGAGTATATTCACTAAGTATTCACTAAGTATGTTCACTGAGTATATTCACTAAGCATTCACTGAGTATGTTCACTGAGTATATTCACTAAGTATTCACTGAGTATGTTCACTGAGTATATTCACTAAGTATTCACTGAGTATGTTCACTGAGTATATTCACTAAGTATTCACTGAGTATGTTCACTGAGTATATTCACTAAGTATTCACTAAGTATGTTCACTGAGTATATTCACTAAGTATTCACTGAGTATGTTCACTGAGTATATTCACTAAAAAGGTTCACTCAGCTTTTCTCATTTAATTTTCCCTATACTCTCTAGATTGTTTTAGAATAATTACCTGATCAGAGTAATCAAAAGATAACAATCTAGGAGTTTCATACTTGCCTTATCTACAATAACCATATACATGGTCAGGGTATATGAGCATTGAGATTAGGTAGTATGTATTTTGCTTATCATCATATTTCTCGTTCTTCATATCATTATACACACAGAATTTACCATACTAGATTATTCTTCAGGTATCACATCTATATTTCATCCTTTTCATACACAGTTAAGGGAGATTATAAATTGTTTTAAAGAATACTGAGTAAGATACAAGTTCTTATCTCCCTTGTGTTCTTCAGGGACTTAGACAAGGAATTCAAAAGCAGCAAAATTTACATGTCTTTTACACATAGAATCCCGATATGTAATATTAAAACAAAACTTATGTCATCTGACCTGTATGGGACGTTTCTCCACGTCCTCTATTATTATAGAGCCTCCCTTGTGAGCCTTGCAGACTCTGTCCTTGGGGCCGAGTCATTATTGTATTCCTATCTGGACAATTCCTTGCCAGGTGTCCCGGATGTCTACATAGGTAACAGATCATGGGTGCAAAGTGTCTATACGATCTAGTTACCGGTGTTGATGCTATGTCGGAGGGTCCTCTTTGAATACTACTATGATCCCTACTTCCACTTGACACCCATTGTGTCTGGGTAGGAAATCCTGACAAAGTTGATGGTGTAGAAAATCTTGGTTTCTTAAAACTTTCAGGCCCTTGTTCTTAAGGCTGGGTGTACATCTTCTTACTACTTGTCTATTGTTTCATGGTTTTTGACCTCTCTATCCTTCTTACTGACTCCACAAAGGTGGCAAACCTTTCTCTATTCTCTAGAGCAGACACAGGAGTGGCTAGTTCAGAGTTCAAGCCCTTTTCAAAACGTCGAATTCTTTCTTCATCGGTAACTGCCATTTGTGGACAAAACCGTAGTAACTCCATGAACTTAGCTTCATACTCGCTAACGTTCATGTGTCCTTGTGTGATCTTCTCAAATTGAGAGATCTTCTCACCTAGAGACGTCCTAGGGAAGTATCTATTGACGAATTCTCGTCAGAAAACCTCCCATCCTATTTCTTCGCCTGGTCTCTTATCCTCCTCTATCATCCACCAATTACCAGCACTCCCTTTTAGGAGGTATACCGCATGTTTTACCTTTTCAGCTTCAGGAATATCAAGGATCCTGAAAGCCTTTTCCAGCTCTGTCAACCATAGATCAGCATCTGTTGGGTCAGATGTACCAGCATAGTCTATGGCTCCCACCCGGTGAAGTCTCTCGAAAGTCTTGCCAGCTCCATAACCTTCCTGATGGGCTGGTACCCTAGATGCAGATGGTGGCACCCTATCTGCTATGTGTGTTATGGCTGTCAGAAACTTATCAAATAAGGCATGGACAGCTAGGTTTTCTATCTCAGCTGGGTCAAACTGGGGTGGCTCCCTGGGTTGCTCAGGTAAGGGTTGCTCCATTTCTGGGTGCCTTGCACCTCCCTGTGGTGCAGCAACACTACTTTCCGCCACGTACTCTTCATGTGGCTCAGACATACATATATATCTTCTTCTCCTGAGGAGCAGAAGGTTCTATTAGATAAGGAAGGAACACTAAGGATAGAATCGACATCCTAAGTCCTATGTCTCTGTAGACTCAGCAAACCTAGAGCTCTGATACCACTAATTTTGGGCTCTGATCTCCAAAACCCGAGATAAACACATAAGCTTCAAGGTAAACTCAGCAGAAGCGATTCGATTAGCAGCGGAATACCAAAAATCAGCGGAAATTAAAACTTTTTGAGATAAGACATTGAAATCATAAAAACTCCTTTCATAGATTCAAGATAAACTATTTACATCTCTGTTAATTACTTCTTAAGTAATTATACACAGCATGCTACAAAATCTCAAGAGACGAATCAAAACTCAGACCATGACTCCAAGGACCTGAGAGTATAGAGGACGCATAGGACTGACTATCTATCTATATAACTCAGCAGTCTGAATCTCCACCTGAGATTTACTACTGCTCTAGGTACTGATGCTGCTGATACTGGTCACCTGGAGATTGGTCCCTTCGTCCTTGGCGACCACCTAAAAAGTTGAAATCTACGGGGTGAGACAATTTTAAATAATTGTCCCAGCGGGAGTTATAACTCTTCGCCAGAAACATGATTATTACAGAATAAGAGAATAACAGTACATAAAGAAGTCATATATATTTTAGGAGTAGTTAGAACAATGTTTCACAGATTGTAATCTATTCCTCCTACTAGAAGCAAAGCATCTCTAGGATAAACCCACATATCACTTTTCTTTTAGAAATAAAAGGACATGTATTAAATCTATTTATTATAAATCCATCATCACCACACTGGCTCTCTTCAGGCTTAGATCATATATCCATCACCTGGCATTATAATAAGGGATATCATGGCCTGTAGCCATACCCTTTCCTACAAGGTGTTAGGATTCCAAATCCACAACATAAATATATGATTAGTACACATGAAATCATACTTAATCATACTCAAGTGACACAAGGGTTATTTACATTCATCACCCATAAATCTGCAGTTAAGCCTTTCATAGGATTATCTTGTAATAGAATTTCACATAGTAACACTCTATATTAGGATCACATTTCATAATTTAACATAGGGATATCAATCCCTAAACATCTTATCACTAAGAATCCGGAAGGTGAGAGTCCAAACCCCTGGACTAATTATAACATTTATTACCAATAACATATTATTTTATCTGGTCATCTAAATAATATGACCTTTGATGATCATCAGTGCATATTACTCATGACTCATTCAACCTATTAAACTCATAAGTTATCACTTATCAGATAACATACATGTTCTTGAACATTAAACATTAGCATAGCAGCTAAGAAAGAAGGATACTAAATGTAACAAGTCTAACTTACATCAATTACCATTTATCAATTCTCTCATCACAAGTCATCTGTTAAGCATGACCTTGATGGTACTCATGGCTCTCAAAGACCATCAATCTCATAAGATGCCACTAACAGGGCACCAGGATATATCACTATTCATAAAGCTAAAAACATGCTTTCAATAAATATAGCATCATCATCCATACCTGGATATGATCATCCTCATATAGGAACCTGCATGGTCAATTCAACTGATAACAATAAATAACTCATTTAAAGAAGTTGTATCTCCCTACTCTTATAAGAGCTAGGTTTCCCTGGTTTTCATCAAATAGTGTTTACTATTCACAATACATATCATCACCCTAGAATTAGGGTTTACTATTCATCATACATGTCATCACCCTAGAGTTAGGGTTTACTATTCACCTCATGGTGAATTGATCTCATAACATCACCATGTATGAGAACCACCACCATTAAAGCCCTTAGATAAGATTAAGATTCATCAGTTATCATAATTAGGGTTTCCATGATCTCACTTAGTGGATCATACCCTAATCATGCACATTCATGTATATTGAAGGTATTTTACTTGAGTTTCCACCATAAATGGTACTTTCTCTCTCCTCTCACTAGTAGATGGTGATTACACCACTCTATATAAGGTTGGGTTAAGTCCCCTTTGATCTTCATAAACCAAATCACCACTATCAAGTGATTAGGGTTTGATTAGAACAAGGTATCACTGAATTGAACCTCTCAGGGGCATTTGGTAAAATTACCCATTGATCATCATCATGGGTTGATTCATTAGTCACTTAGTCCCTTAGTATTTTAAGTTACCATTATGGTTTAGATTAGATCATCATTGAACCAATTATACCTTTAAGTGGTTTAAGTATAAACAACCATGAAAATCTCCAATTAGGTTAGGGTTTAACCTTCAACCTTCAACCCATTTGAACCCTCAAACGAGTGTGGACTCACTGAGTTGAAACGGGTGTGAACCCATTTAAGATGAAACGGGTTGAACTCGTTTGGATTGAAACGGGTTGAACTCGTTTGGATTGAAATGGGTTGAACTCGTTTGGATTGAAACGGGTTGAACTCGTTTGGATCTAAATGAGTGTGGACTCGTTTGGGTCTAAATGAGTGTGGACTCGTTTGGGTCCAAATGAGTGTGGATATGAAAGGTGATACAAAGGTTATGATTAAATAGGATTTCCTATGTTGAAGCCTTCAATTGGCCCAAGCCATGTTAACCACTTACAAATTGAGTCAAATAGGATGATCCTCAATCAATTTGACACCAATTTGACCTTCAATTGAAAGCCAAATAGGGTTAAGTCTAACTCAATTAAGGTTTCCAATCGGCTACTCATCAATTTTCATCAATGTGAATCAAAACAAGGTTGAGCCTATCAATTGAACTCCAATTGGGCCCAAACTTGGCCCAAACGGTCTTGAGATCGTTTGGATGATCTCCAAACGGTCTTGAGACCATTTGCCCAAAGTTTGACTAAAAATTAAGTTGATTTGATAAGGGTTGAGTCCTAATTAGATTACAAATCAGCACTTTTCATCAATTTATCAACATCTTGTGATTGGACCCTCAAACCATCAAATTTCTTTAACCCTAGACCTCCAAATGGTCTTGGGGTGTCACTAAACGAGTGTGAGATCGTTTGGATGAACCCCCAAACGGTTTTGAACCCGTTTGGGTCCTTCAACCCAACACTCAACAAGATCTATATTGAAAATCAGCAATTTTAACCCGATTAGGGTTAGGGTGTTGAATTGCCTTCAACTCTTAATTGGTTATGAATTAGATTATGATTCTTTGTATAAATGAAATTCAATATATTATGAACAGGAATCCCAAACGGTCAATGCTTGGTCAACTCATTCAAATGGGTTGGAACCCGTTTTCCCAAAAGGTTCAATTTGATTAGTTTGGAAAATCAGCACTTAATTTAATTCGATTGCTTAATTGATTGGCCTTCAACCTACGATTCCTTTTGAATTAACCCCTCAAATTAGGTGGGTCATTAGTCTACATAATTGTGAACAGGAATCCCAAACGGTCAATGCTTGGTCAATGCCCTCAAACGGGTTGGAACCCGTTTGGCCAAACCGACCTATTGAACCCGTTTTCCCTTCAAACGGTTGATCAAGAAGGGGGACGGAAAATCATAAGATCGTTTGATAAAGTTGGATAAGGACCAACATAGGTATTAACGCCCTCCGTCTTCAACCTTGAACCAAGGTCTGTTCTTCACGAAAAAGCTTGCAAGAGTGCAAAGAATGATGGGGAAGAAAAACTAATCTTAAAAAGCAAGAACAAGGATATGCATAATAAAGCTAGGAGTTTAGAATTATAAAACCCGCCTTAAGGTCATTCCTTGAGCTCCAAGCTTCAAGTCTTTAATGGTGTCTTGAGCTCCACAGGTCGGCCAGGGTGTTTCTCCAAGGAAAGGTTGGGAAAAGATGGCTAGAACGAGAAAGCTAAGTGAGTTATCCACAAAACTAAGCTTGCATGATGAATTCACCCAAGAATCCGAGCTTGAAGATGGTTCTTCTCACCTTAGAACTACTTGGTCACCTCCCTGAGCTCCAGAGCTTGCCTTAGACGTTTTGAGAAAGAAGAGAAGTGAAGAGAAATGAAGGATCGTTCACTTGGTTTACAAGGAAAAGGGCTTATATACTTTAGGCCATTTTACACCATAAGGACCTCTAAAGCATGGGATTTTCATCTAAGTCCCTCCTTGCTTCTTAGGCACGTCCAAGCCATCTAAACTCAAACCAAGTTCATCAAAGATCAATATTCAAGGGTAGAAAAGGTCAACTTTCAACTAGGGTACACATATGAAGGTCTTCATACCCATACATGGTGAATTTTATGCACAAGGATTACTTTTCTTATCTGATTATTTATTGATGCATTTCTTTCATCATTTCTACTCTAAATGATTCCAAGAGTCATATAAGATTCTCTAGAAGGTTTACTTCCCAACTTTCACCCATAATTTGGGTAAATTGCACTTTACTCCAAATTAAGGTTTTTAAGCACCAGGATCATTCCACAAGCTGCATCTGAACGCCCAAGCTTGGAAAATCCATCATGCCTCATCAGATTCACTCTTATGATGTTTCATCATCAAAGGTACATATTAACCTGTGAACTCTGCAAGTTAAACCTCTTAACTGGATAATTGCACATAGGTCCCTGCATTGCAAAACAATATTACAACATTGTTCCTAGGGGACAGGAATGGAAACATATGTTCCTTAGGAGCTTTTATTACCTGCTAAAAGATGATTACATGTGTTTAATTACCTATTTAGGCAAAACTTCTAGGGTTAGGTTATAACCCAGGTCAGGGATGTTACACTTACAACTAGGTATATCTCACTAAACCATCTTTCCTATTGCATAGTTGTTGATGTGATCTATTGGTTATGGGTTTGTGGTTAGATAAAAAAATTTGTTTCTGCTACCTATTCTGTCCCACAAAACCCAATAGTGATATCAGAGCCACGTCAACATACTATGTTTTAGGATTAATCGATATGATTAGATTTTGGTTTTTCTCCATTTCTTTATTGCATGTGATGTGAATACTTTAACTGGCTAATATGCATATCTGATTAAGCACCACGATCCCTATATACATATATGATATGGTATATATATATATATATATATGATCAATACGCGTTACCCTAAAATGGTTTTGATGGTGGATGTGTAGTGTGGTTATGGCCTATAAACCCCTATGTGTGTGCTTGGTTGGTTGGGGTTTTTTGCATCTTGGTCTACATACCGAGTCCTTTCTTCCATTCAAGATATAACTTGAGATAACTCGAGCCTTCTCTTCTACCTTTGCTCCCCCAGAATGTAACTCGGGGTTGCCCAAATAAATATGTCAAGTAGGATAGTTTTATTTCCTCTTATGTCGAATAATGGAGGGTGCCCAGAAGAGCAGTTAAGGGACCAAGACGACTGAATGATGGTGTGAGAGGAGTGATTGGTGGCCTAACGAGGAGCACGATGACCTGACAAACTGACCGTCTAGAGGATCCAGACGATCGGTTGGTGACAACCAACTAACCGGCCAGGAGGTGAGTTGATCAGTCATAGGATGAGCTGATCAACCCGGAACGGCCCAAGCACATATCTTCATCAACTATAGGTTTCTTCATATGATGTAGACCTAGATGACCGTAATTCCTTGTGGCTCAAGGATATTATAATATGATGTCCATAATCATTGCTTTATCACTTCGCATGTTTTCTTGTGGGATATAGCATTTATGTGATATGTACTATGTATGTGGTGATTGGATATGTATATGTATATAAATTCCAAATCCCTCAATATAAATAGTAAGTTTAAGATGCCTTCCAAAAGTAGCACACATGAAAAACTTGATCGACTAAGTGTAGGCATGCCCTAGCATGGTGTACCATCTAGCTTATGAAAGTGTGATGGTGAATATGTGGGTCTGCCCTAATAGGGTGCATATTCATTGTGTTGATGTTTGGGTTGGACTTAACTAGGTGACCTTGATCGAATCAAGCACCTTGAGGCATGGACATGTACATGACAAAGAGTTGTGGACGACATCTATCAAGAGTTGCATAAGATGCAATTGCCAAAAGTTGCCTACCTGAAGAATCTAGTTGTGGTTGACATCCCTAGTTGGTCCATGACTTAGAGGAAAGTAGGATCTTGCTCACTAGAAGGTTGTACATTGCAATCTTTTGAATTGGTGGTGAGGGCTATCAATTTGATCAAAATAGTGGGAGCGATAGTTAATTAAAGACCTAATTAATATCGTCGACGTTATCAAATCAAACAAATAAAAAATGTTTTGAAATGTTGCAAAATTCTTTTGTTGAATCTAGATGACAAACACAAATACATTATCGTTGCAATCAGTTCATAAATGAGATAAACTTTAAATCTGGTTTAGGACCTTTGAGAAGTGTTCTCGATAATGAGTGTAAACTCTAAAGTCCTTGAAAGACTAGAGCCAGTAGAACCACTCCAAATGCGCCTAGGGCTAAAATTGGATGCGTACTTGAAGTAAACCAATGATGCCTAAGGCAACCTTATGTTGAGCTATATGAACTATGAGTTGCATTAATAGCTTGAAGGATGGACATTCTTGAGATGGTTATACATCTCAAGAATCATGTAAAGTGTGAAAGGTATAATGTCTTCAAAGAGATATTTGAGTATAATCAGACAGATGGAGATCAAGTATAACCTCATATGCTCAATGTGATTGTGCTTATAGATTAACTATGGTTTCTTATAGGTTAAGAGTTGACCAAACATATGATTCTACAAATTGTTGTGTGAATCATATAGCCATTTTATCAAATGTTGAGAAACTTGGCCAAACCATTGTTTGAAGTGCTTGTCATGTTGATGCCAAAGTATGAATGAAAAAAGGACAAAGCATGTGATAATGATCACTAGAGTGAAGTCCACATACTAAATCAAGGTCAAGAAGTGTTTTGAATCCAAGCTTAGATGCAAGTCTTCATCACTCAAGATATGGAGAGGAGTAAATTGGAATGGTAAATAACCTCTTTATAGAGGATCTTAGGAAGATGAACGAGAGATAGAGATCTCTACTTTAGGACCTAAGAAGAAGTAAGCTAGAAACTATGAGGAGCAAGAGTTTCTACCATTACAGTTACAATATGACATTCATGGGCATATAATAGAATTAGTGAATTGCTATTATACATCTGCCATCAATGAAATTGTCATACATCTTGTATGGACAAGAGTGTAATGAACTGATGTTTCATTTCAAAGAAATGATCTTTGATGTGAATGCTTATGTATCATCAACTATACTTGATGGTTAAAGAGGTAAATGTGTGTCACACATGTAATGAATGACATGATAACTCAAACTCGAATGCCTACAACATAGTCATTTGTAGTGCATAAATGTGAATTGCATTTCTAGAAATTCATATGATGGTTATCTAGACTCATTTTGGTTATTGAACCAATAGAGACACACTAATCCCATTCGTTGTGCAATATGACAAAGGTTCTTCACTATATGTAGTGGGAGAATGACTATTCTATTAAGGATTATACATATTGATGTATATAGACCTTTTAGAATAAATGCTAAAGGTAATCAATAGTACTTCAATATATTTACTGATGACCTCAGTTGATATGGTAGTTTGTATTTAATAAATACAAACATGAATCTCTTGAAGTGTTCAAGGAAGTCATAAATGAAGTACATAACAAAGTATAAGTATTGAATTTCAATATGATCGATATGGAAATACTTTGATCTGAGAGTTTGAGAACCTTCTAGAAGATCATGATAATGTATCATGATGGACTCCACCTGAAACACAATGATAGTGTATCATGAGAAGTGTATCAAAAACAAGGAATCACACCTAGATAAGTCATAGTGTGAATACTAGCTAAACTTCAATTTTCCTTTTGGGCACATGCTTAACACTAAAACAATGTACCATCTAATTAGTTCAAAAGACACCCTATGAGTTATGGAATGGGAAGTGTCCCGGTATGTCTTTATAAAGATTAGGACTGAAAGCCTAAATAAGAAAAAATGTTTCTTAAAAGGTTTTGTCCACAAATCACATAAATGTTATCTTGTTCAATACTACTTTGATATCCAAATCCAATAACAAAGGTGTTTGGGATGACTGTATTCCTAGAGGAGAACCTAGTTCTAAAAGAATCAGTGGGAGAGAAAATGGAACTCGAAATGTTTGAGACAAACAAGAAAAACATTGAACTGAAAGAGGTACAATGGGAATAAAGAGAATCAAAAAATGTTATGGAATCTCAAAGTTCTTTAAGTAACACACAGAACTCATGGTTTTGGTAGAAAATGCCTAGACCTTGAATGATATGTGATATCTTATGGACAAGAAGGCGGTGATTTGATTGTATGATGAGTCAACAGTATACCTAGAAGCTAATGAGAGGCAGAAACTGAGATATGGCTTGAAGCCATGAAGTCCGAGATGGACTCCATGTACATCAACAAAGTATGAACTTGGTTGATCCACCTGAAGGGGTAAAACCCATAGGGTACTTTTGGGTCTTCTAGAAGAAGACCAACATGGAGGGTAATTTGGTTGCAAAGAGTTTCTAACAAGTTCAAGGTATTGAACATGATGAAATCTTTTCAGCAGTTACCAATGATAAATCCATCAGGATCATGCCTGATATTGTAGCTTAATGGAAGTAAAGTCCATGATGTTGCATAGATCAGTCTTTGGATTGAAGTGGGCACCTCAGAACTAGGATCTTCTATTTTACTAGATAGTCAAATAGTTTAAATTGAGTCAAAATAAAGAAGTAATTATAAGAATTTAGTGGAAGCATATGTATCTTCCACATATTGATGGGGAGTAACGTCCTTATACTGTAAATATTAAAACTTGGCAACAAAGTGCGTTCTAATGTTTTAAAGAATCATCCTATGTGATAGGAATCAAGTTCTATAGAGATAGATAAAGAGGGCTTCTTGACTTAAGAAAGAGAACATGCATCAGTAAGATGTTGAAAGGGTTCGGCATGATGAGATAAAACATGTCCATGTTCCATGGAGTTAGTCTCTCAAGATCCAAGTGTCCCAATTCTTATGAAGAATAAGGAACACATGGATAGATGCCATATGCATTCATAATTTGATCTATCATGTATGAACTCATATTGTTATCTTGTATGTATTGGACATGACAAGAAAATATGAACTAATTATCTTGTATGTATTGGACAAGACAAGAATATACAAACTCATCATCTTGTATGTGTTGGATATGACAAGAAGATATGAAATCCAGTTATTTTGTATGTATTAGACATGACAAATGGATATTTGTCAAACTCTAGTAAGAGTTATTGGAATACTATGAAGGACATCTTTATGTACTTGTGAAGTAATAAAAGGATTAGTTCTTTGATTATGGTAATAAGGAAGAATTGGGTGTAAAAGAGTTACACTGATGCAAGCTTCCAAAATAACAAAATTGTGTTTGACCTTAGAATAAGAATTATTAGTTGGAAATGTTCCAACGTAAGATAATTGATTAATTCTACAATAAGAAGTCGATTACCTTAGTGTTACGAACACTATAAAGTATATTGTATAGATCTAGAAGTTCATATTGATGAACTTATGGGAGGTTATTGATTCATCCCTATTTTAAGGCTTTATCTTGTGTCATTTTGCATTTCAGCCACATCTATACTTGTTAGATTACATGTTATTTCCCCCAATATGCTTATTTCTATCAAATGCACTTATGGAGGCTTTTTGCATATTTTATAGGTACTTTGTCCACTACTTGATGGCATGGAAAGAGGATGGTCCAATCCAAGGTTTCCTCAGGCTTGGAGGATCCCAAAATAAGGCCAAAACCACTTCCAACCTACCCCAAGTGGTCAAAGAATGTTTTGAAGCAATACCCTCCATGGATGATCAAGTTCAAGGCTCAAATGCATGGGAGAGACACCACCATGACCGTGGTGAGCCCCCACGGCCATGGTGGACATGCCCCAAGTACAAAAAATCAGTAAAACTCCCAAAAATCGATGAAAATGGCCAAAATGACCGTGGTGATCAACATGCCTTTGGCCATAGGTGTCCACCACGACTGTGGTGATCCCCCACGGCCATGGCCATCCATGCACACCTCCTTGTGATCTCCACATTTTATAAACCCACGACCATGCCCATCCACCACGGTCATGGCCTACCCTACCCACCACGGCCGTGGTGATCCACCATGGCCGTGCTACTAAAAAATCCACCAATTTTTCCACTGATTTCCCCATTTTACCCCTAACTTAACCCTAGACCCCCTAGATCCGTATATAAGCCCTAGTGGCAGCTGAGGGTCAAGGGGTTGGCTGCTTAGAGTCCCATTTTCACCCCCTTGTCACCTTCACTCCATTCCACTTCACCTCCACCGCAAATCCACTCCATTTCACCATTTCCACCACATAACCCCCCATATCTAAGCCTTCCATCCACTTCCCACCACCATTCTACACCTTTCCATCCAAGAAGAAGGATGAGGACGACCCTACAGCTACTGGAGAGAAGGATTTCAGCCACTACTCCGAGCTCCATGGCTTCTTCTACCACTTTCTTCTCTCTTTTTGTATTTTGCTTTGTTATGAGTAGTTAGGCCCCTTGGGTGGGCTGTTTGGGGGAAATTATGTAACTGTGATACCATGTTGGGGGAAATGACATGTAAACGTTGTAATTCCATTTGTTTATGATTATATTGTATTTGCATCTCATTCTCCATGGATTGCTTGTTGGTTTGTGTGTGAAATCACTTAGGAATTTAGGCAAATTGCTTATATGTGTGAATTTTGGGATTTGCCCCTAGGTCCAATTCTTGGATCCCTAGGTTGCCTCCCATCTTCCTACATCCTAATCAACCTCCCTAAACCTAAGTGAGATATCTAAGTAGCTAGATTAGATAATTCTAGTACAATTAGCATGGAGCCTTCTCAAGGCTAGAATGTGGGGGAATTGGGGTCCAAAACCCTAATTTCACCTCCCCATTACTGCCCTCGGTCCCTAATTGCCCTAGGAATGTCTAATATAGAAACCTAGACTTGATTAGACTCTAATTGGATTGAACCTAACCCCTAACCCAATTGAGCCTCGTAAGGGTAGTACGGGGTGTTAGGGACTAGTGTTGGCTAAATGGACATCTGTAAATCCCTTTGTTTTGATAATGACAAACATTTCATTCTTGTTGATCTAACGTGCTACTTGAGTGTTGCAGGAATAAGGTGAATGACAAAGCACTGGGGAATCTATATGCTTGAATGATTGTAAATGTCATGAAATGTAATCAATTGTAAACTTATACAAATATATAATGTACAAGTACTTAGACTTCATGTAAATCAAGCGTTAGATCTTCCCTAGCTAAACACCATATTTAGATAGGTCATCTCCTTCAATAGTGTCACATATGCACACTCATACACACACTTAATGTCTTTATTTGAAACATTGAAACAGGGTCTATCTCGGTCGACAAAATCCTCGACCGAGACACTCTCGGTCGACAAACTTCTCGACCGAGAAAGACCCAAGTAGCCGTTAGACACAGCTGACAAGGTAGTTGGCAGTTGGAGATAAATGTTGCAAAACATTTGATCCAGAGAGCCTGTCGGTCGACAAAACTTCGACCGAGTAGGTGTCTCGGTCGACCATTTCTCGACCGAGATGGACTCTGACAGCAACTGCAGAATTAATTAACTAGTCGTTGTTAAAGCAACTAACTTATACCTAACGGCTAGTTAAGCACTTAGAAACCTCTAGAAAGTGTCTAGAACGTCCTTAAGCACTTGTAGGACATTCCTTAGGACACCTAAACACACTGGTTTTTCACACTTGAGCAATCTTTGAGCATACACTTACATTGAGCAACTTGTTTGTGAGCAATTGAGCATATTGACAATTGGCTACTTTTTCTCTCAGCTCAAATTTCGTGTCCTATAGGCTAGCATCTCCTATCCACAGCAATCACAATTCCATACACATTGGTTAGGAGATCTACACGCTTGATCTAGGCAAATCAAGCCTTGTGCTTCAAAGGATAAGTTGTAATTTCCTTTTTCCTTTCTTGTTCACTATTATTGTTTGTACTCTCCTTGCTACTCCTAGGTTGGAGGATGCGGATTGGAGAGGTTGGAGATCTTCTTGGTGAAGAAGGGGACCTTGAGCTACTTCAAGAAGGCTCGTGCAATGGGAGGTTACTTCTAAAGAGGAAGGCTACTTCAAGGGGGGGCTTGGAGTTACTTCAAGAAGGTTACCTCGGGTTGGTGCATCTACTTCAAGTGAAGGTTGTTCAAGGGGTGTAAGAAAGTATTGTATTTTGTGTAATTCCTTGAAAAGGTAATAAAATTGATACTTTCAAAATCCCGGTTGGGTAAGCAACCGGGTAGTGGACTGACAACCTTAGTATTTGCTAAGGTTGGAACCACTCTAAACACTTGTCTCCTTCTTCCATTTTCAATTGTGGTTGTTTGAGTTAAATAATTGCTAAAATATCTTTAAAACTCTATTCACCCCCCCCCTCTAGTGTTTTTCAATTGGTATCAGAGCAGGCTTCAAGGAACCTTAACAAGGTCTTGAAGAATGGGTGACGGGGTGCTTAACAACCTTAACCTTGAAGGGACACTTGTTGCTAGACCTCCAGTGTTTGATGGAACAAACTACACATATTGGAAGAGAAGGATGCAGTTCTACTTCCAAGGCATCAATTGGGACTTATGGAGGATGGTGTCAACCCCATATGAGCTTCCTCAAGCACAATATGCAGAGTGGGATGAAAATACGGTAAAGTTGGCTCAAATGAATGCCAAAGCGGTAAGCATTTTATATTGTTCAATTTCAGTAGGAGAATTTAATAGAATATCAAACTGTGACACAGCCTATGACATTTGGCATAGATTGTCCATAACTTATGAAGGTACGGTTCAAGTCAAGAATTCTAATATTAGTATGCTTAAACAAAAGTTTGAACACTTCCGTATGGATCCAAATGAATCTATTAGTGAAATGTTTGCAAAATTCTCTTCCATGGTTAATGGTTTAAATGCCCTAGGAAAAACTGTTCTTGAAGAAGATCAGGTATCAAAAATCCTTCGATCACTTCCTCCTAAATACAAGCCTAAGGTGACAGCCATTGAAGAAGCTAATGACCTCACTTGACTGAAAATGGAGCAACTCATTGGCAATCTAGAAGCTCATGAAGCAACCCTAGAAGAGGAATAAAGAAGAGAACGTGAACTTCAACAAGGAAAGAAGAAGTATGTGGCTTTAAAAGCTTCAAAGATCATCACACCAGAAAGTGAGGAGTCAAGTGAAGAAGAAGGGGAAGAAGCCTTGATCGTCAATGGTAAGAAATATAAAAGATTTAAGTCTAACAAAATTTCTAGTTCTTCTTCCCCTCCTAGGTGCTTTGAGTGTGGAAAGAAAGGACATCTCAAAAATGAATGTCCTAAAGCAAAGAAAGGAAAGAAAAGCTCACACAAGAAGAAGGGAGAAAAAGCCTATAAAGCTGCATGGGACGAGTCAAGTGAAAGTGAAAGCGGAGAAGAAAAGGTGGAATGTCTAATGGCAAGAGAAGATGATGAAGACTCTCAAGAGGTAAGCCTTCTTGATCTTCCTAAAGAAGAGTTAATTACTAGTCTACAAGAAACTCATGATAAGTATGTTGATGTCAAGAAGAAACTAAAGAAGGTTATCAAAACAAATGATGAGCTATATGCTAAATTAAATGATCTCTCTTCTGAAAAGAACAACATTGATCTTGAGAATGTGTCTTTAAAAACATCTTTAAATGACTGCACTAGAAAGCTACTCACTCTAGAAACAAATGTTGATCTTCTCTCTCAAGAAAAGACTGAATTGTTAGCTAAACTAAATGATTTTCAGACTCAACCAATTCTGTGTAACCATCTAGACTATGACAATATTGTAAAAGAAAGAGACTCCCTATTATCTGATTTAGATCAAGCAAGAAAAGATTTACACAAGAAGATGGATGACATTAGTAAGCTACAAAGAAACCTACATGATCTACGAAGAAAAGATATCCTTTATAACATTCTGAAAATCTCCTCTAGTTTCAATGGAAGAAAAGGTTTGGGATATGCTCCAAAGAAAAATCAACCCAGAAGAACTAAAGCATCTAAGACTCAGATTATGTTTGTACCTAAGAACACAATTCCTAGAAAAAGAAATGAAGTTGATTCTATTACTTGTCATTTTTGTCTACGTCTTGGACATTATTCATTTTCATGTCCTTATAAGACCAAGGATTCCGACTTAGTTTGGGTCCCAAAACCCCAAACTTAGTGGAGTAAAATAAAAAACAGTTGAGATATGATCAAATGCTTATTTTTGCAAATTATATTGTCTTATCTCAACTTAATAAAAGGTTTCATGCATTATGGTAATTTTCTGAAATGTTATACTGAAACAGAAACTTGGTCGGTCGAAGTATTGTCGACCGAACATAAAGTCGGTCGAACTTTTGTCGACCGACAAGACGCCTGTAACAAATTAAATCTACAGCAACAAAACAGCAACTCCCTCGATTGATGATTGGTCGACCGAGAGAGATGTCGGTCGAACAGTTGTCGACCGACTGAAGTTCTGAGTCAGATTTTTTATTCAGTCTGTAATTAAATGCTTCTAACCATACCGGACCATCACATGGGTACCAAAACCTACATTTTAATGCAGGATTGGGTGGTTGAAAGTGGATGTTCCAAACATATGACCGGGAACAAGGATGCATTTCAAACTTTTGAAGAAAAGAAAAGTGGAACAGTCACTTTTGGAGACAATGGTAAAGGTAAAATCGTTGGAATAGGTAATATTGGTACAAACCTCGAAATAAAGAATGTTCTACTCGTTGATGGTTTGCACCATAATTTGATAAGTGTTAGTCAATTATGTGACAGTGGATATGATGTTCTATTTAACAAAAACTGATGCAAATTATTAATAGAAAACACTACAAATGTTGTCTATGAAGGAAAAAGAGTTGGAAATCTTTATATTCTTAGACCTAACTCTATGAAATCTGTAGTAGGAAAATGCTTGCTTGCAAATGAAAATACTTTACAACTATGGCATAAAAAGCTAGGACATGCTAGTTCACATGTTATCAAAAAAATAGTAAAATATGATCTTGTTTGTGGTTTGCCTACTTTATCCTTTGATCAAGTTGAAAACTGTGAACCATGTACTTTGGGAAAGCAAACAAAAACCTCTTTTAAACCTAAACATGTACTTAGCACCAGTAGATCTTTAGAATTAATTCATATGGATTTATTTGGACCCATGAGGACACAATCTATTGGTGGCAAAAGATATTGTTTTGTTATTGTTGATGATTATAGTAGATATACATGGGTACAATTTCTTGCAACCAAAGATGATACTATTCATGTTTTTATAAAATTTTGTTCCAAGATTGAAAATCTATTACAAAGCAAAATATGTACCATTAGAAGTGATCATGGTGGAGAATTTGAAAATCATGTATTTGAAGAATTTTGCACATCCCATGGGTACACTCACAATTTTTCTGCTCCACGCACTCCACAACAAAATGGCATAGTTGAAAGGAAAAATCGATCATTACAAGAAATGGCTAGAACTATGATGCTCGAACATAACACACCCAAAACCTTTTGGGCTGAAGTTATAAACACTGCATGCTATGTGTTAAATAGAGTAATTGTTCACTCCCATTTGAAGAAAACTCCATATGAAATAATACATTCTAAGAAACCTAGAGTTGACTATTTTCATACCTTTGGATCCACATGCTATATTTTAAATACCAAAGATGATAGAGATAAGTTTGATTCTAAATCACATAAAGCATTCTTTTTGGGATATTCTACCTCTAGCAAAGCATTTAGAGTCTACAACACTATCTCTAGAAAAGTTGAGGAATCTATTCATGTCTCTTTTCATGAAGAGTCCAAACCAGAAAATTTTGGAATAATCGATCTCACTAATCAATTCGAAAACTTAAACATACCAAATGATAGTGAGAAAGATACTACAAACAATAACCAAGCTAAAACACAACCTATACCTAGACTTACTAAGGATCATCCTCAAGAATTAATTATTGGAAATCCAAATGATAAAGTAAAAACTTGGTCTTCCTTTAAGGATGTTGCAAACATGGCCTTTGTTTCTATTATTGAACCTAAGAAGATATATGAAGCTCTTAAAGATGACTATTGGATAATAGCAATGCAAGAAGAATTAAACCAATTTACTAAAAATGATGTATGGGATTTAGTTCCTAAACCACAAGATAAAACCATCATTGGAACTAAATGGGTTTTTAGGAATAAGCTAAATGAGGCAGGAGAAGTAATAAGGAATAAAGCTCGGTTAGTAGCACAGGGATATAATCAACAAGAAGGAATAGATTTTGATGAAACGTATGCACCAGTAGCTAGACTTGAAGCTATTAGAATGTTACTAGCTATTGTTGCACATAAAAACATCAAACTTTACCAAATGGATGTAAAAAGTGCATTTCTAAACGGAATCATTCAAGAAGAAGTATATGTTGCCCAACCACCTGGTTTTGAAATACCAGAAAAAGGTGACTATGTTTATAAACTTAAGAAAGCACTTTATGGTTTAAAACAAGAACCCAGGAACTGGTATGAAAGGCTCAAGACATATCTTTTTTATAATGGTTTTTCTATTGGAAATTCAGATTCTACTTTATTTTTCAAAACATATACATCTGATTTTCTAGTTGTTCAAATATATGTTGATGACATTATTTTTGGAGCTTCTAATGAATCGTTGTGCACACAATTCAGTGACATTATGCAAAAAGAATTTGAAATGAGCCTCATGGGTGAACTAACTTTCTTTCTTGGTTTCCAAATTAAACAAACCCCTGCCGGGATCTTTATAAGCCAAGAAAAGTATACTAAAGAACTCTTAAAACGTTTTGGGATGGATCAGTGCAAACATGCTACTACTCCTATGGCCACTTCTATTAAGATTGATAAGGATGAAAATGGGGAACCTATTGATGATTCCTTATATAGAGCCATGATTGGTAGTTTGCTTTACTTAACTGCTTCTAGACCGGACATCATGTTTTCCGTTGGTCTTTGTGCTCGATTTCAATCGCAACCTATGCACTCTCATTTTCAAGCAGTTAAACGAATTCTTCGATACTTAGCCGGCACTACATGTTTTGGTTTATGGTATCCAAAAGGACAATCCTTGGATTTTAAAGCTTATACCGATGTTGATTATGCTGGTTGTCGACTTGATCGCAAGAGCACTAGTGGTGGCTATTTCTTGTTAGGGAGAGCTTTAATATCTTGGTTTAGCAAGAAACAAAACACGGTTGCCCTCTCTACAACTGAAGTTGAATATATGGCAGCCAGATCTTGTTGTGCTCAAGTGCTTTATATGCAACAAGTGTTAAACGATTATGGTTTTACTCTTTCATCTACGCCTATCTTTTGTGACAACACAAGCGCTATAAACTTAGCACACAATCCTATTTTACACAGCCGAGCTAAACATGTTGAAATCCGTCATCATTTTTTAAGGGATCATATTTCTAAGAATCATGTTTCCCTTCATCATGTTGATACGGAAGATCAATTGGCTGATATTTTTACAAAACCGCTTCCACTAGATCAATTCAACAAAATAAGGAAGCAACTGCTTATCACTCCTTTGGAAGATGTTTTCTTTGATATTTGTGCTTCTTAACAATGTCGTTTATTTGCATCATTTTGGCTTTTAATGGACATTTTCTTTAATTGAAGGGACATCTAATTAAGGGGGAGTTTTTCTTTTTACACCGGATATTTTTTTGAAATGACAAAGGGGGAGAAATAAATATAAATGCAAAACTCAATCAATGAGTTTCATAAACAAACTCTTGGCTTTACATTGAAAGTTGCTATATTCCCTAAAGAATTGGATTTCATGTTCCATAATTCATGGGAAATAATAAGCACACATTTTATAAACAAGAGAAGAAATTTACAAAGGTAATCTTCAGGTATGAAATTCACATGTTTTATATTTTCTTATTTTATATTTAGGAAATGTTTGTCATCTTCAAAAAGGGGGAGATTGTTGGCTAAATGGACATCTGTAAATCCCTTTGTTTTGATAATGACAAACATTTCATTCTTGTTGATCTAACGTGCTACTTGAGTGTTGCAGGAATAAGCTGAATGACAAAGCACTAGGGAATCTATATGCTTGAATGATTGTAAATATCATGAAATGTAATCAATTGTAAACTTGTACAAATATATAATGTACAAGTACTTAGACTTCATGTAAATCAAGCGTTAGATCTTCCCTAGCTAAACACCATATTTAGATAGGTCATCTCCTTCAATAGTGTCACATATGCACACTCATACACACACTTAATGTCTTTATTTGAAACATTGAAACAGGGTCTATCTCGGTCGACAAAATCCTCGACCGAGACACTCTCGGTCGACAAACTTCTTGACCGAGAAAGACCCAAGTAGCCGTTAGACATAGCTGACAAGGTAGTTGGCAATTGGAGATAAACGTTGCAAAACATTTGATCTAGAGAGCCTGTCGGTCGACAAAACTTCGACCGAGTAGGTGTCTCGGTCGACCATTTCTCGACCGAGATGGACTCTGACAACAACTGCAGAATTAATTAACTAGTCATTGTTAAAGCAACTAACTTATACCTAACGGCTAGTTAAGCACTTAGAAACCTCTAGAAAGTGTCTAGAACGTCCTTAAGCACTTGTAGGACATTCCTATAAATAGGACATGCCTTAGGACACCTAAACACACTTGTTTTTCACACTTGAGAAATCTTTGAGCATACACTTACATTGAGCAACCTGTTTGTGAGCAATTGAGCATATTGACAATTGGCTACTTTTTCTCTCAGCTCAAATTTCGTGTCCTATAGGCTAGCATCTCCTATCCACAGCAATCACAATTCCATACACATTGGTTAGGAGATCTACACGCTTGATCTAGGCAAATCAAGCCTTGTGCTTCAAAGGATAAGTTGTAATTTCCTTTTTCCTTTCTTGTTCACTATTATTGTTTGTACTCTCCTTGCTACTCCTAGGTTGGAGGTTGTAGATTGGAGAGGTTGGAGATCTTCTTGGTGAAGAAGGGGACCTTGAGCTACTTCAAGAAGGCTGGTGCAACAGGAGGTTATTTCTAAAGAGGAAGGCTACTTCAAGGGGGAGCTTGGAGTTACTTCAAGAAGGTTACCTCGGGTTGGTGCATCTACTTCAAGTGAAGGTTGTTCAAGGGGTGTAAGAAAGTATTGTATTTTGTGTAATTCCTTGAGAAGGTAATAAAATTGATACTTTCAAAATCCCAGTTGGGTAAGCAACCGGGTAGTGGACTGACAACCTTAGTATTTGCTAAGGTTGGAACCACTCTAAACACTTGTCTCCTTCTTCCATTTTCAATTGTGGTTGTTTGAGTTAAATAATTGTTAAAATATCTTTAAAACTCTATTCACCCCCCCCTCTAGTGTTTTTCAACTAGTTCCCCTATACACAACCTAGCATATCCATGGCCAGTTAGTAGCTTAGGTTAATCCATTAGACTCTAACTTGTTGTTTGGTTTGGATAATCTAAATGGAATCATAATGTTCACATGTCACCCCCCAACTTAAGTGATAAGTTCATACCCCTAAATAGCCCACACATCTATTTACTGCTTAAAACCCTAGTTTTGTGCTTGCTTAGCTTAGTTAGTTCTTTTCTTGCTTAGTTAGCTTCTTGCCTTGCTCTTGCCTTGTTTATGCTAGTTTAGTTCTTTAATTGCTCTTTTGCTTTTCTCTTGCTTGCCTTAGCATAATTTGTCTTTTCATACCTAGATTAGTCCTTTCTTTCCTGCTTAGTCTTAATCTAGTCTAGGGTTAACGTAGATTTCATTCCTTCCTTTAACTGCTTTCTTATTCCTCCTTAGTTAACAATCAAATCAACCTTTAAACCATTAACCCTAGTCTCCGCAGTAGGAACCTGGCTAAACTAACCTAGCTCTAGTGCCCCCTCTTTTCCCTGTGGATCGACCCTTTACTTGCCGCCTTCCTATAGTACGACACGACCCCGTGCACTTGCGGGTGTAGTGTTTTAGTAGATGTAGGTAGCTAGTTTAGGTTTATAAATTTCGAAAGCAAAAACCCATCACGTGTGTTCCGACCTCGTGGGGCGCATCTACTCAGGTCGAATCGGCTAGTGTGTTGCACGTCTAGCGAAAACGCACCAAGCTTTCTGGCACCGTTGTTGGGGATTAGAGGCACTTGGCCTAGCTAGATAGTTTTGCTTTGACTTTTCCTACTGCCCTCATCATTTCTATTCTTTATTTATCATTCTTTGCATTCTTTGTGTATATTGGTTTACTAACTTGTTCTCTTCTATTTGGTTGTGCTTTGTGCATGTGACAAGCCATTCGAGGAAGATAATATGGAAGGCCAAGATGCACAAACCCATCCATTTTCTCCACTACCCTACCTCCAAGGCTATCCTAAGCCTTACACACCACCACCACCTCCATACTGTAGTATTGGTCTCAAGAACCACAACACACTAGAAGTATAGTCTTGTGACGGGTCCTAAGAGACCTGTGAGTTTTGTGGTGGGGCAGCCAAGGGGATATTATTCCTCTTGGCCCCTCTTCTCACTTTCTCACCACGTCTTGGACGTGCACAGAGCAGTCTGGGTGGGCCTACAGCTCTATGATTACGCCGTCCTTGGGGATGACGTGGTCATAGCTGAAGAACACGTTGCGGAAGTCTACCTAGCTCGGTTAGCCAGGGTAGAGGTTTCTCATCAGACTGACTTCTTATTTCCCAGAGCATTCTCACTTCAGATATCTTCTGGGTTGTGTCGAGTTTGCGAAACATGGTGAAAGGCTTGAGGTTTTTCACCAGTTTCCCCACTTTCTCAACACTTTGAATCTGATATCTAGGTCTGTGTAGGAAATAGAATCTCACAGATCGAGTGTTTGCCCTCCGATTATTGGGTGTTGGATTCAGAGGTTGGCTTTATTGAAGAAAAGAAGAGTCGGCGAATCTGCCATTTTATCCTTGCCTTTGACAGGGGGATCCTTGACTGGACACTATCATGGTGGTTAGGTCGACGGTCACCCTTATAGGTATGGGACCTTAGTTGTATGGCTTCGCGGGAGGAAGTATATCCTCATATAACCTTTGCATGATGTGAGTGTTGCTCCAAGAAATCCCTTTGTGGATATCTAAGAGTACATTTGCATTCATGCACGGGTTGCGGACTACCGTCAGTGGTCAAGTCATGATCTTTAGGTGGTCGAGCTGTTGAACTCCCCCCAATTCAATTGGACAGGGATGAAACCCTTGTATCTATGGGTCTATTGTGGAAATGTCTGGCGAGAGTTGTGGAGTGGGACATAGTATAGTATATTATACTTGGTATGCCTTGACCCCACTTCAATAGTGTACAATGGTTACCTCATCTCAGAATTGATTGGAGGGGTCTGTCTTGATCGAGCAAGTCAGTTCGGAAGATCTGAATTATTATTATGGGGGACATCAGACGATTCTGATTATGGGTAATTTCATCAATTTCTTCTCGTGATTATTCACTTTGATGAAAAAAAGGGGCTGATGTTGGAGTAGAATAAGGAAGGAACGATGCCCACCTCGAATCAATTGATTCGTCGTGGTAGAGGAGAAAAACAACGAACGGACCGTACTCGAGCTTTAAATCAATGCCCCCAGAAGCAAGGAGTATGCCCGCGTGTTTCGACGAGAACACCAAAAAAACCTAATTCAGCTCTACGTAAAATAGCTAAAGTACTCTTGAGCAATCGAAATGAGATATTTTCTTACATTCCAGGTGAAGGTCATAATTCACAGTAACATCCCCTAGTCTTAATCAGAGGAGGTAGAGTGAAAGATTCGCCAGGTGTGAAATCCCATTGCATTCGGGGGGTCAAAGATTTGCTGGGAATTCCAGATCGAAGAAGGGGAAGATCCAAATATGGTGCAGAAAAACAAAAAAAAAAGATGAACAGAAGATTTTGTGGTTTTTGTTGTCATTTTTATATTTGCCCTGTTCTCCAACTTAGAGTTGGCGGAGTGCGTCGGACCTGCCGGGGTGGAGGCACCGGAGGTGATTCTCGCAACAATTGAGGAAAATTTTGTGGGACGTCAGGACAGTCTTATTGGCATAGGAAGGGCTCCGCTCCCCCGAGGATCAATCACAAGATTGTATGGTAATGGAGAGGGTGCCCGAATGGGATGCGTCCTCTACCACTCCTGCTTTGGGAGTGGAAGATTGCTTAGATTTCTTGGGGGGCCTAGAGAATGAGGTCTGGGGGAACAGCTTATATGAGATGATCTGGGGGGAAATCCTTCGGTCATAGAGCAGCCATCGTAGAAGCGCCCTTTTTTCACAACCCGGTTGGATGGAGGGTCGGCTCAAAAATGGTGAGGAAATAGCAAGAATGGCTGCCGTAGCCAGGATGCAGATTGGAGACAGCCCACTTGACCAAATTTCCATCCTTCCATTGATTATGATGAAGGTGGGAAAGATCAATTTATCATTCACTAATTCATCCTTGTCTATGCTGCTAACTCTCAGTTTGGTCTTACTTATGTTTTATTTTGTTACGAAAAAGGGAGGGGGAAAGTTAGTACCAAATGCTTGGGAATCCTTGGTAGAGCCGATTTATGATTTCGTGCTGAACCTGGTAAATGAACAAATAGGTGGTCTTTCAGGAAATGTGAAACAAAAGTTTTTCCCTTGCATCTTGGTCACTTTGACTTTTTTGTTATTTTGTAATCTTCAGGGTATGACACCCTATAGCTTCACAGTGACAAGTCATTTTCTCATTACCTTGGCTCTCTCATTTTCAATTTTTATAGGAATTACGATAGTTGGATTTCAAAGAAATGGGCTTCATTTTTTAAGCTTTTTATTACCCGCAGGAGTCCCACTGTCGTTAGCACCTTTTTTAGTACTCCTTGAGCTAATCTCTTATTGTTTTCATGCATTAAGCTTAGGAATACGTTTATTTGCTAATATGATGGCCGGTCATAGTTTAGTAAAGATTTTAAGTGGGTTTGCTTGGACTATGCTATGTATGAATAATCTTTTCTATTTCATAGGGGATCTTGGTCCTTTATTTATAGTTCTTGCATTAACCGGTCCGGAATTAGGTGTAGTATATTACAAGCTTATGTTTTTACGATGTTAATTTGTATTTATTTGAATGATGCTATAAATCTCCATTAACTCCTACATTTCATAATTGAATAAAAAGGAGGAGTGCCCAACTATGTGATTGAATATACATCTGTGTCTTTTTTATTCCACATTACCGGCATCATCAATTCACATGTCCCTTTCATTATTACAACCTTCTTTATTTATGGCAAAGACCAGAATCCCCGCACAAATGATCATTGGATCTTGGTTCTTCTTCACGGGGATGGCTATTCATTTAAGTCTTTGGGTAGCACCACCAGATCTTCAACAAGGTGGAAATTCTCATATTCTCTATGTACATGTTCATGTGGCTTGGATGAGTATTGTAGTTTATATTGCAATGACCCTCAATAGTTTCTTGTTCCTATTAACAAAGCATCCCCTTTTTCTTCGCTCTTCCGGAACCAGTATAGAAATTGGTGCTTTTCTTACATTGTTGACCTTAGTGACTGGGGGCTTTTAGGGAAGGCCCATGTGGGGTACCTTTTGGGTGTGGATGCTCGTGGGACCTCTATATTCATCTTATTTCTTATTTACCTGGGTGCACTGTGTTTTCAAAAGCTTTCTGTCGAACTGGATTCTATTTGGATCTGTGTTGGACCGATCGATATACCAATAATCAAGTTTTCAGTCAACTGGTGGAATACGTTGCATCAACATGGGAGCATTAGCCGATCTGGTACATCAATACATCTTTCTATTCTCATTCCAATCTTGTCCAACTTTGCTAACTCCCTCTTCTCCACCCCCTTCCTCTTTGTTTTGGAAACACGTCTTCTTATTCTATCTTTTCTTGAATCCTCATGGACGGAGAGGGTTGGTGTGGACTCTGACCCCCCCCCCGGGAGGGAGGGTTGGAGAGGACGAAAGACTGATTATAGAAAACGTCTAAGTCAATTGTCACCTAGTTCACTCGCAGAGATTGACGATTCTCTCTGTGTTGCATCCATGGCGTAGGAGGCTGCTTACTCTATCCGCTTTAGTTCAATTGTAGTACAGTTGGAGAAAACTGTTCTTTTTCCTATTCCCGGTTGGAGGGTAGGCATATGAAAATCAGAACTGCGCCTCACCCCTATTTGTTTGAATGCCTTATACCATAACATAACATAAAAGGAACTGGAACTTCTTAAGAAACCTCTGCTCCAGGTATTGTTGATTAGTAAGGTAGGGAAATTCATCCTCTATAGCGATCTCACCGCCTGTGAACATTCTCTGAATTTTAGCACAAGAGAATAAACAAGGAAAGGAGAATTCATTATACTACGTAAGTCGGTGATTCGTAGAGGCGGAATAAAAAAACTATTCGCCAATTTCAAACCCAATTTGTGTTGCGCTTTGGTCTTTGCTGCAAAAAGCTAGGCTACTCTCGATTAGCAATCAGATCAAGTTAATCTCAAGAGCAGACCCTTTCAAGTTCTTAATGAAACAATCAGGTCGATTTACCAAATGGTATCTGTTATTCTCTTAATTGCAGAGAATATTGATTCAAGAAATCTGTGAAGGGAAAGGCTCTGGCGGATTTCCTAGAAGCTCATCCATATCAAAAAATCATAGGTAGCTTGGAAGCATAGGACTAAGATAATTCATTCCCCCCGAGCCCTATGCACTGAGGAGCCAACAAACGGAGGGATACCTGCATGGGAGGGAGCCCCAAGCCTATTGAATCGTCTCAACCCTTAGTTAGAAGTAGCATCACCCTTCCGAAGGGGCTTATCCTTTATTGAGATTAGCACCTTTCTGAACTTCATACAACTAGCGATCACTAAAACGGGTGGACTCTTTCATATTCGGCGCTACTACCTAACCCCATGTATATATTGTTCGAAGAATCTTTCTATGGTACGGAACATTGCAGTTTTGATTCTCTCTCAACAAATGTGAGGTAGGATCCACCTTTTCCAATATCTTCTTTCGAAGCTGTTAACAATAAAAAAAAAGATGATTCTTTTCAAAATCTAGTATCGTATATAAGATAACGGCTACTTTGAGTTATGATATTTTGAGTTATAGGGAAAAAGATAACTAATCTAATGGGCTTGTAGTGTCAGTTATCCCCTCCTCAATCCATAATGTATGTATATTATGTATATAAGTAAGTGGTTGGTTCCTCTTTGCCATGAAGAGGGGTCGCTACTTTCCTATTCCCTTCTTTCTCTGCCTTCCTTCTTCTTTTCATTGCGGACATTCATCCTTAGAAGCGCCTGTCTCATGCCAAATGTCTTAGAGAATCTGCTACTCTAGATGAAGGTGTGAAGCGTTCAGCTAGCCACACACACAAGGAGGATTCATTTTTCGACTTCCGATCTTAGCGCTTTTGACTTCTCATCGAAGATGCCCATAAGAACCTCTTTCAGAAGAGATGGCATCTTTCTTTTGTATAAACTAGATATGCCGCATCCACCGGGCCGAGAGTACTAATCCTAGGTGCCTTAAAGAGGCAATTTGTTTGTCCTAACTTCTTTCGGGGAGTAGACCATGGACATTGAATAAGAATCAATCTTTCAGTCCCTTTCTCCGAATATGGATGGCAGGTATTGGTTATGCGCACCAGACCTATACTTGTGCTATTGAAAAGGCAATGCCCAATTCTTTCCTATGCAAAAGGGGACTCCTTATGATTGAACTAGTCGTCATAGAAGGAAAATCCAATCTATGCCCAAACCACCAGGATGAGACAATCTCTATCTGATTCTTCCTGGGAGTGGGAGGAGATAGAGTCAAATCAATCGACAACAAATGTGGCACACTGACTATATTCCAACTTCTCTGCATCAATGCACTCACCACCTTTGACGCCAAGGAAAGCAAGTCAAGCATTTCAAGAAGAAAGTCATAGTCACACCCCTACTACTATTCTAACAGCTACCGATTCTCATCTGAGGAGAACTCTACTACCTTTAGAGTAGAATGCAGCAGCCTCCAACTCAATCACATTATCGTCTTCCTGAGAACCTGCATGGGATTCGTGAATAGGAAAAGATGCTCCTGGCCCCCCAAAAAAATCTATGAAATCCTATCTACCTACTCTATAGCTCTTTCCTTCCTTTCCTTCGATTTTGATACTACATTTCCCTACTACTATGCTCCTTTATTGTTAAACTAATTGACTTTCTTAGCAAGACACAGTCAAAGATCAAGTCGAATAGTCAATATTCCAATATTGAACTCACCATAATAAAAAACAGAAGAGATTTGGTGGTGGTGGTGGTTTCTGCTAGGGTTTCGAACGTCCAAGTATTCCCACCATTAATGATCTTCACTAGATCAGGATGGATCTATGGACGCTCTATGAGTGAATCGATCTGGAGGAAGAACGAGACCCCATGGTCCAAATGGGTTAATGCATATATTTTCTGGGGTGATCATCCGATGACAAATTCTGGTTTGGAAATCAAGAAAAAGATGATCTCTGCAGAAGAGAAAGGGGAGAACGGGATGATTCTTCTGTTATAGGAAAACAAGTTCCTGGGAATGATGAAGCCACAACATCAAGTTGACTGGGAGTTTGAGAAGGCAGCAAAATGTTGAGAGTTATGGCTTGATATCTTAGCGTACACATATCTCCTTGCATTACGTTAGATAATGCTCTTGTCAACATGAGTCGAAGATGACGGGGGTACGGAAAATAAATTGTGGGTCAGTATGGAAAAAAAATTGCATGAAGTTTCGATTCCTTTTAGTCTGCCTTTTTTTGGGGATAGACGTTTCTCTAATCCACTCCTACTACGAAAAAATCCAATCTCAGAGTCCAATAGTTCTGACTCTATATTAAGACTCCCACATCCGAAATTGACTTCGACTCCGTTCTTGCTTTCCTATTCAAGATGGCTTTACAGCAGGTGTGGTGACTTGACCTGAGGAGATATGATTGCTTGTGCTTATGTACCAGTTCCTATTGCTTTTCATTCCAATTTTGATTTCTATTGGCAGGCTATTTTGGAAACTAAAGAAAGTAATCAACAAAAAGTGTTAGGCCTTAGGAAAGAACTCCAATCCCAAGACAAGAGCTAGACTATTAAGGAACTGGAAGCACAGCTCTCTCATCCCTTCTATGGTCCTGAGGCAATACTACTAAATGGTATAGTCCTCAAGAACTGATTTCAAATCGGCTAGTGTGTTGCACCTCTAGAGGAAGCGCACCAAGCTTTCTGGCGTCGTTGTCGGGGATTAGAGGCGCTCGGCCTAGCTAGTTAGTTTTGCTTTGACTTTTCCTACTGCCCTCATCATTGTTATTCTTTATCCATCATTCTTTGCATTCTTTGTGTATATTGGTTTACTAACTTGTTCTCTTCTATTTGGTTTTGCTTTGTGCATGTGACAAGCCATTCGAGGAAGACAAGATGGAAGGCCAAGATGCACAAACCCATCCATTTTCCCCACTACCCTACCTCCAAGGCTATCATAAGCCTTACACACCACCACCACCTCCATTGCCACAACCCTCCCACCAATTCACCTTCCAACCTCAATTCATTCTACCACCTCCATTACCACAACCCTCCCACCAATTCACCTTCCAACCTCAATGCCCTCCTCCACCTAAAGTCCAAGGGCCATCAACACCGATGCCACCACCACAACTATCACATGCTCCCCCTACTTCCCATGAGCAAATGGATATGATTGAGACCCCTCTCTTTGGTGCCTATGAAGACTCGTTCCTCAAGAGAGAGAAAACCTATGGCATGAGATTTCTGAGGGTCTTAAGGCTTATTAAGATATATGATGATGATTCCCAAGGAGAGAGAAATGTTGAAAAAGACTTACAAAGCTCGCATGACCCTTGGGAGGAAGATCAATCAAGGAAAGCATTTAAGAGGTTTGCTTATGATGGGGGTGCAAATATTTTGTTTTTGGACCATGGTTGATGGTGAAAGAACAACAAGCCTGGCTGAAGGCATGAAACTTAGCGCTTGTGGGAGGCAACCCACATAGGTTTGGGAAATTTTGACCCAACCTTCACTTTTTGATACAATTGCTTTGTTTTTACATTTTCCAAGAACACACACACACACACTCGTGTTTAATAGTTTTTGTCTAGTTTTAAGATGTGCTGGTGATAACAAGGTGAAATGAAGGAAATTTGAGTACAATTGAGAGAAGGATTCCAAGAAAAATCACTTTGAGTCAAGTTTTTGAGTGTTTGATGTTCCTCATTTTTAGAGTAGTAGCTACAGGGACCACCACGGCCATGGCACATCAATACGACCGTGGTCATTTGCATGAAAAACACACCAAGTCCCTGGATTCAGAAGCAAAATTGAGAAAAGCTGCCAAAGGACTGCACCACGGCCATGCTAGGCAGCACGGCCGTGCAACCTGAAGCCACCATGGTCGTGCTACGCAGCACGGCCGTGCAGCAGACCAATTTCAGCCACTCAAGGAAGATTAGTGGGGTAGCTACTACGCATATCATCCACCACAGGGAGGAACATCGCCAGAGCCTTGATAGAGCCATGATCGTCTACCCTATCATCCTAAACTCTAGGATCATGCTGAGGTCAACATGATTCAAAAGTTTGGGGTGGTAGGGCAGGTATGCCCTAGTTTCACTTTGCATTTCACCTGCCACATCCACTTTTGTTTTCTTGTTTTTTCTATCTACATTAGTCATATTTACTGCTTTGCATACCTGCATGCCATGTCGTTTACTTTCTTGTCATTTTTGTGTAATTTTCAAAAAAAATTCTCTTTTTTTCATGCATTGCATATCATGTAGATTTTTGATAATTATTGCATGTTATAGCTAGTATTTGCTTGTTTACTAATTTAAGTTCAATAATATAGGTTTAGATGTGATTGGAGGCAACTTGGCACCATTTTGGCCAATTTTGCCCAAATTTTAGATTTCTTGTCTGAAAGTGTGTTTTGACCCAATCTCTACTGTTTTGAGTAAAAATGACGACCTTTGACAAATGCAAGTGAAATGTCATGCTTTAGTGCTAAGTGGTATGAATGTTTGACTTTTTACATGTGCATCACCTCTCTTAGGATTATGATTGAATTGGTTGAAGTGTGAAATTGAGCAAGCTTTGAACGCTTAGTCTTTGTAGAATCACTTGTTTGATATATCAATTTCATGTTGTTCATTCATGTGGTGTGATATCTTGAATGAAGTGTTGCATTAATTTTCATGCAGGATGTCTTATGTGGAAAATCATACCAATGACCCCTCTTTGACCCCACTATTCTTCCACCATCTTCATACCCCTCCGTCTCATAAAAAGATGCCCTAGTGCACATAATCAGCCTTGGCCACCTCCAAAAGTTTGGGGTGGCCATATCTTTGTCTCCCCGCTTCACTCTATCCACCATATGCCCTGTCTACACCAAGGGCAAAGAAAAAGAAAATCAAAAATAAAATAAAAGGATGCTCCTGTTTAAGAGCATTCAAATAAAGAAAAGATGAGTGTGTAAAAACACTCCAAAAATCTTATCGCAACCCTTTCTTCCATTTTCATACCCATTGAGCTAAGAAGCATCAAACTTAGCTCATTTTTTCCTTTTCCGCAACCATGTGGGTCATTTGGTGTGATTTGAAATGTAAGATTGAATGCATGAATGTGAAACAACACTCCTAGTCATTCTTGATTAACGCCATCATGAAGCGGTTTACCTAGAACTTTATGGAAGAAATATGGATAACTTGTGTATTCTATGTGATATATTTGAATTTCATATGCTTTGTGCTCTTTTCATGATTGGTTTGTGAAAGTAGGAGAGGAGAGAGGTGAAATGCATGCACTTAGTCATCTTTGATCCCATTCAACGATAATCATCTTTTACATTGCATTTGTCATGTCTTGAATGTGAAAAGTTTGTAGAGAGATTGAGTTGGAGCATACTTGAGGACAAGTATGTTTCAAGTTTGGGGTGGTGATTCAGCCCTATTTTAGGGCTTTATCTTGTGTCATTTTGCATTTCAGCCACATCTATACTTGTTATATTACATGTGATTTCCCCCAATATGCTTATTTCTATCAAATGCACTTATGGAGGCTTTTTGCATGTTTTATAGGTACTTTGTCCACTACTTGATGGCATGGAAAGAGGATGGTCCAATCCAGGGTTTCCTCAGGCTTGGAGGAGCCTAAAATGAGGCCAAAACCACTTCCAACCTACCCCAAGTGGTCAAAGAATGTTTTGAAGCAATACCCTTCATGCATGATCAAGTTCAAGGCTCAAATGCATGGGAGAGACACCACCACGACCGTGGTGAGCCCCCACAACTGTGGTGGACATGCCCCAAATACAAAAAATCAGTAAAACTCCCAAAAATCGATGAAAATGGCCAAAACGACCGTGGTGATCAACATGCATGCGGCCATAGGTGTCCACCACGACCGTGGTGATCCCCCACGGTCGTGGCCATCCATGCACACCTCCCTGTGATCTCCACATTTTATAAACCCATTACCATGCCCATCCACCACGGTCGTGGCCTACCCTACCCACCACGGCCGTGCTACTCACAAAATCCACCAATTTTTCCACTGTTTTTCCCATTTTACCCCTAACTTAACCCTAGACCCCCTAGATCCCTATATAAGCCCTAGTGGCGGCTGGGGGTCAAGGGGTTGGCTGCTTAGAGTCCCATTTTCGCCCCCTTATCACCTCCACTCCATTCCACTTCACCTCCACCTCAAATCCACTCCATTTCACCATTTCCACCACATAACCCCCCATATCTAAGCCTTCCATCCACTTCCCACCACCATTCTACACCTTTCCATCCAAGAAGAAGGAGGAGGACGACCCTACAGCTGCTGGAGAGAAGGATTTCAGCCACTACTCCAAGCTCCATGGCTTCTTCTACCTCTTTCTTCTCTCTTTTTGTATTTTGCTTTGTTATGAGTAGTTAGGCCCCTTGGGTGGGCTGTTTGGGGAAAATTATGTTACTTTGATACCATGTTGGGGGCAAATGACATGTAAACGTTGTAATTCCATTTTTTATGATTATATTCTATTTGCATCTCATTCTCCATGGATTGCTTGTTGGTTTGTGTGTGAAATCACTTAGGAATTTAGGCAAATTGCTTATATGTGTGAATTTTGGGATTTGCCCCTAGGTCCAATTCTTGGATCCCTAGGTTGCCTCCCATATTACTACATCCTAATCAACCTCCCTAAACCTAAGTGAGATATCTAAGTAGCTAGATTAGATAATTCTAGTGAAATTACCATGGAGCCTTCTCAAGGCTAGAATGTGGGGGAATTGGGGTCTAAAACCCTAATTTCACCTCCCCATTACTACCCTCAGCTCCTAATTACCCTAGGAATGTCTAATCTAGAAACCTAGACTTGATTAGACTCTAATTGGATTGAACCTAACCCCTAACCCAATTGAGCCTCGTAAGGGTAGTAGGGGGTGTTAGGGACTAGTTCCCCTATACACAACCTAGCATATCCATGGCCAGTTAGTAGCTTAGGTTAATCCATTAGACTCTAACTTGTTGTTTGGTTTGGATAATCTAAATGGAATCATAATGTTCACATGTCACCCCCAACTTAAGTGATAAGTTCATACCCCTAAACAGCCCACACATCTCTTTACTGCTTAAAACCCTAGTTCTGTGCTTTCTTAGCTTAGTTAGTTCTTTTCTTGCTTAGTTAGCTTCTTGCCTTGCTCTTGCCTTGTTTGTGCTAGTTTAGTTCTTTAATTGCTCTTTTGCTTTTCTCTTGCTTGCCTTAGCATAATTTGTCTTTTCATGCCTAGCTTAGTCCTTTCTTTCCTGCTTAGTCTTAATCTAGTCTAGGGTTAATGTAGATTTCATTCCTGCCTTTAACTACTTTCTTGTTCATCCTTAGTTAACAATCAAATCAACCTTTAAATCCTTAACCCTAGTCTCCGCAGTTGGAACCTAGCTCTAGTTCCCCCACTTTTCCCTGTGGATCGACCCTTTACTTGCCGCCTTCCTATACTACGACATGACCCTGTGCACTTGCGGGTGTAGTGTTTTAGTAGACGTAGGTAGCTAGTTTAGGTTTATATATTTCGAAAGAAAAAACCCATCATGTGTGTTCCGACCTCGTGGGGCGCATCGAGTCGGGTCAAATCGGCTAGTGTGTTGCACCTCTAGTGAAAACGCACCAGTTATGACCATTGGTGACTCAGTAGTAATATTATGACAACAATGGAGCTACGAGTTAGGAAAAGGAACTTCAGATAGCATACTATGACAGTTCCATCTCATATGAGATGTCATACAGCAAGGTGATGTGAAATATGCAATATACCGACTTGAAGCAAATGTTGCTTACCAGCTACAAAAGCACTTGTGCAGAAGAAACATGATGGACATGTTAAGATCACTTGGAATATGATTTGTGGGTTATTAGCTCTAAATGCAAGTGGGAGTCTATTGGTATAGTATTCCCAGAGAGCCAATCATATGATGATTGTAATGAGGCTTGTGATACTTTATTCGATAATAATAAAGGCAATTTCCGTCTATATGTTTAATCTGTTTAGAGATAATGATATAACATATTAGATGTCTAAAGATATGTATTACTCAATGATGTATGTCTTCATGTTAAGGACCTGAACAATGAGATCATATGGATGTTAAGAGTATGCATTCTTGTTATGTCCCTAGTCAGTTGTTATTATGGAAATAACCATAGACATCAATAACACAAAACACTAGAGTGTGTGTTGGTTGATGACAAAATCTCATCAGTCATGATATATGATATCAAACCAAGCACATAGGTACATGTTAGAGAACATTGTATCAGATAGATCCACCATAAGAGTGATGCATGGAAACCACATTTGGTTAGTTAGGATCATCTCTTATTGTATTAGTGATGATTGTGGTTCTTAGACCTAAAATCATTGCACTTGTCACATGTCATTAGGTACACTTTGACATCATTAAACACTATCCTAAAACATGGGTTGTTATAACGGTGATGATTGGGTGACTTTGACACATGGGGACTTGACTATGAGTGATAGATATGGAATTTGTCCCTCCTAAGGGAGTGTGATATCCTGGCCACTTGAGGAGTGAGAATGAGAAATGCATGACAATACACATGTAAGTCAATATATGATATTGAGCTTACATATATCTCAGACAGTCTACTCTAAATCAAGAAACATGGATTGAACCTTTATAGAGGATGACAAGTCCAATGCTCAAGTTAAATCTAGATATCAGTGACAAAGGGACTATACATTCACTGTAACACCAATAACGGATTATAGGTTGAAAGTTGTTCTCCAACATTCCTCTTCACTTGGGTAGCACTGATGTGCGACTAGGCACCACTCTTTGCTTGTGATGTCATAAGTTAGTTATGGACATTCACTACCAATGTTAAATGGAACCTATAGGGTCACACTCATAGGATTAACCTGTAAGAGGAGTTAATCCATGAATGATATTTAGATTGATTACAAAAGTGTTTAGGTACTTAATTAAACATTCAATCAATAGACTTGACTTAGAATCATCAAGTTCAAGTGTTAAACCAACTGATTAGAGTGCCAGATTTACTGAGAACTGCCTTGACTAAGTTCTGCACAACCTGGACCACCAACCGATCGGTTCACTGGGTGAAATGATCGTGTCATGGTCAGTGAAATGACGGGTTCACTCTAGTGAACCGATTGGTTCACAGGACCAAATGAGCATGTGTTGGGTTTCCCAGTTTGTGAGAAGAGATCCTCGTTTCACTTTTTCAATTTGATTGGGACAAGATTTAATCTTTACATTAATTAGAAACGAATGAGGAAAGTCAATTGTGGGCAAATTTGGCAAGTGAAATGACTAGTTCACTAGGTGAACTGATTGGCTGACCTCCCCAAATAATCGGTTCAATTATGAACCGATCATCTCACCTACCCAAATGACTGGTTCATTATGAAACAATCGATTCACTTGTCGCAGTACAATCAGTTCATGGAAAATTTGGACCTTTCTACTCTAGCACAGACTGGGAACCCTAACCATGCTCTCTACTATAAATAGAGGGGTACATGGGGCTTCTCAAAATGTACAACTCAGAACATCAATTGCTTTGTAAAATTATTGTCCTCTCTGATTTTGGTAATTGAGAGAGCCCAAGTAAGTTCCACCCGTACAGGGAGGAACAACGAGGGAAAGATAATTGTAGAAAAGTGAATGGTGGTGGGAGAGTGTGTTGGTAACTAGTACACTGACAGAAGGGGACAACTCCTTCTAGTCTATCCTTCAGTATGACTAGAGTTCTTGGTTGTCTGTGTGGACTATCTATAGTGGCAGGAGATTTTTGTCGCTCAGGAGGATGACCGTCAACCACAATCTAGGTCAAGACCAGGAGCTGCACAGACACCGTCGAAGACTAGGTGGTTAAAGGGTGCAGTAGCTACAAGGTATTATCACTGAGCAAGCCTCAGGACCAGGTATAAACTAGGTATATCTCGCTAAACAATCTTTCCTATTGCATAGTTGTTGATGCGATCTGCTAGTTATGGGTTTGTGGTTAGATAAAAATTTTGTTTCCGTTGTCTATTCTATCCCACAAAACCCAACAGTCATATGCTACCTTCAATTGTTGTTGTATCACCTTGATCTTCTTTGTTGTCTTCTACACAAGCTCAGGACCAAAAAAGTGATACTCACCTATCTCATACCAACACAACAGAGATCTGCAACATCTCCCATATAACGCCTCATAAGGTGCCATGTTGATACTACTCAGATATTTTTTGTTGTAGGAGAACTCTATCAAATTGAGTGTACATCCCAACTTCCTGAAAATTGAAGAACGCGTGCCCTCAACAAATCCTCTAAGGTCTGAATGGTCCTTTTAGATTGACCATCTGTCTACGGGTGGAAAGTGGTACTAAACTTCAACTACATACCCAAAGTAGTGTGTAGTCATTCCCAAAAGTGACTAGTGAACTGATGGCCTCTATCAAACATGATAGTTTCTAGAACACCATGCAAACACACTATCTCATCAACATAGACTTGGGCAAGCTTCTCTGGTGTGAATGTTGTCTTCAAAGGAAGGAAATGTGCTAACTTGGTCAACATGCCAACAATCACCCAAATAGAATCATAACCTTTGGATGTCCTAGGCAGACCAACTACAAAGTCCATAGTTACATGATCCCATTTCCACTTTTAGGTATAGGCAAAGGTTTCAATGTTCCTGCAAGCCTCTAATGTTCAGCTTTAACTTGTTGACATACCACACATCTTGCAACAAACTTAGCTACATCTTTCTTCAAGCCTGGGCACCAATAGTTATCCTTCAAATTATAGTCCAACTTGGTTCTACCTGGGTGCATCACATATATGGATGAATGAGCCTCCCCCAGTACCATCCTCCTTAGATCATGAGTGTCAGGAACCATTGTCATGTTATGGTAATAAACTATCCCATCATTTGAGTCATGAAAGCCATCATGCTTGTTGTTGCTGAACTCTGATCTAATCTACTGTATCACAATATATGTTTGTTGTGCCTCTCTAATTTACTGTATCAATGTAGGCTTCACCTATAGATGTGCCAATAAACCAACTAACAAGAGACTTCCAACTTGACATTCATCCAACGCAAGGAGACCAACATGTCTCATTTGTGGCACATTAAAGGACTCAACTGGCCTTTATCCATGGATGAGGGTAAAGACTTACTACTCAATGCATCAGCTACAACGTTCGCCTTCCTTGGATGATAATTAATCATGCATTCGTAGTCTTTGATTAACTCCATCCAACGATGTTGCCTCATATTCAACTTGTATTGTGAAAAGATGTACTTCAGGTTCTTGTGATCTATGAAGATCTGACACTTCTTTCCATACAAGTAGTGCCTCCAAATCTTCAAAGCATGGACTACCACTGTTAACTCCAAATCCTGGGTTGGAAAATTCTCCGTGTGTTTCTTAATCTATCGGGAAGAAAAAGAAACCACTTGCTTGTCTTGCATCAACACACAACCCAAACCATTCTTGGATGCATCACAAAAAATTATGTACCCTTTTCCTTACTCAAGAAAGACCAGAATCAGTGCACTCATCAACTTCTCCTTCACCATCTGAAAAGAACTTTGACTTCTTTCATACCAAATAAACAACACATCCTTCCTCGTTAACTTAGTTAGGGGTAGGACAATAGCGTTGAAGTCTTTGATTAACCTCCAATAGTATCTTGCCATACCTAGAAAACTATGCAATTCTGTTAGCGTATTTGGATGCTCCCACTCTATCACTGACTCTACCTTATTAGGGTCCACATATACTCCTTCCACAAATATGTCATGCCCAAAGAAAGATACCTTCTTCAACCAGAACTCGCACTTGCTAAATTTAGCATAAAGTTGGTGTTGTCTCATCATGATCAACGTCTGACAAAGATTTTGTTCATGCTGCTGACTATCCCGACTGTATTACAAGATTTCATCTATGAAGATCACCATGAACTGATAAAGGAATAGTCAGAACACTCTATTAATCAAATCCATAAATGTTGATGGTGCATTGTTAGCCCAACGACATAACCATGAACTCCTAGTGGCCATACCTCGTCCTAAAAGCTGACTTAGGTATGTCATCCTCCTTGATTCTTAACTGGTGATATCTTAACCTCAAATCTATTTTTGAGAATATTGTCGCACCATGCAACTGATCAAACAGATCATCTATCCTCAACAAGGGATACTTATTCTTTATCGTGACCTTGTTCAATTGTCTGTAATCTATGCACAACCTCATAGATCCATCCTTCTTCTTCACAAATAGCATTGGGGCACCCCTCGATGATGTACTCAGTCTGATGAAACCCTTGTCAAGTAACTCCTGCAACTATCTCTTTAACTCTGACATCTCCATCAGAGCCATCATGTACGGTGTCTAAGCTATTAGTTGCGTTCCGGAGACCAGATTGATCTCAAAATAAATCTCTGGGGGTGGGGGAACACCTGGGAACTCCTCAGGAAACACATCCTCGAACTCTCTAACAACTGACACCTCATGAATACTAGGACTCCTTGCCTCAGTATCCATCACATATGCCAAGAACACCTTGCAACCCAGTCTCAAAATATTCCGTGTTACCATCGCTGATACAAGATACATCAGACGAATCTTCCTATCTCCTTGGAAGATCCACGTCTCGCTACCATCTACAAACGTCTCTTTCTTGGAACTACAGTCCAAGACCACTCTATACTTCTCCAAGGTATCCATTCCAAGGATCACATCAAATCCTTGATAATGTCAAGTGATATAAGATCCACTTGAATGTTGTGTCTTGAAAAAGAGAACACAAGAAGGACACATATTCTGCAATGCTATAGAACTGACCAACGGGGTTTCTAGCAACAAACTATTCTTCTTACGACTAATAGTAAAAGGACAACTAGGATAACTATTAAACACTTCACGTGCAACAAAAGAGTGTGTTGCACCTGAATCAACCAAAATTGATATAAAGCAAGAAGAAGACAAATCAGAATGAAATAACTCCATCTAACATGTCACCACTCGTGGGTTGACCACCGCCTCTGGATGACTCATGGCATAGAATCTAGTAGTTTCCTATTATTTCCCCTATCCTCTACTTCCCTGAGTGGATGATCCGGCATGTGACGCTTGGCCACATCCTCACCCTCCTATAATACTATGATGATGTCTCTATGAGCCTTACTGACTTTGCCTCGATTGTTGGGCCACTTCATCCCCTTTCATTGGACAAAATGGTTTGGTATGGCCAACTTGTCTGCACTTATAACACATCTTGTTCTCATACCAAGCCCTAGGTGGTCTCATGACTGATGTTGATGTAACACTCTAGGCTCCTGAGGGTGGAAAACTATGACCTCTGCCCTTACTTTGTGACAACTTTGTCAAAGCACTAAACCTCTTCGATATTGGAGGTGCAAAAAACCTTAGGTTCTTAAAGCCTTCTGACAACTTCCCTTGGAACTATGCAAACCTTTTCTTGGCATTCATCTCCCACTTCTCCTTCACAGATCATTCTATCCTTCAAACAAACTCCACAAACACAACAAATCTCTCTCAATTCTCCAAAGCAACAGTTGGGGTAGACAACTCGACATTCAACCCTTTCTCAAAACAACAAATCCTCTCGTCCTCTGTGGCAGCCATGTGAGGACAAAACCTCAACAAGTCCATAAACCTTGCTACATACTCATTGATCATCATGGATCCCTGTCGAATACTCTCATACTGGCTGATCTTCTTGTCAAGATACGTCCAAGGAAAGTACCGACTAACGAACTCGTGTCAGAAATCCTCCCAACAAACCACAACATCGTGTCTCTTCTCCTCCTCTATGGCCCACCAATGGCCAAAACTTCCTCTTAGGATATATACAACATGCTTCAACTTATGTACTTTAGGGATACTCATGATCTTAAAGGCCTTCTCAAGTTTAGTCACCCACACATCCACATTTGTCAGGTCAGCAGTTTATGCATACTTAGCAACTGCAACACAATGAAGCCGCTCAAAAGTCTTCCCAGTACTTGAAGATTCAGTATGGGGAACGGGTACCGTAGACTGAGATGCAGGCATCTTGTCCACCATATGAATCATAGTATCCATAAACTACCCAAAAAACAATTGAAAGGCAGGGTTTTTAACAATGTCTGGGTCAAACTGGGGGACTTCTAAAACCTGATCTTCTCATTCATGGTTCCTTTGCACCACCACATGGTGCAACAACACTGCTCTTGTCAACATGTTGTTCGTGTTCTCCAAACATCTTGGAACTTTATATACTTCTTCTACAGAAGCATAGGTGACTATAAGACATACTAGAGGATACTAGAATAGACACAAACCCTAATCATAGGTCCATGTAGACTCAGTGAACCTAAAGCTCTAATATCAACAAATGTGAAACACATTGTCACACAAAGAGAGATTACTCAAAACAAAACTGTGGAAGAAAGATCAATGAAAAGATTACCCAAAAACACTAAAATTATAACCATTTTCATAAAATTTCCAAACAACAAGAACCTTCACGTATAAGTCATTTCATGCCACAAAACATATACAAGGAATGCTATCAACCTATTGTCGAAGAACTATTCTAGAACATATATAAATGATTCCTCCACATCTGTATATAGCAGGTATACAAGTCAACCACATAAAGAAAGCATGTTCACAAAGCATCTACAAAATATTCCCAAAGACCCAAGTGTACAGGGATGACTCTAGGACTTTATCAACAAATGACATCCAACAACACTACCAACCTTGTCAGCTACTGTTCCTATTGTTGCTGGTCAACCTCCATTGCACGATCTCTACCTCCTCGTGCTCCACCACCTAAAAAGGGTGTGGGAAACCCACAGGGTGAGATTTCAAATCTCAGTAGGAGATATAACTCACCACCAACTCTATTATTATCACAGATAAGATAGACTAAGTAGTTGTAAAGTTATAGCTAAGTGAAGCAGATAATGATCATTAACAGGAAGAGCAATTATTGTTGAATTGTGAAACATCTTAATAATTTAAAAAGTAATATGAAGAACATGTATAATTCCTATCACCAACATTGTGCAAAGATCAAGCAAGACCTCATCCAATATTTTTGTATTTTGATCCTATATAATTATACTACTCGACTGATTACACATTTTATTATGCCTTAAGGATTTGAGTCATACCACCCAAATCCCATTGACCAGTTGAAAAGTCGACATTGGTGCCATGCAAGGTCTAATGGAAGAGTCGGAATCCACGACCTCACCACACCTCTTGGTCATTATAGGAGAAAACACTACAAAGACATATCAGTCAACTGCAACAATGACATATAGTCAAATTTAGGGATTGGCTCACACACGGCCATCCACATATATAATCATAAATAGCCCACCTTGTTACAAGTACGACGCTAGAAGAATAGGATCATGCATGGTCTTTCTAACAAGAAGGAGTGACTCATGCATGGCCATCCATACCACAACAAGATCGACTCACGCATGGTCGTCTCACACATCATGTAGTTAAGGATATAAGGAAGTACTCGACTTGTACCCCGCATATTCAATAATATGTGCTCTGAGTTAAACTCGTTTCACCATTCAGTAAATGCTAACACTGAATGAATCTATGGCATAGGGAATCTACAAGATTAAGTTCCACTTGATTAATTAGATTATTTAAATGCATTAGCATCAAACAAGTTACAACGTACAACCTCTAAACAAAATCTATATAAATAAGGGCATGACGCATCACTAGAACATACTGAAGGTGTGATCACATCACTTCCTATCTATTTCTCAACTTGTGTCCATCACAAAGACCACATATCTTGGGGTGACAACCCCTCACCTCATCACTAAGTAAAATCATCTCATGCAAGGAAATAAGCCATCATTAGGTAATTAGACCATTCACCTCCTCTTTCAAGGATGTCAACAACACTTTATGCATCACAAGGACCATTCAAACAAATCATAACCACCATAGCTCATACCTGGATATGCACATCAATTGTTGTTGCCTTCATGGTTAGAAATGATAATAAGAAAGCAGTACATCATCAACACCATCATCTCATAGGACTCATGACATACATTTTACACTATTAAAATTAGGCTTTCAATTTAATCAATTAGGGTTTACAAGGTTGGATCAACAACCACCCTTAGATTATCACTTCCCTCATCATTATAAGACATGTTATGAGATATTAAAACATAGCTTTGAACATCATTCCTACAACCACTCCATGGGGTATTACATCATATCATATAACCATATGATCAACAAAGAGTATTATAAACACCTCCACAAGACATGAATTAGGGTTACATCATAGGATGTTGGATTTACCCTAAAGATATCGGGCAACCATACCAAACTAGGGTATTGATTCAGGGTATACTAGGTGAGCAAGCATGGTATTGGCCTACCTACTCAGAATGTGTATTGGTTTAGCATCATGGATGTATCAGGTACAACACCTCAAGGAGAGGGTATCGGTCAACCCACCCTATCGGGAAACACTATCTAGAGGTGTGACAGGCATCAGGGGTAACTAGGCAATGCTCTGATATGGGGAAAGTCAAGGTGATAGCTGATTAGGGTTTCAACAACGCTTCAAACCATGACGGGATGTCAGGGGATATCGGGCATCCACCCCCTTCAAGGTGTGATGACCAAATCCTGATAGGTAACACTCATCTCCCAAAGCAACGCGCCCAATGGCCATAACATTCGATCTCTACTACACTGCATATCGGCAATGCTAATGAGTTGGCTTCTACCCAAGCGGGGCATCACAAGTCATGACGGGTAAGGTGTGTCAGGCAGCAATGCTCCCATGGTGACGGGCTAGTCATGATGGCTACCACTCACCAACGCATAACATCTAACAATGCGATGTTGGGTAACAACCAGGAGTCAAGGCAAAAACAACCTAATCCCCACCCAAAACGTGTCGACTTATACTCTACCAAGGTCATGACGACCATCAGCAAAGCATGTCGCTCTAAGCCTTGCCAAGACCATGACACATGTCATAAGGTGTGACCGTTAGTGGCATCACAGGTCGTGACGATCACCCAAAGCCTATCAGCGCACTCATATTCAACCTTAGGATGGGCATTACAAGCAAAGTAAAAGAATTACAACACAAAAACATCTTCTAAACAAGGTTCTTCTTTCAAAATAGAACTAAAAACTACCAAGAAGATCTACTAGCATGCAAGAGATAATGAATTGGGGGTAAAGAACAAGATGACAAGTAAAGGGGTGATAATAAAAAAGACGTTTTAGAGTTATATAACCCGACTCAAGGATCACCACCAAGCTCCAAGCTTCCCGATCTCAAGGTAGAAGAAGATGTTCCAATCTTGATCACCACAACACCTCAATGGAAGATTATAGAACCATGGTTAAGAGTGTTTGAAGAAGAAAGAAAGAAGGCAACCAAGATCCATGGTTGAGAAGAAGAAAGAAAGAGAGAAAGATAGATAAGGAGTATGTCTTACCAAGGTAGAGGATGAAGAGAGTACCACAAGAATGAGACTCATCCTCCAAGCTCCAAGGGAGATACTCCTCTAGCTCAAGGTCATCTATTGAGGAAGAGGAAAGCAAGGATGGATAAAAGGATTCTCTTGCATGGAGAGAAAGTAGTATATATAAGGGGAATGAAAGAGAGAGCAAGGGGAAGGTGTCACCACATTAGGACCCTAGGTGACACTTTTCCACAAAAAGGGCCACATGAAACACCATGCAACAAGGTTATAAGATCTATGCTTTTCCCACTAGGTTACCTAAGATGGTCAAGGCCAATACACACATCTACTCTCTTCACAAACTGATAAGGGGTAAGCCCTAGGTACCACAAACTGATATGGTGCATCTTGAAATACAAAATCAATAGTATGTACCTCAAGACACCCACAAACCAATAGGATGTACCTCAAGACACCCACAAACTGATACAAGGCTCTCAAGCCCGAGACAACACTCCTAGGTGCAAGGCACATCACAAACATGTGTCCAAAACACCACCAAGGATGCCACCACACATCCAAGTCTCAAACAAGATGCCCATATCTTTCTCTTTCCTATAGATAATGCTAAGAGAGAGAAGGAACACTCTAGAGGTGGCAAACTTGCACACCAACCCTTAATCTGGGTAAATTACAATTTGGTCCAAACCTCTCCACAAAACACAAGCATCATCCAAACAAGACTGAACAATAGACTCAAGATTCCAACATGCCCCAATTACATCTCAGATGATTAGAGCAAGGAGCTAAGCAACATGCTTAGTTAAAACAAATAGGGCTATCCCAAAATGTGGGTTAGGGTCCTTACAGTAGATCACCTTGAAAGAGAAACAAAGACCTAATGTCATTATGGGTTCTCATCATCCCATATTACTTTTTTTATCATTAGGGTTTAATGTCTATTTGGGGTGACTTTACCTTCCTATGATTAGATCAGGTATTATCCATTACATTTATCTTATTTTGGAGTTACAAGATCAAATCTTCATATTAAAGTTTCATCTATTTGATGATACCTATTTCTATCCAAAAAGGGAGCATCCATAATTAGGTCTTCTATTATGGGTTAGATCATTAATGGTTTCCCTTTAGGATTCACATGATCCAAAGGGACCAGAGTTGGATTTAGGGTTTTTGGGGTCAGTCATGATCATAAGGGATCATTAATAGTTAGGGTTTGGCATATAATTGTGTGAAAATATGCAAATATAGAGAGAAACTAGAATTTAGGGTTTTGTATAATTATTGAGTAAACTATCCCTACTTGATTAGGGTTTTGAGCCATGTGAATTAGGGACTCAATTAGGGTTCTAGATGTCCGTATATCAGATCTCAGCCATGTATCACCACTATTACACAATATGATAATAATAAAATGATCATTAGGGTTTTAGGCTACTATTTTTTGAAAAAAATATATAAATTCAGGTTATAATAGAATTTTTGTCAGATTCCTTGTAAGTTTATAATAAAAATCATACACATATGTTTTTTTATGATATTCCTAGAATGTTCTAGTATTTTTATAGATTAATAGATTTTCATTGTTTCTAATAAAATAGATGGAGATATTACCTTGATAAATAGTCAGATCTGACTAAATCGATGACTCAGATTGATCCAATATCGCATGACCTCCATGGCCACACCCATTCGCTCATTGGTTTCCTATGTGGCATTTTTCTTATTTCTGATTGGTCTGATTTATTTAATTCATAGTAAATCCACCATTGGTTAGAAAAATGCAAATAGATAGTTTTTGGAAAGGATTTTTCAAGTAGAATCTGAATTTCTAGTTTTTTAGTCTTTATTCTCTTTCCTTTTTCAAAGTTTGCCTTAGATACCATTTTATTCATGTTGAATCTTCTAAAACTGATAATTAATTCATTTTAACTCCAAATTTATAAATAAGATGTGTTTTCTTAATCAGTACCAACTCAACTAATCTTTTGGTCTAGGTTTTGAGTCACAAATCGTGTTTTGGTTTTGAAGGTAGAAAATTAGGGTTTTCAACCCTTATATCTTACATTAAACCTAATCCAAGTATATACATTTGAATCTAGGACAAAAGTGGTTTGGGATACAATCTAATATATGAAAGTGATGTAAATGAAGCTACAATAAGGTATGTACAAACCTATTTGTTTGCTTTGTGCAATGTGCAGCCTATCCTTCAGTTGGGACTTTTTATCCAACCCATGTTTCTCAATGAGGCTTTATCCCATTTTTATTAATGAAATTCTTCTATTGCCTTTGATTGGCTCTTTACTTGAGTTGAATCTCTTATCATCAATTATTCTTGTTATTGCTTAAATTATTCTTGGGTCATGGATACCCTAGCTTTTATTGGAAATTATCCTAACTGCCATGAAATTACTTAGCATGATGATAAAATTGACTAGTTAACTAATGTAGTGTACATGAGTACAAACCACCTATAGAGCACTGAGGTTTTTAGTCCTCCTGCTAGGCATTGGGGATTGACTCCCCTGCTGTTTTATATATATTTAGGATTTAGGAATGTTTTATGCTCCCTCACCCAGAGGTTGAGGTCTGGTAGGTTCCTCATCCCTATATTAGTTTAATCTAGCCACATTTAATCATGCATACTTGTTTATATTATTGTTGTTGAATTTATGGTAGAATTCTTCATTCTTATTATTGTTGTTGAATTTATCTAGACATTAATTCTATCCCATGGTCAAATTTTGAGGTCAATTGACCCTTGTTTGACCCTTCAATTCGTTTTTAAAGGATTGGATTAAAGTCTTATTAATAAAACGAATTGATTTCATTAATGTCGCCCATTCAAATCTAAGTTCCATTTTAATTAACCTGTCACGCACCCCCTCTCCCACGCAACTGATCCAAGGGTCAGAATTTTATCATCTGAACCCCGCCTTGATCCAACAGTCAATCCGTCATCCTCTACCTCTGTCCCGCACGAACCAGAGAATGGTTTCTCCAGTCATCTCTCTTCTGATCGTTTTCTCCCCCAATTCTGAACTGTTTTGTGCAATTTTTCTTCCGTTAGCTTCATATCTAGCTTCTGGTTTGAACGAGCCTTTACTCTCCGCCTAACTCTCCCTGGTCGCAGAACGCCCAAATAAGCTCTTCTCCTCCTCTCCGCCGTTTTGCGAAGAAGGGGTTCTGGCTCTTCTACCGCCTATATAAGGCATCTTCGAGCACCTTCTACCCACCGCAACACCTCCTCATCCTCCAATTTCACCAGTTCTTGCCCGAGGCATCCCGACCTACTCAGACTTCTCCTCCGGCTAGGTCGAGCTCGCCCCTCCTCCTCTCCCCTATCCGACAAAATTTCCTTCGAGGTAACCATCGATAACCTCATTCCTTCCTTTTCGACTCTTTGGCTTGCCCCGCGACGCCCCCGATTGCCGTGTCCTTCAAGCTCGCCGGAGCTCACCGCCGCCACCTATCTCTTTTGGGTTCCGGTACACCTCAGTCTGAGGTAACGCTTTCTTTCAATCCGTTTTGCACCTACGATGGATTTCCGAACCTTAATTTTCCTTGAAACCCGCTTCGGTGATAGCCTTAGATCTCGATTTGATCTCTCTGTTCTGGCCGAGTTTCCCTGCTCCCGAGCTCGGTCGATTTCCTTGCAGGGTTCCTTGTGTTTGTGAGATCTCGGGGAGTTTGCTCCCGAACTCAGTCGTTTGTTTGGTGCACAAGAGTGAGCCGGGGCAATGGATCCCAAGCTCCAGATTGCTGCTCTCGCGGCCATGGCTGTGAAGAGAACAATCTTGGTCACATAATGACCCTGGATCCCCGCAATATTGATCGGCCAATTAAAGAAGTATGGGCATTCCCGTAAATTTGTTGTCCTCGTTTATTTCTCGTCAACGAAGATATGTGCTTCGCAATGACCTTTCTACCCTCACTGTTTTAATTAAATCAATTTGACGAGCAAGGGCAAAATGGTAATTTTACTCTTCCTTCAATGGCCTTTGACCTGGCGCGTGGGTCCGGCCTCTGTGGCCCACACCCATTCGCTCATTGGTTGCCTATGTGGCGTTTTTCTTATTTCTGATTGGTCTGATTTATTTAATTCATAGTAAATCAATTATTGGTCAGAAAAATGCAAATAGATAGTCTTTGGAAAGGATTTTTCGATTAGAATCCGAATTGCTAGTTTTGGAGTCTTTATTCTCTTTCCGTTTTCGAAGTTTGCCTTAGATACCATTTTATTCATGTTAAATCTTCTAAAAGTGATAATTAATTCATTTTAACTCCAAATTGATAAATAAGATGTGTTTTCTTAATCAGTACAACCCAACTAAGCTTTTGGTCTAGGTTTTGAGTGACAAATTGAGTTTTGGTTTTGAAGGTAGAAAATTAGGGTTTTCAACCCTTATATCTTACATTATACCTAATCCAAGTATATACATTTGAATCTAGGACAAAAGTGGTTGGGATACAATCTAATCTATGAAAGTGATGTAAATGAAGCTATAATAATGTATGTGCAAACCTGTTTGTTTACTTTGTTCAATGTGCACCCTATCCTTTAGTTGGGCCTTTTTATCCAACCCATGTTTCTCAATGAGGCGTTAGCCCATTTTTATTCATGAAATTCTTCTATTGCCTTTCATTGGCTCTTTACTTGAGTTGAATATCTTATCGTCAATTATTCTTGTTATTGCTTAAATTATTCTTGGGTCATGGACCCCCTTGCTATTATTGGAAATTATCCTAACTTCCATTAAATTACTTAGCATGGTGATAAAATTGACTAGTTAACTAATGTAGTGTACATGAGTACAAACCACCTATAGAGCACTGAGATTTTTAGTCCTCCTGCTAGGCATTGGGGTTTGACTCCCCTGCCATTTTATATATATTTAGGGTTTGTGAATGTTTTATGCTCCCTCACTTAGAGGTTGAGGTCTGGTAGGTTCCTTAGCCCTATATTAGTTTAATCTAGCCACATTTAATCAAGCATGCTTGTTTATATTATTGTTGTTGAATTTATGTTAGAATTCCCAATTCTTATTTGATATACTTGCCTCGTTCTTTTGACACTCTTAGTATAGTGGATCTTTTAATATGCAATGCTTTAGTTTATATTTGTCCTTTACTTCTATTGACACATACTTTTATCTCTCTCTTGATGGGTGACCCCAACTACCCAGGTATAGGATCAGAGTGCGTAGTTGAAGCTTGGTGAACCAGCCTAAGGCTAGGATGTGGAGTTCAGCCATCTAGCTTGGATTTGGCTATATACGTTAGTTGTTTTTGTTTGGAGACAAGTTGGTTTGGTTTTAGTCTTCCTGTACCTAGATCCTTGTATGTATAAAGTTGTACCCCTTTTTGGGAAATTTTGTAAAGTACTCTTTATACAATTGAATAAAGTCAAAGTTTAAAATTTCGCTGCTTCACATTGATGTTTTTGTTTATCATGATTTTTAGTAGAGACTATGTCTTTACAGGTCCGCCTAGGTTCACGCTGGCACCATGTAACTCCCGCCTTCTCCTTTTCCGATGTGCTACTTGAGCAACCCGGTTTAATCTCCAGTGTGCTCCTGCTTGCACTGTGGTGGTGTTGGAGTCTGGTCGAGGGTCCCTCACCTCTATGAGGTTGCTCTAGTTAGAGATGTTCAATTTGCAAATTGTGGCTCCTTTTGGATTTCCCTACCGCCACGAAGCTGGGTGAAGGTCGTCGTCGGCTAGAGAGGTATTTTAGGGATGCAATCTGGGATTACCAGAGTTTTTCGAGAAGCATCCCTGGGGTGAGGCAGAGTTGATGCAAGGGTGGAATAGATGTGGGGTGGTTTGTGGTTGTGGGGCAGTGAGGTTTCTGGAGGTTGAAGGTGACGGGGGTGGCTATCTTTCTAGGGTACTTATGGCTTTGAATTGGTGATCGGGAAAGACTAAACGGAGGTGGGAGGAGCTAATGGTGGGTTTATATAGATGTGGGGAGGTGAGGGCAAGGAAGCCATAAACCCATTGCCACCGCTGGGTGAGATGTGTGAGAACCTAGGGGTTGGTTCTCCCTGGCCCGAGGAGAGAGAGGAAGTGAGGGTTGTTGAAGTCAGCACAATGAGAGGAATCTATCCTCTAAATGGCTCGCTTAGATAGGGCCAATTATGTTAGATAGAAGTTGATCGAAACTGGCTAGAGCTGGCTGAGATATGTGGGAGGAGGATGACGAGGTCAGAGTCGTCAGATCCTTACTTGATCTGTGTTTCACCTCATCCAATGATTGGGAAAAAATGGTCGGGTAGGCGAGTTAGTTAAGGAAGCCATGTGACACATCAAATGTCACACATTCGACCAGTTAATTCTGTAACCTAGGTCATTGGCTTGAATAACTTAACTAATGTACATTAATTTCAATTGCTCATAAATCTTAATTTATTTTTCCAATTACAACGAAATTTCAGGTTTAGATTCATGATGTCATGATGTAACTATGGTATAAATTTGAGATTAAAATTTGAATGTTGATCATGGTTATTGACTAAGTACATTAATACTTACAATTTACCTTCATATGGAATTAGGGTTTGCGTTATTTTGAAATTGGTGATTCCTTTTTAATAAAATAGTGAGGGAGATGGTTGAGGGTATTATAGGAAATAACAAAATTGTAAGAGAGAGAAAATAATGTAAACACTCACTCTATCACATTCTCCCCACCTTTTTAAGAATTTTGTCCTCAAAATTCAACCAGCTTGCAAGAGGAGCAGATATTTCTACTCGACCTCAAACTTGAGCTCCTACATGGCATCAAACTGATCATGGTGGCTCCAAAGAATTTTCACCACATCTATGTGTTGGTAGCTGCAAAGTTCCTTTGTCTTATAATTTATAATTTTGATCAGTGATTCAACATAGGATAGATCATCTTTCAGCTTTAGAGGCTCATGATTCAGAATGTGACTGTGGTCTTTGACATAGGGATTCAGATTGGGTACATGAAAGACATCGTGCATGGAACTATACTAAGGTAGCAAAGAAAGACTATAAGCACTTTCACCAATTCTTTCTCATATCTTAAACGTTCCCACATAGTGAGGACTGATCTTCCCCTTCTTCTTCGCCAAAGCTTAGATAGGTCTAATATTTAGAAATACATGGTCACCCTCCTTGAACTGACGTTCCTATCATTGAGCATCTGCATAAGATTTCTGCCTATCTTGTGCTTGCTTCATCCTCTACCTAATCAATGAAACTTTGTCTGTATACAACTACATCTCTTCATATTTCATCAAGGTGTGCTCTTCGACATCATCCCAATGCAACAGACATCTGTAGGATCGGCCATAGAGAGCTTCATAGGGAGGCATCCTAATACTTTCCTGGCAACTATTATTATATGCAAACTCAGCTAAAGGCAAATAGTGGTCGCATGAGCTTTCCCATTCAAGAACACAAGCTCGTAGAAGATCCTCCAAAACATTAACTGTGCGTTCTGACTTCCCGTCTGTCTGTGGATGGTAGACTGTACTAAAGTTCAACTTGGTGCCCAGTTCTTCTTGAACCTACTTCCACAACTTTGAAGTTAATTTTGGGTCCCTTTCTGAGACAATGTACATGGGAACTTCATGTAGACGTACTATCTCCCATATATAGAGATCAACCAACTAGGATACATTGACAATAGTCTTCACAGGGAGAAAGTGAGCTGACTTCACGAGACGATCCACTATAACCCATGAAACATCATATCCCTTTCTGGTCTTGGGTAGCCCCACCACAATTCTCAATTGCAGCCTCTACCGCCATCAAGAAACCTTCTAGCTTAGCCTCTACAATGTCAGCAATGTGTAATTTGAACATGGCTCCGCCCGCCCACCTGCCTTGGTCGTCCCGACCGATGATGGAACAACAGGCCTTTTTGCACTTGACAACTATGTCTGTATTGATTTTAAGGATGTCATGCCCATGTTTCCTCTAGACAGAAGGATCTTTCATCGTTGCCACCAACGGTTGTCTGGAGAATGCCTCGTTGAGGTTTTTTCTTGATGTCGTTGCACTGTGGTATTGGATACATGGAGGAGTCATGGCGGCTGGAGAGACCCAGCCCAAGCCACTCGTATACTAGATCGGAGGAGAGGATGTATCCTTGTAGATGGAGTATACGATGGCGGTGGTCGGATCTTGTGGGGCACTTTGGTGCTTGTAGGTGACGCGGCCGTTGCGTCACCGATCTATGGTGGCCAGGGTCCTTTCTGGTTGATTAGTTGGTTTAGGCCTATCATGACTAGGCGGATTGGGTGAGGACAAAAGACCGCATAGTCAGAACTATTGGGCTGGGGGCTATGTCTGGCAAGATTGTATGAGAAGGGAAATGACTAGTTGTTTGTAGGTCTGTAATGGTGTTGAGAAAGTAGATCGATGGCTGGGAGATCATGTCTAGGCAGGAGATGCATGCCACGGATGGCCTGCATTGTGCAAGTTGCAGGTTGCTGGTGTTGTTGGCGAGGAAAGATGGTTATTTGCATATGTGTTCAGTAGATGGTGCTTCTACCTGCAGTTGAAGGTGGTCATTAGAATGCTTACAGGGTTGGCGACAACTGTGACCAGATGACATTGTTGCTTGCTGGTGAGGGGAGGGTCGACGACATCGATAGGTTTCAAACCAATAATCCACGAGAGTCTGGGTCTTCAGTGTTAGAATTGTCCCACACTGCTGAGCTCTGGGAAAGGTCCTGGGCTTATAAGGTGTGTGGTCCCTTCACACCCATTGCCAATTGGTTTTGGGTTGAATACTACACATTCTCATCTGGGATCAGAGCGGACCCCACGAGACAAGTGTGAGGACCAACATCTTACCTAAAAAAACAAGTGCAAGCACACAAAAGTGGCTGTACGGGAGGGGGAATGTTAGAATTGTCCCACACTGTTGAGCTCTGGGAAAGGTCCTGGGCTTATAAGGTGTGTGGTCCCTTCACACCCATTGCCAATTGGTTTTGGGTTGAATACTACCAGCAACCCATGCCATACACCAGAATCACCTCGTGAAGGGGCTTAGGATAAGAGTCGCATACAGTGTTTCCACTGCAACAATCTTGGCCACTATGCCTCGGATTGTAGAGGGAAGAGATAGGAAGAAGCAAACCTCACCCAGACGCATGATGATGATCCCACGCTGTTCATGGTCAAGGGAACTGATGAACAAATTCTTCTTAACGAAGAGAAGATGGTGCCAAGCACGTTCATCAATCCCCGTGGAGGCGTCCAACCGTACCTGTGGTACTTGGACAATGGTGCCAACAACCACATGACGGGAAGAAAAGAGAAGTTCAAATACCTTGATCAAAACATCCAAGGACGGGTGAGATTCAGAGACGGCTCAACAGTGAAGATTCAAGGTAGGGGAACGATCATTCTCCAGTTCAAATATGGTGAGAAAAAGCTATTAACTAATGTATATTATATACCGAGCTTGGAGAGCAATATCATCAGTATCAGACAACTAACGGAGCAGGAAAGCAAAATCATGCTCCAAGGCTCATATATGTGGCTGTACGAAAAAGCTGGGAAACTGCTCATGAAGGTACAATGATAAGCAAATCGACTATACAAGATAAATATTGAGTCTGTGGAGCTTGTGTGCTTGGTTATAAGCATGTCCAACCCAGTGTGGTTGTGGCACACACGAATGGGACATATCAACTTATAGTCTTTAAAGACGATGTCAGACAAAGAAATGGCAATCGGGCTACCAAAAATCGAACACCCCGGTCAGGTGTGTGAGGCTTGCCTTGTAGCCAAGCAATCACGACTACCTTTTCCTGGTGAAGAAATGCATCGAGCAGCTACACCACTGGAGTTAGTCCATGCGGATCTGTGTGGACCAATAACTCTTCATACTCCTGCGGACAACAAATATTTCTTACTTCTTGTCAATGATTGTACTAGATTCATGTGGATATATGTAATGAAGTCCAAGGACAAAGCATTGGAGGGATTCATGACCTTCAAAGCCGAAGTGGAGAAGGAAACGAACCTCAAGGTTTGGATGCTGAGAACAGACCGAGGCGGTGAATTCATGTCTCATCAATTTACAAACTTCTGTGAAGAGCAAGGGATCCGACAGCAAACAACAGCTCCCTATACACCACAATAGAACGATGTTGTGGAGCAATGAAACCGCACCGTCATGGGGATGACCAGGAGCATAATGAAGAGTATGGAAGTTCTGGAAGTACTTTGGGGAGAAGCCGTACGACATGTTGTGTACCTGCTAAATTGAATGGCAATGAAATCTCTCGATGGTGTCACCCGGTATGAGGCATGGACGGGAAGAAAACCATACCTCGGGCACCTTAAGGTGTTTGGATGTACGACACACGTCAAGATACCGGGATTCCATTTGAAGAAGCTCGAAGATCACAGTTCGAAGATAGTCTATCTTGGCATCGAGCCAGGTAGTAAAGCCCACCGGCTGTTCGACCCTGTTAAGAAGAAATTGTGCATCAGCCGTGACGTAGTGTTTGAGGAAGACAAACAATGGACTTGGAGCAAACAACTGGAGGAGACACCGGCAGCTAAGACATTCACGTTGGGTACCTCACTCAACATGAATGATGAGCAACGGGAGGTCGTACACCATGAACAAAGCGGTGGTCCTGATATGAGTATGGTGACACCACAATCATAATATGTGTCAGCAGCAACATCATCGTCATGCTCATCGCAATCAAGACTACCTTTGCAAGCATCACCAACAAGCGTGAGCAGCACATCAAGCGATCCAGAACCAATTCGGTTTCGATCCCTTGATGAGATCTACCAAGAAACTGATGTCGTGGACGGGGGAGAAGAGCTGCTGTTTGCAGATGATCAAGAGGCTATAAATTACTTGCAGGCAGTGAAGGAGAAGGTGTGGAGGCAAGCAATGACCAAGGAGATCGAGGCCATTGAGGAAAACAATACCTGGTTCCTAACAAATTTGCCTGCAGGTCACAAGCTGATTGGACTAAAGTGGGTCTACAAATCAAAGAGGGACTCACATGGACGTATTCTCAAGCACAAGGCGAGGTTGGTAGCCAAGGGGTATGTACAACAACCCAACATTGACTATGAAAAAGTATTCTCCCCAATAGCCAGGATGGAAACAATTCGGCTCATACTAGCACTTGTTGCTCACCGAAACTAGAAGGTTCACCACTTAGATGTCAAGTCAGCTTTCCTCAATGGAGAACTGAAGGAAGAGGTTTATGTTGCGCAACCGGAAGGGTTCTGTGCACAAGGACAGGAAGGAAAAGTGTTCAGATTGAACAAAGCCTTGTATGGACTCCGTCAAGCACCAAGGGCATGGAACACCAAACTAGACTCCATCCTGAGAAGGCTGAACTTCATCAAATGTACACATGAGCAGGCCATGTACACCAGAAGAAAGGATGAAGATTTACTCCTAGTCGATGTCTATTTTTATGATCTGATTGTAACAGGTTCTAGTTTGCATGAGATCGAAGACTTCAAGGAGCAAATGAAGTCTGAGTTCGAAATGAGCAATCTAGGGTTACTGTCTCATTAGCTGGGAATAGAAGTCATGCAACAGGAAGGTCGCATTACTCCGAAGTAGACAAGTTACGCCTGGAAAATTTTGGAAACAGTTGGTTTACTGGAATGTAACCCGACTAAGGCTCCCATGGAACCAAAGACGAAGCTAGGCAAAGACCGAGAGGGAGTCACATTGGAAGAAATGCAATTCAGAAGCCTGGTGGGTAGTTTGCGTTACTTGCTCCATATAAGACCCGACCTCTCATACTCGGTTGGGATCATCAACAGGCACGTAGAACGGCCAACTACACTCCATCAGCAGGCCGCCAAACAGATCTTGCGGTACCTAAAAGGAACACTTCATTGTGGCCTGGTATACAACAATAGCAATGAAGTAGAGAGGGTGATCGATTACTCTGATAGAGACCTAGTCAGAGATGTTGACGACCGGAGGAGTGCAAGCGGGATGGTGTTCTATCTGAATCACAGCATGATCAAATGGGCCTCACAAAAACAGAAGAGTGTGGCCCTCTCATCATGTGAGGCCGAATTCATGACCACAGCCACGTGCCAAGCAATTTGGCTAAGAAACCTTCTAGGAGAAATTCTGAACCAGAAGATGAAGCCAGTCAGCATCTTCGTGGACAACCGATCAACAATTGCGTTGATGAAGAATCCCGTTTTCCAAGGAAGGAGCAAACACATAGATGCAAAATTCCATTTCATTCGTGAGAATGTAGAAAAGGATCTCATCACTGTGGAATTCGTTAGCACCGATCAGCAGATCGATGACATGTTCAAGAAGCCCCTCGATAGGGTAAAGTTTGCAAAAATGACCGAGCTCTTGGGGATCAAGAGTTTGGCACTGACAAGTCCAGCTTAAGGAGGAGTCTGTTGGGATTAAGTCGTCCCTTCCCGCTGGACTAGTTGTGCCAGCTAGATTAACACTCCAGCAAATACACTAGAGCACTGCCCCTATATGGCTACAAGCCCAAGTATTCACTACCAGCCCCGAAAGAAATTAGCCACAAACTAAAATTTCTGGCCCAGTAGATTGTGTTCGCTACGGGATAATTTAGGTGGGCTTGAAAAACTAAGGGTACAACTTAAATATCCCGCCACCCTCTTCTAATCGGGTAGGGATGCTCACATCGCCATATAAAAATGAGGACGCGCCGCAACTGCCTTTCATCTATATTCTTCACTCCGCTTCCCCCCTTCCCCCCGGCTATTTCTCTCTGACAAGCGGAAGCAACAGGCAAAATCCAACAATTTTGCCTCAGATCCATTAGAAGAGTATACCCCCCCTACTCAGAATCTGTTCCCCCTCCCACGCCTCGCTATGTTCTTCACTATATACCTTGCAATGGTCCAAACCAGTGGTGGCTCCGTTTCTCTGCATAATATCTACTGAAAATGCATACCTATAAGAGATGGGGCAGTCTTCTCTGGCTGGGATAGGGGACAACCACCACATTATTTAGCTTTTTCTGGCTTCAAGAAAAAGACTGAGGAGAACTCAATATTCTTCATATGCTGGGTTGGTGACGGATTCGCCTAGGCAGGCATTGTCTTTTGGCAATCACGGATTTTCGGTGGCATTGTGAAGGTATGCAATATTTTTATTTGGTCTCTTGTCTATATTTCTAGAATCAGGCGCTATGCTAATACTTGGGAAATTGATCATACCCTTCTTGTTAGCTCACCGTACCAATCTCATAATCTAGATTGTAGGCGCTTTATAAGTAAAATCAGTTTTAGTTAGTGGTGAAAAATGCTTTTGTATTTAATATCCCACTTTTTCCAACATATCTTTAGGCCTTCTTAATTACTCCATATTTTCTACACACATCTCATATGTTCTTAATATTTTGCATTGTCACCATCTCAGTCGATAACTGCTCTGTCTCCCAACTCGGATGTACTTAAATGAATTACCTTCCACATATACAAATATTTGGACTTTGGAAGATCTGATCCCAAACAGAACTACTATGAAATTTATTGTTGTTTACACTTGCAAAACAAGAGAAACCTCGAATGCATATTTAGTAAATGTATCTCCACTTAACGTGTGAGACTCCTCTTACTACTTTCTAAAATTTTTAGCTGTGTGAGGGGAATGGGTTACTACTTGAAACACGAAGTTACCTAAATGGAGTTAATACATCTTGGACACTTTAACAACTAAAACGTGTGGTACTTGCTACCGTAAGTTAATGTAGAACATTCAGAAACTTTAGATTGTTAAGTATGTCAACCAATGCAAAAGTTTGATCTTAAGGAATGAAAAAGGTGAGGTTGTTGGATAGAATAGCTATATAGATCAATCATAAATTATTGTTTGTGTTCCATATTTTCTATATTCAGACACTATCTCGAGGTGTACAAGTACAACCACATTAGGAATTATAATGTAATCACACAAAGCATGATCGAGTCCATGTTTATTGGCCTTAGTCTTTCAACAAGTGACTACATTTTATCATTAAATTTCTAAGTTTGTGCAACGAAATTTATACCTTATTTTCAAAATAATTGTGAAACAAGAATCATATGTAGAGTTAGATAACTATTTGAAAAACAAAGGTGCCTATTTTGTTTATGCAGAATTCTTTTTCCTTTTTATAATGACCGAGGTTTACAAGTCTTGGGGAGGCACATTGTTGTATTATTTTCTTCTTTTTAATAAGGTGAGACATAGCCTTGAGTAAATATGTATAAGTTTACCCAACATAAATCCAGACCTTACAATTGCATTGTGTGCGTTCGAAAAGTACTAGAGAGACATCGACCCTCTTTTATTTTGGTAAAATATTAGTGTCCTTGTGTGTAATGCCATGGGTTTTAGAGTACATGAGATGTTTTGAGGCTTTTCTATTTCTCGGTGAGGTGAGTTGCAAGCCTCAAAAAATTCTATATGTATTTATCAATATACGTTAGACTGCCTGGTATGAATATCTACCTTACTACTGTGTAGTGTTGTGTAATTACTGGAGAGACATAGGTCTTTCTTTTGCTTTTGTTGAATCCTAGATTACTTTTACATAATGACCTAGGTTTTGTAGTGTGTTAAGCGTATCGAGACATTTTTTCTCTTGATGGGTTGAAGTTTAAGCTTTGCAAAAGTGCTAAGGCTTACTTGTAAATATATATAAGTTTGCATAACATGAATCAATAGCTCATGTTTGTGTAGTATTAAATAATTACTAGGGAGACATCAGCCTCCTTTAGATATTGTTGAATTTTATTATTCTTGTGTGTATTTATCAATTCGTTAGAGTCTATGAGGCTATTGAGGCATTCTTAATCCTTGGAGAGGAAAATCGTAAGCATAAAAAAAGTGTAAGACATATTTATATATATGCATAAGTTTGACCAACATGAAAAAAATACTCAACTACTATGTAGTGTTGGATAATTATTGGAGAGATCTATGCCTCCCTTTTTCTTTTGTTAGATTTTTGTGTATAATAACTAAAGATTTATTGTGTGTCAGACGTATTGAGGTACTTTATTTCCATGTGAGGTGAGGCGAGGAGTAAGCCTTGAATAGTGCAGGTTTATTTATAAATATACATAAGTTTTACCAACATGAATCAATACCTTACGACTATATAATGTTGGATAATTACTTGAGAGACATCAACCTTCACCTTGCTAATTGCTAAATGTTATTTTCCTTGTGTGTAATGACCAATGTTTTAGAGTGCATGAGGTGTGAAGTGTTTTCTCTCTCTCAGTGAGGTGAGGCATAAGCATTGAAAGAGTGCAAAATGTATTTATAAATAAACATAGTTTTTCCCAACATAAAGTAGTACCTTATGATTGTGTTGCTTTGGATAATTATTGGAGAGACACTAGCCTCCATTTTGTTTTGTTGAATTTTATTTTCCTCGTGTAATGACTAAGGTTTTATATTATGCTAGGTATATTGAGGCATTTCTTTTTCTTCTTGGTGAAGATAGGTGTAAACCTCGAAATAGTGAAGGGCCTATTTATAAATATACATAATTTTACTCAACATGAATCAATTTCATGAAATTTTATATCATTGGATAATTATTGGAGAGACATTGACCTTCCTAGGCGAGCGCCTTAACAAGTATTGTGAGGTGTAAGTCTCGAAAAAGTACAACCCACATTTAGAAAATTGCAAAAACTTCCAGCATTATTCCATACCTTATAATGGTGTACCTTGGATAATTACTGAACACATACATCTCCCTTGTGTTTTTGTTGAATTTTATTTTCTCATGTATAATGACCAAGCTTTTAAGTGTGAGAGGCATATTGAGATACTTTTTCTCCCAATGAGGTGAGGTAAGCTTCTGAAAAGTGCAAGGTGTGCTTTCATATACATATATAATCTATATGTATACAATCATATTATATGACAAACTAAACTTAATATTTGAACATGATTGGTCCAAAATAATCAACGTGGGCACAAATTGGCCATGGACCATTGTAACTAATACCCTACTTAAGAAAAAATTCAAATATAGATGACCAATGTATTTCCTTACCAACCTAGTACTCTCTCAATATCATCCTTACCATAAAGTCTAAAATATGATGTGCAATTACAACCCCAGTTACTAGTTAACTACATTCCCTTGGATAATATAATCTATTTTCATTCACTTATACAAAAGTTATTTTTGTTTCATAAATAATTAAGTGAATCATTTCTTAACTACTTAATAGAATCACTTTCATATTTTCATGAATAACGTCCTTTCATGTGTTTTTTAAAAAGAAAACCTAAAGGCATTATAGCTATATGTTAATATATGACCATAGTTATAGAAAATCTCATTGTCGGTATTATGCCACAACACTATCCTTTTTTGTAGCTAGAAAATCTACTTCTTAGAAGAAAAATAGTCCATAACATGTCTTTCTTTGATATCTCAACTCTTCATTTTGAAATCTACTCCCATCATATGATCTAGCTCGACTGCCAGTGTGTCTTCGTCTTCCTTTTTTCCATAGTGTAGAATTGTGGATTTATAAAGCATCTAAAACACATTATCACTCACTCTCCTCCTATGTATGGAACTAGAGTGAGATCCATTCATTTAGGTAAATCCTTTGATCCTTGCAACAAACACCTTCTTCAATAACTTCATACACAATGTTAGTAAAAACCAACCTTAAATGGATACCTAATTCTAGGTGTGGAATTTTTTGAATGAGCAGCATAACCATGCATATTGTTGCTTGCCAAACAAATTCTCCATTAAATGCTATGAATTGCTTAACATTTATCCAATTACTATGTTAAAAGTTTGCATTTATTGTCTAGCCTAGGCACTTCAACAGTTCTATGGATTAGAGTTCCCCTCTTTTCCCTCTCCTTTGATATTATCCCCACTATTTCTCTCTTTGTAAAGTTAAGGTATAGAAAAATGTATGTTCTATAGTTCTCTAGCTTGTGATCACAAGCCATGTTCCTTATTAGTAAAAACTCATAGTAGAACTCATGAATCATGCCTTTCAATTGTCCCTTATTTTCCACCCAAACGCCCAACTTTCTTTAGCTATGGTAGGTTATTAATCCACCTCTCCTACAAACATAAATGGAAGAACCTTAGCCGACTAGGAGTGACTCAAGTGGTAAAGCATGGTGTATCCTAACAAAGGGACCCTGATTCGAATCCCAGTTGCCGCCTTGATTTACCACCCTCCCAGGCATTCGGCCCCACTACGGGCATGGGAGGGGGGGAAATCTCTCTCTTAAGTGGACGCCTAAGGCCTTTTAGGCCCAAATTAAGACACTTGAAGACAAAATTAGCATATATTAGCTTGGAATTTGGTCAAATCAGATCATGTTTAGTTATTTTGGGGAAGAAATAGATCTAGTATAGGCCAAATTAGATCTAATTTGGGCATATTAGGTCTGATTTGTGTGAAATATGTCTGATTTGGGAAAAATGTCTTATTTGGGGAATTAGATCTAATTTCTTTAAATTAGGGCTCGTTTAGGTCAATTTAAGACAACCTAGGGGACGTAACGTCTGATTAGGTCATGTTGTGCCAAAATCGGTATGGCTTTTGCTAAATTAGGTAAGATTGAGTTAAATTAGGTCCAATTTAGATCGTGTTAAGTCAAATTACGGCTGAATATGCCTACTTTGGTCGTGACATGTGTGATGCAGGTGGGTTATGATTGAATAAGCTTACAGATAAGCAATACAAATGTACACGTTTGAATATAACTGAATGTATACACAAAATCATTTATATATGTAAAATATAAACAAATATGAAGAACGCCTAGAAACACCTAGGCCTCCTAGGCTTCCTATAGGTGGGAAGGACCACCTAGCCGCCTAGACAACTATGATTTAAGCACTATATCAAGTTATAACAAGTAAGGTGTATTTAAGATTCTTTATAACCCAAAGAAGACTAGCATGTCTTAGTTTTCTATTAGAATGTAATGGATGTTTTTCTGCATGTTTCTCAACAATATCACCTCTAGGGACTGAACACTTGTTTCCACTTCTCCATGCCAACCATGATTGATATTTTAACTAGTGTCATTCTTGTAACAGAGTCTTGACAACTACAATCCAGGAGCCTTACTTGCCTTGGGAAAACTACAACCTCCAGTATGATTTTGAAAGCATTGGATATACAACACAACATTGTATGTGCATCATGTATCTAGGTCCATACTTTGCTAGTATATGGTCTCTTGCTTCTGCATCATGCAAGTATCCAAGTAATGATGAAATGAACCACCATGATTCCCTTAGTCAATGCTTTGACACCTGCTTTATAATTTTTATATATGGTTTTGTTCTTTACGTACATTACATGTTTGTCAGTCTTGCTAGTTTTATCAAAAACCTCAAACATTTGACTTTTTGGTGATGATTGTTATGTCTTGAATGTTTTATGCTATTTTTGACTTATGGTCAACAAGTTTTTGAGGTGTCACAGTTTTCCTCTAGCAGTCGGACGTGGCATCACGTTTTATGTAACAAGGATTTTGGATTCTTTATGAGAAGGAATCAATCAATTTGAGTTTGAGAGCGCCACTTGCAACCTTTAGAACATATAGTTCTACTCTCTTCAGCATCCATCTAAGGATGAACACCACGTGGTGTTCTATGAGGGAGAACTCTTTGACTCTGCAGTTTACATTTAGTTAATAAAGCACAGCTCGAGACCTTCCTAGCAGAGAGAGACCTATGGATTTGAAATGGCCCACTATGGGATGTGTTTTCCCAAACCATAAGGTTTGCCCTAAAGTGTAGCACTTAGCTGGGGGGACTTTCTTCTTCCACTGCTTTAGGAATCAATTTTCCGTCAGTCTCTGGGATCGTGTGTCTTAGGTTTAGCAAGCAAATGGGGCAGATCATATTAAATTACCTGACCGTTTGCTAAGTCTTTGTGGGCGTCTCTATGCATAGTTATTTGCTTTGTTCTCACCGAAGAAAATCATAGATCCTGGTGAGGAGGAACCTGATGAACACTTTCCCTTTTGATCGGTATCAACCGGTCCCTAGAGAAAGTCATCATTTTTTTGATCGTTGGTTGTCCATTTCTGATCTCCACTGTTGACTGAGTTCTCTATGCCGAAGTCACTTTGCTTTCCAACTGGATGAGGATTCAATGATCTTTATGTACCCTCCAGGGAAACTCCTTTTAATGCTTGGACAACATGAACAAATGGATGTGACCAGTGGAGGCAGAGCACAACATCTTGCTCACGACCACGTATGATCCTCCTTAGCTTAATCGGAGATGGCAGCACAAGCATGATACCTTGTGGTGTTGTTTCTCACTACCTGGAATCAATGAAGACACCACAAAAGATTGGGAGGTGATGATCTTCAGTAGTAGATTCAGCCTAACTTTTGGATGAACTCTGGTTTACCCATTTAAGGTCGGTTTGAATTATTGTTCCTAATTAAATTCATAACTTTAGATTTGACTTAAAGCTAAAACTTTTATATTCGCACATGACACACATTGATTAGATTGTGTTGAATATGTTTATGGTACACATTGTGGTTGGCATGTTTCTTTGAATGCCTAGAAGAGATGGATGTCCTGGAACTAAGGTGATGCAAGGAATAAGGCCCTTAATTTGAAATCTTAAATCACGCCTTTTTTGTTGGACCTACATTTTTAGAATGGCTAAGCATTTCATATTATGTTTACAAATGCTCATTATAAGCAAGAAATTCTTATTTTTAGATTACAAACTTACCAACAAGTGCTTATATCAAATCTCCTGCCTTTAGTTAATTTTTTCTTAGTAGCAAAATAACTAGTTAACTGCTTCTGTATTATGCTATCACAAGCTACTATCTCATTTACCAAAGTGATGCATACAATTGATTGATGCATACGCTTGATCAATCACTACTGCGTATATTTTATTGGGCGTTCACCATCTTGGTCCAATTAGTGATTCTACAAGTCTAATTAAGATATTTCTCTAGTTCATTTTCATAATTATTGTTCTATTTCTCCCTACATGCAATAAGTATTGGTAGCTGATATTGTCACTCAATCATTGACTTATATCTTATAAATATCAATCACCTCACATTTGGTTATTGTTATAATCCCTGATCAGTAAGTACTATTCTAATTTTCTTCATAATATTTTGACAATTTTTTGTCACTTATTGTATGATAACACTTTCATTCATCTATATAATTGCTAATGCACATGCAATGGTGTTTTAGGTGAAGAATAAACATACCAACTCCCCTATTTGGAATGGTTCGGTGGCATTTCAGGTCAAGATGTGCAAGGAAGCCACTTATCAAGGTGTGCAAATTAAAAAAGGAGCAGCTTATCTAATGGAATGCATTCTATAGAAATTTTGGAAATCCGTCAGTCTTTTATACATAGATATAATCATACTTTTTCGTATGTGAAGTTGTATATACAACCTGTAACATTGATGTATCTGTACAATGATACTCTTAAATCTTATGTTCAATAAAAGAAATTACATCTAAATAGTGGATGGTGTCTTGGCTTGCATGGTACTCTTAAGAGTCTTATTCATTATATGTGATTGAGGTTGAATAATAAAGAATGTTGTACTAAAAAATAGGCCTCAGTATTGTGTTTATTTGGTGTACAAATGTTATTTCGCTATAGATTTGGAAGTAGTGATATTTATTTTTTTAATAATATTTTTCCAGTTAAGTTGGCCACGGGTTTCTTGTTGGCCACGAACTTATTTGTGGCCATATTAAAATGGCTACCAAGGCAATGGCTACCAGTAAATTGCTACAGACTTTTAGTTCGCCACAAGTTTGCTTATAGCTCACTTTCAATTTGCTACAAGTTTTAGAGTGGACCCCCTTGCTATTATTGGAAATTATCCTAACTGCCATTAAATTACTTAGCATGGTGATAAAATTGATTAGTTAACTAATGTAGTGTACATGAGTACAAACCACCTATAGAGCACTGAGATTTTTAGTCCTCCTGCTAGGCATTGGGGTTTGACTCCCCTGCCATTTTATATATATTTAGGGTTTGGGAATGTTTTATGCTCCCTCACCTAGAGGTTGAGGTCTGGTAGGTTCCTTAGCCCTATATTAGTTTAATCTAGCCACATTTAATCATGCATGCTTGTTTGTATTATTGTTGTTGAATTTATGTTAGAATTCCTAATTCTTATTTGATATACTTGCTTCATTCTTTTGACACTCTTAGTATAGTGGATCTTTTAATATGCAATGCTTTAGTTTATATTTTTCCTTTACTTCTATCGACACATACTTTTATCTCTCTCTTGATGGGTGACCCCAACCACCCAGGTATAGGATCAGAGTGTGTAGTTGAAGCTTGGTGAACCAGCCTAAGGCTAGGATGTGGAGTTCAACCATATAGCTTGGATTTGGCTATATACGTTAGTTGTTTTTGTTTGGAGACAAGTTGGTTTGGTTTTAGTCTTCTTTAACCTAGATCCTTGTATGTATAAAGTTGTACCCCTTTTTGGGAAATTTTGTAAAGTACTCTTTATACAATTGAATAAAGTCAAAGTTTAAAATTTCGATGCTTCACATTGATGTTTTTGTTTATCATGATTTTTAGTAGAGACTATGTCTTTACAGGTCCGCCTAGGTTCATGCTGGCACCATGTAACTCCCGCCTTCTCCTTTTCTGATGTGCTACTTGAGCAACCCGGTCTAAACTCCAGCGTGCTCCTTCTTGCACTGCGGTGGTGTTGGAGTCTGGTTGAGGGTCCCTCACCTCTGCGAGGTTGCTCCAGTTAGAGACGTTCAATTTGCAAATTGTGGCTCCTTTTGGATTTCCCTACCGCCACGAAGCTGGGTGAAGGTCGTCGGCTAGAGGGGTATTTTAGGGATGCAATCTGGGATTACCAGAGTTTTTCGAGAAGCATCCCTGGGGTGAGGCAGAGTTGATGCAAGGGTGGAATAGATGTGGGGCGGTTTGTGGTTGTGGGGCAGTGAGGTTTTTGGAGGTTGAAGGTGACGGGGGTGGCTATCTTGCTAGGGTACTGATGGCTTTGAATTGGTGATCGGGAAAGACTAAATGGAGGTGGGAGGAGCTAATGGTGGGTTTATATAGATGTGGGGAGGTGAGGGCAAAGAAGCCCTAAACCCATTGCCACCATTGGGTGAGATGTGTGAGAACCTAGGGGTTGGTTCTCCCTGGCCCGAGGAGAGAGAGGAAGTGAGGGTTGTTGAAGTCAACACAATGAGAGGAATCTATCCTCTAAATGGATCGCTTAGATAGGGCCAATTCTGTTAGATCAAAGTTGATCGAATTTGGCTAGAGCTGGCTGAGATATGTGGGAGGAGGATGACGAGGTCAGAGTCGTCAGATCCTTACTTGATATGTGATTCACCTCATCCAATGACTGGGAAAAAATGGTCGGGTAGGCGAGTTAGTTAAGGAAGCCATGTGACACATCAAATGTCATACATTCGATCAGTTAATTCTGAAACCTAGGTCATTGGCTTGAATAATTTAACTAATGTACATTAATTTCAATTGCTCAGAAATCTTAATTGGTTTATTCAATTACAATGAAATTTCAGGTTTAGATTCATGATGTCATGATGTAACTATGGTATAAATTTGAGATTAAAATTCGAATGTTGATCATGGTTATTGACTAAGTACATTAATACTTACAATTTATCTTCATATGGAATTAGGGTTTGCGTTATTTTAAAATTGGTGATTCCTTTCTAATAAAATAGTGAGGGAGATGGTTGAGGGTATTATAGGAAATAACAAAATTGTAAGAGAGAAAATAATGTAAAAACTCATTCTATCACATTCTATCCACCTTTTTATAAATTTATAATGTAAAAACTCATTCTATCACATCCTATCCACCTTGAGGTTGTGGTGACCCTGTCGGGTTACATCTTGGCCGATATGGCCTTGGGGTTGGTGTTTCCCGATACCCCTCTTGACCTTGAGTCTTGGTCGACATGTTGTGGTTGTGTTGAGCGTCACACCCTGGTCCTTGACCTTTTGTGTGTTGAGCGTCACATCTAATTTGGTGGTAGGCGTTACTCCTGGTTCCTGCCTTGTGTGTGTCGGGCATCATACCTTGATGAGTACCCTGCCCGATACACTTAGCCTATGTGATGGTTTGGTGTCATTGTGCTTTGAGGTGTGGAGTTGGTTAGCTAGTTCTGTGATGTTGTGACGGGCGTCACATTAGTCTTTGCCCTGTGTGTCGGCCGATATGTCCAGGCTAGGATAGCTGAGTGACATGCTCCTTGTTGCACGACGCTGTGTTGCCCGACACCTAGATGCCCGTCGTAGCGTTGCATGATACCACAATGCACAACACATGTGGGTGCACGGTATGCTTGGTTCCCTGATGCATAATGCACCGTTGCACGAAATAGCCCGAGTTGCACGTTATGATGGGTGTTATGCCCTGGGTTTCCCGATATGCATGTGGTTTCACGACGCATGCTGCACGATACACCCTAGGTTAGCCCGACACCCTTGCTGTTATGCTTGGCCGATATGTGCTAGTCTTCTTAACCATTATGCGTTTGAGTTTTGGGCGATAGGGGAAGAGTACCCTGCCCGATACTACCTTTGGTGAGGGTAGTGGGTGCTTCTAGTGAGGGTCTTGTCTCTTATGGAAAACCTATACGCTAATTCTTGTTCTTGCATCACATTTGGTTTTTAATGGTAACCCTTGATATGCTTGATATGGTAGATCACATCCATGTATCCTACTACGAAATTTCATGTGTATATGATCATCTTGGTTATATGTATAATGCTGAGATAATGATAAGCATATAAGATGCTTTGCATGATGATATGACCTATGCCTATGGTCACAGGTTGAGGCATGATTGATAAAGCATATAATCATCTACGTTTGATAATATGATTCTTCTGTCAATTCATGATGATTATGCATACTAACTGTACAGGTACAGATGCATAGCCAGGTAAAGGGCTATGAAGTATATATGTTTGAGTAACACTGCCCTGATGGTTACTCTTGATGATGAGGTAACATGCATGATGTGATGGTCTGAGGACCTGAGTTTGGCTAAAGTGCTGGGATTGCTATCCGATGGTGATGATGTAAGCCTTGAGAGGCAGTGACACTATGTGATGAGGGATTGAGATCCCATGGCAATGTAATGTTGGATTCTTGTGATGGATCATGAGAATGTTGGTGACAGTAAAAGCATGATGTTGAGTTTCATGTTGTTTATTCTTATTATAGTCTGCATGCTATACAACTTGATTGCCTCAATAATCCACTTAAAATAGACTAACTAATCACAGTGGAACATATCATGTAGTTTGCCCTGGCCATAGATCCATCATCATCAGGAGCTGGTGATGGTGAAACGAGTTCTCCTGCGGGTTAACCTGGAGCACATATTGTTGAATATGCGAGGTTTCTCCTAGCCTAAAGTGAGGAGGTAAGAGTGCAACTTCAGTTGTAGACTCCAGAGTGCAGATTCAGGCTCGTAGCTCAATTACGATAAGAGCATGGTGAACAGGCCCATGGCTCAGGATGTGTGATATGGGAGCATGAATGTGTTCATGGCTCAGAGCACGGTGAATAGGCCCATGGCTCAGTTTCACTAGAGCCGATACCTGTATTGAGGCGGGCTAGGAAGAGGGTAGCCTGACCCTGTGGCTGAGGCCACTTAAGCATGAGACTATGGTTCTGCTTGTGTTGTACTCATGCACTGACCATGAGGTGGAGAGGTCGTGGAGTCTGGCTCTTCCATTGACCTTGTATGGAACTGGCTTGGGTTTCGCAACCGAAGGTTGGATTTGAGCGGTACGGTTCACTTCCTCAGGGCATAATAATACGTAATCCAGCCGAATGGTATTTACTGCTTAAGGCAAAACATGGAACATTGGTTGAGGCCTTGCTTGTGTAGTTGATCTTATTATACTTGCATTTACTTATACATTCATTATATTACACGATAAGATCTTATAAATCACATCTTGTCAATCATGTTCCATAAAGAAATAACTTGGGTACATGCCTTCCATATTTTTTGGTAAGCCTGATGGTATGGAACAACTTTACTTTATAAATTGCTCTTGTTATACCTGTTACCAGTTATCTTCTGCTATTGCTTAAATCTTCCTTTGGTTTTATAGTTTTGGCAGGGTGTTATGTTTCTCACTGGGACAATGTGTCTCACCCCACTGGTTTATAATCTTTTTAGGTGTTCGAGCTAGACGTCGTGGTGGTCGCAGAGTTGTGACCGAGCAGCAAGAAGAGCAGTAGAAGGCAAGCGATGGATATGCTGTTGTTTTGGTCATTTATAGTAGAGTCTACCAACAACTTATGGGGTAGATAATGGCTACGATGAATCTCATGGTAGAAAGATTGCCAGTGCCTCCGCCGAGAGCACATGCTCCCCATGGTGAAACGTCGGGTATTGGGAAGACCTTTGAGTGGCTTCGCCGAGTCGGAGCTTCGGATTATGCTAGAACGGCTAATCTAGTGGATGCAGATCTGTGGCTGACAAGTCTAGAGAAGGCTTTCCGGATCCTCAACATCCCCGAAGCAGACAAAGTCAAGCACACTATCTACCTTCTGAAGGGTAGTGCTGGTCACTGGTGGACCATTGAGGAAGAGAAGTGACCTGCTGAGGTGATCGGTTGGGAGGTTTTTCGGCGCGAGTTCATCAGCAGATACTTTTTGAAGACGTATCTGGATGAGAAGATCATTCAGTTTGAGAGCTTGTGACAAGGAATGATGCACATCACTGAGTACGAGGCCAAGTTCATGGATATGTTGAGGTTTTGTCTTCACATGGTGGCGACAAATGATGAGCGAATCAGACATTTTGAGAAGGGTCTGAGTGCTGAGCTGACAACACCTATTTCTACATTGGAGAACCATGAGTGGTTTGCCACATTTGTGGAATCTATCTGGAGGATTGAATGATCAGTAAGGGAGAAAAGAGAATCCATGTCTAAGAAGAGGCCTGCTCAGTTCCAAGGACAGAGGTTTGGTGGCTTCAAGAAGCCTAGGTTTTCAGCACCATCCGTGATGAGAGGTTCCGGTGTACCATCATAGTGGTCACCGAGTAAGGGAAGAGGATATGTTTCTTCACCGTCAAGGGCACATAGTACAGCTTCTGTGGTAGTGATAGGGCCAGCTAGGCCACAGTTTGATGATAGGGCATGCCATCTTTGTGGTCAGATCGGGCATTGGAGGTTCAACTGCCCAAACAGAGATGTTGAAGTGACATAGTAGCCAAGGCAGAATCAACAAGGGTCAGATAGATAGTAGCCCAGTAGTAGAAGAGGGCGAGGACGTGGTCCAGCGTCGCAAGCGGGATCGTCTGCTCAAGGAAGTAGAGGACGTGGGCAGCAAGCAACAACTCGATTCTATGCTATGAGTTAGCCATAGGCGATAGTCAACCTGCGAGTGGAGACAGGTCAGATGGAGTTATTTCATTCTGATATGTCTTCTTCTTGCTTTATATCTGTTCTGGTTGACCCGGGTGCTACAAACTCTTTTATCTCCTATAGTATGCTTGAAAACTGTCGTTTAACTGTTAGTTGTAAGAAGGATAGCTTGTTGTTAGAAACCCCTCTTAATGGTTCCTCGATGCTTCGCGAGGAGTGTCCATCTTGTGTCTTATCTTTTTCGGGACATAGTATACAAGTGGATCTTATACCACTTGATATGCATGGTTTCAATGTGATCCTTGGGATGGATACCTTAGAGAAGTATAAGGTTGTTTTGGACTGTGGTTCCAAGCAAGCTATGTTTTATGATGGTGGTAAGAAGTGGGTCTTCCAAGGAGATAGGAAAGTTATTCCGACATGTCTAGTGTCAGCTAAGGTGGCAGAGAATCTGTTACGATAAGGATGTAAGGCGTTCTTAGCTCACGTTGTGGATACCAAGGTGAAAGGTCCTAGCCTTGAAGAGGTGTCGGTGTCCGAGAGTTTGCGGATGTGTTTCTTGATGAGTTCCCCGGTGTTCCTCTACCCTGAGAGATTGATTTCGAGATCAATCTGGTTCCAGGAACGCAGCCAGTTGCACAAACACCGTATAGGATGACTCTAGTAGAGATGGCAGAGATTAAGAAGTAGTTGCAAGAGTTGTTGGAGAAAGGTTTCATCCGACCGAGTACGTCGCCTTGGGGTGCTCCAGTGTTGTTCATTAAGAAGAAGGACAGATCGATGTAGTTATGTATAGATTACCGACAGTTGAACAAGGTTACGATCAAGAATAAGTACCCGTTACCGAGGATAGATGATCTGTTCGATCAATTGTGTGGTGCTACAATATTTGAAAGATCGACCTACGGTCCGGATATCAGTTGAGGATTAAGGCGGATGACATACCAAAGTCAGCTTTTAGGACGAGGTATGGTCACTTTGAGTTTGTGGTTATGCCGTTTGGGCTAACCAATGCGCCTACTGCTTTCATGGATTTGATGAATCGAGTGTTCCATCCATTTCTAGATCAGTTTGTTGTAGTCTTTATAGATGACATCTTGATCTATAGTCGGGACAAGCAAGAGCATGAGAAACATCTTCGACTAGCGTTGACTCTTCTTCGCCAACATCAGTTGTATGCCAAGTTTAGTAAGTGTGAGTTCTGGTTAGAAGAAGTAACTTTCTTGGGTCATGTGATATCTGTAGAAGGAGTTAAAGTGGATCTGAAGAAGGTGGAGTCTGTTGCAGAATGGGAACAGCCAAAGATGCCGACATAAGTTCGTAGTTTCCTGGGTTTAACAGGATACTACCAGAGGTTTATCAAGGACTTCAGTAAGATTGCATTGCCGATGATGAAGTTGACTAGAAAGGATGTACTTTTTGTCTGGGATGATCGTTGTCAGCAAGCTTTCCAAAGTTTGAAGGAGAAGCTGACCAGTGCTCCAGTGCTAATCCTACCAGAACCTGGAAAGGGCTATGTTGTTTTCTGCGATGCTTCCAAGAAAGGTTTAGGTTGTGTGCTGATGCAGTAAGATCATGTGGTTTCTTTTGCTTCACGACAACTTAAGAAACACGAGGAGAACTATCCAACTCATGACTTGGAGTTGGCAATAGTGGTTCATGCGTTAAAGATTTGGAGACACTATCTTTACAGGGAAGTGTGTCAGATCTTTACGGATCATAAGAATCTGAAGTACATCTTTTCACAGCATGAGTTAAACATGCGACAACGTCGATGGATGGAGTTAATCAATGATTACGACTGTACCATCGAGTATCATCCTGGTAAGGCAAATGTGGTAGCTGATGCGCTTAGCCAAAAGTCTTCTTCTTTTCCTTCAAAGAAGGCACAATTGAGTTCCCTAGTATGCCATAGGTGGGATATGCTTGTTTCCTTGCGACAAATGAATGTGCAGATGGAAATTTCCTTGTTAGCTGGACTTCTAGCATAGATGCAAGTCAAGCCTACGCTGAGACAATATATCAAAGATGCACAACAAACAGATGATATAGTATAGTTGATCAGATCAGAGTTCGGTAGTGAAAAGCGTGATGTGTTCCATGAGTCCGAGGATGGACTTGTTTGCTATCGTGATAGGATGGTGGTCCCCAATGTTGATGATCTGAGGAAGTTAGTGTTCGAGGAAGCACACACATTGATGTATGCTATGAATCCAAGAGTCACCAAGATGTATCATAGTCTGAAGGACTTGTATTGGTGGCCCGGCTTGAAGAAAGATGTAGCCGAGTTCGTGGCTAGGTGTGCGGTTTATCGGCAAGTCAAGGCTGAACATCAAAAGTCGGTAGGTATGTTGCAACCCCTGCCGATACCATAGTGGAAATGGGATCATATAACCATGGATTTCGTAGTTGGTCTACCCAGGACAACTAGGAATCATGATTCCATTTGGGTAATAGTGGATAGATTGATGAAGCCTGCCCATTTCATACCGGTAAAGACAACGTATACAACTGAGAAGCTCACTCGAGTATATGTGGATGAGATAGTGCATTTGCACGGTGTGCCAGCAACGATAGTTTTCGACAGAGGTCCTCAGTTCACGAGTTGTTTCTGGGAAAAGTTTCACAAAGCGTTGGGAACATAGTTGAGGTTCAGTACCGCCTTCCATCCGTAGACAAATGGACAATCTTAGAGGACTATTCAGACTTTCGAGGATCTCCTTTGAGCTTGTGTTTTGCAATTCCTAGGTAGTTGGGACGTACATCTCAGTTTGATAGAGTTCACCTACAACAATAGTTATCAGCGGAGCATTGATATGGCTCCTTATGAGGCCTTATATGGAAGGAAGTGTAGATCTCCTTTGTGTTGGTATGAGTCTAGTGAATATCAACTTTTGGGTCCTAAGTTAGTACAACAGACAATAGAAAAGATCAAGGTGATACAACAACAGTTGAAAGCGGCACAGGATAGGCAAAAGTCTTATACAGACAATCGTAGACGACCTCTGGAGTTCCAGGTAGGAGGCAAAGTGTATCTTAAAGTCTCGTCGTGGAAAGGTGTGCTAAGGTTTGGCCAGAAGGGTAAGCTAGCACCCAGGTATATGGGGCCATACCCAGTCATAGAACGTTTTGGCAAGGTAGCGTACGAGTTAGAGCTTCCGCCAGAGTTGCACAGGTTACATCCTGTGTTCCATGTCAGTATGCTAAAGAAAATTCATCCAAATACAAGGACAGTGATACAGCCAGACAAAGTTGAGCTTGATGAAGATGTGACCTACGAGGAAGGTCCTGTGATGATCCTTGACAGGAGAGTTAAGAAGCTAAAGCGGAAGGACCTGGTTCTTGTGAGGGTTCTTTGGCATCATCGTGGCATTGAGGAAGCCACGTGGGAGCTTGAGGAAAAGATGAGGAGGAACTATCCCTCGTTTTTCTCTTCGGATTTCGAGGATGAAATCCCTTCGTAGAGGGTTAGTTTGTAAGGACCCTGACCTCCGTTTAGGGCTTATCCTATTTGCTTTGCTTAACCCTAGTACTTAGTTGCTTGCTAATCACCTTTGGTGGTGATTAGGGTTTGTTGGTGCTTTGTTGAGAGCTGGAGGAGCTACTTGCAATTAACTCAAGTCTAGGGTTTGTGGGCAAGTCTGTCACCTTGTGAGGTGTTCCTCCCTCTCCTTGCTTCCTCTAGTGTTGAGAGGAAGGTTTGGGCTCGTTGCTTGAGTTCCTTTGGGCTTGGTTGAGCTTGTTGGGCCTTGTGGTGCCTTGCCTTTGCTTCTTTGGACCTTGTGTCGGATAAGAGTACCCTGTGTCATCCTAGGTGTGTCGGACTGTGCTTGTGTCGGCCTGAGGTGTGTCGCCCAGGGTGTGTGTCGGCCATGGTGGGGGTGTGTCGGCCATGGTGTGGAGGTGTGTTGCCCATGGACCCTTTGACCTCCTTTGACCTTGTTTGTGTCACCACTAGTGGACACTTGGTTCTTTATGCTTACATGTGGCAATGACCTTGGACATGTGTTTAGGGCATGCTAGAGTGGTGGCTTTGCCCATGGACAAGTGTCCCTAGGTGGGCGACACCTTGCCTTATCTTCCCTTAGTTTCTCCTCCATCCTCTTCTATATATGTGTTCCCTTTCCCTTGCTAAGGATCCCTTTAGTTCCTTAGTCTTCCTCTCTTTGGTGCACGACACCCTCTTCTTTTGCAAGCTTGGTGGCCAATCCTTCTTGGAGTCTCCTTCTTCCTCTAGTGGTGGCCGAACCCTAGAGTGCCTTGCTCTTCTTCTTGTGGTGGTGCTTGGAGCTTGGAGCTGGGAGCTAGGAGCTTGGAGCTTGCTTAAGGTGGGTTACATAACTCCTAACCCTAACTATACTACCTCTTCTATGTTCTTATATGTTTCTTGTGATCATATCGGCTATGCATGTTGCTAATTTAGTTCTTGCTTAGTTGCTTCTTGTTGGACGAACCTATGTTATAGGGTTTCTTGGTGAGCAACACCCCTTTCTCTCCTAGGTCTAGAGGAGTGAGCTTGAGTTCTAGTATCATGGGCAACACTCCTCTCTCATTTAAGTTGAGAGGCGAGCTTGTGTTCTAGTAGCTTGAGCAACACCCTCCTCTCACCATGGACTTGAAAGGTGAGCTATGTGGTGGTTGTGGACCTTGATCGTGGTTGTACCTTGTGTTGCTCGATTGGAGTTAAGAAGCTTGGCAAGACCCCTATCTCTTGATAGTTGAGAGGTGAGTCATCTTCTTGATCCATTAGGGTTTTGGTGCCCTTGTGCTTGAGGTTTGTGGTGACCCTGTCGGGTTACATGTTGGCCGATATGGCCTTCGGGTTGGTGTTGCCCGATACCCCTCTTGACCTTAAATATTGATCGACATGTTGTGGTTGTGTTGAGAGTCACACCCTAGTCCTTGACCTTTTGTGTGTTGAGCGTCACATCTGGTTTGGTAGTAGGCGTTACTCCTGGTTCCTTCCTTGTGTGTGTCGGGCATCATACCTTGGTGAGTACCCTGCTCGATACACTTAGACGATGTGATGCTTTGGTGTCATTGTGCTTTGAGGTGTGGAGTTGGTTAGCTAGTTCTGTGATGTTGTTACGGGCATCACATTAGTCTTTTCCGCGTGTGTCGGTCGATAGGTCCAAGCTAGGATAGCTGAGTGACAGGCTCCTTGTTGCATGACACTGCGTTGCCCGACACCTAGATGCTCGTCATAGCGTTGCACGATACCACAGTGCATGACACATGTGGGTGCATGGTATGCTTGGTTCCCTGATGCATAACGCATCGTTGCACGACATAGCCCGAGCTGCACGTTATGATGGGCGTTATGCCCTGGGTTGCCCAATATGCATGTGGTTGCACGACGCATGCTGCACGATACACCCTAGGTTAGCCCGACACCCTTGCTGTTATGCTTGGCTGATATGTGCTGGTCTGCTTAACTGTTATGCGTTTGAGTTTTGGGCAATAGGGGAAGAGTACCCTGCCCGATACTACCTTTGGTGAGGGTAGTGGGTGCTTCTAGTGAGGGTCTTGTCTCTTATGGAAAACCTATATGCTAATTCTTGTTCTTGCATCACGTTTGGTTGTTAATGGTAACCCTTATTATGCTTGATATGGTAGATCACATCCATGTATCCTACTATGACATTTCATGTGCATATGATCATCTTGGTTATATGTATAATGTTGAGATAATGATAAGCATATAAGATGTTTTGCATGATGATATGACCTATGCCTATGGTCACAGGTTGAGGCATGATTGATAAAGCCTATAATCATCTACATTTGATAATATGATTCTTCTGTCAATCCATGATGATTATGCATACTAACCATGCAGGTACAGATGCATAGCCAGGTAAAGGGCTATCAAGTATATATGTTTTAGTAACACTACCCTGATGGTTACTCTTGATGATGAGGTAACATGCATGATGTGATGGTCTGAGGACCTGAGTTTGGCTAAAGTGATGGGATTGCTATCCCATGGTGATGATGTAAGCCTTGAGAGGCAGTGACACTATCTGATGAGGGATTGAGATCCCATGGCAATGTAATGTTGGATTCTTGTGATGGATCAGGAGAATGTTGGTGACAGTAAAAGCATGATGTTGAGTTTCATGTTGTTTATTCTTATTATAGTCTGCATGCTATACAACTTGATTGCCTCAATAATCCACTTAAAATAGACTAACTAATCACAGTGGAACATATCATGTAGTTTTCCCTGGCCATAGATCCATCATCGTCAGGAGCTGGTGATGGTGAAATGGGTTCTCCTATGGGTTAACCCGGAGCGCATATTGTTGAATATGCGAGGTTTCTCCTAGCCTAAAGTGAGGAGGTAAGAGTGCAACTTCAGTTGTAGACTCCAGAGTGCGGATTCAGGCTCGTAGCTCAATTACGATAAGAGCATGGTGAACATGCCCATGGCTCAAGATGTGTGATATGGGAGCATGAATGCGTTCATGGATCAGAGCACGGTGAACATGCCCGTGGCTCAGTTTCACTAGCGCCGATACCTGTACCTAGGTGGGATAGGCAGAGGGTAGCCTGACCCTGTGGCTGAGGCCACTTAAGCATGAGACTGTGGTCCTACTTGTGTTGTACTCATGCACTGACCACGAGGCGGAGAGGTCGTGGAGTCCGTCTCTTCCATTGACCTTGTATGGCACCATCTTGGGTTTCGCAACCGAAGGTTGGATTTGAGCGGTATGGCTCACTTCCTCATGGCATAATAATACGTAATCCAGCCGAATGGTATTTACTGCTTAAGGCAAAACACGGAACATTGGTTGAGGCCTTGTTTGTGTAGTTGATCTTGTTATACTTGCAGTTACTTATATGTTCCTTATATTACGTGATAAGATCTTATAAATCACATATTGTCAATCATGTTCCATAAAGAAATAACTTGGGTACATGCCTTCTATATTTTCTGGTAAGCCTGATGGTATGGAACAACTTTACTTTATAAACTTCTCTTGTTATACCTGTTACCAGTAGTTATCTTCTGCTATTGCTTAAATCTTCCTTTGGTTTTATAGTTTCAGCGGGGAGTTATGTTTCTCACTGGGACTGTGTGTCTCACCCCGCTGGTTTATAACCTTTTTAGGTGTTCGAGCTAGATGTGGTGGTGGTCGCAGAGTTGCGGCCGAGCAGCAAGAAGAGCAGTAGAAGGCAAGCAATGGATATGCTGTTGTTTTGGTCATTTGTAGTAGAGTCTTAGAGTCATCCCTATACTCTCAGGTCCTTGGGAGCGTTTTGACATTGTTTCATGATGTATAACTGATGATGTTTTGTATATCCTATTGCTGGCCGGATGAGGGCCGTTATGTATGTATAAACATGTGATGAACTCATGTGATGACTAGACAGCTGATCTCATAAGCTGTGGACACGCATTAGGACTTGTAAATGTTTATATAACCCGTTTACCTGCAGGATGAAGACTTAAATGTAATAGTTTCTCAGTTTATCTGCTTTCTACAATCAGTTTTAATTAACCCATGTTTTTGGTAATTTGTGGTTTATGGTGTTTTCCGCACATTTTTGCGTAACACCTCGCTGTCTGTGTGATAATGGGATGTGTTGCCACACTAAGCATCAAGGTTAAGCAAAGCAAACAGGATAAGCCCTAAACAGAGGTCAGGGTCCTTACAAGCTAACCCCCTTCAAAGGGATTTCATCCCCGAAATCTGAAGAGAAAAGAGAGGGATACTTCCTCCTCATCTCTTCCTCAAGCTCCCACATGGCTTCCTCAATGCCACGATGATGCCAAAGAACCTTTACAAGAACTAGGTCCTTCCTCTTCAGCTTCTTAACTCTCCTGTCAAGGATCATCATAGGACCTTCCTCATAGGTCACATCTTCATCAAGCTCAACTTTGACCGGCTGTATCATTGTTCCTGTATCTGGATGGCTTTTCTTCAGCATACTGACATGGAACACTGGATGTAACCTGTGCAACTCTGGAGGCAGCTCTAACTCATAAGATACCTTGCCAAAATGTGCTATGACTGGGTATGGCCCCATATATCTGGGTGCTAGCTTACCCTTTCGGACAAACCTTAGCACACCTTTCCACAGCGAGACTTTAAGATACACTTTGTCTCCTACCTAGAACTCCAAATGTCGTTGGTGATTTTCTGCATAAGACTTCTGCCTATCCTGTGCCGCTTTCAACTATTGTTGTATCACTTTGATCTTTTCTATCATCTATTGCACTAACTCAGGACCCAAAAGCTGATATTCACCAGACTCATACCAACACAATAGAGATCTGCACTTCCTACCATATAAGGCCTCATAAGGAGCCATGTCAATGCTCCACTGATAACTATTATTGTAGGCAAACTCTATCAAACTGAGATGTACGTCCCAACTACCTAGGAACTGCAAAACACAAGCTTGAAGGAGATCCTCCAAATTCTGAATAGTCCTCTCAGACTGTCCATCTGTCTGCGGGTGGAAGGCGGTACTGAACCTCAACTGCATTCCCAACACTTTCTGTAACTGTTCCCAAAAATGACTCATGAACTGAGGACCTCTGTCAGAAACTATCATCGCTGGCACACCGTGCAAGCATACTACCTCATCCACATATACCTGAGCGAGCTTCTCGGCTGTATAAATTGTCTTTATAGGTATGAAATGGGCAGACTTCGTCAATCTGTCCACTACCACCCAAATGGAATCGTGCTTTCTAGTTGTCCTGGGTAGACCAACTATGAAATCCATGGTTATATGATCCCATTTCCACTACAGTATCGGCAGGGGTTGTAACGTACCTGCCGACTTTTGATGCTCAGCCTTGACTTACTGACATACCGCACATCTAGCCACAAACTCAGCTACATCTTTCTTCAAGCTGAGCCACCAATACAAGTCCTTCAGACTATGATACATCTTGGTGACTCCTGGATGCATAGCATACATCGACGTGTGTGCTTCCTCGAGCACTAACTTCCTCAGATTATCAGCATCGGGGACCACCATCCTATCATGATAGCAATCTAGTCCATCCTCAGACTCATGGAACCCATCACGCTTTTCACTGCCGAACTCTGATATGATCAACTATATTATATCATCTGTTTGCTGTGCATCTTTGATTTGTTGTCTCAGCATAGGCTTGACTTGCATATGTGCTAAAAGTCCAGCTAATAAGGAAACTTCAATCTGCACATTCATCTGTCGTAAAGAAACAAACATATCTCGTCTATGGCATACCAAGGAGCTCAACTGTGCCTTCTTTGAACGAAAAGAAGAAGACTTTTGGCTAAGCACATCACTACCACATTCACCTTACCAGGATGATACTCGATGGTGCAGTCGTAATCATTGATTATCTCCATCCATCGACGTTGTCGCATGTTTAGCTCATGCTGCGAAAAGATGTACTTCAGATCATTATGATCTGTAAGATCTGACACACTTCCCCGTAAAGATAGTGTCTCCAAATCTTTAATGCATGAACTACCACTGCTAACTCCAAGTCATGAGTCGGATAGTTCTCGTCGTGTTTCTTAAGCTGTCGCGAAGCAAAAGAAACCACATGATCTTCCTGCATCAGCACACAACCTAAACCTTTCTTAGAAGCATCGCAGAAAACAACATAGCCCTTTCCAGGCTCTGGCAACACTAGCACTAGAGCACTAGTCAGCTTTTCTTTCAAACTTTGAAAAGCTTGTTGACAACGATCATCCCAGATGAAAGGTACATCCTTTCTGGTCAACTTTGTCATCAACAACGCAATCACACTGAAGTCCTTGATAAACCTTCTGTAGTATCCTACTAAACCCAGGAAACTACAAACTTCTGTCGGCATCTTTGGCTGTTCCCATTCTGTAACAAATTCTACCTTCTCCGAGTCTACTTTGACTCCTTCAGCAGATATCACATGACCCAAGAAAGTTACTTCTTCTAACCAGAACTCACACATATTGAACTTGGCATACAACTGATGTTGGCGAAGAAGAGTCAACGCTAGTCGAAGATGTCGCTCATGCTCTTACTTGTCCCGACTATAGATCAAGATGTCATCTATAAAGACTACAACAAACTGATCTAGGAACGGATGGAACACTTAGTTCATCAGATCCATGAAAGCAGCAAGTGCATTGGTTAGCCCGAACGGCATAACCACAAACTCGAAGTGACCATACCTCATCCTAAAAGATGACTTTGGTATGTCATCTACCTTAATCCTTAACTGATGATATCCACACCGTAGATCGATCTTTGAAAACACGGTAGCACCACACAACTGATCGAACATATCATCTATCCTCGGTAACGGGTACTTGTTCTTGATCGTGACCTTGTTCAACTGCCGGTAATCTATACATAACCGCATTGATCCATCCTTCTTCTTAACGAACAACACTGGAGCACCCCAAGGCGACGTGCTCGGTCGGATGAAACCTTTCTCCAACAATTCTTGCAACTGCTTCTTAAGTTCTGCCATCTCTACTAGAGCCATCCTATATGGTGTCTGTGTAACTGGCCGCATTCCTGGAACCAGATTGATCTCAAAATCAATATCTCGGGGTGGAGGAACACCAGGGAACTCATCAGGAAACACATCCGCAAACTCTCGGACAACCGACACCTCTTCAAGGCTAGGACCTTTCGCCTTGGTATCCACAACGGTATCCACCACGTAAGCTAAGAACGCCTCACATCCTTATCGTAGAAACTTCTCTGCCACCATAGCTGATACCAGACACGTCGAAAGAATCTTCCTATCTCCTTGGAAGATCCACTTCTCTCCATCATCATCAAACACTGCCTGCTTGGAACCACAGTCCAAAACAACCTTATACTTCTCTAATGTATCCATCCCAAGGATCACATCAAACCCATGCATATCAAGTGGTATAAGATCCACTTGTATACTATGTCCCAAAAAAGATAAGACACAAGATGGACACTCTTCTCGAAGCATCGAGGAACCGTCAAGAGGGGTTTCTAACAACAAGCTATCTTTCTTACAGCTAACAGGTAAACGGCAGTTCTCAAGCATATTATAGGCGATAAAAGAGTGTGTAGCACCCGGGTCAACCAGAACAGATATAAAGCAAGAAGAAGACATATCAAATGAAATAACTCCATCTGACCTGTCACTACTCGCGGGTTGACTATCGCCTCTGGCTGACTCATAGCATAGAATGGAGTCGTTGCTTGCTGTCCACATCCTCTGCTTCCTTGAGCAGACGATCCTGCTTGTGACGCTTGACCGCGTCCTCGCCCTCTGCTATTACTGGGCTGTTGTCTATCTGACCCTTATTGATTCTACCTCGGCTTCTGCGTCACTTCAATATCTCTACTCGGGAAATTTAACCTGAAATGCCCGGTCTGACCACACAGATGGCATACCCTATCTTCGAACCGTGGCCTAGATGGCCCTGTCGCTGCCACTGAAGCTGTACTATGTGCCTTTGATGATGAAGAAACATATCCTCTTCCCTTACTCAGAGACCACTGCGACGGTGCACTGGAACCTCTCATCACTGACGGTGCTGCAAATCTGGGCTTCTTGAAGCCACCAAACCTCTGTCCCTGGAACTGAGCAGGCCTCTTCTTAGACATGGATTCTCTTTTCTCCCTAACTGACCGTTCGATCCTCCAGACAGATTCCACAAACATAGTGAACCGCTCTCGGTTCTCCAATGTAGAAGCATGTGTTGTCAGTTTAGCACTCAGACCTTTCTCAAATCGTCTGATCCACTCCTCATCTGTTGCTGTCATGTGAGGACAAAACCTCAACATGTCCATGAACTTGGCTTCATACTCAGTGATGTTCATCGTTCCTTGTCGCAGGCTCTCAAACTAACTGATCTTCTCATCCAGATACATCTTCAAAAAGTATCTGCTGACGAACTCGTACCAGAAAACTTCCCAACTGATCACCTCACCAGGTCGCTTCTCTTCCTCGATGGTCCACCAATGACCAGCACTACCCTTCAGAAGGTAGACAGCGTGGTTTACTTTGCTGCTTCGGGGATGTCGAGGATCCAGAAAGCCTTCTCAAGACTTGTCAGCCACAGATCTGTATCCACTGGATCAGCCGTCCCAACATAATCCGAAGCTCTAACTCGGCGAAGCCGCTCAAAGGTCTTCCCAATACCCGATGTTTCACCATGGGGAGCCTGTGCTCTCGGCGGAGGCACTGGCAGTCTTTCTACCATGAGATTCATCATAGCCATCATTTTCCCCATAAGCTGTTGGTAGGCAGGGTGTTCAAGAATGGCTGGGTCAGGTTTGGGGACCTCAGGCACCCGATCTTCATGTGCCTGCCCTATAGCTCCATCAACTGATGCAGCATCGCTGTTCTCAGCAGCATGTTCTTCATGGTTTCCAGACATCTTGTCTTTTCTTCTGCTGAGGGCAGAAGATGAATGTAAGAGAATCTGGAAACTCACAAGAACAGACACAACCTAGTCCTAAATCCCTGTAGACTCAGCGAACCTAGAGCTCTGATACCAAAAACTTGTGGCAACACATCACGCTATCACACAGACAGCGAGGTGTTACGCGAAAACGTGCGGAAAACACCATAAACCACAAATTATTAAAAACACGAGTTAATTAAAACCGATTTGTAGAAAGTAGATAAACTAAGAAACTATTATATTTAGGTCCTCATCCTGCAAGGAAATAGGTTATATAAACATTTACAAGTCTTGATGCGTGTCCACAACTTAGGAGATCAGTTGTCAAGCTATCACATGAGTTCATCACCTGCTATTACATGCATAACAGCCCACATCTGGCCAGCAGTAGGATATACAAAACATCAAAAACTATACATCGTGAAACAATGTCAAAACACCTCCAAGGACCTGAGAGTACAGGGATGACTCTAAGACTCTACTACAAAATGACCAAAACAACAGCATGTCCATCTCTTGCCTTCTACTGCTCTTCTTGCTGCTCGGCCGCAACTCTGCGACCACCACCACGTATAGCTCGAACATCTAAAAAGGGTATAAACCAGTGGGGGTGAGACACACAGTCCCAGCGAGAAACATAACTCCCCGTCAAAACTATAGAACCAAAGAGAGATTAAAGTAACAATAGCAGATAACTGATGAGAGGTATAACAAGAGCAGTTTATAAGGTAAAGCTATTCATACCATCAAGCTTACCAAGCTGCACAGAAGGCAGATAACCAAGTATTTCTTTATGGAACATGATTAACAAGATAAGATTGATAAAATCTTACTGCATAACATAAGGAATGTATAAGTGACTGCAAGTATAACAAGATTAACTACGCAAGCAAGGCCTCAACCAATGTTTCGTGTTTTGCCTTATGCAGTAAAGACTATTCGGCTGAATTACATATTATTATGCCCTGAGGAAGTGAGTCGTACCGCTCAGATCCAACCGACGACTGTGAAGCCCGGAGCCGGTGCCATACAAGGTCAATGGAAGAGCCGGACTCCACAACCTCCCACCTCGTGGTCAGTGCACGAGTACAACACAAATAGGACCACAGTCTCATGCTTAAGTGGCCTCAGCCACAGGTTCAGGCTACCCTCTGCCTAGCCCGCCTTGGCATAGGTATCGACGCTAGTGAAACTGAGCCACGGGCCTGTTCACCGTGCTCTGAGCCATGAACACATTCATGCTCCCATATCACACATCTTGAGCCATGGGTATGTTCACCATGCTCTTATCATATTTGGGCTATGGACCGAATCCACACCCTGGAGTCTACAACCGAAGTTGCACTCTTACCTCCTCACTTTAGGCTAGGAGAAAACTCACATACTCAACAATATGCGCTCTGGGTTAACCCGTTTCACCATCACCAGCTCCTGACGATGATGGATCTATGGCCAGGGCAAACTACATGATATGTTCCATTGTGATTAGTTAGTATACTTTAAGTGGATATCAAGATTCAACCAAGTTGTATAACATGCAAACTTATAACAAGAATAAACAACATAAAACTCACTATCATGCTTTTACTATCATCAACATCATCCTGATCCATCACAAGGATCAACATTACATGTTACTACTTGGCCTCTTGCCAATTGTCTAGATCCACCTCAAGGATCATCACATTGCCATGGGATCTCAATCCCTCATCACAACAAACCACTACCCCATAAGGCATTCTCATCAACTTAGGCACTTTATCCCAAACTCAGGTCCTCGGACCAAAACACATATATCATCTCATCATCAAGAGTAACCATCAAGCAGTGTTACTCAACATATTTACCTCATAGCCCTTTACCTGGATACGCATCTGAATGAAACACCTGCATGGTTAGTATACACATTCATCATGGGTTAATAGAAAGACCATATTATCAAACATAGGGCAACATTGATGATTATATGCTTTATCGTTCATGCCTCAACTTGTGACCACAGACATAGGTCATATCACCATGCAAGCATCTGATATGATTAGCATTTACTCAGCATCATATATATCATTTAAGATGATCATACACACATGTAATATCATGTCAAATTACATAGATGAGTTCTACTATAACGATTACCATCAAGCATATCAAGTGTCATTGTCATATACCAAACGTGATAGCAAGAACAAGAATTAGCATATCGGTTGTCCATATAAGGAACAAGACCCTCGCTAGGAGCACCCACTACCCTCACCAAAGGTAGTATCAGGCAGGGTACTCTCCCCTATCGCCCAACACTCAAACCTCAAAACGGCCAAGCCAACCAGCCACATATCGACCAAGCACTTAGCAAGGGTACCAAGCTACCATCTCAGGGTGTATCGTGCAACATGTGTCGTACAACCACATGCATCAGGCAACCAAGGCATAATGGTCACCAACATATCATGCAACTATGCCCAAGAGACATATCGTGCAACGGTGCGTCGTGCACCTCGGTGTCAGGCAACGCTGCGTCGTGCAAAACAGGGTATAATGGCCTCAAAGTCTAGCGTGCAGCTCATCTAACGAACATGCCATGCAACAGTGTGTCGTGCACTAAGGGTATCAGGAATCCATGCGCAATGGCTAGAGATACTATGTGACACTCTGTCGGCATCACCACACAACAAGAAACAACGCCCAAAGGATGCAACTCAACCGGGCAACAAGGAGCCTTTCGCTCAGCTAGCCTAGCCTGGACCTAGCGGCCGACACATAAGGCAAAGACTGGTGTGACACCCATCACAACCTCACAGAACTAACTAACAAACTCCACACCTCAAAGCACAACAACACCAAGCCATCTCATAGGTTAAGTGTATCGGGCAGGGTACTCATCAAGGTGTGATGCCCGACAAATACAAGGCAGGAGCCAGGTGCAATGCCCAACACAGCCACAACAACATAATGTCCAAGGCTCTAGGTTAAGAGGGGTATCAGGCAACGCCAACCCCAAGCCATATTGGCCAAGATGCAACCCGACAGGGTCACCACCAACTTCAAGCACAAGGGCACCAAAACCCTAATGGATCAAGAAGATGACTCACCTCTCAACTATCAAGAGAGAGGGATCTTGCCAAGCTTCTTAACACCAATCGGGCAACACAAGGTTCAACCACAACCAAGGTCCACAACCATCACATAGCTCACCTTTCAAGTCCACGGTGAGAGGAGGGTGTTGCTCAAGCCACTAGAACACAAGCTCACCTCTCAACTTAAATGAGAGAGGAGTATTGCCCATAATACTAGAACTCAAGCTCACTCCTCTGGACCTAGGAGAGAAAGGGGTGTTGCTCACCAAGAAACCCTAGAACATAGGTTCGGCCAACAAGAACAACTTAAGCAAGAAACTCAACTAACAACATACATAGCCGATATGATCATAAGCAACACATAAGAACATAGGAGAGGTAATATAGTTAGGGTTAGGAGTTATGTAACCCGCCTTAGGAAAGCTCCAAGCTCCTAGCTCCAAGCTCCAAGCTCCAAGCACCACTAAGGAAGAAGAGCAAGGCACTCTAGGGTTCAGCCACCACTAGAGGAAGGAGACTCCAAGGAAAGGATCGACCACCAAGCTTGCAAAGGAAGAGGGGTGTCGTGCACCAAGGGAGAGGGAGACTAAGGAACTAAAGGGATCCTTAGCAAGAGAAAGGGAACACATATATAGGAAAGGATGGAGGAGAAACCAAGGAAAGACAAGGCAAGGTGTCGCCCACCTAGGGACACTTGTCCATGTGCAAAGCCACCACTCTAACATGTCCTAAACACATGTCCACGACCATTTCCACATGCAAGCATCAAACACCAAGTGTCCACTAGTGGTGACACAAACGAGGTCAAGGAGAGTCAAAGGGTCCATAGGCGACACACCTCCACACCATGGCTGACACACCCACACCATGGTCGACACACACCCTAGGCGACACACCACATGCCGACACAAGCACATGCCGACACACCTAGGCCAACATAGGGCACTCTTGCCTGACACAAGGTCCAAAGAAGCAAGGATAAGGCACCACAAAGCCAAACAAGCTCAACCAAGCCCAAAGGAATTCAAGCAACGAGCCCAAACCTTCCTCTCAACACTAGAGGAAGCAATGAGAGGGAGGAACACCTCACAAGGTGGCAAACTTGCCCACAAACCCTAGACTTGGGTTAATTGCAAGTAGCACCTCCAACTCTCAACAAAGCACCAACAAACCCTAATAACCACCAAAGGTGATTAGCAAGCAACTAAGCATCAGGGTTAAGAAAAGCAAATAGGATAAGCCCTAGACGGAGGTCAGGGTCCTTACATGAGGAGAGGATGTATCCTTGTAGATGGAGTATACGATGGAGGTGATCGGATCTTGTGGGGCACCTTGGTGCTTGCAGGTGATGCGGCCATTACGTCACCGATCTATGGTGGCCAGGGTCCTTTCTGGTTGATCAGTTGGTTTAGGCCTATCACGACCAGGCGGATTGGGTGAGGATGAAAGACCGCATAGTCAGAACTATTGGGATGGGGGCTATGTCGGGCAAGGTTGTATGAGAAGGGTAATGAATAGTTGTTTGCAGGTCTGTAATGGTGTTGAGAAAGTAGATCGATGGTTGGGAGATCATATCCAAGAAGGAGATGCATGTCACAGATGGCCTGCATTGTGCAAGTTGCAGGTTGCTGGTGTTGTTGGCAAGGAAAGATGATTGTTTGCATATGTGTTCAGTAGATGGTGCTTCTACCTGTAGTTGAAGGTGGTCATTGGGATGCTTACAACTACAGGGTTAAGGACAACTGTGACCAGATGACATTGTTGCTTGCTGGCAAGGGGAGGTCCGATGACATCAATATGTTTCAAACAAATAATCCGCGGGAGTCTGGGTCTTCAGTGTTAGAATTGTCCCACACCACTGAGCTCTGGGAAAGGTCCTGGGATTATAAGGTGTGTGGTACCTTCACACCCATTGCCAATTGGTTTTGGGTTGAATACTACACATTCTCATCTGGTATTAGAGCAGACCCCACGAGACAACTATGAGGACCAACATCTTACCTAAAAAAAACAAGTACAAGCACACAAAAGTGGCTGCACTTGAGGGGGAATGTTAGAATTGTCCGACACCACTGAACTCTGGGAAAGGTCCTGGGCTTATAAGGTGTGTGGTCCCTTCACACCCATTGCCAATTGGTTTTGGGTTGAATACCACCAGCAACCCATGCCATACATCAGAATCACCTCATGAAGGGGCTCAGGATAAGAGTCACATACGGTGTTTCCACTGCAACAATCTTGGGCACTATGCATCAGATTGTAGAGGGAAGAGACAGGAAGAAGCAAACCTCACCCAGATGCATGATGATGATCCCACACTGCTCATGGTCAAGGGAAATGATGAACAAATTCTTCTTAACGAAGAGAAGATGGTGGAAGCACGTTCATAAATCCATGTGGAGGCGTCCAACCGGACCTATGGTACCTGGACAATGGCGCCAGCAACCACATGACAGGAAGAAAAGAGAAGTTCAAATACCTTAATCAAAACATCCAATGATGGGTGAGATTCAGGGACGGCTCAACAGTGAAGATCCAAGGTAGGGGAACGATCATCCTCCAGTTCAAAGATGGTGAGCAAAAGCTATTAACTGATGTATATTATATACCGAGCTTGGAGAGAAATATCATCAGTATTAGACAACTAACAGAGCAGGGAAGCAAAATCATGCTCCAAGGATCATATCTGTGGTTGTACGACAGAGACGGGAAACTGCTCATGAAGGTATAGCTATCAACAAATCGACTATACAAGGTAAATATTGAGTCTGCGGAGCCTGTGTGCTTGGTTATAAGCATGTACAACCCATCGTGGTTGTGGCACACATGAATGGGACATATCAACTTCCAGTCTTTGAAGACGATGTCGGACAAAGAAATGGCAATCGGGCTACCAAATATCAAACACCCCGGTCAGGTGTGTGAGGCTTGCCTTGCAGCCAAGCAATCACGGCTACCTTTTCCCGGTGAAGCAATGCATCGAGTAGCTACACCACTGGAGTTAGTCCATGCAGATCTGTGTGGACCAATTACTCCTCATACTCCTACGGACAACATGTATTTCTTACTTCTTAATTGTCGACGATTGTACTAGATTCATGTGGATATATGTACTGAAGTCCAAGGACAAAGCATTGGAGGGATTCATGACCTTCAAAGCCGAAGTGGAGAAGGAAACAAACCTCAAGGTTCAGATGCTGAGAACAGACTGATGCGGTGAATTCACGTCTCATCGATTTACAAACTTCTGTGACGAGCAAGGGATCTGACGACAAACGACAACTCCTTATACACCACAACAGAATGGCATTGTGGAGCGACAAAACCACACCGTCATGGGGATGACCATGAGCCTAATGAAGAGTATGGAAGTTCCGACAGTACTCTGGGGCAAAGCCGTACGACATGCTGTGTACCTGCTAAATCGACCGACGACGAAATCTCTCGACGGCGTCACCCGGTATGAGGCATGGACAAGAAGAAAACCATACCTCAGGCACCTTAAGGTGTTTGGGTGTACGTCACACATCAAGACACCGGGATTTCATTTGAAGAAGCTCAAAGATCGCAGTTCGAAGATAGTCTATCTTGGCGTCGAGCCAGGTAGTAAAGACCACCGACTGTTTGACCTCGTCAAGAAGAAATTGTGCATCAGCCATGACATAGTGTTTGAGGAAGACAAACACTGGACTTGGAGCAAACAACTGGAGGAGACACCGGCAGCTAAGACATTCACATTGGGTACCTCACTCAACATGAATGATGAGCAACGAGAGGTCGTACACCATGAACAAAGCGGTGGTCCTGATGGCGACACCACAGTCATCATATGCGTTGGCAGCAGTGTCATCATCACACTCATCACAATCAAGACTACCTTCGCAAGCATCACCAACAAGCATGAGCAGCACATCAAGTGATCCAGAACCAATTCGGTTTCGATCCCTTGATGAGATCTACCAAGAAACTGATGTCGTGGACGGGGGAGAAGAGCTACTATTTGCAGACAATCAAGAGCCTATAAATTACTCACAGGCAGTGAAGGAGGAGGTGTGGAGGCAAGCAATGACCAAGGAGACTGAGGCCATTGAGGAAAACAATACCTAGTTCCTAATAGATTTGCCTGCAGGTCACAAGATGATTGGACTAAAGTGGGTCTACAAAACAAAGAGGGACTCATAGGGACATATTTTCAAGCACAAGGCGAGGTTGGTAGCCAAGGGGTATGTACAACAGCCCAACATTGACTATGAAGAAGTATTCACTCTAGTAGCCAGGATGGAAACAATTCGGCTCATACTAGCACTTGCTGCTCACCGAAACTGGAAGGTTCACCACTTAGATGTCAAGTCAGCTTTCCTCAATGGAGAACTGAAGGAAGAGGTTTATGTTGAGCAACCGGAAGGGTTCTGTGCACAAGGACAGGAAGGAAAAGTGTTTAGACTGAACAAAGCCTTGTACGGACTCTGTCAAGCACCAAGGGCGTGGAACACCAAACTAGACTCTAGCCTGAGAAGGCTGAACTTCATCAAATGTACACATGAGCAGGCCGTGTACGCCAGAAGAAAGGATGAAGATTTACTCCTAGTCGGTGTCTATGTTGATAATCGGATTGTAACAGGTTCTAGCTTGCGTGAGATCAAAGACTTCAAGGAGCAGATGAAGTCTGAGTTCGAAATGAGCAATCTGGGGTTACTGTCTCATTAATTGGGAATAGAAGTCATGCAACATGAAGGTCACATTACTCTGAAGCAGACAAGTTACACTCAGAAAATTTTGGAAACAACTGGTTTACTGGAATGTAACCCGACTAAGGTTCCCATGGAACCAAAGACGAAGCTAGGCAAAGAATCAGAGGGAGTCACAGTGGAAGAAACGCAATTCAGAAGCCTGGTGGGTAGTTTGCGTTACTTGCTCCATACAAGACCCGACCTCTCATACTCGGTTGGGATCATCAGCAGGCACGTAGAATGGCCAACTACACTCTCCATCAGCAGGCCGCCAAACAGATCTTGCGGTACCTAAAAGGAACACTTCACCGTGGCCTGGTATACAGCAATAGCAATGAAGTAGAGAGGGTGATCGGTTACTCTGATAGAGACCTAGCCGGAGATGTCAATGACCGGAGGAGTACAAGTGGGATGGTGTTCTATCTGAATTGCAGCATGATCACATGGGCCTCACAAAAATAGAAGAGTGTGGCCCTCTCATCCTGTGAGGCCGAATTCATGGTGGCTACCGCAGCCGCTTGCCAAGCAATCTAGCTAAGAAACCTGCTAGGAAATTCTGAACCAGAAGATGAAGCCGGTCAACCGATCAGCAATTGCGTTGATGAAGAATCCGATTTTCCATGAAAGGAGCAAACACATAGATATATGCAAAATTCCATTTCATTCGTGAGAATGTAGAAAAGGAACTCATCACTGTGGAATTCGTCAGCACCGATCAGCAGAAGGCCGACATGTTCACGAAGCCCCTCGACAGGGTCAAGTTTGCAGAAATGACCGAGCTCTTGGGGATCAAGAGTCTGGCACCGACAAGTCCAGCTTAAGGAGGTGTATGTTGGGATTAACCCGTCCTTGCTAGCTGGACTAGTTGTGCCAGCTGGATTAGCAGTCAAGCAAATAGGGGAGCATGAGAGTCATGCTTAGTCGTGGAGTCTTATGAGGAGTCAGTTGCGGGTGATCGTGTTGATCAACCCAGAGTAGTTGTGTGAGATTAGGATCTGATAAGGTAGTGCTAAAGACACTAGTACAATATCAGCCAACTTCAATGACAACTACTATCTGATCTGCAACACAATCGACGGGTAGGGTGGAGAATGTTAAAGGAACCGTTGAGCTCGGTCCGTTCTCCCTATCTCTGTTAATCTTGGTTCCGAATTCAACGAGTCCTGTCAGAATCATCAGCCCTTGCCGTTGAACTTGAGTCGATTAAAAAATTATAAAATACGAACATGAACAATGACACCAACCGTTGAACTTGAGTTTATAATATTAATAAAAAAAGCAAACAGGTGCCGGGGGGGAGTGGTTCAGGTGGTTCGGGCACGGGCCCCCTCATGAAGGGACCCGGGTTCGATACCCAGCGGCCGCCTCTGAAGTGTTTACCCGTCGCGCAGGCCGGCCAACTGTGTGCTTTAAATGGTTCCTGGGTTTGCGGGACGCCCAGGGACCCGAGAGTTTACGCCGCCTGGGGGGGTCACGAATGTGGCGCTTCTGCGGGGGTGGTTCTCTCGTACTCCAAAAAAAAAAAAGCAAACAGGTGGCCTTAAGCCATCTGTTTGTTCTCATTTTTTGTACAGAAGCTTCACCTCTATTTTACGGAAATAATACAATTTTCATATGCATGTTTTTCTTCCTTTCCTCTAGATACAGACATGCATACTTTGCACTACTCTTCGTATACATGAAAACAAAACGCACAATACAAAAGCTAACTAGAGATGACTAAATTTGTGCATCTCCCACAATATATTAGAGAAGACATAATGAAAATATAAACTTCCATCTTCAGTGCATTGTATCATCTTGAATAAGCTTTACAGTAGGATGGGGCTTTTAGATTTGCTTCACATTTACAATAGCTCCAATGGGATGGTGTAAACGTAAGCAATTTATTCTTCCTCAACAGCTACAACCGCCACATACTTGCCTCATGTCTATCGGCTAGAGACGATACTCTCTTTTCTAAGGACATTCTGCTATTGCAGCTAAATGAGCAGCAACTAAAGTTTGTCCGAAATAGTAGAAAACTTCTGCAAAATCATAATAGAGAGCAGTAAGATAATCAAAAGCTAGAAACACAACAAGCAAATACATTTCCAAGTAATTGTAGATTCAATTGCCACATAAACTAGACAAGTATACACAAACAACAATGCCTCTACTTATATAAGATACATATGGCAAACAAAACACATTCTAACCCATAATATCGGAGGAGACATACATTCTTCTTGATTGAAAGCCAAAAAACAACCAGCTAGGCAGCTGCACATCAACTAAAAGGAAATGTTAAATACATTTGCCTTGAACGAGGAAAGGTGACTACAAGGTATTAACCAAGCCTCCAAACACATATACTAAGTAGCAGGACCTCCAAGTCTCCAAAACAACATGAAACTACATCAAGGCACACAACAACCCCTTGTAGTTTCAACCTAGCTTCCTACAACCCTATATTAATATAGCAAAACCATCTTGTAGCTCTCAAATAAGTCAGGAGCTAAAGCCTCCTCAAAACATAGACAACAGAGAAAATAGAAGGAGCCCGATTCTAATATAAGCAATAATGAAACCTAATTTCCATTCACAAACAAAAACACGAATATCGTAAATTAATCATCTAGTAGTCGACATAAAAATGCCAAGTAGTTGAGAGAGGCCAGCTAGTCAACATCCAAAAAGAAGCTTCCAACATCATGGCATTCACCTAGGAAAAGTGACTATGTGGACATCAAACCAGAAGCAAGAAATAGATGAAAAACCTCAACAAAGCTAAACACAAAAAATAAGAGTTCAAACCAAAGCACAGAGCTACCTAAATGGAGTCAAGACATACCTTTTTCTTAATTCATTAATAGCAGTTGAGAGAAGCCAGCTACTCAACATCTAAAAAGAAGCTTCCGACATCATGGCATTCACCTAGGAAAAGTGACTACGTGGACATCAAACCAGAAGCAAGCAATAGATGAAAATCCATAACAAAGAAAAACATAGAAAACAAGAGTTCAAACCAAAGCACAGAGCTACTTGAATGGAACCAATATACATCTTTGTAAATGAGCCAAACCTTCAAGAACAGAAACCCAACAAAGAAACTACTTACTGGCAATCACACTTACCAAACTTTGCAATGTTGACATCTAGACTAATCACTTGAATGAGATATACTGAAGTAAATAATAGTATGGATACATATTACAGAACTCCTTCAATGCATGTATCATAAGTAGACACTAGAGAGAGTTGGGAATGTAAATGGTGACATGATAATAGTGGATACAAAAATGAGAGTCTCTACATGAAACCATAAAACCTTTTTGGCATTATTCCCACCACATCTACGTGTTCGAATCCATTTCCTTTCCTCCTTTGAACTCTTAAACTTCTAAGAGAGAATCTCTTCACTCTACACAGTATCCAATGTCAGATAGTTTTGTATGCATATTCCATAGGCTCCATGTGTCTATCAATCATCTCCTGCCCTACCCATTGCATCTAGTCACCATTTTATTACACTAACCATCCCCCATTTCTAATTATATCTTAGCCACTTCAAGCTCTCCATATACCTCCCCTCCCTCTTGTTTGAATTTAATAAGAATTATGCACCACCTATAAGTTCATATGATATACCCCACACATATCATATGAAATGTATCAACCTCATCAACACCAAAGGGAGCACCTCCCAAACCTCACCTTTCAATCATTCGTAGACAGATGACAAAATACTAAAGCTTGAGGTTACATGGCACACTATGGATCATAATACTTAATTTATTTGTTTGTAAGAGATAACAAAATTATTCTAGCTTATCTTTGATTCTCAGTGTTACCATTACGAGTGAAATTTTGTCCACATGATGTATGTTTGTCTCAATTGCACACTAAATGTAGTGTTTCCTTCAATTTCATTGTATTACTTGTGTTTTAGTCATAACAACTTCTATCATGGTAATAAATAATGGAAGAAATGATTTAAATAAACATAAAAAATGTCCTTCCAACAAATACACAAGTTAAATAAAAATTTGATACATACCATTGAAACCAATTACACATGCAATGAAACATGAAAATAAAAATGGAAAACTTACCAATTTTAAAAAAGAAATCTTAGTACTGCTAGTTTCTCTCAGTGTTTCTCAAGTGCCAAGTCCTCGTGTGTGAGTCATGTTGTTTTATTTCCACCAACATCATCAAGCTTAACAAGAAAAATCTAACATCAAAATCCCATAAAAAGTTCCAAGCAGCAATAACTCTACAAAAAATGAGAAGAGTGGCATCTAAGTAGAATGAAATGGATAAGTCAATGGGGAAAATGATACAAAGATGCAAGCAATGTCTATGTAGCATGGTATGTGAAGATTAAAGATTCAATAAAACACGTTTTATGGAATTTTAAACTACTATTTCAATATAGACATGCAAGTAGAAGTTATCACAATTCTACATGATAGACTCCAAGAAAATAGAAGAAATGCTATTTTTAAGACTATTAGTTGAGCATTCTGGAACTAAGACAAGTTTAATAGATTTAGATCAAATATTTACAAAATATGTGAATAGTGTCCATCTAAAAGTAGAATCAACACAATAAATTGTTGAAAATTCAAATTTATCTGAAGTTGAAATTGGTCTCATTGAGAAATTCAAATATTGAAATTCAAGTTTAGCTAACGAGACATGAAATTACAACTTCCTCTACTTATTGGAGGAAAAAACATTGCAAGATAAAAATAACTACAAAATGTTTTCAACATATCTCTAATCTAGAATGCCGATATTGTAAACCACTCATGTCTCTCTTCTTAGCATTCATCGACACAAAAAATTTTCTCAAAATATTTTTATTCTAGTGCAAAACATACACATAATTAAATTTTAGTCTAGTAAAGACAAAGTAGACATGTCGAAAGTTGTTTAGCCATTGATTAAAAATAGTTATCAAAAAAATCAACTTGCACACCACTAATTGCTACTCATGGTTTGATTTTTATTTTTGGAAAAGTCATGTTTGTGTCTTTAGTTCAAGATACCCATTGGTTCCAGAAGACCCATTTCATTAAGACATTTTCTCGAGCATGCTACATACAACATGAAGGAGGACCTACACACCTAGTAAAAAGATAATCATAAAAAAATCTTTAATACTAGAATGCACTCTTTCAGATTGTAGTAGCTAGTAATTTATAATAGATAAGAAGAGACAAGTTAAGCAAATATATGATCCATCGAATAAGAAATAAAACTTATCTAATTAATGATTAGAATTTATTGCTTCTGTGTTTACAAACCAATCATTTTTTTAATGTCATAAATTTTGGTCTACCTGGACTCCTGAACCTACTCAATACCTGTCATCCCCTATCATGAGCAGTTGGACTAATCGCCCGCTGCCAGCACCCCCACTACCACTCAGGAAGGGAGGAGGAAGTGAAGTGGTAGAGGAGAAAAGAGGAGGGGTTAGAAAGAGGTGGACATGACTCGAACCTGTTGTAATTGAGTTTCTGAGAAGAGCATTTTGACCCCTCAGACGAGAAGGATAGAGGGTGTTGTGAAGAGGACGAGGATGATTTTTTCCCGCTTTGTAGCTCCATGGCCAAACAGTCGGAATAAAACAGGAGTTTGAGTGGTAGAGTCTTTATAGATGATAGTATTAAGAGAACCCAACGCCAATGACAAAGGGGGTGAGGAAGAGGCTTAAAAGAATTGCAAACTTACCATGATTGAAGGGAAAATAGAGTTTTGAGACCATACTTTGCACTTCTCCATGGCATCCTGAAGCCACCTTAGAGATTCTAGTGTGTGTCGAAACTCCCTACATGTTTCTCAGTGAAAAATGGGTGTGCGCTCCTCTGATCCTCTTCAAGCCCATTCTGGACTGTAGCAAAGGTCCCTTCTTTCCTTTGTGCGCTCTGTCGGTGAGATCAAGCCATAGGATGGCATGGGGGCTTCAGGAACATGTATACCTTGGTCACTGCAGATCGACCTTTGCTCACCTGGCATGGCTTCAGATTGCTAAGATGCCGCAAGGTCACCCGGCGGCTGCGATCGTAATAGGCGGAGTGATTGCAAAGCTGGGTCTTTTGGTTTTTAGGGTCGGCGCTGGAGTGAAGAGATGGGAGGGAAATGACTTTTCCATTCGCGGGCATGGGGAAATGAAACTGGGTTGTGAAATGGGCTGAATTGCTGGTAGTGGATAACTGGAAATTTTTATTTTGGTAACTGGATTTTACTAGACCCAGACTTAACAGCTGTCTCCGTTCAAATTGACCCACCGTTGAATACAATACTTTACACCCGTGGAGTCCGACCCCCCTTTTCAGTAGTGGTAGTATGCTTCCTTGTTTTGATCAAACCAGACAACAACTATGGTGCTATTATATGTTGTAAATATCCTACATCAAATATGGCTTCAGTCAAATCATGATTGAAGTAACATAATCTTATCTCTGATGTCCTAAATCAGAGATAATAAGGCCTATATGTACATGTATCGAATATAAGTAGTCCAAAACCTAAAAAAAGTAATTTTTTTAATCATGAGAGCTTGGGGAGGGATGTGACACACGAGAGGAAAGAACTTGTATGAATAGTCACTGCAACTTATGAGTACACATAAGGGCTTGCTGTTAAGCATGTGATTCCTTGACTTGGGTCTTCTCGGATCAACCATAATGATCTTGGTTGGTTATATTAATCCATTATCATACCCAACAAACCCACTACATATAAAAAATATAAACCAAACATATACCTAATTGTTAGCACACTGCCCCCATCAAATGGATCCCAATGAAGACCCACAACACATTCATAGGATATGGGAGGTACTGGCCAATAAATGAAAGCAAGGAATCTCTTTAATTTGGTTCATTGTTAGGAGCAAGGAAGAAGCATGACACATCCTTCTTGCACAGTGTTCCTCAATCCTCATATTGTTCATCATCCATATCTAGTCTCTACAACCATCTATTACTATTCATTTTCCAATGATAACAAGGGTTCCCTTTACTGACTTCATTGAAGCATAAGACTAGCTTAGTGTTTGCTATTCCTCATTCTTCATCACATGTCTAATAGATCAGTTTCCTACTGACATATGTTTTGGGATTATAGTGGACTCTCAAAAATAATTAGCATAATAAATTGTACTCAAGTATAAAATAAATAAAATCATATCAAAACATTCCCTTTATTATGTGGGGATGTTTATAGACATCTCTGTTCTAAAACAAATCAAGTATATGAAGAGGTAGTGGTTTCTCTTATAGTTTTGACTCTTGTATTTGTTACTTTACTAGAAGAAAAAAAATATCTAAAGCACATAATAATAATCCTTACTTGTTGGGAGGCTCTAAGATAATTCTGAAGTCATACTTGTCAAGGTGGCAAGAAATACCCCTTACCTAAGGGGAGCCTAGCTTGGAAGCACATATTCTATTATAAGGTCCCCATGGATATGTCGGACGCATTTTGGACAAGGACATAGCTCAAACATTGTTTAGCTTCCTCGTACAATTCCTGGACGTGGTCCACTAGAAAAATCCTAGTAGAACCACCCCCATAGGTTAATAAGTTAGTTTGCCTAATATCCCTCGTGAGTCCTCTAGATCTCGACCCTCTCCCTCCCGACTCCCTTCACCGTGGTGATGTGCATTTCCATCACACTAGGGTTCCATTTGGATGACTTATTCATAAGTACAAGGATATGTAGAGGTAGTGGTTTCTCTTATAGTTTTGATTCTTGTATTTGTTTACTTTACTAGAAGAAGAAAAAAACATATCTAAAAGCACACAATAATAATCCTTACTCCTTCGGAGGCTCTAAGATTATAATGAAGTCATACTTGTCAGGGTGGCAAGAAATACCCCTTACCCAAGGGTATCCTAGCTTGGAAGCATATATTCTTCTATTAGGTCCCCATGGACATGTCAGACACATTTTATACAAGGACATAGCTCAAACATTGTTTAGTTTCCTCATACAATTCCTAGACGTGGTCCACTAGAAAAAACCTAGTAGAACCACCCCCATAGATTAACAAGTTAGTTTTCCTAATATCCCTCGTGAGTCCTCTAGATCTCGACCCTCTCCCTCCAGATTCCCTTCACCATGCTGATGTGCATTTCCATCACACTAGGGTTCCATTTGGATGCCTTATTAATAAGTACAAGGATATGTAGCGGTAGTGGTTTCTCTTATAATTTTGATTCTTGTATATGTTTACTTTACTAGAAGACGAAAAAACATATTTAAAGCACACAATAATAATCCATACTCGTTGGGATTCTCCAAGATTATTGTGAATTCATACTTGTCAAGGTGGCAAGAAATATCCCTTACCCAAGGGGAGCCTAGCTTGGAAGCACAAAGTCTTCTATAAGGTCCCCATGGACATGTCAGACACATTTTGGACAAGGGCATATCTCAAACATTGTTTAGCATCCTCGTACAATTCATGGACGTAGTCTACTAGAAAAATCCTAGTAGAACTACCCCCATAGATTAACAAGTTAGTTTGCCTAATATCCCTCGTGAGTCCTCTAGATCTCGACCGTCTCCCTCCCGACTCCCTTCACCATGGTGATGTGCATTTCCATCACACTAGGGTTCCATTTGGATGCCTTATTCATTCATAAGTACAAGGATATGTAGAGGTAGTGATTTCTCTTATTGTTTTGATTCTTGTATTTGTTTACTTTACTAGAAAGAAAAAAATCATATCTAAAGCACACAATAATAATCCTTACTCGTTGGGACACTCCAAGATTATTGTGAATTCACACTTGTTAAGGTGGCAAGAAATACCCCTTACCCAAGGGGAGCCTAGCTTGAAAGCACATATTCTTCTATAAGGTCCCCATGGACATGTCAGACACATTTTGGACAAGGACATAGCTCAAACATTGTTTATCTTCCTCGTACAATTCTTGGACGTGGTCCACTAGAAAAATCCTAGTAGAACTGCCCCCCATAGATTAACAAGTTAGTTTGCCTAATATCCTTCATGAGTCCTCTAGATCTTGACCCTCTCCCTCCCGACTCCCTTCACCGTAGTAATGTGCATTTCCATCACACTAGTGTTCCATTTGGATGCCTTATTCATAAGTACATCATAACTTAGAAATTATGGACTAGTTGCATCAATATCCATTTGTTGTTATTTGAAATAGTCTTGTTTGGGTGACATAAAAACTAGTTGTTGGTGTTTCTTGAAGGGAAAAACTAGTCAAACATGTGGAGGCTGAAGGAGAGAGAGTACATAGGTGGGTTTGGAGGGAGGGGAGGAGCATCAACAAGTATGTTATGGAAATACAAGAAATCACCAATTACCTCACTAAGTATCAAAATTGCATCTTCAACAATACCAATATTTAGACCTAATCATACCTAACGCGTCAAAGGAAAGTCAGGCTCGGGGGAAGAGGCTTAGGCCATTCAATTTTGACCCAATTAAACCTAACATGCCCTAAATTAAACATAATATTACATAACTCTGCCTAGATATGAATAGTTTTGACCCAAGTTGTCTGACTTGATATAAAGTTGACCTAAGTTGTACATAACATGAACAAATCTATAACCTAATTGCACTAAATTTTCCTGATTCAAACCTACTTTGACCAAATAAGAGTAGGGATGGAATAAATTGGAAAACCATGTCCTTTTCGGGGAAGTAGCTAGCCGGAGATGAACTTGTTTGTTTTGCAAATCCTTAATTGTTATTTTGACCAAGAATAGACCCTAGGATCCTAGTTTTAGGCACTTGATTGGGATCCAACCTTGACAACTATGCATGAAATACAATCTGATGATGGTCTTCCAGTGGAAAAAATCAAGAAACTTCCAATAACATAAGTCCATAGGGAATTTGGAAGAAATGCATGAGTTTCCATAAACAAAACGGACATAACATACAATTTTCTTAATTTGATAACATTAGATTTATATATAAAATATTCTTTGTAATCTTATAATTTGTATGAAATAATAATCTTTTCCTTTAACCAACATTTGGATTAACCTTTTCGTTGATTATATTTGTGTGTTACATACATTTCAACCAAAATGTCTAACTTTCATATTATTACAAACACTTTCATAAACAAATATATTTCTTGTAGTTAATTATATTTCATGTATTAGTAAAAATTTAAGTCATCTTTTAATACTTTTGTTCATTTATCTTTGTTTGTACCTTCTTGTTTACTATGTCACTAAATTTCATCGCATTGCTAAGTAAATTTGGTTCCTTCTTCCTACTAATTTTGAATTTTCTCTCCCTTATTTTTTCTTTGTCAATGACATATTCTAATCTAACAATATAAAGAATCAATATATCCTTATTTGCTACTTCAACTAGCAAGAGTAAGAGAAAAGCAAGAACAAGGCAAGAAGCTAACTAAGCAAGTAAAGAGCTAACTAAACGAACACTATCTAAGCAAGGTGGCAATTAGGGTTTTAACGCAATACCCTTGCGAGGCTTGAGAGGCTCAATTGGGTTAGGGTTTTGTGTAATTCAATTAGATTCTAAACAAGTCTAGGTTTCTAGGTTAGAAGATCTTCAGATGATTAGGGGCTATGGTTAGTAATGGGAGTGGAAGAGCGGTTTTAGGCCTCCCATCACCCACATTCTATCTTTGAGAATGCTAAGCACACCAAATTCTTCTAAACTAGCTAGTTAGATCTCTCAAGTAGGGTTGTAAATGGGTACGGGTAAACCCGCAGACCTACAAATTTGGACCTGTAAAAATCCGTCGCGGGTCTATTTTTTTATACCCACATACCCTTGTAGCCGTATACCCTTGGACCCGCATATAAGCGGGTCCAATAGTGGTATGCTTGGACCCAGACCCGTTAGACCCGTGTACCCGCTATACATAGGTAACTACTTAAACTATATGTTATATATATCATACTTTACTAGTCTAACAAATACAATTTTTGAGATTATATCCTACTCTAACCACAATAAGGTTGATACTAGTCATATAATCAAGAATGAACTATTCTAGTTATAATAATGACCATCATATGTAAACTTAAAATCAAAATATCTACTAATTTACATTAGTTTCTACATAAGTTAAATGTTATGATGATGATACAAATATGTAAACAATTAAATCAATTAATGTTAATGTATAAAATATAGCATTATCTAATACGACTTTTGCATGTTAATATACTATATAATAATGATATCTTATTGTATTAAATATATAGAACATAAGTCATTTTTCTTACATAAATAATATCATATTATATAACCACTTACTCGCATACCTGCTATGATTGCGGGTATGAGTATGGTGCGGGTCTAGATTTAGTATTATGCGGGTCTAGAATCGAAACTGGACCTGCTAAATTAGATGAGTATAGGTATGGGTATGGCCAGACCCGCACCGTACCCACACCGTTTACACCCCTGTCCTCATATCTCCTTCTACCATGCTTTTACTTTTATTCAACAAAAATAGAATGTAGAATAAGTCAGAATGAACCTCAATATATATTGATTCTACTGCTGAAAAAATGACTAGTATTCAGAAAAGGGATAGTGGAATGCAGACAAAGAGGATTGGAAAAATAAGTAGCTTCTAGGAAAAGAGTGGGGGCCTAAACACAAGGGAGGTTAAGGAAAAGTGGAATAGGAGATGGAGTGAAGGAGTAGAAAAGAGCCAGATGGGAGTAACGTGCACGTGCATATACGTTGGATATGTCCAAAGCATGGAGCAAACGTGGGTGGATTAATATATAGTCAAGAAATTTTTGGAAACAAAATGAATACAACTTTCACCTAGGCCTCTTCTGATACCTAAGAAAAAGAAGCTACATGAACTGGAGGTGGATTAGTGGTAGATCCAAAATAAAAATTAGATGAGATAAATTTACAAGAGACATTTTTTCATTGTAATATAATATAAAATTAATTAGCATTTAGTTGTATCATTGTTAGAGGTTAGCAAGCTAGTCACTTTTAACTGTAAAATTATAAAAAAACTATTGGGTACATATTATAAGAAAGAATTATAGAAATCCTTGACGATATTTCAACATCGTCTTCGAAACATTGGGATCATAGTAGGAAATCATAGGAAGCACGCTACTAGTTATTATTCTTCTATGAAAGAAACTCACTACTAAAATTAAAAATAACAACACACATGTACTCTCAAGTTAAACAATCATTAACCAGAAATTATAAGAAAAATAAAATTTGTCATAAAAAGAATAAGAACATCATACAATACAAATGATTTTTCCAATGACCATATTTGAAAAATTCAACAAGCATGACTGTGTTTACCATCACAAACAACCGTAATGTATGTGGTATTCTTAATATCTTTTATGATCATTGCAAATCTTGTTTTTTTATTGTCTATTGATTAGTCCAACGTGAGTTATGGAAGGGATGAGCTTCTGGATTTCTTGTAAAAAAAGTGGATGCATAAGCATACAATATTCAAAACCACGAAGTCTATAAAGATGGTTTTTGGGCTACTACTTTATAGAATAACATGGTATTAGGAAATAAATCAAACACTGTGAAAGCTAGGCCTGAACTACAACTAGTTACCTATGAAGACAATATTAGAATCCAATATGATATAATAAGATACATACGACGAGTAACTAAGAAATCACCCCTATTTGAGCTTGTGGAACTGCAACTACACAATAGGTTCCTCAATAGACCATTACTAAAAATAACAATTATTATTGGGGCTTAGTTACTGCTCACGAGTTAGGAGAACATATACATCATTTCTAGATCTAATGGAGTAGGGATCGAAAAACTGAGGGAACTAAGACCGTTTATACTGAAATGAGTGGAACAATATTATGCCCTATGATAAAGAGTTAGGACACTATGAAACGCTACACCAAACATACTGAATGACAGATGTGGCTTTCCAAACATGATTTTTTCACTGCTGGGATCATACACTGGAACAAATCTGAGATCTATTATCACTTGAAATTGTGGTGATGATTAATCCAGTTGCCATGACACTAAAACCTACAACTTTACCAAACGACACCATCATACAGTAATTCCTATCACCGCAGAAATACCATTTGTATATAAAAAAGTTATTTTTGGATGGGGAGCTATGGGATGCATTTACGGTGACTTTCATCTACCAAACACCCTCGCTTCTCTTCACTACTTAAATCACAGACAGATGTATCATTTTTCAGAAACTTAGTCCATTGTGATGGGGCCACACTGCCCTTACGGGTGAGGCAAATCAGAGGTCGAATCGAATGAAACATCAAGCTATTTGACCACCACATGAATAATCACAAAGAGAGGAGAAATTGAACTGATACTGAATAGTTAATTGGTAACAGATACAGAAACTAACCACATATCGAGTTTGTATGTTGAGGAGGCAGAACGATGACCGGCGGCCACGATGTCCTTGTCTAGCTCCTCCATAGGGATGGCGAGATCAGAACTTCTGGTGAGGAAGAGGAAACCCGGTAATGTGCATCTGCTACTTCTCCTTCCAGTTGCCCTGCTTCTCTACTCGCCGCCGCCCTGCTTTTCCCCTTCCCACAGCCGTGCGAAGGCATGAAACCAGATGCGCGGACTGTTTTTCACCTCTCTCTTCGTGCCGTGAATGAACTAGTGAATTAGAAAGGATCCCTCCATAGGGTTTGGGTCCTTCTTGCAAACAATCTTGACCGTTAAATATGTACAGAAGATCTTGGTCATTCATTTATGCTGGATTTTATTTTACTTCTAGGGTGGATAAATATATTTGATGGCGGGAGAAAGGGTGAGAGGAGTGGTGCGGAAGTCATTGTCCTCGTGGTGATGGTATTTAGGGGTAGAGCCCGTTGCTTATGCATAGTCGTCAAATCTGAAAAATTGAACCCGTCGAATGCGGGCCCCTCTTCTAGTAGTGAGAGCCCGGGGGGCTGTTATAAAAGAGTATGTAATATCTCGTTTTTACTTAAGCAAATAAAACTTCCAGAGTCCAATTTTCCTCTTTCTCTTCTTCAGTCATCGTGAAACAGAAAGACATCTGTTTTAGCCTTCATTCAGACGGAGGTGGGTACTTTGGCGGACAGGGAGATGATCGGAGCCGGTGGTGATCAGGTTGAACCAGATGGTAACTGGCATCAGGGTTTGTTGCAGTTCGGACACACGAGGAGGGCGGTGCCTTGTAATGGGAACGCATGGTGGCCAATGATGGCCAAACTACCATTTGTTTGGTTGCAATGCGGAGATCAGGCTGGGTTTATTCTGGTTGGTTGGGGAATCTAGGGCAGAGGTGGTGAGGAGGAGCCCAGTAGGTAGTATTAGTGTTTTTTTTGTGAGGAGATCAGAGTCTGATACAATCAAGGATTCCATGGCGAGGAGATGCAGTTGCAGGTGACGATCGGTGTTACAAGACTGTCAGCATTGTTCGATGGCCAGACTGAAGGGCACAAGGAGAGAGAGGGGTAGAGGCATCTAGGGTTCTGGTGAGTCGAGAAGTCCATGGAGAGGAGATATAGGGAGGAGGGGAAAGAAGAAATACGTGGAGGAGATGAGAACGGCAGGCGCTGATGGCGGCCGTTTCACTTGCGACGGATATGGGGTTTCCGTAAACGAACATCAACACGGCTTCATAGGTTAGGGAAAACGGGTTCCCTTAATTGGCTTATTATTAATAAATGAATTAGTTCATTTATGTATAATTTAACTCCTATACTATAAAGCCTCGTTACAATTTGACCATTCTTTTAATTATCAATACCTCTATAGATCCACTCCAAAGCATGTATATTTATATACCTAAATTCGATAGAACTTTTACACATATACTAAAATTGACTCCAAGCCATTATGTACAAGAGAGAGGGCATTTTATGAACGTGGGGTTTAATATTGATACATGAATGACTCAGATTGTATTAATTGACATCCCTTTCATTCACAAAGCTTAATAGAGGGAACCATTTGTAAATATTTTCATTTGAGGAATATAAAGTGAATCAAAGACAAGAATTTCAAAAGATGACTAATTTGTATCAAGGACAATAGATATAATTATAACTAACTGAATATGTCTTGAAACAGAGGAATAAATTCAGATTAAGAAAATTTTGAATCATAGCTCAATATAGATTTAATACCAAAATTTGGTATGTTACACATACATTTATATGTTTTATAAAATCCTAATCTATGTGAATAACTTGAATTGGGCAAAGAAGATCTTGGAATCAACTAAGTTTGTGAAAAAATAATTAACTAGGACTCTTAGTTGAGTTATGTGCAATCTTACCCTTTAAGTTGGGCATATATGTTATCCAACCCTAATTTCCCAATGAGCCATGGACTAAAACCTTTATTTCTATTATTGATCTTTTTGACACAATCTACATTATTTGCTTGGGTTTTGAACTCCACCTTAATATTTATATAATTTTAGCTTGCCATAATATTTCTTTTAGCATGATGATATGTTTGGCTTGTTAGCTATTATAGTGGTACCTATGTACAACCACCCATAGTTTGAACATGTGTTATTTTACCCTGGGTAATTTGTTTAGTCTCCCCCATATATAAATATTTTATAGGTGACTGAGAATGTGTACTCTCCCCTCACCTATTGGTTGGGGTCCGGTAGGTGCCTCAACCCTACTTAGTGAATTTAGTCTACCACAATAAATCCTGTAGAATTTCTTATTATTTGACATGGCAAGTTCCTTATTTGAGATGTGACTCATACTCTTGACTATCGTTGTTCTTGATGAACATATACCCTTTATTATCTATCGTTGATGTTACCTTATTCTTGTTCCTTATTTGACACATACCTTGTTTTCTACTCGTTCTAGGTGATCCCAACCACCCATGTCTTGGACAAGTAGTGGAACAAGACTAGGGAGTACCCACCATGCCTAGGATTAGAGTTGTGTAGCAGGAGCATGGAGGACCAACCTAAGTTTAGGTAAGGAGTACATGTCATCAACACAGACCTAACTCATGAAGTTGATGTTTGGAGACAACTTGATGTGGTTTAGATTTCCCTCTATCTCGATCCTTATAATGTAATTTCCATGTAAACCCAATAGGGAGATGAGGATATACTTTTGTAAAATTGATTATAGTCATATTTTATTTTCCGCTGCTATACTTTGGTATTTTGTATATTATTAATTGCAATTTGAAAATTTTACACCTATTCCAGCACACCTTTTGAGTGTGTATGGAATGGATGTTTTATTCTTAGAATTTTAGTAGGGAGTGGATCCCCTCTAGGTCCCACTCCTTACACATAATCGATGTCTAAAGAATGACATTACTCAATGACGTATGTCTTTAAGTACGCCACTTAGGGGAATAAGATCATACAAATGATAAGAGTAGGTACATTCTTGTTATGTCCCTAGTCATATTTTATTGTGGAAGTAATTTCTTGTGGATCTACACCAAGAAAAGATTCATGCATGTGATGTGATGTAGACCTAGGTGGTAGTAATTCCTTGTGGATGTAAGTTATTATAGTAGACATGACCATAACCATCTCCAATGTTGTATATTACAAGTTTACCTTGTGGGATATAACATGTATATGATAATTACTATATATATGTGGTGGTTGGATAATGTATATGTGTATATATATATAACATACAAAATCTCTCAATCAAACATATTAAGTATAAGATGTTTTCCATAAGAAACACACATGAAAAGCTTGATTGACCAAGTATACATTATTCCCAAGTGTGGTGCTTCATCTATCTCGTGGAAGTGTAATAGTATATATGTAGGATCTGATCAAGCAGGGTGCATATATATCATGTTAACTTTTGGGTCGAGCTTAAGTTGTGATTGTTAGTGGGACTAAGAACCATAGGAATACATATGATTATGGCAAGAAGTTGTGAATATTATCTATCCAAAAATTGCATTAGATGCAATTGGAAAGCATTACCGACCTAAATGGTTGATTATATATGCTGGTGTTCGTTAGGTAATAATTGAATCATTTCAGATATTGTCTCATTAGAAGTTTGTACAGTGCAAACTTCTAAATTAATACTTGAGGGTTATCAATTAGAAAAAAATAATGGGAACAATAGTTATTAAAGACCTAAATGACTTCCCCAAAAATTTGAAATCAAATCAAGTCAAAAATGAGTTTTTGACAAAATTACAAATTCTTTTATAGAATCAAATGGCTACACAAAACAACACCTCTACTATGTGATTGGTCCTTGATATGGACAAATTAAATGGGAACAACTTCCTTGGTTGGTTCAGGACGTTGAGAATTTTTCTCACATAGGAGCACAAGCTCTATACCATGGAGACACCAGAGCTAGAAGAACCTCTTTCCAATGCACCTAAGGCTGACAGGGATGCTTACAAGAAGCATACTGAATATGTCATAGATGTCAAGTGTCTGATGCAATGCTTCATGAACTATGAGGTGCAGAGGCAATATGAGAACATAGATGTTATTGAGATGGTCACACATCTTAAGAACATTGTAACATCCCTGACATGGGTTATGCTTTAACCCTAGGAGTTTTGATTAAGAAAGATGATTATATGCTTAATATTATTTGCTGAAAAGTAATTAAGGCTCAAGAGGAGCTTATGTTTCAATTTTGGTCCTAATTGAATAATGTTGAAGCAATGTTCGCTTATTTTGGACTAATGTGCAAATTACCTAAATTAAGTGGTTAACTTGCAAATGTTACATACAAATATGTTCCTCTGATATTGAGACATCATAAGAATGAATATGATGTAGTGGTATGGTTTCCACAAGCTTGGGCACCAAGATAAAGCTTGTAGAGCAATGTTTGTGCATTAAAACCTAGTTTTGGTGTAAAGTGCAATTTACCCAAAACTTAGGGTTCAATATGAACATTACCACTTCAATAAGGTCCCTAATGTTTCTTGACATCCTTTAGAGCAAAGAAAATGAGAGGAGCGCCTCATTTGAATTAATTTGGAGGAGAGAGAATCTTGATATTAAAATAATCAAGATTTAAGCCTAATTGAAACCCTAATTTGATTTAATGCAAAAATAAATAAAATAATTTGAAGGACCTTCAACAAAAATTAATATGGTTGGATTAAGATGTGTGTGGACGAGCTTAATCCTTGCAAAGGCACGAGCATATCCTAAGGAGGTGAAATTCCACTCACCATTATTATAAGAAAAAAAGTCCACTCAAAAATGGATATTAATATTGTAAGGGTTAAGGTGCTTAATTTATTTTCCCTTTATTCTTGGATAATGGAAGGGAGATCGGTGGGGATATAGATGCCTTTTATGTATATAAGAAACCAAGGGGGAGAAGGTGGAAATAATTTTGGAATTAAAAGACTTTTATAATGTATTTTCTCTCTCATTGAATTTCTTATAAAAAGACCTTTTCCTAGCCCAAACAAAGGCTTTTTCGACCCCACTTCTTCCCTTTGCTTGGAAACCGACCAAGGGAGATAGGGAGGACCTGGACCCCCAACCTGTTGGTAAGGTTCTTGACCCATTTCACCTTGATTCCATGGTGGAAATTGAAAATAAATCATTGATTTCTTCTTATTTCGATCTTATCTTCAACCCTAGCCAATATTTTCCACCAAAAGCTTGAGGACAATCCTAAGGGGAGTTGAAAAATCTTCATACACCATTGTTGGCATGATCTTGGAGCTTTGGAGCTCACTTGGAGGTGGGTTTTATAACTTGAAACCCTAATTTTGTTATTGCATTCAATTCCCCATCAAATAATGATCATTTCTCTATTTACAATCATTGATTCGGTTGATTGATGCTATCTCCATGGAAATCACTGTAGGTTTCATGGGTCTAGAGCTTGATGATGATGACATCATCATTAGCACACACCTCCCTAAATATCTAGACCAAACGGTTTCAATCAAATGGCCAAACGGTTTCACAAACTGTTTGGGAGTAAACGGTTTCAAACCATTTGGAATGAAACGGTTTCACTAAACCGCATAGAAGCAAACGGTTTAAGACCGTTTGGTGATGTTGACCAGGGTTGACCGTTTGGGGATTTGGTCATAATGAACTAGGTTAATGTCCCATCAATTATTATTGATTAACTCCAATTGGTTCATGAGTTGAAGGTCCATCAATCACCTAAAGCCTAATCGACTAAGTGCTGATTTTGCAATTGAATAAGTTGATGCTTTGGGTTGATTGACCCAAACGGTTTCAAGACCGTTTGGGGATCACACAAACGGTCTCAAGACCGTTTGGTGACCACCCAAGACCGTTTGGAGGTCTAGGGTCAGCTATGGTTGAACAATTGAAGGTCCAAAGATATTAAGTTGAAGTATAATCAATGGCTGATTTGGTGACCAATCCTAGGATCTAAACCCTAATTGAATGACATGGTTAATGATGATGTGATGGGAAAACGGTCTCAAGACCATTTGGAGGTCATCCAAATGATCCCAAGACCGTTTGGGGGTCACCCAAGACCATTTGAAGGTCTAGGGTTGACTATGGTTAGGTGTTTGAAGATCTAAAGGTACTAAGTTGAAGTGCAATTAATGGCTGATTTGGTGATCAATCCAATGGTCCAAATCCTAATGGGTTGACTTGGATTTTGATGTTGACATGGGAAAACAGTCTCAAGACCATCTGGAGGTCATCCAAATGACCTCAATACCGTTTGGGGTCAGGTCATGCCCAATTTGGATGAAGGTTTAATGGTTTCAAAGTAACCAATCTCACATTGATTAATGTTGAAGGATCAACGATTCCAATCCCTAAACCAATTGATTCAAACCCTAATTGATGATTAATTGAGGGTCAAATCAGTTGAAGGTTGAACTAATTAACTCAATTGAGGTATGGTGATAGGTCCATTTGATGAATGATAACATGATTACAATCAATGAAGGAATCAATCTTGGAAACCCTAATTTAATTGGAATGGTTGAGACCCTTTTTGGTCCTTGTAGTTTTGAGGAGGTTTGGACCAAACGGTCTCAAGACCGTTTGAGTCCAAATGGTCTCAAGACCATTTGGGACCAAACGATCCCAAACTATTTAGGTGCATGCAGTTTCAAAACCGGTTGAGTTCATGCGGTCTCAAAAGTCAATTTTGGGCAAACGGTCTTCACCACCTACTTTACTAAACGGTTTCAACCCCAGCTTTGGCAAACGGTCTCAGTGGTTTGTGCAATACCATTTGGTGGTCTAAACGGTCTTAGACTGTTTGGAGGCTTTTTGTGCAAGATCATTTGGGGTCCATGTAGCCAAGACCGTTTGGTGGATAATCAACCAAAACCGCATGAGAAATTAAAGAGGTCAAAGGAAAAGTTGATCAATTGACTAATACATGATGTAATCAAAGATGATTATAGTGTTTGTATCCTAATAAGATAGGGTGATTAGTACCCTTTAAATAATCAAGTATTAATGATCATGGTGATGATGACATAACCCATGATGTCAAATCTTCTTCAAGATTGAGTTGACTTAGCCTAATCAAGGTTGAAGTAAACATCATCTTATAGAGGATGAGAGAGAAAGGACTTCCTTCATGAATGTTAATCATGTAATGGACTTCTATTATAGATAAATGTCTAATTAGGGTATGATCCATGATAGTGAGATCATGAAACCCTAATTATGAAGGATAATGAATCATAACCCTAACTGAGGGAATTAATGGAAGTAATCCCAATAGATGATGATGGTATGATCCTAATTCATAGTGATGACATGAAAAACCTTAATTCAAAGTACTTTGATGGTCACTCCTACTTGGGGTGAATAGTAAACCCTAATTATGGGTTGTTGGTAATAAACCCTATTCTAGGGTGATGTAAAGTGAATAGTAAACCTTAAATATGAAATGTTGGTAATAAACCTTAATCTAGGGTGAAGTGATGTGAATAGTAAACCCTAATCATGGGCCATTGAATATAAACCCTAATTGAGGGTGAATCCATGATAAATCCTAATTGAGGGTAATGCTATGAGAATCCTTAATTAAGATTAATGTTATGAGAAACCTTAATCTAGGGTAATGTTATGTGAAACCCTAATTAAGAGTAATATTATGGAAACCCTAAAAAATGATGTGAAGTTAGACTTAAATCTAGGATGTTGCCAAATAGTGATATGTGCAACCATAGTCATGGTATAATGGCCAATATACTAAAGTAGGAAGTGGTATTTATAATCAAGTAAGATGAGGATGTTATAACCATGAAGGGTAAAGTTGATGAACTACATGAATGATAGTGTTGATACCCTAATGAATAAGGGTCTAAAGGACAAGATGATGCCTAGATCGTTATATATCTAATTTCATGTATGTGTAACAATCCTATACATCTTACAAACATAAGGATATGAAACTCTTAGGAGTGATGTACGCAATATTATATAATGGAGTGAATAACATCCTATGGGTTGAGATACCTAAAGTGGTTGATAATGATTTATTCTATATCAACAATGCCTAACCATTGGATAAGTCCATATCATTAAAGATAGTTGGACAATTCCAATGACTAATATATATACACCATATGAAGAAAGTAACAAGTTAGAGGATACAATATTAAGAGGGAAATACCTTAATACAAGGTTAGTTGATCTATTTAAGTAAGATGTAAATGAGAAGAAAGTGATACATTATAATATGATGGATATCACATTCAACATTTCAGGATAGACATTCCTTGATGAACCTCTAATCCAATATCCTTGGATAAGAAACATATGGAGTGTGTAATATATATAATTGTTACAATAAAGATGTAATGAACTCAATGTACTTTGATAAATGTTGATTAATAAATCTTGAGAATTGGACTAAGCCAAATCAATGAGTGTGATGTAATCATACCATGACACATATGAGAAATGAACTCATACCTTGAATTGATATTCATTAATGATATATGATGAGAATATTGATCATAAGAAAATACTTATGATATCTTTAAATACTCCCAGAGGTGTGGAGAAATACATTAGGGTTGAAATAATAATGTGAGCATGGAACCCTAATTAAAGCATGATGGGAAACCCTAACCCTAATTTTGGGTAAAGGGAATGAAAAGTCCTAATTGATAGATAACCCTAATCCTGATAAAGAATGGTGGTGTTACTAATGTTTCATATGATGTGACAAATGACTTACATGACTGTTATCATGTCTATTAATCATGTAGACATCATGAGATGATGAACATAGCCATATATGAGCTATGACCTTCATATAATAAACATGTTGTATGGCCTTATGTGCCTAATGTTGTTGTTTCTTAGGAAAAGTAACAAAATGTGCATGAACCTTATGAGTTCCATGAGTAAGTTGTTGCCTAGTGAAGGGTGGCAAAACATTTAATAGGCTTTGAGAGCCATGTGAGATACTTGTGTAACAAGTATTATGCATACCTCGATCTGAGGACCTGGAGGTAATGGTTACCTAACAAGTGGTAACAGTGATAGTGACGAATTGAGGGTATAAATACCCAAAGTTGATAAGTATGATAATGATGTAGTTGAGGGATGTGAACTTCCAAAAGAAATGAAATGAGGGACTGAGATCCCAACGTCCTATAAGGACTGATAAAGTGATTGGTGAAAATAGTACATGTTTCCTTATAGCATTTGTATGAATAAGTTATGTTTGAGAACTTGACTGATGCTAAAATAATATGCTAATGTACTTAACTAATTAAGTGAAATCATATCATGTAGAGCCCTGACCATAGATCCATCATCGTCAGCAATAGGTGATAGTGAAACGGGTGCTCTGCGGCAAAACTCGGAACACATATTTTGAATATGTGGGGGTAATGGGCGAATATATCCTGACGTCCTAATGAGGGAATTGAGGAAAGGTAAATAACAAACCTCTCAATCCTTCATTACTTGCACCGGGATGGATGTATCATGAATCTCCCAAAGATTGGGACATATGCAGTACACATCTCCCAATAATGTTAATGCCGGATCGATGGAGACAAACATGAAATCTCACGATCGCAAAGAGAGTGAAGCACACCACTGTAACTCTAATAGCGAAGTTGCCAGTATACCCTGGAAAGCTATATATATAGCAGAGACACAAGATGTCCTTCTTGTGATCTCGCACTGACCGAGATATGGTAGGTCTTGGTAGCCGTCTCTACCTTTGACCTTGTATGGTACTGATTTCGACTCCGCAATGGTCAGTTGGAGTATGAGCGGTATACCTCATCTCCTCAGGGCATAAATGTGATTGTAAAATGTAATCATCCGTATAGCATATTTGCTTAAGGATTGAATACAAAAATTCATTGGCTGATGTTATATTTCTTTTATGCATCCCTAGTCGATAAATATTATTCATATCTCTTTACATTCAATGCAAGTAGATATGTGAATTATGAATCTACCATGAGTAGATACAATGCTCTCCTTAGGAAAAGATATTACTTTACTCTGTTTATTCAATGATTAATGCTGCTGTTAATTTATAAGAACTGCTATTTAGCTTTAATTATAGTAAACTACTATAACAATGTTTTGGAAGAGAGTTATATCTCCCGCTGGGGCAATTTATAATTGTCTCACCCCCGTGGGATCCAATGTTTTTAGGTAAACACAGAAGAAGAAGCAGGAAACCTTTAGCAGAGAAAGAACAACAACAACAGTATCTCAGGTGGAGGCACTGGCTGCCAAGTGTTGTATAGTTAGAAAGTCCTATGTGTCGTCTCTGTACTCTTAGGTCCTCAGAGTTTATAGTTAGTGTTTTAATGAATCGATCTGAGATTTTGGCTTGACACCTCGAGGTTTTTATTCTGTCTGTATATAATGTTGAATAGGACAGATGATGTTGTAATCCTCGAGAAAAGATAGTACATGTTGTGTACTAGTGGATCAGAATGTAAATATTATACTTTGGTTCTTAATGGAAGAGTTTCCTATGTTTGGATCTCTTTGCAAAAAGTTTTAATTTTTAGTGATTTTCAGTAATCCACTGTAAATGATTCGCTTCCGCTTAATTAATCTTGTGTTTTATAAGTTGGATGCCACAATTTTATGGTATTAGAGCTCTAGGTTTGCCGAGTCTACAGAGACATAGGACTAGGGTAGTAGAGTCTGTTCTAGTGTCTTCCAGTGTATCTGATAGTGTCTTCTACTCATATTGGAGAAGAAGAACTTGAAGATGACTGGGTCACATAAGGAGTTTGCTACAGAAAGTAGCAGTGTTGCATCAAGAAGGGATGCAGGGGATCAGAGCAGAGAAGAACATACACCTGCACATCCCCAGTTTGACGTAGCCATGATAGAGAGCCCAACTTTCCTTGCAATGTTTGAGCAATTCAGGACATCTATGATACATATAGTAGATCGTGCATTAGCAATGCAACCCACAATACCAACCCCCAATGATGAAGTGTTGAACTCCAACATGTTTCCTACTCAGCCTCAACCTGTTGAAATAATGAATAATGATGAAAGGAATAGGATACAATCTGAAACTAGGATCTGCCATATATGTAGGAATCCTGGACATATCAGACCTAATTGTCCAGAAAAGAAATATAAAAGAAGAATTGAGAAAAGGCCTATCCAAATCCAGGAACAGAGGCCTGGTAGTTCCAAAAAGAAGAAGTTTTTGGTACCGATAGTACAATCAGGGCCTAGTGCACCAAGGCAATGGCTATCTAGAAAGGGGAAAGAAGCCTCTAAACCACATATAGCACCCAGGATTTGCTACCAATGTAGATAGGAAGGAAATCTGGAAAGAAATTGTACCGCCAGAAATGTTATGGTGAACCAACCTCTGAGGCAGAGTCATCCTGAGGCAATGAATAATCCACGAATCATGACAAGTTAGACAGAATAAATGTCATTTTAATATGTCTTTTATGGTTTCCTTAGTTAAAATGAGAAGGTAATTAACTGAGTTTTCTTTGATTAGTCCTATGAGGACTTATATTTTGCATAATAAACATTATAGATGCTTCATGTTGCTCTTACCTCTATGAGAAGAATATGAGGTATTGAAGAGACGTCTGGATAAATCCAGTAATGTCAAGTCTTATACTTGTGATAATATGAAAAGGAAGGAATATGACAGTATATAAGTGCATACTACCTTATCTCAGTATTTATATACCCTGGACATGTATACAACCATTGATGATAAAGCAAGTATGGAAACTCTTAGATTGTAATCTTTTTGATTACTCTGATCAAGTAGTCATTTTGATACAATCTAATCAATATCATGAAATAAGAAATATGGAATAAATAAATGTGTCATGTCCTAAGAATAAGAAAGAGAAATATGAGATAATCTCAGATGAGCATGTTTGTATGAGGAAATAAAAGTATATTCCTCATAAGACAAGAATGGGGCCAAGGGAGATGACCCCTGTCCAATAAAGATGTAAGTATAATAAAGATCTTTTCCATAATGAAGAAATGGGAAAAATATGACGAGATCATGAGATGATCATAAACATACTAGATAACAATAAGGAAGGGAATAATATTATGTAATCATCCTTATGGATTCCTATGCTGAGGGCAAGGAACCTAGGATGAGATAAAAGAGTAATGATTCATGAATAGATGAAAATACATGAAATAATAAGAGGAATATGATTCCTTGATTCTCTTTCCTTTCAGGGACATGGCAATCAAGTGGGTCTTAGGACACTTGATGCGTATAATATAAATATGTTTATGTGATGAATACTTAGAAAGGTATCCGTTTATCTTGGACTTTGTCTCCAAGATGAAGATATATGTGACAAGTAATGTCCCAAGAGGAAAGGAAGATAAAGATGTGATGTGTTTTCAGCACATGTAATAGGTATCAAAGTAAGAAATCCTAGTATCTAAAGAAATATTAGATGATCTATGTTGACTATCTGGAATGGTCAACTATGAAATCAGATTGATCATGCAAAATATTATGAACCTCACATGTTAAGGCTTTATGCTTTGCACAAACATAACAATTAATGATGTATTTGATATAAGTTCTTAATTGATAAGTAACATCACCTTATGATAATAAAATATACAACTAATGAAATAGTTATTACAAGTAATAAGGAAAGTGTTACTTGACACATAATTTACTCCACAGTCAATAATAAAGAACTATGGAGTAAGTGTCCTGTATAAAAGATTCTGTGAAAACCTTATGTGGGATAACTTTGTATTGATCAAAACTCTATGGTGTATCCATAAAAATGAGATGTTATGTGAGGACATGATGATATGATGCATGAATAATATCTGTTTCCCTATATTTGGGATTTCGGGGACGAAATCCTTGTTAGGGGTTTATAATTTGTAACATCCCTGACCTGGGTTATGCTTTAACCCTAGGAGTTTTGATTAAGAAATATGGTTATATGCTTAATCTTATTTGGTGAAAAGTAATTAAGGCTCAAGAGGAGCTTATGTTTCAATTTTTGTCCTGATTGAATAATGTTGAAGCAATGTTCGCTTATTTTGGACTAATGTGCAAATTACCTAAATTAAGGGGTTAACTTGCAAATGTTACATAAAAATATGTTCCTCTGATGTTGATACATCATAAGAATGAATATTATGTAGTGGTATGGTTTCCACAAGCTTGGGTACCAAGATAAATCTTATAGAGCAATGTTTGTGCATTAAAACCTAGTTTTGGTGTAAAGTGCAATTTACCCAAAACTTAGGGTTCAATATGAAAATTACCACTTCAATAAGGTCCCTAATGTTTCTTGACATCATTTAGAGCAAATAAAATGAGAGGGGCGCCTCATTTGAATTAAGTTGGAGGAGAGAGAATCTTGATATTAAAATAATCAAGATTTAAGCCTGATTGAAACCCTAATTCGATTTAATGCAAAAATAAATAAAATAATTTGAAGGACCTTCAACCAAAATTAATATGGTTGGATTAAGATGTGTGTGGACGATATTAAGCCTTGAAAAGGCACGAGCATATCCTAAGGAGGTGAAATTCCACTCACCATTATTATAAGAAAAAGAAATTCCACTCAAAAATAGATATTAATATTATAAGGGTTAAGGTGCTTAATTTCTTTTCCTTTATTCTTGGATAATGTAAGGGATCTAGGTGGGGATAGAGATGCCTTTGTATATAAGAAACCAAGGGGGAGAAGGTGGCAATAATTTTGGAATTAAAAGACTTTTATAAAGTATTTTCTCTCTCATTGAATTTCTTATAAAAAGACCTTTTCCTAGATTAGTACCCTTTAAATAATCAAGCATTAACGATCATGGTGATGATGACATAACCCATGATGTCAAATCTTCTTCAAGATTGAGTCGACTTAGCCTAATCAAGGCTGAAGTAAACATCATCTTATAGAGGATGAGAGAGAAATGACTTCCTACATGAATGTTAAAAATGTCATGGACTTCTATTATAGATGAATGTCTAATTAGGGTATGATCCATGATAATGAGATCATGAAACCCTAATTATGAAGGATAATGAATCATAACCCTAACTGAGGAAATTAATGGAAGTAATCCCAATACATGATGATGGTATGATCCTAATTCATAGTGATAACATGACAAACCTTAATTCAAAGTACTTTAACGATCACTCCTACTTGGGGTGAATAGTAAACCCTAATTATGGGTTGTTGGTAATAAACCCTATTCTAGGGTGATGTAACATGAATAGTAAACCTTAAATATGGAATGTTGGTAATAAACCCTAATCTAGGGTGAAGTGATATGAATATAAACCCTAATCGTGGGTCATTGAATATAAATCCTAATTGAGGGTGAATCCATGATAAATCCTAATTGAGGGTAATTCTATGAGAATCCTTAATTAAGATTAATGTTATGAGAAACCTTAATCTAGTATAATGTTATGTAAAACCCTAATTAAGAGTAATATTATGGAAACCCTGAAGAATGATGTGAAGTGAGACTTAAATCCAGGATATTGCCATATAGTGATATGTGCAACCATAGTCATGGTATAATGGCCAATATACTAAAGTAGGAAGTGGTATTTATAATCAAGTAAGATGAGGATGTTATAACCATGAAGGGTAAAGTTGATGAACTACATGAATGATAGTGTTGATACCCTAATGAATAAGGGTCTAAAGGACAAGATGATGCCTAGATCATTATAGATCTAATTTCATGTATGTGTAACAATCTTATACATCTTACAAAGATAAGGATATGAAACTCTGAAATGAAAAGTTGTATACATTGACATGGAATGTTTAACAAGAGAACATGCTTGCATGGGCAACGAGGCTAGTCCCCGCACCCCATCAAAAAGGAACTAATCGCTCATGATGTGAGAAACAAGAAGAACAAGAGAGAGGGGAGATTCCACCATGAGCATGATGAAGAAGGTAGTCAGAGCTCGGTGAAGATGAAGCAGTCTTCTACATCATGTTGGGGTAGATCTTGGATGAGGAGGAAGAACCACCAAGGAATACCGGGTGGACCTTCTTCTACACCTTCCTTCTCTACTCAACTTCCTTGCTCACAACAAGAGGAGCAGGTGAAGTGGCTATGGTGTGGATGTACGTGGATGGAGCTGGATCAAACCTTGTGTTTGGGCAGCCTGGCGGCGTCCCCAGATCGATGCCCAAATGAGGACCCCTGTGGTCCTATTTATAGGCTTGGGTTTGGTCCTCCATTTCTTTTGGAAGTTCACATCCCTCAACTACATCATTATCATACTTATCAACTTTGGGTATTTATACCCTCAATTCATCACTATCACTGTTACCACTTGTTAAGTAACCATTACCTCCAGGTCCTCAGACCGAGGTATGCATAATACTTGTTACACAAGTATCTCACATGGCTCTCAAATCCTATTAAATGTTTTGCCACCCTTCACTAGGCAACAACTTACTCATGGAACTCATAAGTTTCATGCACATTTTGTTACTTTTACTAAGCAACAACAACATTAGGCACATAAGGCCATACAACATGTTTATTATATGAAGGTCATAGCTCATATCTAGCTATGTTCATCATCTCATGATGTCTACATGATTAATAGACATGATAACAGTCATGTAAGTCATTTGTCACATCATATGAAACATTAGTAACACCACCATCCTTTATCAGGTTTAGGGTTATCTATCAATTAGGGATTTTCATTCCCTTTACCCAAAATTAGGGTTAGGGTTTCCCATCATGCTTTAATTAGGGTTCCATGCTCAAATTATTAGTTCAACCCTAATGTATTGCTCCACACCTCTGGGAGTATTTAAAGATATCATAAGTATTTGCTTATGATCAATATTCTCATCATATATCATTAATGATTATCAATTCAAGGTATGAGTTCATTTCTCATCCTTGTCATGGTATGGTTGCATCACACTCATTGATTTGTCTTAGTCCCATTCTCAAGATTTATTAATCAACATTTATCAAAGTACATTGAGTTCACTACATCTTTGTTGTAACAATTATACATATTACACACTCCATGTGTTTCTTATCCAAGGATATTGGATTAGAGGTTTATCAAGGAATGTCTATCCTGAAATGTTGAATGTGATATCCATCATGTCATAATATATCACTTTCTTCTCATTTACATCTTACTTAAATAGATCAACTAACCTTGTATTAAGGTATTTCCCTCTTAATACTTTATCCTCTAACTTGTTACTTTCTTCATATGGTGTATATATATTACTCATTGGAATTGTCCAACTATCTTTAATGATATGGACTTATCCAATGGTTAGGCATTGTTGATATAGAATAAATCATTATCAACCACTTTAGGTATCTCAACCCATAGGATGTTATTCACTCCATTGTACAATATTGCATACATCAGTCCCGAGATCCCAATGTCCTATAAGGACTGAGAAAGTGATTGGTGAAAATAGTACATGTTTCCTTATAGCATTTGTCTGAATAAGTTATGTTTGAGAACTTGACTGATGCTAAAAGAATATGCTAATGTACTTAACTAATGAAGTGAAATCATATCATGTAGAGCCCTGACCATAGATCCATCATCGTCAGTAATAGGTGATGGTGAAACAGGTGCTTCGTGGCAAAACCCGGAATGCATATTTTGAATATGTGGGGGTAATGGGTGAATATATCCTGACGTCCTAATGAGGGAATTGAGGAAAGGTAAATAAAAAACCTCTCAATCCTTCATTACTTGCACCAGGATGGATGTATCAGGAATCTCCCAAAGATTGGGACAGATGCAGTACACATCTCCCAATTGCCGAATCGATGGAGATAAACATGAAATCTCACGATCGTGAAGAGACTTGCAGCACGCCACTGTAACTCTAATAGCGAAGTTGCCAGTATACCTTGGAAAGCTATATATATAGCAGAGACACAAGATGTCCTGCATGTGATCTCGCACTGACCGAGATATGGAAGGTCTTGGTAGCCGACTCTACCTTTGACCTTGTATGGTACTGATTTTGACTTCGCAATGGTCAATTGGAGTATGAACGGTATACCTCATCTCCTCAGGGCATAAATGTGATTGTAAAATGTAATCAGCCGTATAGCATGTTTGCTTAAGGATTGAATACGAAAATTAATTGGCCGATGTTATATTTCTTTTGTGCATCCCTAGTCGATAAATGTTATTCATATCTCTTTACATTCAATGCAAGTAGATATGTGAATTATGAATCTACCATGAGTAGATACAATGCTCTCCTTGGGAAAAGATATTACTTTGCTCTATTTATTTAATGATTGATGCTACTGTTAATTTATAAGAACTCCTATTTAGCTTTAATTAAAGTAAACTGCTATAACAATGTTTTGGCGGAGAGTTATATCTCCTGCTGGGGAAATTTACAATTGTCTCACCCCTGTGGGATCCAATGTTTTTAGGTAAACACAGAAGAATAAGCAAGAAACCTTTAGCAGAGAAAGAACAACAATATCAGTATCAGGGACAGTAGTGATAACTCAGGTGGAGGCACTGGCTGCCAAGTGTTGTATAGTTAGAAAGTCCTATGTGTCGTCTCTGTACTCTCAGGTCCTCAGAGTTTATAGTTAGTGTTTTAATGAATCGATTTGAGATTTCAGCTTGATGCCTTGAGCTTTTTATTCCGTCTGTATATAATGTTGAATAGGGCAGTTGATGTTGTAATACATGGGAAAAGATAGTACATGTTGTGCACTAGTGGATCAGAATGTAAATATTATACTTTGGTTCTTAATGGAAGAGTTTCCTATGTTTGGATCTCTTTGCAAAAAGTTTTAATTTTTAGTGATTTTCAGTAATCCGCTGCAAAGGATTCACTTATGCTTAATTAATCTTGTGTTTTATAAGTTGGATGCCACAAACATGTTCCAAGATCAAGCAAGACAACAAAGATATGATGTCTTTAAGGCATTGTTCAAATATAACAGGGCAGAAAGAGATCCAGTAGGTCCTCATGTACTCAAGATTATTGGGTATGTGGAGAACCTTATTAGACTGGGATTCCCCTTGGGTCAAGAGTTGGCCACTTATGTGATTCTGCAGTCCCTGCCAGAATCATATAGTCAGTATTTCATGAACGAAAACATTAATGAACTTGACAAAATGTTAAAAGAGTTATTGGGCATGTTGAGAACAGATGAGGAACGAATGAAGAAAGACAAGCCTAAGTCTATGATGATGATCAACAAGACAAATGGGAAGTTGAAAGGCAAAGACAAATCTAAGAAGAGTTCTAAATTTGGTCAGAAGCCTAAGTCTTTAGATCTCATGACAAAGGGAGGAATAAAGAAAAGAGGCGATTGCCACCACTGTCACCAGCCTGGACACTGGAAAAGGAATTGACCTATTTTCTTGCAGGAACTAAAGAAGAAGAAGGAAGGGAAAAAAGCCTCTACTTTAGGTATAAACATTATAAGATGTATTCCTCACTATCGAAAACCCGATGTTGAATATTTGTGGTTGAAGGCAGCTAATTGCAAGGCCCGTACTCGGTCTAACAAGTGACTCATGTGGGTTACTCAATATGGACCTTGTATCTGGTTCTTTGGTGGGCCAACGTGAGGTTAACTGAAGTAGGATGGATGCGAAGAGCATGCGTTAGAGCTGAAGAATCTAGAAGAGTTTGGGTAGAGAGCGGCTCAAGTCGAGCAATTGGCAGAGTCGATCACTTGACTAGATGGTTGGAAGGTGGACATTGGAAGGCTTCTGGGGCCTTCCTTCCCTCGAGGTTTGGTATCTTGAAGACTTGATCATCCTTCTGGGCAATGAAATATATTTTTGACTAGTTCTGCATGAAAAGTATGTAAAGTCCATTAAAGTCTAGAAAAGGGAAGATAATTGTGTTTAAGTAATCTAAGGTTGAAAGTAGGAAATAGAAACACAACAACCCATAGAAAGTGAATGAAGCAATATGCAAATATGGGTATAAATATACTCATCATACATCAATTTTATAAAAACAATTCAATAAATCCAAATAAAATGATATCCTTACCTATATCTGACTCCTATTAAAAAATTATGACATCAATCCCTAATTGACTATTTCCTTATCGCTCTTTATCTAAAAATAATGGCAAATGATGTTCTTGATTGTACAATAGTAATCTTTGGCTCATCAACCTTGAGATGATATCTTTGTTCCACTTATATAATAAATCCTTAATTAGGTAACAAATAATGACCTAAAAATCCTGAAAACCCTAAAACTAGTTTCTCTCTCGAAACGATAAAGGTTGTTAATGAGATAAACATACACCTAACTGTAGATATTTCCTAATAACTCTAAAATGAGATAATGTCATGAAGTAAACTCCAATTTAATCATAGATAATCATAAAGACTGTGATTAAGTCACAAAACCCTAAAATTGTTGTATTATGGTGAGATAATGACAATAAACCCAAAACTCCTTTTTAGGGTGATTCTCTTGATCATTCTTAGAAGTTCTAATTTGGAATTCATGATCCGATAAGATCAGGTATGTGGGATTACTTAAGTATATGGCTGTTTTCCTTGTTTGAAAATAGATACGAAGTATTGAATGTCTTATTTTGAGATAATTGTTTGCATGTAATATAGATGTAGTGTGATTTCACCTTGAAATTAAGAACACTAAACATGAATATGAATTGTAGTTTTTGATGGTATTCATTAATATCTCTATAAGAGAGGGAAAGTATTAATGTTGGCTTGTGTCTTCGTAGGTTACATAGTATATAGGAAAATCCCATGACTACACGGTACACAGGGAAAGGGCCCAATAATATATTTTATTATGAGCTAGTCCACCAAAGTAATACAAATTAATTGAAATGTCATTAAAATATGTGTTTACCTAATTTGTTTACCTTATATAATGTTTTATTTTTATCTTTCTTTTCTTTTTGAAAAACTTCAAGTATGAAAGCATAATGTGTACATATCTTACATGTACTTACACAACACGTAGTGTTGATCAAATCTTTCACATATTTTCTAGGTGCAAAGAACTCTTAAATGGAGAAAAGTACCTGAAAGAAATAATGATTTATCTCAGAGGATCTTGAGTAGATTATATGGCACCTCTTATTTCTCTTTAGACAGTTTAGATTTCATTTCTATTTCCTAATTGATGTAGGATGCAATTCATATCCTACATACTTTATTTCTTTCATTGATATATTTTTTCATCAAGAATAAATGTAGACATTACCTTTCCCTTTTTATGAATGATGGTATTGGTGTGGCATTATAGAAAATGTGAACATGATCTAGATTTTATTCTTTATATATGATAACCAAATTTTCTCATATTTTCCTTGTTGACATCTTATTGATAAGAGTGCATGCATACCAATGGAAGTCCACCATGGGTAGTATGATGGAATTGGGGTCATCACATGCACTCCCACCTATAGATAGAAGACCTCCAAAATGTAGACATTCCATTTGCATCTTGTGAGGGTTGAAGTGGTGTAGTTATAATTAAATCTATTGTCCTTGATACAAATTAGTCATCTTTTGAAATTTTTGCCTTTGATTCACTTCATATTCCTCACATGAAAATATTTACAAATGGGTCCCTCTATTCAGCTTTGTGAATGAAAGGGATACCAATTAATACAATATGAGTCATTGATGTATCAACATTAAACCTCACGTTCATAACATGCCCTCTCTCTTGTACATAATGGCTTGGAGTCAATTCTAGTAAATGTGTACAAGTTCTATCGAATTTAGGTATATAAATATACATGCTTTGGAGTGGATCTATAGAGGTATTGATAATTAAAAGAGTGATCACATTGTAACGAGGCTTTATAGTATAGGAGTGAAATTATACATAAATGGACTAATGCATTTATTAATAATAAGCCAATTAAGGGATCTCACTTTCCCTAACCTATGAAGCCGTGTTGATGTTCATTTACGGAAACCCTAGATCCCTCGCTAGTGAAACGGCCGCCATCAGCGCCATCCGTTCTCATCTCCTCCACACCTTACTTCTTTCCCCTCCTCTATATATCTTCCCTTCATGGGCTTCTCGACTTAATAGAACCCTAGCCGCCTCTACCTCTCTCGTTGTGCCCTTCAGTCTGGCGATCGGACAATGCTGACAGTCCTGTAACACCAATCGTCACCTACAACTGCATCTCCTCACCATGGAATCCTTGACCGTCTACAGACTCTGATCTCCTCGCAAATAACAACACTAATACTACCTGCTGGGCTCCTCCGCACCATCTCTACCCTAGATTCCACAACTGACCAGAATAATGTTAGTTCTCTCTTTCCTTCACTCGAAACAAACTCTCACAACGTTGAGTGTGGAAGACAGTAGGAATACTTGAGACTCAGATATTTTGGTGCTGCGAAAAACAATGCAGCTTTTCTGTTTTGATTCGATCTTATTAATAGGAAACTAATCTACTGACGTGTCCGAGTTTAGTGCTGCCATTATCCCACAAGTTTAGGTGAGAAGCTGGACCACATCGTACATGAGCTCCGCATGGCCAGGAATGCATAGCTCCCAAGTAAAACACGCACGGCTTCCACATAGGGATAGTGGGCTCGTGCATGGACACGACTGAAACAGAAAATAAAATCGGGAGAAAACAAACTAAGCAACCTAATTATCCAACAAATAAAATCCAGCCTCATCTCCGCATTGCAGCCTAAGAAACGATAGTTCGGCAATTACTGGCCACCATCCCCCCTCATCGCCAGGAAACGACAACGTTCCCATTATAGGGCGTCGCCCTCCTCGTGTATCCGAACTAAAACAGACCCTGCTTCCAGTTACCATCTGGTTCAACCTGATCGCCACCAACTCCGATCATCTCCCTGCCACCAAAACACCCACCTCCGTTTGAAGACCCAGACTCGTGCGAAATATTTGTTTGAAACCAATCGACGTCGTTGGCCCTCTCCTCACCAACAAGAAACAACCTCGTCTGGTCACAATTTTCGCTGACCCTACAAGCGTCCCAAGGACCACCTTCAACTGCAAGAAGAAGCACCACCTACTAAACACATATACAAACAATCATCTTTCCTCGCCAACATCACCACCAACCTGCAACTTGCACAACACAGGCCATCCACGGCAAGTATCACCTGCCTGGACTTGATCTCCCAGTCGTCGATCTACTTTGTCAACACCATTACAGACCTGCAAACAACTAGTCATTGCCCTTCTCATACAACCTCGCCAGACTCAACCCCGACCCAATAGTTCTGACTCTGCCGTCTTTCGCCCTCACCCAATCTGCCTGGTCATGATAGGCCTAAACCAACTGATCAACCAGCAAGGACCCTGGTCACCACAGATCGGCGACACAACGGCCGCCCGTCACCTACAAGCACTAAGGTTCCCCACAAGATCCAACCACCGCCATGGTACTACAAGGATACATCCTCTCCTCTGATCTACTATACGGGTGGCTTGGGCTGGGTCTCTCTAGCCGCCATGACTCCTCCATGACGCCAAAACCACAATACAACAACATCAATAGAAACGAGCAGACAGAACTCCGCCCTGCAAGTACACCACTACAGATCGCTGCCACCACCACCATGAGAGGGATCTATATCCACTGGAAACCTGTGGATGGCCACTGACCTACAACACTATCACATGGTCTCTGCAGCTGGCCATGGCCCCTCGACGCTAGCAGACTATTCCCTCAACTCTAAAAAGAAGTTCCATGGCTAACACCCCTGCTGCTGTTTGGTACCTCGACACACTTGAACCTTGGGTGTTTCCTTGTTCGTTTCCTTCAGCTAGAAACCACATCGTAACCCTAGACTATTAGACACCAAGAAACACAAATAAGATCAGATTAAAATCAACTATCAAAGATATAGATGGAGAGTCACACATAAGTCAATCATGCATATCGTGACATTCAACCAAAGTCACATTGACATAGTTTAAACACATTAATGCATGTATGGATAGATTTAACACATGTTAGTAATATCATATGAATTCATGTACATAATTAAATATCAGTTCATTGGTGAATATGTAATCTATAAATTATAATTATAAGGAACCCATTAGTAAAGGATAAGTAGACTAAATATCTATTAATAAGCTCATCATATGATTTCAATTATAACCTAGTCTAGTTAAACCATTATATAAAATGTTAGTCACATTATTTTGGACATATATGTCAAACATAGGACTGATAGGTTAGTTATCATGATTAATGTACCCTTATTATTAGTACAACCCTAAAATATGTACATGCTTGAGTAGGAACATATATAAGATTGACTTTTGAATCCCTTTTATCTTAGATCAACATATCTTAATGGAAACATAGAGAGGAAAATAAGAAAACAAATCAATCTTAGATAATGTTGTATTGCAAAATGAAACAAGTGATGATACTTAATTATTAGACTATACAAGATAACTAACCATACAAATATTAGTGTATGTATAATTATGTCATTATGCGTATTGAAATTTGATCATTAACATATGGATATATCGACGTTCTCTTAGTTATATATGAAACCATTAGTTACCTCATTATTAGGTTTTGATATGGAATTATATGGTATCCTATATTTTATTACTTCATAATATTGATGTATTGGAACTTAATAACAACCATGGGGTAATAATATGATAAAAAGGGGGAAAATACAACCAACTAACATTGACAATAATAGCTAATGGCTGATTTCAAACCAATAACCATATTGTGACTCAAAATGTTTCACCTTCTAGATCTTGTAGCTTTGAGTCCCAATGAATATTGAACGTGACAAATGTTGGAATCTTGCTTAAGAATAAGTACTAGATTCTGTATTTACTTATTGAGTTATTTTGTCTCTCCCTTGAATTCTATGTACATTGTTTGGTGGTGAACCCTACACTATTTTATAAGCCTTTCCTACCTTTGAGGGTCACTACCCCTAAATTCATTATTGTTCGATTTTGAAAATATTAAGATAAGCACTAGAATTGAATTCTTAGAGTTTTGATTCCCTGGACTTTGGTCCATTAGGCTTTTGCCCTTTAGAGATTTGGCTCATAAAGGTTGGGTACGTTCTGCCGCCCTATGCATAGGTTGTAATGGATTAGTGGTCCCCTAATATACTGGTTGAAATAGAATACTACCATGTCATTCTCTCATAGATGATTGAGCACATGGCATTGTAGTCATTGATAAAGAAATGATATGACAATGTTCAATCTTGATATTTAAAGTTGATTATTGGAAATATTCATGATATTTTAATACCGTGAACTTGGATAATTTTGCATAATTGTTAGCCTTGTGGAATTTCTATTTTGAATATTGAATAGTGTAATATCCATACTTGTTATTCTCATTTTGTTGAACTAAGTCCACCAAATAGTTCCCTCCAAAAATTGATTTCATACATGAATCATATTTTGTACCTAGTTTTTTATAGCTCAATGATTGAATTTAGTACCAGGATGACCTTTATTTTTCCTTTATGGGGTCCATGTGTCATTTTGTTCATTTGGGAACTCATGAACATGTGATACAGAGATCGACTAGAAGAGATGTGCAGGAACTGTCCTCTGTTGGTTACTAGATGGGGATCAATTCTTATTCTAAAATTGTAAACTTGTGTTAAGCTTTGACGAATTTAATGTAAAAGCATGATTGTAATAAAGATTATTTATAGTTTTTGATATTATTTTGTAAATATTTGATCATAAAGATTGAGTCTTTACATTATGAAATCCTAATTTTAGACCTTTTTTTTAAAAGCTCAAATTTTGCAAAACCCAAGACAAATGATTTATTAGATTCTCTTGATCAAGAAAACATATTTATTTGTTTTATTTGGAGTTTATATGGATTAGTTACCAATCTTAGAGTTTTTTATATGATTTATTAGATATTTTAAAAATCAACCATTGCAAACATAGAAATCAGTTTCTAAAAACATTTTTATTAGAAAGATCACATTTTTTAAATTCCAAATACGATTTATAGATAATTTTTGGACAACTAGAGGAAAAAATATGATTTTTATAAAATCGAGCAATCAGTAAATTAGAAAATTCCAAATAAGCGAAAAGAATTCATGTGACAGAGAGAGAGGAAAGAGGTACCGGGACCGAATGATCTGGCCCAATCACGGGTGGCCAAATTGATGGTCATCAACTCAATTTTACTGGCTCAATGAAAAGAAAACAAGATCTAGAATGACCAAAATGCCCTTGCTCAAGAAAATAAAGAAAGGAGCAGGGGTAGAACTAGAAAAAAATATGGGGAATTCATCTCCTCCCTCACCTGTGCACCATGGAGGCAAGCAATGCTGCTCACATGGCTGCAATTTGGGTGAATCCACAATTCATGCTAATTCATCAAAATGACAACAAAGAAAGTAAGAAGAAGGCTAGATGAACTCACATTAGGGATCAATCGAGTAGCTAGTGTTGTCGAGATCCGTGGAGAAAAGCCACAAGAAAGGAGAATAAACTTTATTATCAATGGTTGAAATCAAGGTATGTGAGGAGATTGTAAGAGGAAAAATGTTTAGCAAGGTGCGATGACGCCATTGGAACCATTATATATAGGTGGGGATAAGTCTATGTCCACAGGGGAGTAGGATCTTCAAGAACAATGACAGCCAATGTGGGAAAATCACGTATACACCACGAGAGACCATGAATAATGGCTCATTAGATTTGTAATTTAATTTGCAATGTGTGGGTGAAGAAATCTTGAGGAAAGATGGAGAAACGAGAGAGAAAAATGAATTTGGAATCTCACCGAAATCGGTGTATGTTTCCTTTTCGACGTGAGCTAGATGACAACTTTTGAGCCGTCAGATTTCAATCCAACAATGGAGATCTGTGTATGAGATAATAGAGGGTGTGTGTCACATTTATTTGATTCCTAATCAATTTCAAATAAAGTGTGTATTAAATCATTTCCCTTTTTCTCGATCTTCATTTGATGCTACAAATAAACTCCAAACTAGTCTATTTTGGATATGTTGGTACTAAATTTGGCATAAGTTTTTTCTTTTGAAGATTCTAAGTATTTTCTTTGGTTTTTTAATGTAACTCATATTTTCTCTCTATTAATGCATTAAAGACTTCTATAATTACCCAATTAATGTGAAATGTCACCCTCAAGCAAACTAAAACATGTTGGACACGAATTTTCCATTAATTTTATCCTTATCACATTATTTAACATTTTGGGATTTTACGTACTTTCTCTCTCCTAACCTGTACATGTACATTAAAGATTATGACATGAAAATTTACCCAAATGCTAATTTTAATGTGGATATTACGAATCTATGATTAGATGTCACTTTTGGATCATGTAATGACTTATTTTATATTTTGAAGAACTCACCTTTTATTTTCTAAAAAAAATAGATATATAGTTATTATTATCCCAAAATTATGGAACTTGGCCTCCAAGACAAATCAACCCCAAAGAAAAGTTATCTTCAACCAATTAGTTTTCCTTTTATGAATTTTAGCCCATTATCCAATATTACCATTATTTCTCATATTAAATAATTTAACATCACATTAAGTCTTAACATGTTTAAAGCATTATTATTCATTCCTTTTTCTCTTCCTTTCTCTAAAAGGCTACAAAATTATCTAGAACGAATTCATTTTATCAGTATGTCATATAAGTGGTCAATTTGCATTTTAGAGCCTGATTGAAACATCTACCGAGGTATTTGTGCATAAACCCATACATTGCCATAAATGGTGATCAAATTCACCCCAAACCATTAATAACCCCACAAATTCAACATCAAGGACAAAAAGATGGAAAAGATAGGAAAATCTTAGGAAAAAGGGCTAACTAAGAATATACCTAGATTTCACTTTGTTACAACACTCCACCCATTAAAAAAGATTTTGTCCGTAAAATCTCAAGCAAAGAGGAAAGGGTGAGTATGTAACATCTCATCTCTAAGATCCCAGGTTGTTTCTTCCAAACCATGGTACTTCTAGAATATTTACAGGCATCTCCTTATAGGCCAGGCTGTCATACACTAAGTGTTTCACTATTAAGATTTCTTTTTAATATTAACATTGTATTCATTATGATATCACATCATACTTATTATTCTTTTAACTGTTTAAAGTTATACTCACTTGGTTGCCAAATATCTTATTTATCTCATTAAGAATGTTAAGCATAATTATAGGTTACTCAATTATCTCAATATCTATTAACATATCATATCATATCATTATCCTTAATAATTTGGATACAAAATCCATTATCCTTATATTATCACCATATTGAATTATATCAGATTATTTCGCATGAAATTAGACATTTTATCCAATTTGTTATTAAGTCTACAATGAATCCAATTGTCACATTACCTTTCATGCTCACATTAATGTCATCATTAATCATTTACTCATGTTTATTTACTTATTATTATTGATTTCGCACATTTGTATGAATCCAATTACTACTTATCCATATTCAAGTAATTATATGTATTTTAATGAATAAGGTGGAACATATTACATATTTATAAATTGTTTCACATACCAAGTCAAGATTAATTATGTGGTTTTTAGAGAAAAATTTGATATACATTTCATATTGATAACTTGGTTAATCTAAGATTAGGTGATTATATACCATTTATGTGTATCAAAGTATGTTTGCTTATTGTGACACCTAATGTCACTAATGTATCATGAATGTCATCAAGGATGCATACATTAGAGGTAGATGATTACAACTTAGGATTCATGTCAACATCATGTGTTACTATTAGTATTAATATTGGAGTTACTCATATAAATATTCATTAGGGTCCAAGCATGTGAACTATTCATTAAATGACCATTATATGGTCATTAGTTTATAAACAAACATGTGGGGTTTCAACTATAACTTGTATTGGTCAATTATAATGATCTAAGCTCACTAACCTCTTATTTATGGAGTTAGGGTTTCTAAGTTCAGAGTATCTAGATTTCAATATGATGTAGGACTCCATCTCCATAAAAAGGATCTCATCCTCAAAATCAGTATATCCATGATCTAGAAAGGCACTACTACTATTCCGCCACCCATTAAAGGGTTGACCTACCAAGTCAAACTAAACTAGAGGTAAAGGGTTAAACTAACTAAACAATGTATACAATCTATCACTTGATTAATATCACCAAAGCTCAAAGTATATGTTCTAGGGATAGACTACCCTAACATGTAGTCCTATGTGATATAATAGAACTATATTGGGTATCCATCCTCAAAGAAGTCGTAATGTCAACATATTAGGTTACCATGAGTATCCAACATAGATTTCTAAGACTACTATTGCCTAAAGGTATGTTATTTTGGGACAGTCAGTTTTAAGCCCAGGTCAAGCATGTATCATACATATCCAGGAGTCCTCGTAAGCCAAACTAGTGGCATAGAGCAAAATCTTTCCAACCCCCAAACCCTAATCCTTTCTAGACACCTTTTCTTTTAACTTATGCTCTAATATCACGTAAATGTTAACTAAAAATGTGTCTAATGTGGAAATCTTATGATCCTAAATCAATCTTTAATCATCACAAGAGTAGCATAGATTAAAACAAGGGGAAACACGTTAGTTAAAGGGGAACTATGCAAGGTAATGTTTCGAATTAGGGAGATAAAATTGAAATAGTCAGACTTCATCTACCATGGGCTCTTATAAAATGTTGTAAATAGTGGGACCCACAGGGGATCCACTCCCTACTAAAATTTGAAGAATAAAACATTCATTCCAAACACACTCAAAAGGTATGCTAGAATAGATGTAAAATTTTCAAATTTCAATTAATGATATACAAAAGACCAAAGTGTAATCGTGGAATATAAAATATGACTATAATCAATTTTACAAAAGTACATCATCATCTCTCATATCAGGTTTACATGGATATTACAAGATTAGGATCTAGATAGAGGGAAATATAAACCATATCAATTATATCTCCAAGCATCAAGTATATGAGCTAGGTCCATGTTGAAGCCATGTACTCCTTATCCTAAACCTAGGCTGGTCCTCTATGCTCCTACTGTGTAACTCTGATCCTAGGCCTAGGTGGGCACTCCTTGGTTTTGTTCCACTCTTTTTCCTAGACCTGGGTGGTTGGGATCACCCAACAAGAGGATAAACAAGGTATGTGTCAAGTAAGGAAAAAGAGAAAGGTAATATCAATGAGAGATAACAAATGGTGTATGATCATCAAGAAAAAAAATAGTCAAGAGTATGAGGGACATATCAAATAAGGAACTTGCCATGTCAAATATTAAGAAATTCTACATGAATGACTAAGTTAGAGTAAATTCACTAAGTATGGTTGAGGCACCTACCGGACCCCAACCGATAGGTGAGGGGAGAGTAAACACATCCCCATTCACCTAATAAAATACTTATGTATGGGGAGAGTAAACACATTCCCAGGGAAAAATAGCACCATGCCCAAAGTATGGGTGGTTGTACATAAGTACCAAAATAATAGGTAACAAGCCAAACATATCATCATGCTAAAAGAAATATTATGGCAAGCTGAAATAATAAAAATATTGTAGATGGAGTTCAAAACCCAAGAAAATAATGTAGATTGTACCAAAATGATCAATAATAGAAATAAAGGTTTTAATCCATGCCTCATTGGGAAATTAGTGTTGGATAACAAATATGCCCAACATAAAGGGTAAGATTTCACATACCTCAACTCAGAGTCCAAGTTCTTTATTTTTCACCAACATAGTTGATTCCAAGATCTTCTTTGCCTAATTCAAGTTATTCACATAGATTAGGGTTTTATAACGCATATACGTGTATGAAACCCTAATTTTAGACCTATTTGGAAAACCTCACATTTTGATCCAAAACCAAGATCAAATGACTTATTAGATTTTCCTGATAAAGAAAACATATGAATTTGCTTTGTTTGGAGTTTATATGAATTATTTACCAATCTTAGGGTTTTATATATGATTTATTAGATCTTTAAAAAATCAACCATCAAAAATAAGGTAATCAGTTTCTAAAAACATTTTTATTAGAAAAATGACATTTTTGCAATTCCAAATCATATTTATTTATATTTTTTAGACAACAAGAGAAAAAGATATGTTTTTTGTAGAATAGGCCAATTAGAAAATTAGAAAATGCCCAATAAGAAAAAAGAATTTGTGTGAGAGAGAGGAAAGAGGGATCAGGCCTGCATGACTTGGCCCAATCATGGGCAGCCAAGTCAGTGGTCAGAGGCTTAGTTTGACTCGCTCAAAGCAAAGAAAACAAGAGTCATAATTAGCAAAATGCCATTCCTTGAGAAAAAAGAGAGAAGAAAAAGTAGGGATAGAACCAAAAAAATAGTTGGGGGATTTATTCCCTTCCTCACCTGCATGCCATGGATGCAAACAAATGTGCTCGCATGGCCGTAATTTGGGCGAATACACAGTTCATGCTAATTCCTCAAAATGAAGACAACGAAAGTAAGAAGGTCAGACAAACTCACCTCGTGGATCAATCAATTTGTTGGTGATGTTGAGACCCAAGGAGAAGAGCTGAAAGCTAGGAGAACAAAACTTGATCATAAATGGTTGAAGTGGAAGTATGTGAGGAAATTAGAAGAGGGGGAAGGATTAGAAATGTGCAATGAAGACATAGGCACCAATATATATAGGTGGGGATGGGTGTATGTCCATAGGGGAGTAGGGGCTTAGAGAACAATGGAGGCCAAATTGGGCATTCACCTATGCACCATGAGAGACTATGAGTAATGGCTTGTTAGATTTGGAATTCAATTTGCAATGTGTGGGTGAAGAAATCTCGAGGAAAAATGGAGAAACAAAAGAGAAAATCAAATTTGAAATATCACCAAAATTGGCATCTGTTTCCTTTTCTATATGAGCTAGGTCATGACTTTTGAGTCGTCAAAATTTGAATCCAACAACCTAGATCTGTATGTGAGATGATAGAGGGCATGTGATACATGTATTTGATTCCTAATAAATTTCAGATAAAGTGTGTATTAAATCATTTTCCTTGTTCTCTCTCTTCATTTGAGGGTACAAATAAACTCCAAATTAAATTGTATTTGACACCCAACCTATTTTGGACATGTAGAATCCAAATTTGGCATTAGTTTCCACTCTTGAATATTCTAAGTATTTTATTTAATTCTTTTAAAGGAATTCATATTTTGATCTTTCTTACTGCATTAGAGACTTCTAGAATCACCCAATTAATGTGAAACTTTACCCACATGCAAATCAAAACATGTTGGACATGAATTTGCTATTAATTTTATCCTTTGAAGTTATTTATCACATTATTTAACATTTTGGACCTTTACATACTTTCTCTCTCCTAACCTACACATGTAACTAAAGATTATCCAAATTACATGAAAATTTACCATGAGGCTAATAGTAATGTGGAGATTATGAATCTAACATTAGTTTCCACTTTTGGTGTCATTTAATAATATATTTTGTATTTTTGGAGAAAACTCACATTTTTTTAAATTAAATAAATATAGTTATTATTATTCTAATATTATGGAACTTAGCCTCCAAGCCAAATCAACCCCAAAGAAAGAAAATCTGAAATTATCTTTAAGCGATTAGTCTTCCTTTTATTTTAGCCCATTATCCAATATTCACATTATTTCTCGTATTAAATAATTCAATATTAAATTAGCATATTTAAAGCATTAATATACATTCCTTTTTCCCTTCCTTGCTTCAAAAGGCTAAGGAATGTTCTAGAACGAATTCACCTTATCAATATGTCACATAAGTGGTCAAATTGCATTTTAGACCCTGATTGAAACTTCTATTGAGGTATTTGGGCATAAAGCCATACATTGGCATAAATGGTGATCAAATTCACCACACACCACTAATAATTCCAAAAATTCAACATCATAGACAAAAAGGATAGAACTTATAGGAAAATCTTAAGAAAAAGGGACAAACTAAGAATATACCCAGGTTATAGTTCATTATTATGTTTCCTCATTATCAAATAACTGAGTGAAGAAGAATGATTTGGAAGCTTGGCTTTTATATTTATTAATCAAATCCTTTACTCAATATGCCTTTTCAATTATCACATGATTTTCTTTCTGGGCATACATACCAACAAGACCCTTAGGAAAAGGTGTCCTTAATTAGCTAATTCCATATCCAAACCATTGAAATCTCTCTCTCTCTCTCTCTCTCAAACATGATAACTTTGAAAAATCCTTCAGTTCATATGAGAGGAAGAACTAGATGCCTCAGGTGCAAATAATTGCAACTTCCTATGAGTTATGCCATGCAGTTGATAAAAACACAATTCATTATAAATAATTGTACACTACATTTCATGAGTATGATGTGGAGCAACATTACATAGTTACCCAAACTGAACACATGAATTATATTCATAGCATCGTAGAGAAAGAATACTACAATCCAAATCAGGCTCGTAACCACCTAGGTTTCCAATATAGGAATCCAACTGGGATTGAGAGTCCCAATCAACAAACCCCGCCGCAATCCACTCAAGCTAGAGTGTCGTCAAACTACACTGACCAGCACAACTAGGGAAATTATAGGTTCATCTTACCAAGAAGGAACTACTAGCAGTGATATCATTATCAAAATTGAAATAAATGCCCACCACTACAGATAGAGCCGACACCAACACTAGATCCAGTGAAGACACTACACTATATGATGGTGACATACCTGACCCAATTTTCCAATGCCATGGCCAACCAAAAAGGTGTTGGATTAAAAAATTCCTCTCCTAGAATATACTCAACATCCCTCAGTAGGTACGATCATAGGACAACTAGAAAACAACTCCAAGCATCTAGAGTAGCTAAACATTGTAATGATAAGGTTTGGGAATGTGTGTTCCACACCCCCAACCCCCACTCCTGCATCTTTTCTCCTAGTAGAAATGAAGGCACTCCAGTCTAGATTTTGAGTTGTCAGATGACCATCTAATAGTCAGTCTAGAAGAAGCTCAGACATCAGACCCCCTTATGACACCAGCTCAGTCGAGCACCAATGAGAACTAAACCGTTGTGGCACCAACATTCAACTCTAGACCATCAACAACACTCGAAGCACCCATGTACAAACCTCGTGTACCTTATCTGGATTGTCTCAAGCAGACCAAGTTGGATGACTAGTTCATGAAATTCAAAGACACTATGAAGAAACTCCATGTCGACATCTCGTTCCTCAATGCACTAGCTAAAATCGCAACCTGATGCACATATCTCAAGACTCTTCTATCCAAGAAGTATATGAAAAAGGAATGTGAGACTATGAAGCTAGAACAAACAACCTATAATATATTTTAGAGTAAGATGTCATAAAAGCAAAAAGATCCTGACTCATTTGGGATAGTTTCTTACGGGAGGACACTTGTCGCAAGGGACTTGCTGACCTAGGCACACACATATCTATTATGTCATACACTTTATGTCAATGTCTTGGATTCACCAATCTCCTTCCAACAACTATGACCATTCAATTGGTCGATGTGTCCATTACAAAGCCCTCAATAATAATTGAAGATGTCCCAATTAAGGTTGGATATGATACATATGTACCATGCAATTTTGTGGTAATGCAAATTAAAAAGGATAACTGGTTTCCACTAATTTTGGGGATACCATTATTAGTCACTACTAGAGCTTTAGTAGACATTGAAGCCGACAAACTCATCTTGTGACCATGAACTAATACTATTGAGTATCAGGTTCTTGAAGATTTAAAGAAGGCGCATAACTCAATTTAAGTCTTCTAGGCAGAAGGTAAATTGCAACCAAATCAATCAGATCTCCAAAAATGCTCCTAAAAGTAATATGGATCAGTCCTTGAGCAAGGTATCTACACATATGACCATGATCCATGTCCTATGGATCCAAAAGACAAGGGTTAGAAAACCCTACTCACGCACCGAATGTGAGTTTTTGATATCATCAATTGGGTCCGCGACGTTAAACTAGGATGCTTATTGGAAGGCAACTCAATTTTTTTAATTTCTTTCATTTCACTTTTTCAAATTTTGTTTAATTTTACTTTCCTTTTTTCACATAACTTTTTTTTTAAATCCATGTTCTTGGATAGTTTGTGGACTTTAACAAGTTCATGATGGACCTTAACATATATTCATTGTATCATCTACTCAGTCCTCTAATTGACAAAGTAAGGATCTCACAATCACACAGATTGGTAAGCCTATAGGGAGTGGGCTATGTGGCTTGATGAAGATGGGTTACCCTTAACCAATGAGTTCCTTTTATTTTCCAAAATATATCCTACATCCTTCTCTTTAATAATTCCATCTTTTTCTTTTACGTGAGGTGTTGTTCCTCAGATATAGCAACCTCTTTTATCCCAACTATTATCATTAATATTTGTTGTCGCAATATATTAATCTGATTGAGACTTTCTAGGATGTGAAACATGATCTTTATGGACTAGGCGGTAGTATCTAATGTCTGCATGGATTATAACCTCCATGTATGCTCATGTATATTAGGGATCATACAACAAGTACACCTTACATAGATCACGAAGCACATCAAATTTTTGCAATCTTTGAACCTATAAAAATAAACGAAAAGAGGTGGTTCAAGCACACAAGGTGCTAAGTATACACCTAAAAGATACATATACATAATCTTTGCATAATTTCAAAAGATTGCAGAAGTAAATGAAAAAGAATAAACAAGTTAAGTATTTAGCAAAGCAAGAGCCTGTGTTTCATATCATTTCACTCCAATTATACCATCATTTCGTGTGTTCATCAATACCATGTATTCATAAGGCCTTTTATGTACAACTTCTCATTGGAAGAGTCTATGAGATTGCTCAAGACTAGCTAACCCTTTCATTGCTATGGTTTGCCCTATTTTGATAACTCATGTAGGACGCCCAAATGTAAGTCCTTACCCTAAAACATAGGGCAAATGCATAAGGTTTGTATAATAGAGTTTCTATATTATGTTTGCAAGTTATAAATCAATGGTATCAAGATAAACATCAAGTATAATACTAGAATAAAACATGGAAATAATTGATCAAATAAATAGGCATACATATGTATCACATTTCAAGCAAGAAATTCATATTCATATAATTATTTAAATCTCATACCTAATTTAGATATTCTTAACTTAACTTAGCATTGACCATATATACACAAGCAACACATGATTAAGAACAAGATTACATACATGTATTAGATTCTCACCATTAACACTAACTAACTTCATGTTAGGATTTTGGCTAAGTTTGGTTCCAAGGTTGGTAAATTACATGATTTATGGTCCTTTACTGATTTACCATTTATTATAAAGGTGTTGTTTAAGTTTAATGTCATCTAGAGGTTCCATTCATTTTATTCTCTTACTTTCTTAGAAAGGCCATAAGACTAATAATATGGAAAGAAGGATCATAGTCCATCATGTCATGATATCCATATCTAAAGATGACTTATATTAGTAAAATTAGGACATAAGAATCATATATCAAAATTAGGTGGATGTCCTCAAGTCTAGGCATCATGGTCCAACTTGGTATCCACATATCAACTTTCATTCAATATCCAACAGTTATGGAATTTATGGCTACATTAAAGGGGTCAAGAATGAGAGAATAAAATTTGATATATGAGGTTAGTAATTGATTTCAAGACCTATATTGAGATTAGGGCACAAGTTATGCAATCCACTCATATAGGTCATATTCAGTCCTAATGGGGCACATAAATCATCATATCATGAATGGGGTTGGACTTAGCCAATTAGGACACAACACATCATGATTCTACTTTTTTTAAAGATCCATTAGGGTTGGATGTATCAAACGGTTCAAGGAGCCCATTTGTTTGAAGTTTAACAAACATTGTCATAAAGGAGTCATGTTAAAGCATCTCAAGTCATATAGACACACATAGAAAAAGGGGGATTTGGGGTTGATATTAGAGTCATGGAGAAGCATAAGGTTACTGATCTTCGAGGTTATGCTGATTCTTGATGTCCATTAGAATCAAGATTAGAAATATTGGCCAAATTCTATCATTAATGTCCCAACCAAGCCACACATGTATAATAGAGTCATCATGAGAAATAAGGATAATTAGGAACTTCAACTAGATCAAAAGTACATAAAAGGTAAAAATATGATGATTAGATAGGTAGATGTGCATCTAATGTCCAATCTCTAACGCAATCATGCATTAAGTTTAGTCCACATGGTCAACATATCATATTTCGAAAATAGAGAGAATAAAAGAAGATTTAGGGTTTGTATATATGATCATTCTGTAGACCTTTTTGAGAGGATTGATTTGATGTATAGGTTCATACATTTTGGCCTTAGAATGACAAAGATATGGATTTTTTAAAATATGCATAAGAACTAAATGGAAAGGAGGGGGTCGTTATATACATTATTTCATCATCAACCAAGGTCTTCGATCCATGATACCATGATAATTGACTTGACCACCTCTCCCCACTTCTTTTGACTACACTCCACCACCACTGAGTTATCGCATAGAACATACAGACGCTCGCCACCACCCTTGAGCGGTTGGGTGATGCCCAAAGCTGCCTACCACCATCACACCCTCCCTGGGCTGCTTGGACACCTGCTCCTCCACTTGTGGGGTGCAGTCAGCAAACCTTGGTTGGCCCAGGATGGGAGGGTGAGGATGGAACCTACTATTGGCTATTGGATGTGCATCCTTTGGCTCAGGGTTCATCCCCATTCGCCAATGGTTGGGGGAGAAGGGCCTCTCCAGCCATGTAAGTAGGTCACCCCACCTGGCTTCGAGCTGACGAATTTGAGCACCACCTTAGATGTGGCTAGCAAGCTCCTTGGTGGCACCACCCAAAGTTTCCCTTATGATGGTGGCTAGGGTCAGAAAGTAGGAGACGACCAAAATGGAGGTGAGTTTGGGCACAAAAAAGGTGAAGCGAAAGGGGAAAGATGGAATGAATGAAGTAAGGAAGTGTTTTGAGTTTGATTGAGGCAAAGGAGCTAAGGAAAGGCATTGATTATTGGTGGTGTTGTGGTGAAATAGGTTGAGCTAGCACCATTTGCACTGTTGGTGTGTTCGAAGGAAGGTGACAGTACTTAGGTTGTCAGATAGGGGTGTATAAATGTAGGTTGAGTTTCAATTGGGGTGAGAAGATGCATAAATGTAGAAATAAAAAGTTATCTTATCACCTTCCCTTCCATATATGCTGTTTAGTCAGACGATAATTTTGTTAGGTTACTTATCAATGAATAGATAGTCCCTCTCTTTAGTTTCTAGAAAGACTTCATTTCTCCCTATTGGTCTTGATTATATGATGAAAAGGCGATCTAGACTCCCCTGCCTTAAATAATGTTGCTTGTTGGTAGACCTTTATTATGTAACATTTGTTGAGGACCAACGTAAAACATGATGTAATTGGGCTTGATAGTTTCTATTGGTTGTGGATTCACCATTATAAGGCCATCTTTTTTATGTAAGGAAGCTTGATCTTGAAGATGAAGCTTGTTTTAGTTGTTTGGTGTTCCTGAATCTACAAGATAGGAGCTAATTTTGTTTTGTTTAGTCGTTGTTTAGTTTCCTTGAGGTGACTAAATTCTTGTCTCTCTCTGATATGTGAAGAAATGGGATGTAAGATATTAATGATGCATATACATTGTATATATGTTCATTATTGATGATTACATGTTGTATTATTAGGCTTTTGTTGTGAATATGACAATCAACTTCCAAAGTTACAAATTTATAACATAGATTCTATACTAAAATGTTGGATTCTCCTCTCACATGCACCCTAAATGGTGTTTGAAGTGTTATTATCCCCCTATATATTCTACTTTGGACAATGAATCTTGTTTTCTTATCTTATTCATTCTTAATATATGACCTACTTAGGGTTTTGAATATAATTCATAAATGATGAAATGAAGTTGAGGGTATCCCAAAAATATATATCAGTGCAATCTTATGTCATATATATAGAGTTGTTATTCTTTCAATTGTAATCCCTGCTAGTTATTAGTAGATATTTCTCTACAAATTATAATATAATTATTCTCTATTCGTTAGAATATTTAGTATTCTTTGAATGGAGTATGACTTGTGTTATTTTAGTTAGTTCATGCCTTGCCTAAATATTTTGTTATTCTTGGTGTTCGAATGATGTAAAATTTACAAATAACCTTTATTAGGTGAGAATTTTTGCACATAATGATGAGCATGAATACCTAATGAATGAAGATAATGAATTACGATACATTACAAGAATGACTATAATGATGCTTAAGAACAATTAATGAATGTATACTAATATTTTTAATAACGACATGATGAATATGCATGACCTCAAGACATGTATACTAATTAATTTGTCTGTTAATAATGATATGAATTATAATATGAATGTGAGATAGAGGATGGAGGTTATATGATGACTATTTGGAAATTTAATATATTATGTGGACTATGGATATATGCAATGTCGTCTGAGTTGTATATGGGTTCAGAACCCATAGGTGTGGATACGAAGCCCATCTCTAAGGATTAGGGGAAACCCCATAAATATGAGAGCGAGATCTCAAACCTATGTCATATTTGGAGGGAGTGATCCAACCAAAATTGCACACACCCTCTCCTTTATGATAGTGATATGGTGGACCCTTGTCATATTCCTTGAGTAGTTGGTCCCTTGTGCTATTATTATGAGAGGCTCAATTGTTGATCCAAAGTTAAATCCAACTTATATGCTTAATATGTGAACCAGTTGACTTAAATGTATTTTAAATATTCTTACAAGATAAGATTTTAATGAAAGACAAGCATGACTTGTTTTCTATGTGTTTCATCCTTTACTTCTTATATTTTAACTTGGTTTAGATAGTCTACCATGTTTATTAAATCGCTCAATCATCCATGTACTAATAATAAACCTCCCTTGGATATGATTGTTTATAGGTGGAAAGTACCCACTCACTGAGGCAACAAAAACTCAAATAACATGTTCCACTATCTTTAAAATATCTAAGTCAATGCAATAGATGCATGTTGTTTGATATGAAACATTGGTGGAATACGTAGTAAAGTTCTTCTGGTTTGTTAAAGTCACAATATGCTCTATCATAGTTTTTGAAGACATCAAATCATCTTTCTTCTGCGTGTTTCCTTGGCATTGTTATGATTTCCATTCCTAGTAGTCATGTTGTAACAAAAAGAGAGAGATAATGTAACTTAGTGTAGTTATAGAGGCATCTATTACTGTTGTAATATTAGGAACGTGCTTTTTGTGATACGTTATTATATGAGTATGCTACTATTCTTTGGGAAGATACCCATGCACAAGATAAGTTGGTGAGCTAGTGATCAGCCTTATATCATGTCAAGGATAATGTGGTTTATGTTATGTTAAGACTTTGTGATGTATCAGGCTTTGTGCTTATGTTTCCACTATGTTTTGATGATCTCATCGAGTTTTCGCCGGCCTTTATGGTTTTTATTGGTGCATTTTTGGTTAGTTTCCTCTTTATCCTCACCTTCTATGTTAAATAGGTTGATCCATGTGGTTTTATATACAATCATAATAATCATCATCTTCTCCTCTTCTTTGTCTTATTTTTCTTTTTGTTGTTGTTCACTCTCTATCATTAACTTCACTATTGTTTTTGTTGTTGTTTGATATGCATGTGCTTTTTGGCTTATTCATTCAAAGGAATTTATGCTTCATTTTAATTATTATCATGCTCTTTCATGAGAGTACAAATTGCTATATCTTACAAGCTAATTAGTATATTTATCTCATTTTCCTATTTTTATTTAACTGCCTCTAGAATCAAATTGATTTATGTATGTTTTACTCATGTTTAATTATGGAGAATCATTTCATGTTAAACATTTTTGTTTTTTTCCAATTTATTTTAATACAGTATATATTTGAAATCATATTTTCATATCCAAATAAATATAATAGTATGGAATGTCATACTTTGTATATGTGTTTCATTAATTAATTTTTGTTTTATCAATTGGGTGATTTTCAATGCATAGAATAGTTTGATAAGGATAAGATCATGGAAATTTAGGATGGAAATTTTGACTTTTTGTTGTACTTTATCTCTCTATGTCTAAGTCTCTATTGTGGGATGTTTTCCTTGATTTTTTCCACATATATTTTTGTTAAGGTTATGCGTGGACATGTAGAAATAGTTATTAGTTCATATTGCAAGTTCATACCATAATGTTTTATATAAATTTTGAATCCATTACATATTTTAATTCATATTGATATTAGCACGGCTAGGAGTCAATAATATATTAAGGGAAATCCAAATTTTAACACTTGTAGGTTTTGTTACACGATATTGTAAAAATAATGACATGGAAACCATACTTACAAGATGTAATGATTTTCCAACTTTCTCAAGTGTTCAACTTGAAGGACATTCCCCTTAGCCTCCAAGAAAACCCAATTAAACCATTGAATCACATGTGTGGAAATTAAATCCAAGGACTGAATATGACACAAACATCCTTTTTGTTTCCTAACCCTTCAATGCATGTCCTACTTATTTCTAATAATAGATGTTCTCTAAATATATTTACTCACCTAGTTCTATGTTAGTACTACTACTTGGGAGAATCTTTCGCAGTGCCTAATTCCCAACAAATAATACTAGGAATAAAAAGCACGATATGTACATAGTATATTCCTGAATGACACAAGAACATTATATCACAAAATTAAAGACCCATAAAGAAAAATAATGATGTTACTTTGCAATATCAGATGCATGAGAAGATAACACAACAATATGTCAATTAGTTTGTATTTCTACATGCATTGTAAACAAAGTCATAATATGTTCTATTTTTTCACCTCCTTAGGCCATTGAATGAGGTATTATAACTAGGGTATTATAACTAGAACATATTAGTTGTTTATCATCAACACATGCATTCGGTACCACAAAGTAACACCACAATTTATTTATTGGACTATTGAACAAGCGATACATTATTCCTCATAATTCTACAATAAGGAACTACACATATGAGATATCAATGTGAAATGAAGCTACTAGTCCAAAGAGATTATTTCACAATAAGTACTCACTTATACACATGAAATAGGCCTATCAAGTATGAATGACTGGACTAAATGAAAGGGAAGTACTATGTTGAGGAATAGTGAAAATGGATTGCTAAAGACAAAACATTTCCCTATAAGTGAATGGTGGTGGAACCTTATGAAGCACATTAGATAGTATGAAAATATTTAAAGAAGTTAGATAGATTTTGTTATAAATAATGCATCCATAAAAATATCTCATCAAGGTGACAAAGATGCATATCAAAATGAATATTGACAATATTTTTGATAAAAAAGGGAGTACTAATTGATTAGGCCTCATGTAATCATGATTAGAAAGCAAGTCATGAAATAGTATTTGTATCAGCTCTTTAGAACAACCAAGATGAAGAGACCAGAGAATGTGTTTGCCAAAAATCATAGCTCTTCAAAAAGATCACAAATTGGAATACAAAATGCCCACATAAACCTGAGGATACATGAATACTTTGGATCAAATGCCATTGATGTACTCATCAATACATAAGGGGATGTGGTCAAGTTTATATAGAAATTGTATAAATATTGTACGTAGAATATAAAGTATTTTATCCAAATATGAAAGATATGAAAAATGTGAAGACATATACATTTACTCGATACTAACCCAAAGAATCAATAACAAATGAGAACTATGGTGTGTATGTCCATTGTCATTTACAACATCATTCATATGATTATATCAAAAAAATCAACAAATTAGATGATATTGCATTCGTTCATTCTCATTTTGGAGGATAAAGTGTATTTATAAAAAAGAAATAGATAATGGATAGGTCATTGATTGCTTAACAAATGATTACATGAACAAAGAAGGATTAAGGGGAAGAGTGGCCAACAACCTAATCCTAAACACGTCAAAGAACATGACAAAGTGGATTGGTCACTTTATGAGGTTGTTTGGAAGATGGATTCTAGATTGAGTACGATTCATGAGATTTTAAACTACTCTAATGTGGATTAGACCCCATCATGAATAATGTACTAATAAGAAGTAACATTAGGCAATCCAAAGGTATATGGTAAGGGTACTACATCTTGATGTATAATTATTTTTATGTACAAGATCCCTATCTTCAATGATCACACAAATAATAAAAGAGAATATTATCCATAGAGAGAATTTATATAATGAGATACCTAGAAAAATAGAAATGCAATTTAGATATCATAGAATGTCATCCTCATAGATAAAACATCAATGATAGATTATACACTTTGGTAAAGTTTGACACAAATTCTCATAGATTTTCAACACAAGTGGCTCACTCCATAGACCATTACAAGTCTCCATTGCATGGTTTTTCCTCACAATGAACTAGGAATGAATTTTTAATATGTTGGATTTCCTACTATTCCATAGGCCAGTCATACAAAACCATAGAGTTCCTAAATATGGGATCTCTGAAAAGGTGGCAAACCTTATTGACATGGGTTGTCTAGGAATTGCTTTAAAAAAATATATCTAAGGCCTTAAATTGTAGTATAGAAAAATATCCTCACTTTCCCATACACGCATTATAATGAATTAATTATATGACCTCAATTTATCTTTCCCATTCAGGTGCAACATTAGGATTGGCCATGTACGCCTAAGTTCCCATACATGACTACCATGGAACTAGTAACTCCATATTTCCTTCACTACTTTCTTTGTTCCCACTGATATATAGCTTGGTTAAACACCCAAGAATGTTATATGTCATAGTATTACTCCATTTCAACAACAATTAACTATGAAGTTACTAATTATGGGCTGCCTAAAATTGAGGTGCATCCTTTTTATATGGTTTGTGTATTGACTCCTATTATCATTTAATAGGAGTCATGAAATTATGGGATGTCATAGTAATATTCATGTAATAATTTTACTTAATGACATATTTAGCACATATTATATAATCTTTACAGACGTTGCCATTACCTCTTTGGTAAAACAAACCTAAAAAATGTTTAGCACTTTTGAACTCTCAACATGCATGGACCATTATTTGTGAAAAATTTATCATGGTTAAGATAGAGTTTGTCTTAAGAAGAAATGTATTTGATGTTATTTGGGGTGAGATAAAGGCATGAATCCCAATCAATGTTGTTGTAAGAACAAATGATCTTGAGTTTTTGTGAATGATTTTGTGGTAGTGGAACCATATTATATCCTGTGGAAGAAAGTACATGTCAGTGAAGAAAAATTACAGTTCATACTAGGAATGAGATTATAATATGTTGAGAATGTTATTAATCCTTTGAGATCTCAGTTATCAAATGCACTTTGTTCAAGAAAAAATTTGGTTGGAAAAATACAAATCCATTAGAAGATCTATTTAAGAGTTACTAACATTTACGCTTACCAAAACAAGAAACATGTGTGATTTCAAAATATTTGAAGGACTTCAACAAGTTACCACTTATAAATTAGGTATATCATGTCTGAAAATGGAGAGATGATGTTGATCATAGGACTATACTCTTGTTCATATTATAAAACATAAAATTTAGATTATCTAAACAAGGTTCAATCTAGTTAGTGTTATTAGGCTAGTTGAGAAGAAGTGACACCTCTAAATGAATGTGTGATTGAGAACATAGATTTTCTATAAAAAAGGTGTCATTGTTATTTACATTCATGAATTCCTTTGCACCTATCTTCCATTTAGGTAAGTTGAGAATCTACTAGTTTTACAACTTGATAAAGAAATAGATTCAAAGTGGAATGAGCTTACAATATCATTAGGTGAGCAAGTGTAGCATCTTTGATATGAAAAATGTATGTAGCTGGAATACTATTATAAAAAAATATCATGGGAACCAAAGACAAAGGGTGGGGTATTATATGAACATTATGTATGCAGAGGAAGTTTTTTCACAGATATTTTTGGGTTACATGTATTCATCCTCTAACATGAAATCGTAAGGTGAAATAAATAGTTCCCTACATATGTCTAGTTCTATCTTAAGGGTGTAAGAATGATGATTTATAAAGGAATAAAATGGTTGAATTGATTACATGTTACATACTATTTTTGAGTCTATCACCAAGTGACTTAAAGGAGTGTCTACTACACACAATATATTTTGTAAACCTTGAGGAACCATATTTATTGTCACCTCATCTACTTTTCTTCACCTGTAAAATTAATCAACTGATTCCATATAAGGATTTAGAGAAAATGCTTAAAACTCATAATAGATGATGAGATGGCCTATGAAGTTGAGTGTACCAAAATGTAAGAGATCATATATCAATAAACTAGTTACATTGCACAAAATAAAATGTTGGAAGAAGATATATGTCATGCAACAAAACTAATTTGATTAAAAACATGGATACAAATGTAATCTGACTCAAAGACACTTTGCAATTTTTGCAACTTAACAAAAATAATGGAAATGGGACCAACGGCTGATCTAGAAAATCACAATAGGTGGGTCTGAGTTAGATGATCATTGAAGTTCATACTCAATGACTGTTGTTTTTATTTTACCAATCAATAAAAAATAGATTATATATATCAAATTTATAAAAAACATGAGTATGTAATGACAGAAAAGAGAGAGATAATACCAAAATGGCAAAGAGCATATATAGATCACCACAACATTGCTCTTTGAAAATTCTATGCGTAACAATATGAAAACAACAAATAATATATAGCAAAAAATAAGATCATGTTATATACTTTTTTCCATTTGCACTTATTAATAGGAAGATTTTAATGCTTCTTAAGAAAATCTATATGCTCCAATAGATTTTCCTTTTTATTGAATAAAATTTTTAGCAGACCAATCAACAAAAAACATACTATATAGAACAAATAATACATATGTTCTTCTAAATATTTTGAGTCAAAACCTGAGTAAGTAATAAGTAGAAAGAGAAATACGAAATACCAAGATACCAAGATAACAAGATAACAAGATAAAAAGATCTCTTTGTACACCCTATTAATATAATTCTTAAAAAGACATCAACGCTAAAATATGTAAACAACAAACAACAAGGAAAATTATCAAATGTTTCATTTTTTTTACTTATTAATAGGACTAAATAACAACTAAAGTTAGAGATTTTTTGATAAATATTGTGGTGGCATAGAATTATATAAACAAATGGGGAATCATAAATCTACCATCTCAATCACTAACTAACATGTTGATTGTGACACATAAAAAATAATAGAAAAATGATCAAGGTACCTAGGCAGGAGAAAAGTTAACAGCTAGGAATGGAACCTGAGTTGCTAAGATAGATTTACATAGAAATACCAAACACAGTAGGTACAACATTTTTATAGTTGTTAGCCATCACACATTACGCATACTGATCCATCTTCTGAGCAGAATAAAAACTCAACAACCATTGTGAATCAATTCTGGACTGGCTAGAAAAGTTTGAGAGACTTTCACCAATCATGCTAGCAACCATTTATGCTAAACGAGTATGTAAGTTAATATTATAATGTTTAATAAAGTGTATGCAAGTATTTTAGATTGGGCTTGGGGGGGACTACAACCCTGACAAGGTAATTATATTTTCTATAAGGGTACATCAATGGATTCATTTATTTTACTATTGCAAGGTACTTATATTTGCTACACATGGTTGCTATAATATTTTACATTTTTATAATATGTTTGTTATTGTAAGGTACTTATACATTCTAAATATGAGATCAACAATATGGACCATTACATTCTAATATCAATTATATACATAAATATATAATGAAGTGGGTATATGAATATACAAGGTATGTGTTTATACATAATCATAACCCTACCCTGTGAGAGGCGGGTATGCAGGTGTAAGGGTAAGTGGTTACATGGTTATAAAAATTTATACCCATGATGAGTTTATAAGGGTATGGATATGAGGGTATGCAGGTATACCCATATCCATTTAAAACCTTGTGAAACATGTTCTATAATAGGCAATATCATTACTTTTATCAAATGTAAGTATTGGAAGAAAATTTCAAGTTTGAATATGATTATTCTGAGCATTACTTATTAATGAAACTACTTCTTTTTCCAAAGAAATATTTTTCATTTGTTCTAAGTAAAACATGGAATAAACTACATGGTCCCATTAATTCATCATAAGCATAGAAAACTATTTATGAAACACTTAATCCTTGTGCTATTACTTATATCAAATGATGCGACATGATGAATGCATTTTACATTTGTAGTATATGGTAATGCCAAATAGGTTTTCAATTTCGAATTTGATGTGTCATTGGAGACAAATGAATAATATTGATCAGGAATTAAAGATAACTAAAGGTAACACAAATATATGAAAAATAAATGTGAATGTCAATTAAAAAAAATAGTAAAAATGTACGACTGGCTAATATTATTTTATAAACCTATATTTTAATGAAAAATTGTAACATATTATATTACAAATTTATTATATAATTTTTTTATGATTTTTTATCGTTAAGTGTATTACTTCTTTTTGTTACTTTCAAACCCATATACAAGTCGTGGAAACCCCAAAAAATCTAAAAAGTATGAAGAAAACTGTGAGACCAATCTATACATGTATAGGCTGTCAAAATTGATGTATATATTTTTCATATTGTATGGCCTTTAGGGTGTGTCTCTTCAAAGATAGCATAATTCCTAGATGGACAAATGTTCCTATTTATTGAATTCATAATGAATTAATTAATAAGTTATAAGAGCTACAAATTCAGTTTCAACCCTGTGATACTAATTTGACAAAATGCATTACATTTGGTTTACATGTATATGTGTAAGTTCATGGAAAAATGTTTTTATCATTAAGATAACAATCAATAAAATATATTATGTTATTTCAAGAACAAAGAAAGATTGAGAAAAACATTAAGGTGACTTGTATGGAATTTATTTTCATACGTGTCTTACTTTCACTCTTTCTATAAATCAAAAGTCTTAATAGAATAATATGAATAATATATAGAAGCTACATGTAGTGTAACCTACAGAAAAGTCATTTATGTCTGCAAAATTATTATTGTTTTTAGGTAAGTGAGAGAAAACTCCACCTTCTCTCTAGAAACATCCCCTTGGTCATACCACTCCCTGATCGACGTTCAGCCTTCGTTCGGCGTGCTTCAGCCTACTCTCTGCCGACCTGCTTAGCTCTGCTCCTAGGAGGTGGCAGATTTTTCCTCTCCGCAATCGACTATCTTCCCCTCAACCTTGGTGCTACATCCTATCCCTTCTTCTGCGCTATCAAATACACAAAAGGGAAACAACTAAAAGCTAGCCCCATATACACTACATCAACACCTCGACCTGCCCTCTGTAGCATTTCTGCCATCAAGCATTCCTTCTTCTTCAGTGTAGATCGGCGCCTATAAGACGGCTATCCCACAACGGAGGTGTTTTAATATAGGTAACATCCCCATAACTCCTCCACCCTTTCCAATCCTAAGAAATAAATTCTGAAGCATTAGATCACTATCGAGACACATCTCTAGCTCTACCAAGGGAATAAAGCAACATGCAGGCATTAAAATCTAAACTCCTATTTTAGACAACTCTAGAGGCTGGGCTTTTCTCTCCTCTCCACCCATTCCTAGGGATCTCTGCAATTTCAAAACATCCTTTCAAAAAGCTCACCAAGCTACACACCATTTTGCCGGCTACTGCGTTTCTTTTTCGAAGCAATACTCGGCAGTCTCATTAGTTCTGACATTCATCTACTCAGAGAATATCTCTTAAACTTATACTCCTGCTCAGAAAACACCATGAGAACAGGAGGCGTACTCACCCTGGCCTCAAGCATAAAAAAGTATTGCATGTCCAAAAGCGGCAAGCCAAATTTTTTTTGCCTTACCTTGATGAAGAAAAAACCCTCGACGCTTGACAGAGAATTAAGGTCTACAACCCTACCCATAGAAATGAACTCTCATTTCACCTTCCTAAAATTTCCACTCTTAAACCCCTCCTATTCCACAAGTATCCCACTACTAAAAGCTTGGATCTACCACAAGTTTGATATTTCACCGGGAACATGCATGATCAATATTGGCCACCGCTCCTTCCAGGTGATGGTATCATGGTCCTCCCCAACTGAACAACACTGGGGAAACAAAGCCTCAACCCTTCTCATCTCAGAGGGCTGGAGCGAGATGATCACTGAACTCAAACTAAAATTAGAATGGTCAATCTTCATCAAACCAATTGGAAACTGTACATTCCTTGCTTGGGTGCGTGATTTCATCACTGATACGCCTCCTAAGCTAGCATACCGTTACAAAAGACACAACCAAGAGAGCTCATCATCATCAAACTTTGCGGACCATCTCTTTGTACGGGATGAGCACCAACCCCCAGTGGGATCAAGATCATGGCCCATCTCAGTCTTCTCGAGCTCAGAGGAGGAAGACGACGCTGGCACACCTACAACGCTACAACAAACAAGTTCCATTGCAGAAAGGTACAATCTTTTTTCTTCCCACAAGGATAAGAAGAACAATCCTTTCAATATCTCCTCACTTTACAAAACCCTAAAACCCCGATCCCCCCCTGTGGCTGATATCATCCCAGATGACTTGGATCTCATAAACTGTTCATTTCCCTTATTAGGACAAGACAAATCATCTCACCTCATTAACAAACTTCTAGAGAAAAACTCCACTGCCCAAATCTAGAAAATGGTCCCCCCCAAAAAACCTTTTCGGGCACTTCACTGTTCTCTTTGCTTCAGAAAGAACCACTCGACTTCTAGGTGCCTTTCCCGCTTTACCTATTTTAGATGTCACCAAATAGGCCACACAAAAAGGTTATGTAAAGCTTTCCCTCTCCCAAATCAGATTAGAACTCATGTAGACTCAACATTCTTCTCCACACGTTCTTTCTTTGGAATAAGATCGTCTTTCTACAAAAACTTTAGAGTTCCAAAAAGGAAAATCACAGACCACTGGTGCATAAAACAACCCCCATCTCCTCCCCTCACAAAAAATGCCTTTGCATGCCCCGCAAACCTCCCGACCGAACATGCAGACACCACCTCTTCTCGATACCAGAACAAAAACCCCAGGGTAGTGCCTATATCAAAACCCTACCACAAACCAAAAAAACACACAACTTCTACACCAAAACCCCACTACCCAAACACTCACCTTTCAACTCCAACACATAACACAAACACCCCACCTGCAACAATAAACATGAAAACACCGGAACACCTTGAGTATGCAATTTCCCTTGACCTACCTGCTAACTCTATGCGTCTTCTCAAGGACCTCACCTTGAGAAGCATCCTCATCTCCATCGAAAACAATATAGACAACAACCCTATAAATGTCCTAGACATCACCCGTGTCTTAGCCCTTCTCATCCATGGATAGACAATCTTAAAACCAAAAATCTTCTCGCCAACCCAGCTCATCTACATTGTCCCTGAAGGAACAAAAATCAACCACCTCTTCAACCAAATTCTCACGATTCCTTGTGGATCTAGTTTCATTACAGCCAGATTATCAAAATGGACGGCTGACTTAGGTGCTTTCCAAGCTCCTGCTGGTGGCTCTGACTGGGTTGCTATCACAAATCTCCCACCCCACCTCTGGGAAGTTGAGATTTTCTAGGGTATAGCTCATTCCATCGGGGCTACTCTTCAATATATCAGCCCAAAAACCTTGCATCCTACCCAATACATTAAAGCTTTTTGTCTCTTCGCCGTCAAAGCAGTCGTTTCTTTACCGCCAACCATCAATATTAGAATCGGTGAATCAATTTACAATATCAAACTATCTTCTGAACATCCCTCAGAAAAAGTACAACTTTCTCCGATCTCTCAAACCATCCACCTTCTTGGCTTTGTGCAAACAAAGATAGAAAGACTACCTCAAATACCCGCTCTTCTGGTGATCGCCACCATGCTTGGGTCAGGAAAAACTCAAACTCCACCTCCACAGACAATACTTACCTTCACACAAGTAGGAAAAGAACCAGAACATCCAAACCCTCCTTTCATGAAAACACATACATACCAGCAGGTACCATCTTCCCTTCTCCAAACCTCAACAAAGGAAAGTTGCCCCACACAAAATCCAAACCAAAGTGCCATAAGAAAACAAAACAATCCTCATCTAAAGGATGACAACTCTTTGTAGAGTTATGATTAGGAGAGTCCTAAACAAAGGAAATAAAGCAACTACATCCAAAAGATTATGATGCCAGGACAAAAAGAGACAAAAAATAATATCATCGTCAATAGGCCAAATCCAGGTACTTTCTCAAACTCCTCTATTTGTTCTTTTAGTGATAAATCTTCTATCCATAATATATCTTCCCCATCCCCCACAAAGGCTTCTAAAGGTGATATAGATAGTATTGAGGACCTTGCTTCATGGTCAAACATCAATAGTTTCACAAAATTTGTAAAAAATATAGGCATCCATCTCGTACACGAAGAAAAAGCACAAAAAACTCTTGATGATATAGAACTCTTTATGGGTTGGTCAAATAAAAGGGTCTTAAATGTTGCAAAAATAAACTTTGATCTTCTCAAAATCAACTAGATTGAGTTCTCTTTAGAGTTGTTTATCTCCTGGAAATCATTTACCAAATCTATGAAACTTTCATCTTAGAACATATGTGGAGCTGCCAACCTCCAAAGACGCAAAAAAATCCGATCACACATCTACAAAAATAGAATCGACCTGATCACTATCCAAGAAACAAAAACTTGTCTGACTCCTTTTTCTCTCAAACTATAGGGGGGAATAGAATCACTGACTGGGTCCAATTACCCCCTTTGGGCTTCAAAGGGGGTCTCTTAGTTGGTTTCAACAATCAGTTCTTAACTGCCCTAAACATCTCCACACTTGAATACTCTATTACCATTGCATTTAAAAACTCTTCTGATGGTTATCTATGGTCATTTTCTGGGGTTTATGGGGAACCAGGGCATAACAAATCAGCCTTCCTAGCTGAACTAAATTTGCTCACAACAAAACACTACTTGTCACCATGGGTTATTAGTGGAGACTTCAACTTGACAACTCAAAACACAGACAGATTTAACTCCACAAATTCCCCTCAAACTATGTATGCAACTGATAAATCTTTTTGCAAGCTACTCACAAACCACGCTTTGATCGACATCAAACCATCAAATGCCTCTTACACTTGGTCTAGAAATCAATCTTTTGCCAGACTTGACCATTTCATATGCTCCACCAAATGGGAAGATAATCACCCACTGTCCTCTATCCATATCACTCACAAAGCTATATTGAATCATTTCCCACTCATTCTTGACACAAATTCCATCTCTTGGGGTCAGCGCCCTTTCAAATTTGAAAACTATTGGCTCTCTATAAACAACTTCACCAACACCTATTCAGAACATTGGAAACTTGCTGATTCCCAAACAAAAAACATAGTATTACACATCCAAAAAAACACAAAAAACATCAAAACACACATCAAAAAATGTAAACTCACAAACCCAAACAATTTATATGAAACACAAAAAAATCTAGAAGAACAATTCCTTTTTGTGGATAAGGACCCTGCAGCCGACCCAACTCTTGTTCTTTCTATTAAAGCTGAACTTGAATTCACAAATAAATGTATTGACACCAAATGGAGACAAAGGAAAAAAATAACATGGGCAAAGGAAGGTGACAAAAACACAAAATTCTTTCATAAGATCTGTAACAAAAACTATCGACAAAATTCCATAACCCATCTACATATAAATGGCAGGCTCACCTCACACAAACAATCTATCTCAACTCACATCACTAACCGTTTCAAAAACATTTTCAACAACAACCACAACCCATCCTGCCTTAACGACTTGGATTTGACTAGGATTTGTCATGAAAAAATAAAAAACTCCCAAGACCTTATAAAACCTTTCACCCATAGAGAATTGGATTCGGCCATATCTAACTTAGGACTAAATAAATCACCAGGGCCTGATGGCCTTAACATAGAATTCTATCAGGAAAAATGGGACCATTACAAACACGACTTCCTTGCTTTTCTGAGATCTTTCTACGAAAGTAGAAACCCCCACAACATCATCAAGTTCTTAAACAAAACTTTCATCACCCTAATAAAAAAACAAGTCAACCCGATCACATCTCCCAATTCAGGCCCATTAGCCTTATCAACACTTCATACAAAATCATAGTAAAAACTCTAGAAAACAGAATCAAACCACACATGAACGATATCATTCCCCTCAATCAAAATGCTTTCCTCGAAAATAGAAGCATCCAAGATGCTTATTTGATGGTTAATGAAACTTTACATCTCTACCACAAAAATAGAACCCCCCTTCTGGCCATCAAACTAGACTTTGAGAAAGCTTTTGATTTTGTCAACTGGAACTGCTTAACTAAAACTCTCATTGGTTTTGGTTTTCCTGACAAATGGGTCAATTGGATGCATGCATGCATATCTACAAACCACTTTTCAACAATCATAAATGGTGTCCCCTTTGGTTATTTTCATAATTCAAATGGCCTCAGATATGGAGACCCCCTCTCACCTTACCTTTTTATCATCATCACAACTATCCTTTCTCTCATGATTCACCTCGGAAAACAAAGTGGTCTCATAAAATCTCCTGGGGAATGCAAAGAGAACATTATTCAATTTGCCGATGACACCATAATTTTCTCCTCCCTTGAAGACTCATCACTTCTAAACACCTTCAGAATCCTTGGTATTTTTCTTACATCTCGGGACTCAAAATAAATCTACATAAATCATCTATTTTTGGGGTTTACCTAAATCAACCTTCTTTGGAGAGATTCAAAGATCTCTTAAGGTGTAAGATTGAAGACTTTCCCATCAAATACCTTGACCTCCCAATCACTCCCCACAACATAACAAATGCAATCTGGTCCCCTATTATAGAAAAAATAAACACAAAACTCTCTGACTGGACAAATAACTTCCTCAATCTTTCAGGGAGACTTACCCTCCTAAATAGTATCATCACCCCCATCACCTCACACTACCTGAGCTGTATCCCTCTCCCATCAAAAATAAAATCTATCCTTGACAAAGTTAGGAGAAAATTCCTTTGGAATAACTTCCACAAATCTAAAAAACTCGAGAAACACTACCATCTAGTAAATTGGAAAACTATAGCTGCTCCTCTTGATCAAGGTGGTTAGGGTATCCTAAACATTGAAACCCATGCCTTTTGCCTTATTACAAAAATTATCAACAGTCTGATCCAAAATAAAGCAAAAATTTAGTCACAACTCATCAACCACAAATACTACCAAAAATCCCCTCCCTAGCATATAGTCTAAAAAAATATGCATCACCCCTTTGGAAATACATAAACAAAAATATCCAAAAAATAACTCAAATTATCAACACCCCTCCACACTCCCACCTAAATATCTCTTTATGGAATGATCCATGGTTTGAAAACAATTGTGTCATAAATCTTCACCCAAACTGGACCATCCCAAACAATCTACTTAAAACCAAAATCGATAAAGCTCTCCACCTTCTAACCTGTAACAGAACAAACTCTCTTAAAAGATGCATTCTCATGCATCTCAAACAAGACGAATTCTGTAATTTAAAGCTCTCCTTGGAAAACAACACTCAAACAATATAACGTGGAAATGGGGAAACACTTACTCAGTTAAGGGAGCCTACTCTTTTCTCACCTACAGAGGCTTCGCCTCACCCACCACAAAAATATGGAAACAGAAATGGCTGCAAAAATATAAAACATTTCTGTGGCTTCTACTGCACAACAAGTTGCTCACAGGCGAAAACCTAGCGAAGAAGGGTTTCATTGGTCCTTTCAGGTATTCTCGATACAAAACAACTTCTGACTCAGTTGATCACATCTTCTTCAAGTGTACCACCTCACAAAACATCATCTTACACTACACACACAATTACATTTTAGATATCAAGGAAGAAACATTCCCACCACAAATCACACCAAATAGACAATACAAAATTTTCAAGGGAAGTGACATATTCATCACCATCAGTTGGAATCTCTGGAAAGAAAGAAACAACATAATGTTCAAAAACAACCAAAAAACAAGACAAAATATTATATCACAAATAGATGCAGATCTTCACATACTATCAATATGCATGTAAACAAACAGAAGAAGGACAAGTTGAATCTGAAGAAGGTGAATCGGAAGCCAGATTTCTCTACGACCTTAAGGCCATGGTGGATGACAAAACTGGAGTTAGCATAGTGCAACAACATCAATGAAAACACCTAACTAGGACTTGATAAATCTTTTTCCTAGACTTTATTTATTTTCTTCTTTAAATGCTTCTCGAGGCTTGTTAAAGGGGTGCCTCCCCCTCGTGATCAGAACTTAGCCTTTATCTTCACCCGGCCAAAACATTTTTATTATTTCCCCGTCGTCTTGTACGAACTCACTAAAGCAGGTTTTTGCTTGCTTCGATGTGATTTAAATATATGCTATGCCCTTTACCTCAAAAAAAATTATTATTGTTTCTTGGTAAAAATGAATTTATCTCATCCTATATTTTTTTAATAAAATGGACGGTTACCATGGTTATGAGTAAAATATGAAATGATACATACTACAGGAAGAAATATATTTTTCTTTACAAAAGATTTGATTTTGTTTCATATAAGCTTCTATAAAAATCTTTATACCACATAAAAATAATGAATGTTCATTTTTTGTTTCCATACACATAGTAGAGGATAGAAGGAACCATTATTTATCAGTTATAAAGGAAAAAAATAAGTGCACTATTAGAAAGTATCACGTTTCTTTTACTAGATATAGAACTATTATGTATATTTGATTCATCCAGTTGTACGTAAAGTGTTTGTGCATATTAATCTATGTATCTTTCTCTCTATTGAGGCATATCAAATAGGTAAATGCTCACTTTAGTATTTATAGTAGATCATCAGTTTTACTTCTAAGAATCCGCATCAATGAAATTGAAGCTTCATGAAGGTTTTGGATTATTTAAACATATTATCATTACTTTAATAAATAATGAACACTCATGAGGTCATAGGGTTATTCAATGAAGATTAAGTCCTTTCATGCAAAGAAAACATGTAGTGGACCATTTTTGTATATTGAGCCAACAAACGTTCATATATTCCTTCCCCTTAACAATGATGAAACAAGATGATACATATAGTATGTATGTAAATAAGTCACATGCACGTCCAAAATGTATGTTTTTATAATAATAACACTCTTAGTATAGTTGATGTGTGGAAAAAATGAATTAAAGAGGCATGTCTTACCACGCTTCTATTTCAAAAAGTTTTTTTATGCAAATAATTAAATGTAATATTTGAAAAGGAATACCGACATCCATTAAAGATTACTTATAAATTTTTGAAAAGGTAATAGTAAGTTCATAGACTTGCATGGAATAAAGCCAAAATACATATAATATAGTTGGGTTTGCTTTTCTATGTAGTGAATGACCACCTCAACAAATGCCTAAAGTTCTCTTCCATACACTATATTGTATTATGGAAACTAGGAGACAACATATACGAGTATACTTTTCTTACACAAAAAACCTATTTTATAATAAGATATATCTTCTATACATCTATAAGTTACAATAATTCACATATTTGTTCATAAAAGATTTAAACTTGTACACAAATTTTACATCTTTCAAAAAATATTTATGGACATTTTGTTTGACTATCTATGCAAACATATATTTCCATAAACTGCGTCATCCTTTTTTCACATTGTAAATGTTATGTATAAAAGATAATGTATTATCAAAGTTTTTTATTAGATACTCATAATAGTTTGTAGCATATTAACTCGATGATGGATGCCACAAAATAAATCATATTGTAAAATATGTGTGCTCTTATTTTATCCATTGAATTAGAAGTAGATATTAGAAAATATATACTATGATAGAGACACCAAATTCAATAGTAATATATATTTAGATGTCTTGAATTCAGACTTTTGGATTCCCCTTTTAGTCAAGAAGCAATGTTTCCAAATGTCATTACAAAAAATAATATCAAAAACACAAATCTTAGCCCCTCAAATATATTCAATGTGCCACCCATTGTTATTGATGATAAAATCACATACTAGAAATTCTGAATGTATAACGACATGACTAATTATGGAAAAATGTGATGGACTCAAGATAGAAATAATTAATCATGAATTCATGTAAAATCAACTTTGAAAAAATCAAAAAAGTTGACTACAAGATTCTAGTTCACCAAAAAAATTACAATTAGATAGGTTAAAGATCAAGATGTGAATCTTTCATGCCTATAAAGGACAACACAAAAATGAAGATTTCAAGTTGTACTAAGAAATTAGTAAAATTAGTTAATCTTCATAAGATATAGTAATAAAAAATAGAATGAATCTTCTTATCTGGTGGAAATATTTGTATTAGATAGAATAAATGAACTAAAAAGTTGTTAGTCTAAAACATAAAAAATGGAACAAAGAGTTCAAATTAGGAAATACTAAAGTGACTAGTTTGAAAAAGTTGAAGAAGGCCACAAAACATCACAAACAAAATGGATAGTACCATGTCGACTACTATTGTCATGATGATACGATACCAACTCTATATATATCTTATCAATATAGGAAACCATTCTAAATTGTGATTGGGACCAAACATTTCCGCACTAGTACACTAAGAATTAATTGAAATTTCAGCTGCTAAGAGAAAATTGAGAAAACATCTACTATAACAAGGAAATGAATGAATCAGTAACCATTTTAAAGTTTGAGGAAAAGTAAGTTTGATGAAAAATAGATTCTATTAGTTGATATCATGGACTTAAATGAAGTTATTAACATGAAACTTCAATAAAAATATGAATTCAATGAAGGTATATATGATTAACATCTTTGAAAAACAAAGTAGAAAATAAGTAATGTGTTAAACTTATTGAGAGAGATGGCTTGAATATGCTTTTTAATCATTCTCATGTTACATATGAACTCTAGTAAGCATCATAACCCTTATATAAACAAAAATACCTAGCATTCTCAGTTGTAAATTCTCCTTACATCGCATACAAGTAGTTGAAATAAAATTTATGGAATACATGGAGGAAATAATAGGTAGAACACTCTTGGAAACCAAAATATTTAGTTGAAATTTGTTTATGGTCTAAGAAAAATGAAGTCTCGATTGTGGGAGTGGAGGAGAACATAATTAATCCACTTCAATATACACAATTAAGTAGTGAAAAGTGTAATGGTTATATCACTTATAAATACAACAACTACTAGATTTATTTATAAACAATATAGAATTCAAATGTCATTGAAAAATCTCTTGTCAAAACATAACATTGGTAAGAAGGGTGGGGAAATGAGAATGTAAAATATTTAATACTTGTTAAAAATATATATGAATTATTCATTAATTTATTTGACTTGATTAATATCATTTGAAATACCATGTAATATATAGTACATATTTCATTATAAATTCAATAGTTACGGGTTCTTGGAGATCTTTTCTTTTTCACATTGGTTAAAAAATGGCATTTTTATCTATAGATTCACCATAAGAAATGCATAAGATTGTGCTTTTGTGGTGCATAGATTTCCTATTATTGTCTACATAAATTAATAGAAAAGTTCAACACCAAGAAAAATCTTGGTTCTTTTGGCATTGAGTTCTCAATAGCTACATCAAATGGAATTAATTACTTTATCTTTGTTCAATTCGAATAGACCTTTTTCTAAAGTAGTGCACAATATTTTTGTAAAAGCAATTTGTAACATTTTACTCTCCTACTTAAGTTAAAATTAATCATTTTTAGAAATTGTGATAACATGGTGTAGAAACCATGTGGTTGGGTTGTGATAAGCCTGACTGTAAATAGCATGATGTATGATGAAACCAAAATGTATCACCATATATTTTTTAAGTCACATATAGCACTTATACCTTGATGCATGCTAAGTCTCAAATGTCACATGTCAACTCTATTCTGAAGCATATCAACCAAGGAAACACATGTTCCATGCAACCTATTATCCATTAATGTCATTGATGCATCATCAATGAGCCCACAAAAGTGAATGATTGACACACTCTTATACTAGAATTCATGTCTCTCGAGTTTTAAGAAAGTGGCATGTTTTGAATCTAACTAGTTGGTTAAAATTGTTTCTACTAGTTAGATACATACTTATAATGTTATCGATTGGGTTTTAGGGCTAGAAATAATAATATTAATGAAAAAACTAACATTGGCTACCACTAAGAAATAGTTACATAAAATACTCTAGGGTAACCAAGAATTTTAAATCATAGGAATTATCTAAATTAAGATAGTGATCCACACACAAAATATAAAAATAGTTAATTAGAAAACAAGGTTGAAATAAAATGATTGAAGTAGTGTGTTCATGGGGATTAGGGTTGACCTACACCTCACATTTAGTAATAAGCATCAAAACTTTAAATTTACTAATTTATTCTGAACTAAACAACCAACACACAGTCTACCAAATTTTTACCACCGACTTGATGGAAATGGATGTCTTATGTTTAATATAAATTTAAAAATCTTTTATTAGTTTTCATTCACCAGTACAATTATCATTATCAAGGGAGTCCAAATAATGACTTTGATGTATATATGGAGATTAATGAATATAATATAATATGCAACATGATGGAAAAGGGTGGTAAATGGACTATCATACATTATATATCTCTAATACGTCTTTACCTAACCTCTCCATGATTCTTGTAAAATAAAGGAGGAGAAACATACTTAAAAACATAGATCTACGATTCACAGTTAAAGGAGTATTCATATAGGATGTATGTTGAGAGAGAGAGAAAATTCTTTATAAGGCCACTTAGTATTTCTTTATTACTTTCTCACTATGCATATTTCTTCTACACCTTTGATGGGAACAAGAAAACATCCCAAAATAACAAACCAACCTAAATATCTCTCTATTCCAATATCAAATCCATCTATAGGGTTGGCACTTTACCTAACAAAGGTGAGTGGAAGGGAGCCATCTAACTATGGTTGTGATTATAATCCCCAACCCTGCCTCCATTTGGAAAATATTATTCACCTAAATACCTCTACCACCACCTAAATTCAAGAGCTAGATAAAAGACAGAGCCAATGTAACCATAACTAATTATTGAAGTTATAGAGGGACAACCCCAATGCATCAAGGAAGCAACACTGCCAACCCAAAGATGCCATTCTTTAAGGAAGGAAATAAGATTCCATGGATACACTTCAATTTTTTTGATAATTGAGGAGGTGGATGACTAACCTTATATCATAGTCATTAACCATAATTTGGTGGTAAAGATTAACACCTTATGAATTAACAGGGGGATTCCGTCCTAGAATCTCAAAGGCAAGCTTGATTTTCTCATCCTTACCAGAGGCCTTATTCTTACTCAGTTTTCTAAAGTGGTTGATCTCAAGTTTTCTCTCAACTGAGGACCCTAGTTTGTTGATCATCATCTCATCCTCGTTAAGTGATGAAATCTTAAATAAAATATTATCTGGAAGATGTTAAAATCCATTCCTTTATGTGTTTCCCTTCTAGATGTGGGTAACAACTATTCCATAATTGTTAATGCCATTGGGTAGCCGAGAGAAAAAGATAGTTGGTTAGATTGGACAAATGTTGGGATGCACAAGGATGTTTGTTGACATATCTTCTGAGCACCCCCACCTCGATGGCCATTGTGGGACAATCTATTTGGGATGAATGGGATTAATAAAGGATAAAAATTGGAGCATTATGTGACTAGATGATACCCCTTAGATTACAAAGTATGTTTTTATGCTTTTTTGTTTATATGACATACCATGGCATGCATGTGTGAATGTTGGGTAGTGAATAAACAATGCTACAACAAGTTAAATATAGAAAAAATGCATAAGCTGAGATGGATACAAGAAAAGATCACTTGAGAAATGACGATATCATGAACAAGGTGAGGGTGGAGGCCATCAAGGAAAAGTTTTGTGGGGGACAATTGAGATGGTATTAACATGAGAATAAAGACCGAAAACTACACCTATCCATTTTTTTGAGTCAAGTACAAATAAAAGAAGAAGAGGTAGGGACAAATTAACCTAGAAAGATCTTGTGAAGAGATTAACCATTACATCTAGATCAAGATATGAATGATAATAGAGCTAATTGGAAAAGAAAGATCCATGTAGACAACCACAATATGGTTGGTATTGAGGCTTAGATGATGATGATCGTGATGATGATATTGATGATGAAAAATCAATCAGGAATGAAGCTTATCCTAATCATTGTGATGTCTATAAGGTTTTTGGTATAGAATTAGTGTAAGAACATGAGTGCATAGCATAACCAATAATATTAATGCTCTACTTGTCAACACTAGATATATAAGTCTAGTTCCCAACATGTGGAAACAAAAGTCCTAACCCATACGTTAGGAACACACCCAAAAAGAAAGAAGTATGCGAAGAAACATAAAAATGAGAACAAAGACACAATTGACCTATAAGGAGGCAAGGTATTTACTGTCACATCTAATGGTGAGTCCTAAAAGAAAAAAGAGTAGAAGGATACATGTGTGAAATCTCGCATTACTAATAAGATACTCTGTAATGTTTAGACCAAAATTTTTGTCAGCAATATTACTTGATGGAGGGTCATGAGCATGATATCCCCATAAGCGGTAGAATTAACTTGGAGAACTAGATGAAACCCCACTCTAGAGAAGAGGAAAAATACCAATGGTGTCTTAATGTTTGTCAACACATATATTGTGGAAGATTCTTCCCTTCTCTAAACACAAAGTAAGATAAAAATAGACTAAAGAGGTGAAAGGAAATTTATCTTCTATGTTGAGATAAGACTCAAACGTATCACAACAAATTGTGTTGGATTGTTGTTCCCACATTTGTCACTCCACCTTTAAATTGAAGTAGATCGAGGGAAATAGGATCATCATTACTATCACAAATCAAGTAATGAATGCTAGATAACTCAAAAGAGGCAGCTAAAATTGCATTAACTTTAGTGCTTATAATGAGAGACTAGAAGTGAGAGAAGTCCCATGAGGAAGATGATTAGTGAAAATTACACAAACTAAGGTCCTGTGGATGGTTATGGATGCATTCAACAACATCTGCAAAATTTGAATGGAATTTTGGGGGACTCAGGGTGCTAGACCAAGTCACGGTGGGCTTCATCAACACAATGAATGTTGGTGGTCTCATCAACAAAATTAGAGTGAAATTGAGTGACCTTAGTGTCCTATATCAAGTAATGGTGAGCTTCAACATCACCATGAATGTTGGTGGTCTCCATGATTCTTATCACCATCAACGTCACCACCTAGTTGGGCAATAAGAAGTCAGTGGATCACATGTTAGGAATGCTTAAAAGATGTTTAGTCAAATGAAGCTTAGATTGATGTCTAACCACACATGAAAATAATACTCAACTATCATCCATTTAGTGACCACTTCTATATGATAATTGGCCTCATCCACAAGTATCATCCTCCTCATCCATTCACAGTCCACATACTTGTGTGTGTGTGGGAAGGCTCAAGTAGGTGGTCAAGACTAGGTGGAAGATTCCCATTAATAATAATTGTTGACTTGAGAGTTATGCATTGCCCATATTTTGATAATGACTTAACAATTCCATTCCTATGTATCTAATATGTTCGTTCAAGATTGATTACAGGTTTTAGGTACATGAAAAGGATCAAATTATACAAGCCCTAGCTTGTTCAAGTTCAAGTCAAATGCAATTCAAGTATGCAATTTTGGAAATCACTCCAAATGACCTTCGATATTTTTTGTAATGACTTGTATTGATGATATGACTTGTAACTAAAATGAGAAAAAATCAGGGACACTTAAATCCAAGGTTTAATCACTCAAATGTCAATTTAGAAAATTTGTCATAGGCTATTCATCGGTCGAGTTGGAAACTCGATCGATCCTATGATGGCTTTTTTGAAGATGACCCATCGATCGAGTTGCACACTCACAAAAGTCGACCAATTGACTCAATGAGAAAAACTAATTTTAGCTCATCGATTGAATTTCCCAGAACAAACTCGACCAATAGTTTAAAAATTGGCTTTGTAAACTCGACCAATTGTACTGTACAGAAAACACAGAAAAAGTGATTATAACCGTTGGTGAGTCATTTTGGGTGAAATAGATCTGTTGCAACTGGGAAAGCAACTATATTTAGACCTTTAGTGATCCCACACTCAAGGGAACATCCCCAGCTATAAATAGGACCCCTTGGAGTTCATTTCAAGTTTTCTCATTCATGCTATTCTAAGTCCTTGTTATAGTTGAGCATGTTACAACTCCTTGAGCCCCTTTCTATCTCTAATTTACACTTCATTTTGTGATTATGAGTGAGATAGGTCAGTTGTAAGAGAGCTACTTCCTTGTGCTTGTAAAGCTCTCATTCCATTTCATCTTCCCTACCCCTTTCCTCCATGAAGCAAAGGTGAAGCAAGTTACTCTGAGTGAAGGTGGAGCTGTTGTTGTTCTTCGTCAAGGTTGAAGAAGAGGTGAAGATCTTATCTAGGTGAAGGAGAAAGCAAAGGCTAAATATCCAACAAGAGTAGGAAAATACCTTGAAGGATGAAGACTTGTGTAAGAGTGGGTAAGTCCTTAGAAGAAGGCAGAAGACTCTTGCAAAGTGGGTAAATCCTTGGTAAGGTGGAAGACTCTTGGTGTTTGGATGGGTAAGTCCTTTGGTGGTCCTATGTTGTAACACTTATTGGTGAATATATAGAGGAAAACACTTGCAAAGTCCTAGAGGTTGACCGCTCTAGGTAGTGGACTAACTCTCTCCTAGTTTGGAGAGTGGAACCACTCTAAATGACATTGTCAAGTGCTTGCTTCCAATCTTTGTCATGCTTGCTATGCTTGTTAGTTAGGACTTCAAATTGCACATAAGCTATTGATTTTAAATTGATATAATTTGAAGGTATGACCTATGTTGTGAGAATTTTTGAATCTCTATTCGCCCCCCCTAGTGCCCTAGATCCCACAAGTGGTATCAGAGCAAAGGATCTTCTCCAACAATCTCCCATGAGATGAGAAGATGGGCGACAACCTACTTGGTTCTCTCAACCTAGATGGAGGCTTCTCCATGCGTCTTGTGGTCTTTGATGGCACCAACCTCCTCTATTGGAAGAGGCATATGAAATTCTACATTCAAGACATGAAATTTGACATATGGAAGGTGATGGTCACACCATACAAGGAGCCAACCAGAGCTATTGCAACATGGAGTGAAGTTGCTCTAAAAAAGCCCAACTCAATGCCAAAGACATAAGAATCCTCTATGTAGCCCTTACCCTAACAGAGTGTAAATGGATCTCATCTTGGGACACATCCTATGAGAGTTGGGACAAATTGTGCATCACTTATGAAAGCACAAAACAAGTCAAGGAGGTTAAGATCTACATGTTGAACAACCTTCTAGAGAACTTTAAGATGGGTAAGAAAGAAGGGATTATAGAGATGTACTCAAGACTCAATGCGATCATCAACGGGCTAGCTGCATTGGGGAACATCTTGGATAGAGGTGTGATCAACTCTAAGATCTTGAGGACTCTACCAAAGAGATGGGAGTCAAAGGTCACCTCCATTGAAGCAGTGAGGAGCCTTTGTGACATCCCAAATGAAGAGCTCATTGGAAACCTCCAAGCCCATGAGCCAAGGATTAACAAACAAGAAGAAGAAGCCAAGCAAGAAGAGAAGGAAGCCAATAAGATCAAAGATAGTGCCTTCAAAGCACAAGTGGAGGTTGTCATCCTTCAACAACAACTTGCTTGCCAGACTTGTCCCTCCTCCTCTAGTGAAGATGATGGGCCAAGTGAGCATGAAGCCAACTACATCAAGGGAAAATACTTCATGGGAAACAAAGCCTCCTCCTCCACTACTCCAAGATGCTACAAGTGTGGACAAAAGGAGCACTACAAGATTGAATGTCCCAAGTCAAGAAAGTCACACCACAAGGGAAGCTCAAAGAAGGAAGGGAGTATAAGAAGGAGAGAAAGTACAAGTGGAAGGACAAGAAGGAGAAGAGACACAAGAATGTAGCTTGGTAAGCTTCATCCTCAAGTAGATCAAGCTCTAAAGAAGATGCAGAGTGCCACCTTGCACTCATGGCCTCCACTAGTGAAGAAATTGGTGAGGTAGGTGAGGTAAGCTTGCATGAGTTATCTAAGGAAGGTATTATTGACATGCTTCTTTATACATGTTCATCTTTTGCTAAATGTAAGTCTAAATGAAAACAATTAGAAAAAAATATTGATGATTTATATGCTAAACTTGAAGTTCTTGAGCTTAATGAGAAAACTCATCTTGAGAGCATTGATAACTAGCAATGCCAATATCTTGATCTTGAGCTCTAATACATTGGAGTTGTAGTAGAGAATGGTATCTACCTTAAGAACATTGAAACCCTCAAGGAAGAAAACCAAAAGTGCCTAAAGGAGCTTGAAACTCTTAAAACTAAAAATTCTGAATTTAAGATTCTTGTTGATGCTCGAAGAGATGAGAGAGATGTATCTTAAGGAAATTCAAGTGCTTAATTCTAGAAATGCTAGGTTGCTTGTTCAAGTTAATGATTTAACTTCTAGACCTATTTTTCCTAGTAATGATGTTGCTTCTATTTCTCTTAGAAAGATTCATATTTAACTAAAGACCTCTATCTTGAGGTCGACCTTGTTCATGCTAGAGATGATATTGCTAGTTTGTCTTCTACTATCATTTCTCTTAATGATAATAATCATAGATTAAGAGCATCTCTATAAAAATAACTCAAAGGGAAAAACTCCCTAATTGAAATCCATGACAATTATACCAAACAAAGTGGTACTAGTGGTTTGGGATTTGTAGGGGGAGCATGAAAGGGAAAGAGCAAAGGCAAAGGTAAGACAAAGAGCAAGTAGACCTCTTTCTGTGTAGGAGAGTCTTTTGGAACTAAGAATCATATGGTTTGTTCTTATTACAAGTGTGATGATCGTTACTCTACTTATTGTCCATACAATCTGAAGGGGACCAACCCAAAGATGAAATAGGTCCTAAATCTAACACCGGATCCCAAAGTTTGAGTTGGGAACTAACACTCTCCTTTCTTGTAGGAAAAAGGAAGATGGATTGTTGATAGTGGATTCACTAAGCATATGATAGGTGATATAAGCCATTTCAACAACTTCATCAAAAAGAAAGAAGGTTAGGTCACTTTTTGAGACAATAAGAAAGGTAAAGTCAAAGGTGAGGGTGATGTAGGTGAATCCTTGTGTATTAAGAATGTTCTTTTGCTAGATGGCCTACATTATAATTTAATTAGTGTTAGTCAATTATGTGACAATGATTACGTTATGTTATTTACTTCCCTTGAATGCTTGATTCTAGATTCCCTCACCTACCAAGTTATATATAAGGGAACTAGAAGAGGTAATCTTTATGTTATTTGTGACACCCCACCATAACACAGACAATGAGACGACATGTGAAAACGTGAGGAACCAAATATTAAAAAAAACCACGATTAATTAAAATCGATTGCGGAAAGCATACATAAGAGAACTATTACATCTCGATCCTGTAAAGAAACATGTTATATAAACATTACAAGCCTGATATATGTCCAAAAACATACATGATCCAGCTGTTCTACCAGCACATGAGTTCATCACCTATTTATATGTACATAACCGGCCACATAAGGCCAACAACAGGATAAACAAAGGTTCAACAACTATACATCGTGAAACGTCGTCAAAACACCTCTGAGGACCTGAGAGTACATGGATGACTCTAGGACTCTACTACAAAACACCAAAACATGTAGCATGCCCATCTTTTGCCTTGTACTGCTCGGCCTCAACCCCGCGACCACCACCATATCTAGCGCGATCACCTAAAAGGGATGTTGTTACAACCCCAATTTTGGGTTCATTTGGTGAGAAATGTAATTTCTCATATTAAAGATATTTGAAAAACAAATGATATAATTTGTTTGGAATAAATGGATTTCATTTACAATAGCCTTGATGATTGTGTTGTGGGCTTTATTGGCTATTGTGCCCAAATAACAAGAAAATTCAATTAGTGAATGAATAATTGAATATTTGAGAAAAGAAAAATGTAGAAACCTCTAGAAGGCAAATCCAAAGAGGGATTTCGTGCCTCTTGGGTTCCTTGGGTGCCAAGGAGTCCAAAGTTGCATAAAGAGTGCAATAAGAAAAGAAAAGATCAATTAAGTATTTCTTTATTAAGAAAGAAATTGAAAATATTGATGAAATGTGGAAAATAAGTGAAAAGAGGTATAATTGAGTAATCCTTGGTGGAATTTCATATCCCTAGGATTCCTAATGTTGAAAGGAATACCAATGAGGAATATAAATGAGAAATAAAGAGAAAACCTCAAAAAGAGATATTTTAATGAGAAATAAACAAGATAATATGAAATAATGCATATTGATGCATTTAAGGATAATGAGTATTCCTTAAAAAGGAATTTCGAATTATTAGAGTTTCTTGGGATACAAGGAGTCCCAATAAAGAGGAAAGAAAGAGAAAATACCAAAATTACAAAATAGGAGGATAATGTAATGCATAATTAATGAATTATGTGGTATTGTTTAAAAATGAAATATTTTCTACTAAAAGAAAATCTAATTTCATGCCAATGGGACAATAGGCAAGTACCAAGAGAGAAAGTGACAGGATTTTTGAAATCCTATTTATCCCAAGAGTATAGTTTATCAAGGAGGAAAGTATGAGTGAGAAGATTTCTTCTCATTGAAGGAAAAAGGGTTCCTATTGGGAGAAGGACTTAGTAACTCGTGGATAGCCGACCTAAGGCTTTTCTACTCACCCCTATATAAAGGGATAATCCTTGGTTCGAGTTTAGGAAAGATCCCACATCTCTCTCTCTCTTCCCCATCCCCTTCTTCATGAAGTTTTCACTCAAAACCCTACGATAGAGGGATATCTCTATCTCTTAAGTGGCAAGGGACCACGTGTAGTCGAGATGTTGGGTGGATATCCCACGAGTCTGGGGAGAGGTTTCGCCACCATGGCCCTACCCTAGCGCAGGCGCAGGAGAAGCTGCGCGGTTGCAGGTCTTCTCAGCTAGTCCTGGTCAACTTGGCCATGACCCAGTGGCGTCCTCACGTGCGCGGAGGCACATAGGAGGTAGGGGAAGCACCCTGGAGGTTGTCGGGGTCAGGGATGAAGAGTTGGAGCCACGCCAAGGCCAACGCTCAGCGGCTAGGGCGGCTGCAGTCGTGCTGCAAGAGGTTAAAGAAGGAGGGGAGGTGTGTTGGACAAAAATACCCTTCCGAGCGTTGCTAAACCAACCAATTATGCGAGGGTAGAATCATCAATTCGAAATGTTTTCCAAGCTGCTTGCAACGATGCATGAATAGAGGCTACGTGGCAGCCCCCCATTGGCCCACAGTAAGTTATTTTTGTTAAATTCATATCTCAATAACCGTAGCTCGGATATACACACATTATACATGAATTTTACTCAGAAAAATGAGGGAAATCCATTATAAATATAATTGGAGCCTGATTCTAATTGCAATTTGAAAAGTAGTGTAAATTATCAACTTTAATGGATTAAAGGTTAAGAAACCCTATTTTGATATGATTAATGTGATTAGTAGGGTTTAATTGATGATTAGAGTTTATATTAACCTGTTAATCGTGAAGAGTTACATTAGGATTAAAAAAGATGAACTTTTAACGTAATTTGTTTAATTTATAGTTTATGTGCATGAATATGCTTTAATGGGCCTTGAAACCCTAATGATGGTAATTAGGACTACTAATGGCTTTAATTATTCGATTTCATGTATAAAACTGAGTTTTCATGATTATAAGCTATTTCGAGCATTAGAATTCCTAATATGTGGATAAATAACCTTAATATAGAAATTAGGGTTTTTGAATGAATCAAGGTAGAATTAATGATAAATAACGTTCATATGAGTATTAGAACATAATGAACTACGAATTGATGATAAACGAGCATATTGACTTTGCCATGGGTTAAAGAGGATAAAAATGTTAGCTTTAATGAAAAGAGGCTTAATGGACTTATTTAATGATTAATTATGTCTTTAATCTGAAACTGAGGATTAGATGTTGAAATAATTAGGGTTTGTGATCAATCACATTAAATTAGGGTTTAAAATAGTAAAAGATGAAGGGAAACCCTAATTGCAATGGAAACCCTAAAAGTGGACTAGAAACCCTAAGAAGCAAGCTAGATTTAATAGATCTTAATGACATGAGTAATAAAAGGAAATTGTATAATTGTTTCAGGATCTTATTGAATGCTTGCTTGCCTATTGGTTGATTGGATTATTTCTATCTCACATTAATTTGATAGGTATGTGGTTACGCTTATGATTATCCCGCATTAGTTTTTTGAGGATTTTATCGATGTTTATATCGTGGCTTGAATTAATTGTTGGATGAATTTAATTCATGAAAATTATAATGTGAATATGACTATCACATAAGAGATGTGCCTACTAGCTCAGATCCTAGTCCCCTCTGTAGCTTAATGGGTTGACCTAGTACATGGCTACCAATGGGGTAGGCCCATCAGGTCATCGAATGACTTAGTACATGGCTACCAATGGGGTAGGACCATCAAGTCACTTAGAGTCAGAGATTGGACTACCTATGGGTAGTGCCATGCGACTCAACCCTAGATATTGATCTACCTGTTAGGTAGGATCATGCGGGGTTTAATAAGGATCTACCTAGAGAGAGGTAGTATCTCAGTCCACTGTAGGGACAACACAGAGATAGGGAATAGGAAAGGATTGAGTAGTATGGTTTAAAATGTAATCTTGGCTGTTAAATGATAATTGGCTGATTACTTTGTTATTATAGTTGCACGATTATTGTTTTCCCCACATACCAACTTCTTGCTGACCGATGTTTTTTTGTCGACATTTTAGGTACAAAAGAAAAGAACAAACAGTAAAGTGGCATATGCGGAATTAAATGAGAATTAATGTACACGGGAGGATTAGTTAGATTAGTATCTTCATGGATAGAAGTTTAGAAATACCAATTTTTAAAAGGTAAGCAAAGTTTTATTTTATACCAGTTTTCAATTTAGTTGGTAAAGTTTATTAATTGTTATTGATTATTTGTCAAACCTTAGATCTGGGTTATTGGTTAACGGCTCTGACCTTTCGGTCTCCCTTAATTGGGGGTTACCGGGAGGCAGGGTCGTTACAATTTGTATCAGATCATAGGTTCCTCATCTAATCATTAATAATTATAAAATTTTATAAATCCTATAGAACCCGAGGGAGTTATTAGAGGATTGTCCAAAAGATTGAGTTGTCTAGAAAAGGATCACGTTCGGGGGATGGCAATATTTTCCTCCACACCGCTAGTCGAAATACGAGGACTCCTAGATTGTGTGACTGCTTGGCCGATGTCTTAGGATATGACTCAAAATAAGATACCTTTAGGACTGTCTCATCTTGTTCATCCCTTCTGAACTCAAATTCGGTTAAGGACCTTAAGGATTAGGGTTTCCTCTCTTCTCATCACCCTATTGAGGTATGGGTAAGGTTAATAAGGTCTAAGGAATCCTCCACCAAATTAATGAAAAGCATGTAAATAAGATGTCATGGACATAATCTTAATAGATTAAGTGCAAACTAAAGAATAGATACATGCTTAGGTCTTTGCTCTCAGGAGAAACCTGAGGATAGACCTCTTTGTCAGGAGGATGAGTAGAGAGAGTCAGTCTTGGAGGTAGAGACCTCCATTAAAAGTAGAGACCTAACACATCCTTTGAGGATGATGTTAACCCTAACTCTAAGTGAGGGTTGGAGGGAGAGATGACATGAAGAGTTAGATGTCATGGTATACCAGGTGTTTGGATAGGCATGCCTTGGATGCCATATGAGCCATGAGAAGTTGATGACCGAGTACTTTTGGCAACCCAACCATGGGAAGGGTCGTGCATGTTTGAGCGAAGGATAGCTCGTTCATGGATGAGGTTAGAGGAGAACCTATAGAAACCCTATGGACTTAGGCAAGTAGGGTATAGCTTGCACCCAGAGTGCATCAGTAGTGTTGACAGTAGGTTGAAACCCTGGGCAAGGAGTCATGATGGATGGCTTATGAGAAAAGCATAAGGGGTTATAGATAATCTTGAGTAAACATAAGTTCGAGCATAGGCTTCACTCAAGTAGGGGCATGCTTATGAGCTTGATCCTTCATGAAGAAAGGACCTCTTATAGAGAGGATGGTTGTAGGGTTATCTCTAGAGAGAGAGAGAGAAGGACCCCAGACAAGAAGGTTGGAAGCCTAAAACCCTGAAATATGAGGAATAGTGGGGAGTCGAGGATGATGTAACCTAAGTGGATGGTAATGGTTGCCCTATTATTGACCCTGGAGGCTAATGATATCTTGGTTATCTTTAGAGGAACCAAACCCTAGAGAGAGGATGATGCTTCTGGTACGTATGTGCCTATGGTATCGGTGTTTACCTTTTGAGATGGGAAGAAGAGTTCCTTAGACCTGGAGAGGTTTGGTAATAGGTTGTGAGTCCTTGTACTTGGTTGGTTGTCCTTGAGGAAGACTCGACCCTGATGTGTTGCTCGAGTAGTAGGATGATAGAGAGTGCATGTCATGCCTTATACATGCTTGATTTGTGGTTAAGAGTTTGAGCATGCAGTTGGACACCCAAAGGTGAACCTAGGGTTCCTAGGCCTAAGAGGGGAAGCAGTGTATCTGATGCTCATGATGAGATTTGAGTCTCTATAGTTTTGAGCATGGCACTCCTCATGTGTAGAGGTAAAAGAAACCCCTTAAGTTAAGGGTATGTTTGATGAACCCCTCACAACTAAGTTGATCTAATGTGGAGGAGAGAGAACAAGTATGACCTAGCATGGTTTTATAGGTGGTCTGCTTGTTCCTTAGTAGATGTTGGGTTAGGCATGCTCATGTGAATGTAAACCCTAGGGACGGTTGTGACCTTGTTGTCAAGAGTTGTAGTTTCCTCCCATCCTGGGAGAGGGACCCTTTTGTAGGGTGTATACCAGTTTGTTGGTTTTGAGGTAACCTAAAGAGGTTTCATAGGATCTTGAGAAACTAAGTGAAAAGTACATGGCACGAGAATGAACCTGTAGACCCATAGATAAGCATCTTGAAGTGCATATGGATGTGTTACCATGGAGGTAACCATTATGGGCCTGACCAAGGTAGGCAAGTTGCTATGACCCCTATGAAGGGATGAAAGTCAGTCATGGATGCTGAGAGAGATGACGAAGGCTTGGGTAAGGTTCTAAGCTAGACATGTACTATAATGGAATCCTAAGTCTATCCTAGGGTGAGGTGGGGATAAGACCGATGGAAGTAGGACTTGCCTAATTCCCTAGTTGCACCTGACCATGGGGTCAGGAGGTAACAACTATCGTTGTCTGAGGACCATGGGTTAGGAGATTAATCACCTTCATGAACTCATGGGACCCAAAGGGCAGATGAGTAGGGCACTCTCTAGATGCATGAGGGAAGAGGGATGACCCCAAAAGTGTTGACACCCTATAGACCTAGAGGAGATGACCAAGGATTGTGTGGTGACCCAAATAGGTTTCAGACCAGTTTACCATGGAAGTAATGTGTGATATCAAGATGATTGTGAAGTAGAGACATAAGTTACACGTTTCAACTTAGATTTGAAGGTGTACTGGCAATGTGAGATGTATCAGCTCTACTCTTGGAACATGAAGAACTTTGTGTTTGGACGGCCACTAAATGGTTATTTCCTCTTGTTATGGGAGGTAGATATGGGAAAGTATGAATGCCATACACCAATGATAAAAGATGATGCGAGTTGGAACGTTGCTACGAGGTATGAGGACAAAGATGATAACATACCTTGGTGGAGTGAATGATACATGGATGGTTTACAAACACTAAGATGAGTAGTGTAGTCTTCTTGTGAGGATGTTATATCATGAGCTATGTGGAATTTGCAATTTAACCAAGGTTGAGTTTGATCACCATGAGGATGAGCTCAGAGTTTCTTGATGAAGACAAACCTAGAGTTGAGATGAGATGATAAGTGGAATACATGGGGGTGTATGTTACCTAACACCTAAGGATAAGAAGTGGTAATGAATGCTCTGGTTGAGATAAAGTGCCTAGTTTAGCCAGAAGCTAGAAGAAGTTGAGGTTGTTAGGCTAACCTTAAGTGGAGAAAAAGAGATAAGTTTGGAAAGAAGATGTGTTTTGGCTAACACACAGATGTAACGATAATGATTGGTCAAGTTAGCGGTGGTTTGGTTAGCCAGCCTAGGCCTTGATGCAATAAAAGGATGGTTGTAGAACCTCTGATGTACTTCTTTGGAAAGGAAAGTGATGACACCCTGATGAGAGTGGTATAGGGTTTCTGAGGTATCAATCTTGAGGAATCATGACATACACGAGATCATGATTTTAAGATCACCATACACTGTGGAACTACAAAGATAGTAAGTGATGGTAGTACTTTGGATGCTTGATACATGTAGCGTGTGGCCATGAAAGCTAGGAGGTGAAGGACGAACACCAGTAACCCAGTGCATGGATATAAAGTATAAAGAGTTCCCAAGAGGGGATGGGAGTTCATCACTATGGATGTTGTGAGTCTCCCCTAGACCAAGAAAGGTCAAGATGCAATATGGGTTATGGTAGATCGCTTTACTGAGATGACATGAGAAAGAAAGAGTACTGCCACAGGGCAGATCCAGTTGAACTACTTATAAGAGAGAGATGGTTCAATTACACCATGATGCGAGTGCAAAGTTTTTGAGAATAACCTAAAGGTTCACTTCCATAAGGTGGAAGTAGGTACATGAAGAACTCGATGTCAGTACCGCCTATCACCCATACATAATGATCCAGACTAGAGGGTCTGATGAGAGCAAGTGTGCTTGTGCAGGGTGATACAAAGAGATAGTTCTTAAGATGTGATGTTAACCACCATAGAATTTATCGGGATGTAAGAAGTTCTATAAGGAGGTTGTGTTGGTCACCACATCATTATGATGATGTTGGTGAAAGAGGCCTCGCGAAGGTCAGAAAAGAACCACAATGTGTGCAGATGAAGTCTCTTGATCATACAATGGCTAAGAGAGAGCCCAAGGGTGACATGAGTCATGAGCTGATGCAAAGTAGACTGACATGCAGTTCACTGTGGGAGAATATGTGATGTGAAAATCTGACCCCTCTAAGCTATAGCTGAGAAAGCTGAGTCCCCGATATATGGGTCCATTTGAGATGAATTGGTGGAGATGGTTGTGTTTAGCCTTTCCCCTTAGGATAACATGATGTATATGAGTCTGATCTAGAGCACTATGTGAGGTACCCAAGCCATGTGCTGAGCCCTAAACCTATTCAGCTTGTTGAGAGGCTGAAATGTCCTGAGTCACCTATGAGGGTACGATATACCAAGGTAAGAAAGAACTCAGATGGAAGAATATGAGATGATGAAGGTTCTTGGGAAGAACAATGGAAAGGGTAAGGCCACATGGGAGCCATGATGGACATATGAAAGGCTTATCCTGAATTGTTTGTTTTCTTGGTGGAATTTTTAGGGCAAAATTCCTATAAGAGGGGAAGGATGTTACAACCCCAATTTTGGGTTCATTTGGTGAGAAATGTAATTTCTCATATTAAAGATATTTGAACAACAAATGATATAATTTGTTTGGAATAAATGGATTTTGTTTACAATAGCCTTGATGATTGTGTTTTGGGCTTTATTGGCTATTGGGCCCGAATAATAAGAAAATTCAATTAGTGAATGAATAATTGAATATTTGAGAAAAGAAAATTGTGGAAACCTCTAGAAGGCAAATCCAAAGAGGGATTTCGTGCCTCTTGGGTTCCTTGGGTGCCAAGGAGTCCAAAGTTGCATAAAGAGTGGAATAATAAAAGAAAAGATCAATTAAGTATTTCTTTATTAAGAAAGAAATTGAAAATATTGATGAAATGTGGAAAATAAGTGAAAAGAGGTATAATTGAGTAATCCTTGGTGGAATTTATATCCCAAGGATTCCTAATGTTGAAAGGAATACTAATGAGGAAAATAAAAGAGAAATAAAGAGAAAACCTCAAAAAGAGACATTTTAATGAGAAATAAACAAGATAATGTGAAATAATGCATAATGATGCATTTAAGGATAATGAGTATTACTTAAAAAGGAATTTCGAATTATTAGAGTTTCTTGGGATCCAAGGAGTCCCAATAAAGAGGAAAGAAAGAGAAAATACCAAAATTACAAAATAAGAGGATAATGTAATGCATAATTAATGAATTATGTGGTATTGTTTAAAAAGGAAATATTTTCTACTAAAAGAAAATCTAATTTCATGCCCATGGGACAAGAGGCAAGTACCAAGAGAGAAAGTGAGAGGATTTTCGAAATCCTATTTATCCCAAGAGTATAGTTTATCAAGGAGGAAAGTAGGAGTGAGAAGATTTCTTCTCATTGAAGGAAAAAGGGTTCCTATTGGGAGAAGGACTTAGTAACTCGTGGATAGCCGACCTAAGGCTTTGCTACTCACCCCTATATAAAGGGATACGCCTTGGTTTGAGTTCAGGAGAGATCCCACATCTCTCTCTCTTCCCCATCCCCTTCTTCATGAAGTTTTCGCTCAAAACCCTACAATAGAGGGATAGCTCTATCTCTTAAGCCGAAAGGGACTACGTGTAGTCGAGATGTTGGGTGGATATCCCACGTGTCTGGGGAGAGGTTTCGCCACCATGGCCCTGCCCTAGCGTAGGCGCAGGAGCAGCTGCGCGGGTGCAGCACTGGCCGCGGTTGCAGGTCTTCTCAGCCAATCCTGGTCAACTTGGCCACGACCCAGTGGTGTCCTCACGTGCGCAGAGGCACATTGGAGGTAGGGGAAGCACCCTGGAGGTTGTCGGGGTCAGGGATGAAGAGCTGGAGCCACGCTAAGGCCAACGCTCAGCGGCTAGGGTGGCAGCAGTCGTGCTGTAAGAGGTTGAAGAAGGAGGGGAGGTGCGTTGGACAAAAATACCCTTCCAAGATTTGCTAAACCAACCACTTATGTGAGGGCAGAATCATCAATTTGAAATGTTTTCCAAGTTGCTTGCAACGATGCATGAATAGAGGCTATGTGGCAGCCCCCCATTGGCCCACAGTAAGCTATTTTTGTTAAATTCGTATCTCAATAACCATAGCTCGGATAGACACGCATTATACATGAATTTTGCTTAGAAAAATGAGGGGAATCCATTAAAAATATAATTGGAGCCTGATTCTAATTGAAATTCGAAAAGTAGTGTAAATTATCAACTTTAATGGATTAAAGGTTAAGAAACCCTATTTTGATATGATTAATGTGATTAGTAGGGTTTAATTGATGATTTGAGTTTATATTAACCTGTTAATCGTGAAGAGTTACATTAGGATTGAAAAAGATGAACTTTGCACGTAATTCATTTAATTTAGAGTTTATGTGCATAAATAGGCTTTAATGGGCCTTGAAACCCTAATGATGGTAGTTAGGGCTACTAATGGCTTGAATTATTCGATTTCATGTATAGAACTGAGTTTTCATGATTATAAGCTATTTTGAGCATTAGAATTCCTAATTTGTGGATAAATAACCTTAATATAGAAATTAGGGTTTTTGAACGAATTAAGGTAGAATTAATGATAAATAACGTTCATATGAGTATTAGAACATAATGAACTACGAATTGATGATAAACGAGCATATTGAATTTTTATGGGTTAAAGAGGATAAAAATGTTAGATTTAATGAAAAGAGGCTTAATGGACTTATTTAATGATTAATTATGTCTTTAATCCAAAACTGAGGATTAGATGTTGAAATAATTAGGGTTTGTGATCAATCACGTTAAATTAGGGTTTAAAATAGTAAAAGATGAAGAGAAACCCTAATTGCAATGGAAACCATAAAAGAGGACTAGAAACCCTAAGAAGCAAGCTTTATTTAATATATATTAATGACATGAGTAATAAAAGGAAATTGTATAATTGTTTCTGGATCTTATTGAATGCTTGCTTGCCTATTGGTTGATTGGATTATTTCTGTCTCACATCAAATTGATAGGTATGTGGTTACGCTTATGATTATCCCGCATTAGTTTTCTGAGGATTTTATCGATGTTTATATCGTGGCTTGAATTAATTGTTGGATGAATTAATTCATGCAAATTATAATGTGAATATGACTATCACATAAGAGATGTGCCTACTAGCTCAGATCCTAGTCCCCTCTGTAGCTTAATGGGTTGACCTAGTACATGGCTACTAATGGGGAAGGCCCATCAGGTCATCAAATGACTTAGTACATGGCTACCAATGGGGTAGGACCATCAAGTCACTTGGAGTCAGAGATTGGACTACCTATGGGTAGTGCCATGCGACTCAACCCTAGATATTGAGCTACCTGTTAGGTAGGATCATGCAGGGTTTAATAATGATCTACCTAGAGAGAGGCAGTATCTCAGTCCACTGTAGGGACAACACAGAGATAGGGGATAGGAAAGGATTGAGTAGTATGGTTTAAAACGTAATCTTGGCTACTAAATGGTAATTGGCTGATTACTTTGTTATTATAGTTGCACGATTATTGTTTTCCCCACATACCAGCTTCTTGCTGACCGACATTTTGTTTGTCGGCATTTTAGGTACAAAAGAAAAGAACAAACAGTAAAGTGGCATATGCGGAATTAAATGAGAATTAATGTGCACGGGAGGATTAGTTAGATTGTCTTCATGGATAGAAGTTTAGAAATCCCAGTTTTTAAAAGGTAAGCACAGTTTTATTTTATACCAATTTTCAGTTTAGTTGGTAAAGTTTATTAATTGTTATTGATTATTTGTTGAACCTTTGATCCAGGTTATTGGTTAACGGATTTGACCTTTCGGTCTCCCTTAATTGGGGGTTACCAGGAGGTGGGGTCGTTACAGACGTAAACCAATGGGGTGAGACACCCAGTCCCAGTGAGAAACATAACTACCCACCAAAACTATTAAACTCCAGAAAGCTAAAGCAGGTAAAGCAGATAACTGACATAAGCAGATAATATGAGCAACATACTGAGCATAACTTATTGTATTATCCAACTTACCAAAATATCCGGGTGGCATATAACCTGATTTTCTTTATGGAACATGATCGACAATATGAGATTTATATGATCTTATCACAAATCATAAGGAACATACAAGTAACTACTAAGTATAACAAGATTACCTACACAAGAAAGGCCTCAACCAATGTTCCGTATTTTGTACTTAAGCAATAAATATTATTCGAATGTATTATGTATTTTTATGCCCCGAGGAAGTGAGTTGTACCAGTCAAATCCAACCATCGGCTGTGAAGCCCAGAACTGGTGCCATACAAGGTCGATGGAAGAGTCGGACTCCACGACCTCCCCACCTCATGGTCAGTGCATGAGAACCAAAGTAGGACTGTAGTCTCATGCTTAAGTGGCCTCAACCACAGGGTCAGCTCCACAAGCTACCCATAACCCTAGCCCGCCTTGGTGTAGGTCTCGACGCTAGTAAACTTTGAGCCACATGCCTATTCACCGTGCTCTGAGCCATGAACACATTCATGCTCTATCACATATCCTGAGCCATGGGCCTGTTCACCAAGCTCCATATATCCCGAGTCTGCAACCGCAGTTGCACTCAAATCCTCCAATTTTCGGCTAGGAGAAACCCCGCATATTCAACAATATGCGCTCCGTGTTAACCCACAGGAGAACCCGTTTCACCATCACCAGCTACTGACGATGATGGATCTATGGCCAGGGTAAACTACATGATATATTCCACTGTAACTAATTAGTATATTTTAATTGGATTGTTGAGTCAACCAAGTTGTAAAACACACAAGCAATGAGTTATATTATTGCTGTCATCATCACCTTGTCCTGGGATCTCAATCCCTTATCATAGAAAGCCACTTCCTCAAGGCATCATCACCATCTTACATCATCACTGGGGATAACAATCCCTTATCTCATCATCAAGAGGATAACATCTCACTAAGCACTCAGCCTTCATTAGGTTCTTAGACCTATCTTCTTATATTGGTGATGCATGTTATTTCATCAACAAGAGTTATCATCATGATACAGTGTTATTCAAACACATATGCCTCATAGCTCTTACCTGACTATGAATTCATCTTATACATCTGCATGGTCAGTATACGCAACAAGAGAGATAACTTAAAATCACCAGACATAGAGCTTTACTGATTATCATGTCATTAGCGTTTGCAGTTACACATGTCATGATCAAGACTATGTGTGGCATACTGTATCAGTTACATTACTGCTATCAAATCATGGACATCCATTTGAGCTTATAAACTAGCATCTTATCTTCTTAATAGGCATCATCTTCATGCATTAAACATAGCATTGGTTTACAAACCATCATCCATAATCCATAATCATCAAAGGTGCAAAAACATGATAAAGAACCACTAGCTAAGGTTTTCGGGTTGGTCATGACCCTCACCAAAGGTGCTCGCTACCCTCACTAGAAGTTTGATGGGTAGGACAACCCTCACCATAGGCGGTATCGAGCAGAGTAACTACCCTCACCCAAGCCTATCATCCAAGCACAACAGACAACCACATAACAGCCTATCCAAGGGCAAAGCATATCGGGAAACCACTTCATGGTCTGTCGAGCAACTAGAGAGCAAAGGTGCTATCGTGCAGCTGGGTTCATGGGGCATATCGTACACCCAAGGTGACGGGCATCCACTGAATCAAGAAAAGCCCTATCGGCCCACTTAGTTTAGGGTTAGGGTTATGTCAGGTGACAACTACCCTATCGTTCAACTAAGTCAAGCATACCATATCGGTCACCATAAGGTCCATCACTCAAACCATGTTGGGCAAGAAACCAACCCAACTTGTATCACCCAAGACTCCAACCAAGGATATCCACTTAGGCACTCTATCGGCCAAGGGGTAACATCTATTAGGTCAAAGGATCTTCTATACCAAGGCATATCGCCCAAGCTCCCCATCAAGATCAAGAGGGCCATATCGGGCATCAAGTCAACAACACTCAAAATGACCATATCGGCCAAGACTAAACCCAAGGCAAGGGGGGGTGTGTCGGGCAGCACTACTACAAGGTGTATGGTGCAAGGCACCAAGCTCATCCTGACAAGGTCATCATCAACCTCAAGATCACCATCATCAAAACCCTAAAAGGTCAAGAGAATTGGCTCACCTCTCAACAACCAAGAGAGAGGGGTTTTCCACAACCTCCATCACCAATCAGGCAACATGATGGATCATTTCCATATCAGCCTAAGGCTCAACCAAGGCTCACCTCTCAAATCCATGGTGAGAGAAGAGTGTTGGTCAAGCAACTAGAGTATAGACTCACCTCTCAACAACCAAGTGAGAGGGGTGTTGCCTATATCACTAGAGACGAACTCACTTCTCAAGAACAAAGGAGAGAAAAGGGGTATTGCCCAAGAAACTCTACACATAGGGTTCAGCCATCAAGATCAAAGCACATCCAACACATCCATTATAGCAACAAGATCATATATCCAACAAGATCAAAGGTGCAAACTAGATCAAGAAACATATCTAGCAAGGAGTATGGCCGATCAAGATGAAACATATTATGCAACAAGAAAGGGGAGTAGTATAGATAAGGTTAGGATTTATGTAACCCGCCTTAAGAAAGTTCCAAGCTCCTAGAACCAAGAAACACCTTCGGACACCACAAGAGGAAGAAGAAGAAGACTCCAAAAAGAAGGACCGACCACCAAGCTTAGCTCCTCCAAGGGTATCGGCCACCAAGGTTGAAAAGGAGAGGTATCGTTCACCAAGGAAGAGGGGAAACTAAGGAACTAAAGAGATCCTTAGCAAGAGAATGGAGATACATATATAGAAGAGGGTGGATGAGAAAACAAGGCAATGTGTCGCCGACCTAGGGACACTTGTCCATGGGCAATGCCACCTTCTCATTCCACCTCATACACATGTCCAAGGCAATTACCACATGTAAGCATCATGCACCAAGTGTCCACTAGAGTGGTGACACAAATGAAGCTAAGAGTCAAAGATGGTCCATGGCTGACACACTCACTCCCTTGCCTGATACAGCCCCATGGGTGACACAACCATGACCAACACAAGACACTCCTGCCCGATACAGGGTCCAATAAGGCAAAGCAAGGCCCAAACAAGGCAAAACAAAGCCCAACAAAGATCAACAAAACCCAAGGCAACTCAAGAAACGAGCCCAAACCTTCCTCTCAACTCTAGAGGAAGCAAAAAGAGAGAAAACATCTCTCAAGGTGACAAACTTGCTCATCAACCCTAAACTTAGGTTATATGGAAGTAGCACCTTCACTCTCAACAAAGCACAAGCAAAACATAATCACCACTAAAGGTGATTAGCAAGCAACTAAACACAAGGTTTAGGAAAAACAAACAAGATAAGCCCAAAATGAAGGTCAAGGTCCTTACAAGCCATAAACCTCTACAAAGGGAGTTCACCCCCAAAATCTAAAGAGAAAAGTGAGGGATACTTCCTCCTCATCTCTTCCTCAAGCTCCCACGTGGCTTCCTCAATGCCACAATGATGCCAAAGAACCTTCACAAGAACCAAGTGCTTCCGCTTCAACCTCTTTACTATCCTATCAAGGATCATCACTGGACCTTCTTCATAGGTTACATATTCATCAAGCTCAACCTCAACTGGTTGTATCACTGTTCCCATGTCTGGGTGACTTTTCTTTAGCATGCTGACATGGAACACTGGATGTAACATGTGCAACTCTGGCAGCAACTCTAACTTATAAGCTACCTTGCCAACACGTGCTATCACCAGATTTGGCCCCATATATCTAGGTGCCAACTTTCCTTTCTGGCCAAACCTTAGCACACCTTTCCACGGTGAGACCTTGAGATACACTTTGTCTCCCACATGGAACTCTAAAGGTCATCGACGATTATCTTCATAAGACTTTTGTCTGTCTTGTGCTGCTTTTAACTGTTGCTATATCAACCTGATCTTTTTTGTTGTCTGCTGCACTAACTCTAGACCTAAAAGCTGATATTCACCAGACTCATACCAATATAGGGGATATCTTCACTTCCTTCCATATAGAGCCTCATAAGGAGCCATGTCGATGCTCCATTGGTAACTGTTATTATAGGCAAACTCTATCAAACTGAGATGCACGTCCCAACTGCCTAGGAACTACAAAACACAAGCTCAGAGAAGATCCTCCAAAGTCTGAATAGTACTTTCAGACTTCCCATCTGTTTGTGGGTGGAAAGCAGTATTGAACCTCAAATGCGTTCCCAACGCTTTGTGCGACTGTTCCCTGAAATGACTCATGAACTGAGGATCTCTATCAAAAACTATTGTTGCTGGTACACTGTGCAAACGCACTATCTCATCTACATACACCTGAGCAAGCTTCTCTACTGTATACATTGTCTTTATCGGTATGAAGTGTGCAGACTTTGTCAATCTGTCCACTATCACCCAAATGGAATCATAATTCCTAGCTATCCTTGGCAGACCAACTACAAAATCCAAGTTATATGATCCCATTTCCACTGCGGTATCGACATGGGTTGCAACGTACCTGCCGGCTTCTGATGCTCAGCCTTAACTTGCTGGCATACCGCACACCTAGCCACAAACTCAGCTACATCCTTCTTCAAGCCAGGCCACCAATACAGATCCTTCAAATTATGATACATCTTGGTGACTCCTAGATGCATAACATACATCGATGTGTGTGCTTCCTTGAGCACTAGATTTCTCAGATCATCAACATCGGGGACCACCATCCTATTATGATAACAAACTAGTCCATCTTCGGACTCATGGAACCCATCACACTTTTCACTGCCAAAATCTGACCTGATCAACTGCACTGAATCATTTGCCTACTGTGCATCTTTGATCTGCTGTCTCAACGTAGGCTTGACTTGCATCTGTGCCAACAAACCTGCCAACAAAGAAACTTCCAACTGCACATTCATCTGCCACAAAGAGACAAGCATATCCCGCCTATGGCATACCATGGAGCTCATTTGTGCCTTCTACGTGGGAAGAGAAGAAGACTTCTTGCTAAGTGTATCAGCTACCATGTTTGCCTTACCAGGATGATACTCAATGGTGCCATCATAATCATTGATTAGCTCCATCCAACAATGATGTCGCATGTTCAGCTCACTCTGCGAAAATATGTACTTCAAGTTTTTATGATCTGTAAAGATCTGACACACTTCCCCATAAAGATAGTGTCTCTAGATCTTTAACGCATGCACCACCATTGCCAACTCTAAATCATGTGTCAGGTAATTCTCCTCATGCTTCTTAAGTTGTCACAAAGCAAAAGAAACCACATGATCCTCCTGCATCAACACACATCCTAGGCCCTTCTTGGAAGCATCGCAGAAAATAACATAGCCTTTCCCAGGCTCTGGCAACACTAGCATTGGAGCACTAGTTAGCTTCTCCTTCAATCTTTAGAAAGCTTGTTGACAATGATCATCCCAAAGAAAAGGTACATCCTTCCTGGTCAACTTTGTCAATGGCAACGCGATCACACTGAAGTCCCTTATAAACCTCCGGTAGTATCCTGCTAGACCCAGAAAACTATGGACTTCTGTTGGTGTCTTTGGTTGCTCCCAATATGCAACTGACTCCACTTTCTTGGGGTCCACTCTGACTCCTTCAGTAGATATCACGTAACCCAAGAAAATCACTTCCTTCAACCAGAACTCACACTTACTGAACTTGGCATATAACTGGTGTTGGCGAAGAAGAGTCAATGATTGTCGAAGATGTTGTTCATGCTCTTGACTATCCCGACTGTAGATCAAGATGTCATCTACAAAAACCACAACAAATTGATCTAGAAATGGACGAAACACCCTGTTCATCAGATCCATGAAAGCAGCAGGCGCATTGGTTAGCCCAAACGGCATAACCACAAACTCGAAGTGACCATACCTCATCCTAAAAGCTGAATTTGGTATGTCCTCATCCTTAATCCTCAATTGATGATATCCAGACCATAGATCGATCTTTGAGAACACTGCAGTGCCACACAACTGATCAAACATATCATCTATCCTCGACAATGGGTATTTGTTCTTGATCGTGACTTTGTTCAACTGTCGGTAATCTATACACAACTGCATCAACCCGTCCTTCTTCTTAACGAACAAGTCTGGAGCACCCCAAGGTGATGTGCTTGGTCGGATGAAACCCTTATCCAACAACTCCTGTAACTGCTTCTTTAGCTCTTCCATCTCGGATGGAGCCATCCAATATGGTGTTTGTGCAACTGGTTGTGTTCCTGGTACGAGATTGATCTCAAAATCAATCTCTCGAGGTGAGGGAACATCGGGAAACTCATCTAGAAACACATCTGCAAACTATTAGACAACCGACACCTCGTCAAGGCTAGGACCCTTCACCTTGTATCCACAACATGAGCTAAGAACACCTTACGTCCTTTCTGCAACAACTTCTCTGCCACCATTGCTGACACTAAACATGTCGGGAGAATCTTCCTATTTCCCTAGAAGATCCACTTCTCTCCACCGTCGTCAAACACTACCTACTTGGAACCACAGTCCATCACAACCTTATATTTTTCTAAGGTATCCATCCCAAGGATCACATTGAATCCATGCATATCAAGTGGTATAAGATCCACTTGTATACTGTGTCTCAAAAAAGATAAGACACAAGATGGACACTCTTCTCGAAGCATTGAGGAACCATCAAGAGGGGTTTCCAACAACAGGCTATCTTTCTTACAGCTAACATGTAACAAACAATTATCAAGCATAGAATGCATGATAAAAGAGTGTGTAGAACCCGGGTCAACCAGAATAGATATAAAGCAAGAAGAAGACAAATCAGAATGAAATAACTTCATCTGACCTGCCACCACTCGTGGGTTGACTATTGCCTCCAGCTGACTTATAGAATAAAAGAGAGTTGTTGCTTGCTGTCGTCCTCGTCCTCTACTTCCTTGAGCAGATGATCCCACTTGCGATGCTTGACCGCGTCCTCACCCTCTGCTACCACTGGGCTGCTGTCTGTCTGACCCTTGCTGATTTTGCCTCAGCTGTTGTGTTACTTCAACATCCCTCACTGGGAAAACTTCCTTCCAATGTCTGGTATTTCCACAAAGATAGCATGCCTTACCATCAAACTGTGGCCTTGATGGCCCTGTCTCTGCCACTGAAGCTGTACTATGCACCTTCAATGGCGAAGAAACATAACCTCTTCCCATACTCGGGGACCATTGTGATGGTGTACTAGAACCTCTCATCATGGAAGGTGCTGAAAACCTTGGCTTCTTGAAGCCACCAGATCTCTGTCCTTGAAACTGAGCAGACCTCTTCTTGGTCATGGCCTCTCTCTTCTCCCTAACCGACCATTCTATCCTTCGGATAGACTCCACGAACGTGGCAAACCATTCTCTATTCTCTAAGGCTGCAGCTGGCGTCATCAACTCTGCGCTCAGACCCTTCTCAAACCGTTGGATTCTCTCATCATCTGTTGCTGCCATGTGAGGACAAAACCTCAGTAGGTCCATGAACTTGGCTTCATACTCGGTGATGTTCATTGTTCCTTGGTGCAGACACTCGAAATGGTTGATCTTCTCATCTAAATACGTCTTTGGAAAGTATTTGATGATCAACTCTCACCGGAAAACCTCCCAACAGATCACCTCACCAGGCTGCTTGTCCTCCTCAATGGCCCACCAGTGTCCAGCACTACCTTTCAAAAGGAAGACAGCGTGCTTTACTTTTTCTACTTTGGGGACGTCGAGAATCCAAAAGGCCTTCTCAAGACTTGTCAGCCATAGATCTGCATCCACTGGATCAGCCATTCCAGCATAATCCAATGCTCCGACTCAGTGAAGCTGCTCAAAGGTCTTCCCAATACCCAATGTTTCACCATGGAGAGCTTGTGCTCTTGGTGGAGGCACTAGCAATCTCTCCACCATGAGATTCATCGTAGCCACCATCTTCCCCATAAGCTGTTGATAGGCAAGGTTTTTAAGAATGGCTGGGTCAAGTTGGGGGACCTCAGGCACCCGATCTTCATGTGCCTGCACTCTAGCTCCATCAACTGATGCAGCCTCGCTGCTCTCAGCAGCATGTTCTTCATGGTTTCCAAACATCTTTAAGCTTTTTCTTCAACTGAGGGCAGAAGATTATTGTAAGAAAATCTGGGAAACTCATAAGAACAGACACAAACCTAGTCCTAGATCCTTGTAGACTAAGTGAACCTAGAGCTCTATTACCAACCTAATCTATGACACCCCGCCATTACACAAACAACGAGATGACACATGAAAACATGTGAAACCAAATATTAACAAAAACCACAGTTAATTAAAACTGATTGCGAAAAGCATACATAAGAGAACTATTGCATCTAGATCCTGTAAAGAAACATGTTATATAAACATTACAAGCCCGATATATGTCCACAAACTTACAAGATCCAACTGTTCTTCTAGCACATGAGTTCATCACCTATTTATATGTACATAACAGGCCACATAAGGCCAACAACAGGATAAACACATGTTCAACATCTATACATCGTAAAACATCATCAAAACACCTCCGAGGATCTAAGAGTACATGGATAACTCTAGGATTCTACTACAAAACACCAAAACATGCAACATGTCCATCTCTTTCCTTCTACTACTCTTCCTCTTATTGCTCGGCCTCAACCCCATGACCACCACCACGTCTAGCACGATCACCTAAAAGGGATGTAAACCAACAGGGTGAGACACCCGGTCCCATCGAGAAACATAACTCTCCGCCAAAACTATAAAACTCCAAAAAGCTAAAGCAGGTAAAGCAGATAACTGACATAAACAGATAATACGAGCAACATACTGAGCAGAACTTATTATATTATCCAACTTACCAAAATATCTGGGAGGCATATAACCTGATTTTCTTTATGGAACATGATTGGCAAGATGAGATTTATATGATCTTATCACAAATCATAAGGAACGTACAAGTAACTGCAAAGTATAAAAAGATTACCTACACAAGCAAAGCCTCAACCAATGTTCCGTATTTTGTACTTAAGCAATTAATACTATTCGGCTGGATTACATATTTTTATGCCCTGAGGGAGTGAGTTGTACCACTCAAATCCAACCATCGTCTGTGAAGCCCAGAACCGGTGCCATACCAGGTCGATGGAAGAGACAGACTCCACGACCTCTCCACCTCGTGGTCAGTGCATGAGAACCAAAGTAGGACTGTAGTCTCATGCTTAAGTGGCCTCAGCCACAGGGTCAGCTTCGCAAGCTACCCATAACCCTAGACCGCCTTGGTATAGGTCTCGATGCTTGTAAACTTTGAGCCACATGCATATTCACCGTGCTATGATCAAAGAATGCATTCACACTCTATCACATATCCTGAGCCATGGGCCTGTTCACCATGCTCCATATATCCCAAGTCTGCAACCACAGTTGCACTCAAATCCTCCTATCTTCAGCTAGGAGAAACCCCACATATTCAACAATATGCACTCTAGGTTAACCCGCAGGAGAACCCATTTCACCATCACCAGCTACTGACGATGATGGATCTATGTCCAGGGTAAACTACATGATATATTCCATTGTAATTAATTAGTATATTTTAAGTGGATCGTTGAGGCAACCAAGTTGTAAAACACACAAGCAATGAGTTATATTATTACTGTCATCATCACCTGGTCCTGGGATCTCAATCCCTTATCACAGAAAGCCACTACGTCTCAAGGCATCATCACCATCTTACATCATCACCGGGGATAACAATCCCTTATGTCATCATCAAGAGGATAACACCTCACTAGGAACTCAACCTTCATTAGGTTCTTATACCTATCTTCTTATACTGGTGATGCATGTTATTTCATCAAGAAGAGTTATCATCATGATACAGTGTTATTCAAACACATATGCCTCGTACCTCTTACCTGGCTATGAATTCATCTTATACACCTGCATGGTTAGTATACGCAGCAAGAGAGATAACTTAAAATCACTAGACATAGAGCTTTACTGATTATCATGTCATTAGGGTTTGCAGTTACACATGTCATGATCAAGACGATGTGTGGCATACTATATCAATTACATTAATCCTATCAAATCATGGGCATCCATTTAAGCTTATAAACTAGCATCTTATCTTCTTAATAGGCATCATCTTCATGCATTAAACATAGCATTGGTTTACAAACCATCATCCATAACCCATAATCATCAAAGGTGCGAAAACATGATAAAGAACCACTAGCTAAGGTTTCTGGGTTGGTCATGACCCTCACCAAAGGTGCCCACTACCCTCACTAGAAGTGTGATGGGTAGGACAACCCTCACCATAGGCGGTATCAGGCAGGGTAACTACCCTCACCCAAGCCTGTCGGCCAAGCACAACAGACAACCATATAACGACTGATCCAAGGGCAAAGAATATCGGGCAACCACTTCATGGTCTGTCATGCAACTAGAGAGCAAATGTGCTATCATGCAGCTGGGTTCATGGGGCATATCGTGCACCCAAGGTGACGGGCATCCACTGAATCAGGCAAAGCCCTATCGGCCCACTTAGTTTGTGGTTAGGGTTATGTCGGGTGACAACTACCCTATCGTTCAACTAAGTCAAGCATACCATATCGGTCACCATAGGGTCCATCACTCAATCCATGTCGGGCAAGAAACCAACCCAACTTGTATCGCCCAAGACTCCAACTAGGGATATCCACTTAGGCACTCTGTCAGCCAAGGGGAAACATCTATTAGGTCAAATGATCATCTAGACCAAGGCATATCGCCCAAGCTCACCATCAAGGTCTAGAGTGGTGACATAAATGAATCTAAGAGTCAAAGATGGTCCATGGACGACACACTCACTCCCTTGCCCGATACAACCCCATGGGTGACACACACAAGACACTCCTGCCTGATACAGGGTCCAACAAGGTAAAGAAAGGCCCAAACAAGGCAAAATGAAGCACAACAAAGCTCAACAAAGCCCAAGGCAACTCAAACAACGAGCCCAAACCTTCCTCTCAACTCTAGAGGAAGAAAAAAAAGAGAAAACATCTCTCAAGGTGACAAACTTGCTCATCAACCCTAAACTTAGGTTATATGCAAGTAGCACCTCCACTCTAAACAAAGCACAAGCAAACCCTAATCACCACTAAAGGTGATTAGCAAGAAACTAAACACAAGGTTTAGGCAAAGCAAACAGGATAAGCCCAAAATGAAGGTCAGGGTCCTTACATTATTGTTCTTGACTCTATTAAGCATGTTGTTGGTATATGCCTAGTAGTCAACTCGAATGATATTTCTCTTTGGCATCGTCCATTTGGTCGTGTAAATATGCATTAGTTGAAGAAGTTGAGCAAAAAGAACTTTGTCAAGGGACTTCCAAAATTGGATTTTGAGAAGGACGAGGAATGCCAACCTTGTACCCAAGGAAAGAAAACCATGTCCTCTTTGAAATACAAAGGAGTCCTTAGTACCAAGAGAGATCTTGAGCTTCTTGACAGTGATCTATTTGTACCAATGAAAACTCAATTGTTGCGTGGCTCCAAGCATTGCCTTATTATTTTTGATGATTTCTCTAGATATACTTGGATCTTCTTTCTCGTTTCCAAGAGTGATACACTTGATGTTTTCTCGAGTATTTGTAAATGAGTTGAGAATGAATCCGCTTGCCGCATAGTTTCCATCTATAGTGATCATGGGGGAGAATTTGAAAATGATCTTTTTAAACATTTTTGTCAAGATTCTAGTTATGCACTTAACTTCTCTTCACCTCAAACAACTCAACAAAATGGGGTTTTAGAGAGGAAGAATAGGTATTTATAGAAGATTTCTAGGACCATGCTTCTGGAGTATGATACTCCACATAAGTTTTGGGATGAAGCTGTTAGTACCTCATGTTTTGTGCAAAACTGAGTTTTTACACATCCTTCTTTGAAGAAAACCCACTATGAGCTATGGCGTGGTAGGAAACATGCTATCGAGCATTTCCATGTTTTCAGATGTCCTTGCTTTGTTTTAAATACAAAAGATTCTCTGAACACGTTTGATCTAAAATCTTACAAGGCTTTCTTTCTTGGCTATAACACTACTAGCAAGGCTTATAGAGTATTTAAAGTTGATCTTAATAAAGTAGAAGAATCCATAAATGTTAAGTTTATTGAGACTAACCCCTCTATTCCCCAGGATATTGTTCCAAATGATTATGTTGTAGGTGAAGTAATTCCTATTCTAGAAGAGCTCAACATCACCAAATAGGGAAAAGAGGTGGTTACTCAAGAAGAAGAAAAAGATGAAGAAAAGAAGGATCCAACTCCCTAATTTGCAAAAAACCATCCAAAAGATATAATTTTAGGTGATCCTTTTGAAAGAGTGAAGACGCGGGTTGCATTCAACAAAGAACAAGCCAATAATGCCTTCATCTCACAATTGACCCCAAAGAACATCAAGGAAGCTCTTAGGGATGATGAGTGGATCCTAACTATGCAAGAAGAGTTGGAGCAATTTGAAAAGAACAAAGTATGGACCCTAGTGCCAAGACCAAGTGATAGAAAGATCATTGGCACCAAATGGGTCTATTGTAACAAGCCTAATGAAAGCAGCAAAGTGGTAAGGAACAAAGCAAGGTTAGGGCTCAAGTCTACAATCAATAGGAAGGTGTAGATTTTGATGAAACATATACATATGTAGCTAGACTTGAGTCCATTCATATGTTACTTTCCTTTTCTAGTTACAAAAACATTCTTCTATACCAAATGGATGTTAAAAGTGCATTTTTGAATGGTACTATTGAGGAGGAAGTGTATGTTGCACAACCTCCTGGATTTGAACATGATAGTCTACCTAACCACATTTATTTGTCGCAAAAATCTCTCTATGGACTCAAACAAGCACTACAACTTGGTATGAGAAATTAAAGAACTTTTTGTTAGATCATGGGTATATCATGGGCAAAGTGGATTCTACCCAATTTCTAAATCACACTTCTAAAAATTTTCATATCATACAAATATACATTAATGAAATCATTTTTGGCAGAACTAACCTTGATCTTTGCAAAGAATTTAGTGATATTATGCACAGTGAATTTGAGATGAGTATGATGGGTGAGCTCACATTCTTCCTCAGCTTTCAAATCAAGCAAACAAAAGATGGGAACTTCATCAACCAAGGCAAGTATACAAGTGAGTTACTCAAGTGCTTTGGGATGGAGAACACCAAGCTGATGGACTCACCCATCTCAAACACCACCAAACTTGACAAGATGAAGAAGGTGAGAAGGTAGATTTGAAGATCTATAGATGTATGATTGGAAGTTTACTTTACTTAACTACCTATAGACTTGATATAATGTTTAGTGTTGGCTTGTGTCCTCACTTTCAATCAAATCCTACGAAATCACATCTTATAGATGTCAAGAGGATTTTAAGGTACTTAGCCAAAACCCAAAATTTTAGACTATGGTATACCAAGTCAAGGGAATTTACTTTTACTACTTATAGTGATGCAAATTATGCAGGTTGCTTGATTGATAGAAAGTGCACAAGTGGCACTTGCTTTCTCCTAGGACCATGCTTGGTGTCTTGGTTTTCCAAGAAATAGAGCACAATGGAATTATCAACTACCGAGGCTGAATACATTGCAGCTAGGAGTTGTTGTGCCCATGTCTTATGGATGAAGCAAATGCTCCAAGACTTTAACATTCATTTTGATGCTTCTCCTATCTATTGTGATAATACTAGTGCAACTAACTTGTCATACAATCCTATCTTGCATGTAGACCTAAACATATAGAGGTTTTCCATCATTTTCTCCTTGATCACATTGACAAGAAGGATATCTATATCACACATGTGGACACAAAAAATTAGCTGGCAGACATTTTCACTAAACCTCTAGCTAAAGAGCAATTTAACTTTATTAGATCTAAACTGATCATAACTTCTTTGAATGAATATGATATGCCTTCTAGTTAGTTGTCATCTATCCTATATGTTTTGCCTATGTTTTGATCACCTTTCTTGCTAGTATGCTAAAATTTTAGTTTTTCATGTTCATTCTTGCCTTGTTTTCTCTCATTTTTGGGTATTTTTTGCAAATGCAAGTTTTACCACAAAATAGTACCCAATGATAAGTTATATGTTCCTAAGTATGTTTAAAATACATAATGGACATGAAAAATAAATTTAATTAGCACTCTAATGGCTAGAAACTAGGATTTCTAATTTTAAGTTCGATTGACCATCGGTCGAGTAGCCAACTCGACCGATCGGAGGTTGAGAGCTTTTTAAAAGACCCTATTGGTCGAGTTTCTAAGTTCACAAAACTCGACCGATGGCTGGGCTGGAGCAAAATTAAGATGGGTTCGGCCGACTATTCTCTCTCAACTAGAGAAAATTCGATCGATCTAACCTCCATATCTCCTAAGATCTCAACCCTAGCCCCAACCTTCCTCTCCCTAGCCCTAGCTCGACCTAGTTCAACTTCCCTCAACCTTCCCCTTTGCAATCCTAGGTTTTTGGACGCATTTGGGTGGTAATTCCTTAGCTTTCTCTCTCTCCTTCCTCTCCTTTTCATCTCTATGGTATCCAATAGGAGGAAGAGGGCCGCCCCTACTAATGCACATTCATCTTCGTCCACCTCCCACTTGATTTTATTTGATGACACCTTCTTCGTCTCAATTGAGGCTCTAAATAGGTATAAGGAGCTCCTTCCTAGGAACCCTTTCCCTTTTTGGTGCCCTATTTGAACCTAGAACATGAAGACAAGAGGTCATAGATCAAGTAGCAGAGTTTCTTTATGATCACCATCTCTTTACCTTGGGTGTTGAATGTGCGTTCTGTAATAATCCATCACTAGCACTAAAGTTGTTCACGAATTCTATACAAATTCGCATTGGAATTACGACACCCTCGTACCCCCGCCTAATACTCAAGTAGTCCTCACATCCATGATAGTCGGGAAGAAATTCCAAGTCTTTGAGGATACCCTGAACATTTTCTTTTTGGGTACCGAAGTGACTAACACCTGGAGTAAGGACTACCCAGAGTACTTTGACTTAGTTGAGCCCGAGGCATTCTGCAAGCAATATGATCTTATTCTTACTAATATTCATAAGTTCTTTAAGAAGCCTCAATTCCCATATAGGAAGAAGTGCACCCTTCCCTTCTCTTACTTGGACCTCAATAGACACATCCTTGCCCTAGTTGCAACATTCACCCAAAGAAGAATCAGACTGAGATTCCAAAAAACACTATGGTAATCATGTATTGTCTCTTGAAGAACATCAAAGTCAAGTAGTCGAGATTTGTTCTCCATCATATGACCTACTTTGACTTAGGCAAGAACACTTATGGCACCCACCCACCCTACCCTGCCCTGATCTGTGGTCTATTCCAACTAGCCACTGTAAAATCTCTCTTCCATGACCTTCACCACAAACCTACCCAAAAAGGAGTTTGCATCAGTGAGACAACTCTTCATAAGTATGTTCCTATCCTCTCCTCCACCACACCTGGTGCCTCTACCTTTGCCTCTACCCGAGCACCTCCACCACTTCAACCTACTTGACCTACCCATTCCTCATTTCATGTGTCCAATGAAACCCTTATGGGATACATGATGCATCAACATGCATACAGCCTTCATGTTCAGGAGCACCTGTGTCACAACCTATGTTCCATCATGTCCAACATGAACATGTCATGTGCTCACCCCAATCCTACCTACCAGCCCTACCCAGGGGGTGACTATGCATCCTATGCATATGATCACTTTTTCCCTACCCCTCCAACTGCACCTTCTGATGTTGCACCCCCTGCTGTTGGTGGATCTAACCCTGGTGGGCTGCCTCTGATAGCTGCCCCCTTGGCCACTCTACTTTCTAGCCTCAGTAGTTCTGCTCCTTCCTTCCCACAGGACAATGAGCTCCATGCTCTTGGTATGAGTTGGCATGAGTAAAATGGCAGTTGGCCTGGTCATGGTTCTGGTCCCTCTACTGATGAAGAGTTGTCACACCAGGCTGATGAGGAGGTTGGTGATGAAGAGGTTGATGAAGATGATGATGATGCTTCTAATGATGGCTTCTCTGGTGACTCTGGTAATGAAGGTGATGTTGATGCACCTTCAAACGGATATGATGACTACGAGCCTAATGCCTATGATGTTGATGATGTTGTATACGATGTAGACATAGATGACCTGGATGTTTAGTTGTTCTATTTTTAGTCTAGTTGCTGATCACATATATCCTTCTAGGATATTTTGTATTAAAAATATCTAGGCACATGTTATGAGCTGTACTATCTTATCATCTAGCCTTCACCATCTTGGATTGTAGTTTGTTTTCTAGGAACATGCTCTCTTTGTTGTAATCTTAATCTTTTGTACACTTACTCTCTGATTTACTATATCTCATGAGTTGGTGCCATGTTTTACAATATTTTGATTATGACTCAGATTATTTGTTTCTCTCGTCTCTGTTTGGTGTATGCTTTGAGATTGCATGTTATCGATATTTATTTGGATGTGCTTGATGAAGACCTATTTTTATACTCTTCTACCCCCTTCCTTTTTGATAATGTCAAAATGGGGAGAGAAGTTCAATGTTTTAAAAGCTCAACCATAATGTTTTCATTCCCTATGTGATCCTTTTCTTATTCATTATATGCTTTATCACATGACTTGCTAAAGGACCATATAGTATATATGTGTCATGTTTCTTTGTGTAGATAGACTAACTATGCAGGTTAAACTAAGCATAGATTGAGGGGGAGCAATATACATTGTTCAAAATTGTGAATCCCCTTGAAATTCATAAGGCAAAGGTATAACTTGAATATCCTTTTCAATATGATTGAGGAATGGTTTGTAATTGTCAAAAAAGGGGATAATGTTAACTTGAGAGTCATACATTGCCCATATTTTGATAACGACTTGTCCATTCCATTCCTATGTATCTAATATGTTTGTTCAAGATTGATTTTAGGCTTTAGGTACATGAAAAGGATCAAATTATACAAGGCCTAGCCTGTTCAAGTTCAAGTCAAATGTAATTCAAGTGTACAATTTGGTAAATCACTCCAAATGACCTTAGATATTTTTTTTAATCACTTGTATTGATGATATTGCTTGTAACTTAGATGAAAAAAATCAAGGATACTTAATTCCAAGGTTTAATCACTCAAATGTCAATTTAGAAAATTTTTCACAGGCTGTTTATCGGTCGAGTTGGAAACTCAACCGATCCTATGATGGATTTTATGAACATGACCCATTGGTCGAGTTCCCACTCATAGAACTCAATGAACCGACTCACTGAGAAAAACTGATTTTAGCTCATCGGTCGAGTTTCCCAGAACAAACTCGACCGATAGTTTGAAAATTGACTTTGTCATTTAGTGGATCGATGGAGATACCTTTATTGAATCTCGACCAAATGTACTGTATGGAAAATGCAGAAAAAGTGATTATAACCATTGGGGAGTTGTTTTGGGGAAAAATAGATCCATTACAACTGGGAAAATGGCTATATTTCAACCTTAAGTGATCCCACACTCAAGGGAACACCCCCAACAATAAATAGGACCCCTTATAGTTCATTCCAAGTTTTCTCATTTATGCTATTCTAAGTTTTTGCTATAGTTGAGTGTGTTGCAACTCCTTGAGCCCCTTTCTCTCTCTAGTTTACACTTCATTTCGTGATTATGAATGAGATAGGCCAATTTGTAAGAGAGCTAATTCCTTGCACTTGTAAAGCTCCCATTCCATTCCATCTTCCCTACCCCTTTCCTCCATGACGCAAAGGTGAAGCAAGATACTCCAAGTGAAGGTGGAGTTGTTGTTGTTATTCTTTAAGGTTTAAGAAGAGGTGAAGATCTTCTTCAGGTGAAGGAGAAGGCAAAGGCTGAAGATCCAAGATGAGTAGGAAAATCCCTTAAAGACTGAAGACTTGTGCAAGAGTAGGTAAGTCCTTGAAAGAAGGAGGAAGACTCTTGCAAAGTGGGTAAGTCCTTGGTAAGGTGAAAGACTCTTGGTGTTTGGATGAGTAAGTCCTTTGGTGGTCCTGTGGTGTAATTGTTATTGGTGAATATATAGAGGAAATCACTTGCAAAGTCCTAGAGGTTGTCCTCTCTAGGTAGTGGACTGACTCTCTCCTAGTTTGGAGAGTGGAATCACTCTAAACAACCTTGTCAAGTGTTTTATTCTAATCTCTCTCATCCTTGCTATGCTTATTAGTTAGGACTTCAAATTGCACTTAAACTATTCATTTTAAATTTATATAATTTGAAGGTCTAATCTATCTTGTGAGAATTTTTGAAGCTCTAGTCACCCTTCTCTAGAGCCGTAGATCCAACAATAACCTCCCCTTTGACATCTTACAGAGACATATAACACAAATATGCACTTAAAATCTTGGTTGAGGGAAAAGATAAATCATTACAACCTCCTAAAGATTTCCATGTCCTTTATGAGAATAATGTCACTAAGTTGAGGTCAGATCTTTTGTTCCCCAGTGCCAATAAATAAAAATATGAGGAAGAGAGATAATCGAAATTGAAAAATTCAAAGTACTTATTTATATGATACAAAAGTAGATTTAAATGGATTATTAATGGTGACCAAAACACCATGTTGTACCACTTTCATTAAGAATGAGATGAAGGAGAGCATTCTGAGGTCATTAATTAGTAGTGACAAGTGGTCAATGGTCGTGTTGAGATAAACAACCATGTCATATCGGTCTTCCATGAAATCGACAACCAAAACATTATACCACACAATATTAACTTATGTACTGTCCCCAATCACATGATCAATGAATATTTTTTAAGGAACATTGTAGAAAAGGTTATGAAGTAGAAATTAAAGAGATTGTGTTCTCTATACACACAGTCAAGGCATAACAAATTAGTTTCTATTGGTTATTATAATGTATGTTGGACACTATAAACCATGATCTATGTTACATTGTTTTCTGGTCCCTTTAGTAGGACCACATGGCATGTTCCATGAATAACTCATTCATCAAGTTGACACATAATAAATGTCTAAAGAGTGATGTTACACAATGATGTATATCTTCAGGTTGAGGTCCTGAATAATAAGATCATATGGATGTTAAGAGTATATACATTCTTGTTATGTCCCTAGTAGGATGCTATTGTAGAAGGTTAATAAACAACGATAACACATATGACTAGAGTATGTGTTGGTTGATGATATAATCTCATTAAGTAATGACATGTGATATCAAAACAAGAACATAAATATTTGTTAGAGAACAATGTTTTTAGATAGGCCCACCTTGAGAGTGAGGCATAAAAACCATGATTGGTAGTTAGAATCATATCTGATAGTGATGGTGGTGATTGTGGTTCTTAGACCTAAAATCACTACACTCATCACATGTCATTCAGTGTACTTTGACATCATACAAAGTGACCTTGAATAAGGGTTTCCATGAAGGTGGTTCTTAGGTTTATTGTGACACATGAGAATGACATTGAGTGATGTAGATGTAATCTATCCCTTATGTTGGAGTATCATATCATGGCCACTTGATAAGAGAGACTGAGAAATGTATGGCCATGCTCATGTGAGTCAATATGTGATATTGAGCTTACATATATATTAGAAATTCTATTTTAGTTCAAGAAACATGGATTGAATGTTGAAGAGGATGGCGATTCCATGTCTTGAAACAAAAGAACTATATGATCACTATAATGCCAATCACATATTGTAGGTTGAAGTTTTTCTTGAGTTTTCCAGTTACTTAGGTAGCAACTATATATTGTTGGATACTACTCATTGCTTGTGATGTCATAAGTTGGTTGTAGACATTCACGAATAATGTAACTTGGAATATATAGTGTCACACATATAGGATACACCTAGAATATGAGTTTATTCATTAATGATGTTTAATTTGATTATTAAATTGTTTAGGTATTCAATTTAAACAACAATGGTTGAAAATTGAATAACAAGACTATTAATCGACCTATTCAAGTGTGGAACAAATTAATTCAATTGTTAGGTCAATTTGAAGCAACATTGGCAATCAGAACTCACATGACCGGTCTAGCAAATGAAATTATCAACGTAGATCTATCGACGAACCATTTCATGTCGTGAACTGGCCATTTGGTTGATCAATACGATTGGACCAAGGATTGATGATGATGTCATGTTGTGTGTTAATTAAATATTAATTGTCAATACAATTGTGAATAGGAAACATAGTGAAATTATCAGTTCAAAGGTTGAACCGATCGTCTCATGTGTGAATCCAACGTTTCATTGGTGAACCAAACCATACATGGTTTGCAGGGTTTGAAAAATTAATGAAATACTGTCTGACTCCCTCTCAGACAACAACCTCTAACCATAACCATTTCACAAATAGATGGGTAGTCAGATCACCTAGAAATAAAACAATAAAATCTAACAATTGTTGTGTTCTCATAGTTGTGGTAACGTGAGAACCCGAGCAAGTTCTACCTGTCAAAGGGAGGTACAACAAGGGAAAGAAAATTGGGAGAACAAGTCGACTCTAACAGGTTGATCAAAAGGGAGAACTCCTTCCTGTCCATTCATCTACAATGACAAGAGTTTCCAGTGGTCCACGTGGACTACTATAGAGGTGAGGAGGTCATTGCCACCCGTTAGGAGGAGATAATCAAACTCTATCCATGGTGATCAACCAGGAGGTCATCGTCGACACTGTCCAGGTGCAACTTGAAAAAAGTAGTGTGTTGCAACAAGGGATAGTCGTTGGACTTGCTCCAGGATGAGATATATACCTGGTAACCTTCTTTTCCTATTACATACTTGTTGTCAGTATATACTGTCCAAGGGAAATATGGCAGTTAAATTTTTTCTTTCCACTGTCATATATGATGCCATATTTCCCTATAGAGGTATCAGAGTAACATCAATTTACTATGTTTAGGGATTTAGTTGATATGATCGGATTTTTGTTTTATCATTTAACTTGCGATGTGAATATTTAAATGATTAGTGTACAAATCCGATTATAGATCACATACAATCCCTATAATATATACATATATCTATATCTATATATATTATATAATGTAATATACAATACATACTAGTAAATTCACATGTGCGCATACACGTGTTGAAAAAGATTTGTTGACTTTAGATTAGATGATAAAATAGTAAAAAATATAATAAACAAATATTTGTTAGAATATTGTGTTATAAATATAACATTTTTCCTAATAGAGGTAAAGTTACTATAAAAATGTTTAAAAGAAGATGTTGAAACATAAGAGATGTCTTCGTGTGATTTTTCTTGTGTGTGAAAGGATTATGAGGTTAGCGTGACATTGAATCAATATAATAAATATATTAACAACAATATTAACAATACTAATAATAATAGTAAAAACAATGACATATTAGCATTTGTTTAATTTAGCATATGTAGAAGGTATAGCTTGCTTTTAATATCCAATCTTATAGATGGGAAAGACATAATTTCGTTTAGATTCTCACAAAAATTCATTGCTATCAGATTTTTTTAACACATCCATATGTTAAAGATAATTTAATTATAGCACCTCAAACTTGTAATAATAAAGCATTATTAGTAAGAAGAGGTTTCAACAGTAAGAGATATCATATTTATACATTGGTAAACATTGTTTGTAGAAATATATTATGAGCATATTATTAGTATTTTGGGTGTATGCCATCATAGTTTTTAGAAAAAATCAGTAATAGGTATTATTATAAAAAATTCTTGTTGAATATTAAAAATTTATTCTTATCCTATTTTTATTGCTTCACATGTTGTACTACCCATTTAATAATACCTATATGCTTTTAATAATTCAATACTAAAAACAAAATATAAACATATGACATAGCTTACCATTATGTAGATATAATACTAAAAATATTGTTTACCATTATTATTTTAAGAAAAAAATAATACATGAAGATATGGTGGATAGATTTTAAAAAGAATAAGAATGACATAATAGTAACAATACAAGAATAGTCTACATAGTGGTTTAGATAAGAAAGGAAATATATAGACAAGAACATATCCAATAGGTGGATTATGACATATAGTAATACATCACTAAAAGGCATTACTATTGTCTCAATTGATAGAAAATATTGTGTTATATTTGTTCAAAGTTCTAAAATAGAGTCCAAGATGGGACACTTAGTTGTTTATATACTTGGTCTTTTACTTAAAGGTCTTAGGTTCAAGTGACCATGATCGAGTGATTAGAATAACCATTTTTTAGAGAAAAAAAGTTCAAAAATAGAGCTTACCATGACTATCTTGTAAATCTTCTGATAAACTACTTTTCTTAATTCAAATCTAAGCATATTAGTTACTTGAAAGGATAATCTATTCTTGTCATAAAGATTTCTTTTTTTTATGGCATATTATAGATATAATAATAGACCTTAGTGTGTATTTTTACTTTATATTGTATATACTATGTTTTTCACTGGATATTGATTAATGCTCTTTGGAAAAGAGAATACATATTTTACGTATAAATGTATATAATGTTACAAATAATTACATATAATTTTGAGTTGATTCTTTGAATACCTTATTAATCAAATTTCATATTATATTTCGTAATGAAAGTGTTTCAGAAGATATTAAATGATTGAGCTATAAACAAACTCAAAAGTTAATAAATATAACTATTAATTATTATTGTTAATTAGACACAAAAGCATAATACAAATATAAGTCCATACTATAAAATAATCTACTAGGAGAAATTACTTAAAAATGTAGAATCACTATTTTAAAGAAAGAGATGGTGGTATTGTATATGTATATGCATACCGTTTTATAAAATCAACATTGAAAGTCAATAAAAGTAACTAAATCCATACAATAGAAATCATTGTCTTACAGTCCAATTACATTCTCAGAGAAGGACCTATCTCGAGTATTATGTAATGGGTTTTATGAGATACATATGCTTATGCCCATGAAAGAAAACATTTCTTCATTTGTTCTTGTTTTAACTAAAGAAAGTCTTTATTTACATAAGACAAATAGTATGTGTGTTTTCTATTTTGATATTAAATACTGCCCCAGAGGAATGCACTCTTATGTCATTTAAGCTTAGGCATTGTTTGTAATTTAGATATATCGTTCATAGAATTGTATGTGATGTATAAAGTATAATTAAAAAAGAAATGTGTGCAACCATTCATTGCTACATCAAAAAGAATAAGTCTCATATTTTAGACGTAGTTTGTGAGCTATTGTCATATCAACCTTCATGAAAATTAGAATAAAACTGATGAAATTTCATAACAAGATGAGGATGTAATATATAAGATTATATTTTAAAAAGTATTATAAAAAATAATGATGATAAGTAAAGTATGTAGTTTTGTCATCTTGTTAATATCATGAGTTCTTGAGATACACATAAGAAAAATACTGAAAGTACCAATTGTCAATGTAACTCAAATGAGTTTTGGATCAAGTACCATATGCAAGATAAAAACGAAGTCAATTGTCACATTGAAAAATATGCAAGATATATAGCTTAAAGTTAATAGTAAAAATTGTCAATTTGAATCTTTCTAATATTTTCATAGGTGATATCAACATTGTAGTGTGGAACAAAATTATTTTCATTAGTGTTAGATATGTACTAGTTAGCGCGCATGCTTTGCACATGCCTAGTTTTGTAATGGATATGTTTTTAGATTACAAGTACAATTGTGGATTTGAAGTTTTCCACACTCGTTCATGTCTTGTGTTTGCTAAAAATCTCTCTCTCTCTCTTCTCTCTTCTCTCCTTTCCTTTCCTTTCTAGTGTCTCACGGTGATGCTTCATTGAATATTTGATTTTTTGAATAAGTATCTCTCCTTTTTGGTGAGATATGTTTACTACTTTAACAGTGTTAAGAATCCATTTGTAAAACTTTGAGTCATGTTAGAATCATTTTACTTAGTTGTGAAAATTTATAAAATGTAGACATCTTCTCATATAAGACTTCCTAATAATTCAATAGTCGAGTGTACAAGACATATATAAAATTTATAAAATGTAGACATCTTCCCGTGTGTTCATGTCTACATTCACGATTATGTTTATAAGTATCATTGTTATGGTCCCTCTAGTACGCTTGAAGAATCACTACAACTTTAACGATCAGTCATAGTCTCAAGACATGTTAACAACGGAATGGTCAAAATAAGATATTACGGTTCATAACTCCACTAAAGAGGATTAATGGTTCTCAAAAGGTAGAACAATGTGCCATTTCATAGTGAATATATTATTGTAAGCAAATATAGTCAAATAGGTGATTTAAATGTGCTGTCAAACTCTATCGGAAGCTATGATGTAACTACGTAACCTGTTTTTTCGATACAAATAATGGTTTAGAATAACCATCTTACATCCAAGCATAGTTAATATCACGTATTTTGCTTTACCATTTAGAGCCTCCTCTCCTTTCATTCCAAGATGCACCACGTACGTGTTCACTAAGATATTCATAACAACCGTCATCTCCGTGGTAAGTTAGTTTAAAATAATTTTCATTTTTAATTCATTAACATATACCTTATTTTGTTATTTTTGGTCCCATTTTTAGCCAAGTAACCTTTCTTCCTCAAATGACATGTGACTTCGGAAGCATCTTGATACTATACCAAGCGAACCATCTCACAATTTTTTTTGAAGTCTTGATATGATTTAATGAAAAAAACATACAATTGCATTATAAAAATGGATGGTACCACAAAATTGATTGATAAATCAAGCTTATTAGGGCAACTGAATGCAAAAAAACAAAATATAGTCAATTAGATGGGAATTTGACGAGACTGGTTTGAAGAAATATTCATGTATGATACAATCATTATTTATCTTTTGGCCACACAAAAATTAACATAAAACCATTATGTATTAACACTCAATCATGTTCATAAAGTTAATTCCAAAAACAAAATGTCATCCACCCTTCTCAATGTTCTTGTTAGAAACTTTTCATACCATCATTGAAAATTTGTTAGAAGAGATCCCACATTTTGATAGATGAGATCCCACATTGTGAAATTGGATAAGATATAAAAATTGAACATACATTTTGATAGACGAAGATCCCACATTGAAAAAAATCATATCATAAAGTTTCATTTTGATACATAAACGCATGTATTTCAATATAAAATCATTTCATAGGGGGTAAATATTTGTTAATTGAAAAAAATAAAGATTAAAATAACAACAATGGAAGTCATTGAAAACCAAGCCAGTCTAGTAATGAAATATATAGATATACCAACACAATGTTTTGGTTTGTCTTAAGTTGTTTTTGGAATTATTTATCTAGAAAGGGTAACAAAAGTCACATAGGAATTTTTAGTCCATACTCCTTGAAGTCCATTGTTGGGAAATATTAGATATAGTTGTAATCAATATATTTTGTGTATGTATCAGTGGCTAGGAACCATATCTAAGATGCATAACGATCCTGCTATTATGAAGTACAGGCTGCACCAACATGATTACATATAAGAGATTCGGCTCGCCATCCTACAATCCTCTAGTATATGGCTACATTACAGAAGCTTAGCATAGCATGTCTATGGGAGATCACTGTAAGTACATCATGTAAGTTCATAGTAACACTAAGTCACGTATCATCTCAAAAAGTGTAGTATAGGACTGATCCTATATTAATCATATAGGACAACCAATCACAATACAATATTTCCTTTTCTCTCCTCTTCAAAACCCCACCTCCTAAAAAAATAAGGAGAGAAAAATGCATACTATACAGTATAATATATTTCTATTAGATCCTACCAAGTTATTATAGGACCGGTCTTATAATAAGTTTTTCCCTCTACTTTAACCTCATAGTAATGGTAGCCAGTAGTATAGGACGAGTCTGACACTTTTTATATAGGACAACCAATCACAATGCGACATCTCCTTCTCACTCATCTTCAGAACACCACCCCTTAAAAAAATTATGAAGAGAAACACAAATTTACAACTATAAAGTAATCTTATTGGATCCTATGAAGTTTCTGTAGGACTCGTCCTGTAGAAAAGACGCCGCTTAGTAATACTTTGGGTCCACAAGAGACCAAATCGAGTGTAGTAGCATACAAACTTGTCGACTAAAATGGGTCCATCACGACAACAACTTTGAAAAGAGTCTAAACTACATTTTACCATGAAAATCAGAAAAAATTGGATACCTACGAGTAGACGTTCTTTTACTTTGACCAACATAGGTATCAAGGTACTGAAACCAATTCGTTTCAATTCTCCTACAAGCAGGAAGAAACTGACTTCCGAACTTCTCATCCTTATAAAAAGATTTGTCTTGTTGCTAATAAAAATTAATGAGTTTCAACAAGATTAAGTTTTATTTCTGGAATCAATGTCAGTGCTACGGGCCAGTCACTCTATCATCCACTACTGCAAATATTTCTCGTGATAGAAAAATTAAACAACCCACCGCTTCATGCCTCTTATTTAACAAGATAAAATGAAAAGAAGTAGCCACAATCGAGACCTGATATTTGGAAAAGTATTAAAATTGCTTCCATCGGCAGCCCACTACTGCTTCCTGGTTCGTGATGCTATTCCAAACGCTACATAATACTCAATTGCTTTTAAGCAACTGACCAGAAGTAAACATTGCCGTCACAGCCTGCGTATTATCATCTATTGAACTGGCCTGACAACCAGCCGTAATGAATGTTATCATCGGCAACTATCGTTGAAGAAACTCCCCGACCTGTATACCAACAGCCACAAGAGGCCACATGAATTCTATGTAAGTGCTCAATGTCAATTTCTGCCTTGCCTACACCACTATCGTGCATCAGTGCCATGTTGACCACAAAGTCCGTAAAAGAAAAAGTTATCAAACAAACAAGCACCTCATAAGCAGACACTAGGTTGGCAAATAATGTAATGTGTTGCCCCTTAACTCGTCATTGAAGTTGCAGCATTGTGCCCAATAAGTCCATCAAGCGTAGGGATTTTGCACGAACCGCCCAACATACTCAATGGTCTTGACAATTAGTTTCCAGAGACGATGGCAATTAAACTAAAGTTGAGTTACCTGCTCTATGTCAATGTGCCGGAATAAAGAAGGATGGCATCCCTTCTGGTCATAATATCCAAGTGACTTTTTTTTTTTGTTTTAAAAAATTGGCCATTATATTCATCCTGTGGCCTGGGCTCGATCCTGGGATCTCTTGCTAACAAATTGAGTGTCTAACAATCTTGGTGTCTTCCATTAGACTATCCAAGTGAGTTTTAATGAGATTTTCTGATTAACGGAGAGGTAAAAGAAGTTGAACGACGGGAAGAAGATGCGGGGAAAACGTATTAGATGAAGATATATAAAGGGTTTGAGACGATAATGATAAATAGATATATGGTCTTTAGGAGTCTATTCATTAGTGGGTTAAGCAACGATTCTTTATGACTAAACATTCGTGGTTTACAGAACAATAAATATATATCTTTTTCAAGAATCTATTCATTAGTGGAAACGTACGAGAGTTGCTTATTAGATAATCTTATTTCAAGAGTCCGTTTAACGTACAATATATAGGCTGAAGGACGGAAACGATTCTTGGCTCTTAGTATGGTGGATAGTAGATTAAGTGTCTTTCATGATATGAGCGTCAATGTTATTATTATCCAATACTTATTATAAAAAAAAAGGCATGAGCATAACATTATAGTAATATGATTGTAATTGGAGGAAAGGAAAAAAAACCAATCTGCACTTTTTGTACAACCAATAAGTTGCCTAAGTGTTTGTTTGTTTGACCCGGCCAGTGTGGCTCAGGTGGTTCGGTCCAGCTTGTCCTCCCTGGGGGACCCAGGTTCGAATCCCCCTGAGCGTATTGTAATTACCAACTCCTTGGTCATCCGGGCTCTGGAACTTGTTTGAGGAAGAGGGGGAGCGGGGTCTCCCTAAGACTAAAAAAAAAGTGTATTGTTTGCAAAATATTTTGGCAATGTCACACAGAGATGGAAAATTTCATGTAGAACATGGGTGATCAAATAACACGAGTTAATCCATCACTTGGTCAAACATTTATTTCTATATTGTCTAGTGTTCTACATCGTTCAAAACAACTCAATCTTCATCGTGGAAATTTCACGTAGTGGGAAGTGGCAACTGTGTTTCGCAATCAAATTGTACATAATTATAAAACTTTTGGAGAAAACATGTGGCGTCATCACGTCATCTTCACATTAATGCCATTAATTAACATCTTGATCTCACTTTGAATGACCTTCTAGATGTTTAAAAAAACTATTTGACTACATAACAAAATAAATTAACTATTTTTAAGTTTTTGTATTTTTTGTAATGGATCTAAATTCAATGGCAATGTACTAATTGTCTACCGAAAAATATTTTATATACTACATGTCTATCCCTTACAAGTAGTGGTGGAGGCACAAAATACTTCCAGGGTGGGCACAACACAACTTAACGACACAAAAGGATGGATTACATAATTAGAATGGGGGTACAAAAGGGATTTGCACCTTAAATATACAACCACGTAGTGTATGATTATATGTATCTCAAAAATTAAGGTAGGGGACATTCCCCTCCTTTCTTATATGTGGCTCCTCCACTGCTTACAAGTCTAGCCCTATAGTATTTAAACACGTTGGCTTAAATCTTTAAGCTAATAATCAAATGTTCTTCGCATTGCTGCCACTTTGGACATAAATCTTGAGGCAATTTAGCAAGATATATGTTAGTAAGCTCTTCCCATAACTATCACAAGATTGCGAGAAAAAAAAAGTATTAGTTGTACAAGGAATATGATGAAAAATGACACTAGAAAGGGTCAATAAGGAGAAGCAAAGTTTAGAGTATCAAATTCTAACACTATCGGGTACATGATTCCATACCCAACAACAAAGCAGGTGATAATATAAAAAAAATGGTACTCTTCATGGAGACAACAACTTTTTTCTTAGTTTGCATGAGCCCCTTCCAATGGAATGAAGTTAAAAGATACAAATATGATGATTGTCAATGACAACAAGCAATGATATGAATAATAAGACTGGTTGTAAAGAAAGATTATTGAATGAAGAGCCAAAATGAATAAAGATACTGAATCTTTTGCGTATGTTATATTTAAACATATGATTCACATGTATCCTTTTCTTTGATTACTGAAGATATAACAAAAATGCAATTTTTTTTTATAGAATTTCATATTACCAACTCCTTGGGTCATCCGAGCTCTGGCACCTGTTTGAGGAAGAGGGGGAGCGGGGTCTCCTTAAGACTAAAAAAAAGTGTATTGTTTGCAAAGTATTTTGGCAATGTCACATAGAGATGGAAAATTTCATGTCGAACATGGGTGTTCAAATAACACGAGTTAATCCATCACTTGGTCAAACATTTATTTCTATATTGTCTAGTGTTCTACATCGTTCAAAACAACTCAATCTTTCGTGGAAATTTCACGTAGTGGGAAGTGGCAACTGTGTTGCGCAATCAAATTGTACATAATTATAAAACTTTTGGAGAAAACATGTGGCATCATCACGTCATCTTCACATCAATGCCATTAATTAACATCTTGATCTCACTTGACCTTCTAGATGTTTAAAAAAACTATTTGACTACATAACAAAATAAATTAACTATTTTCAAGTTTTTGTATTTTTTGTAATGGATCTAAATTCAATGGCAATGTACTAATTGTCTACCGAAAAATATTTTATATACTACATGTCTATCCCTTACAAGTAGTGATGGAGGCACAAAATGCTTCCAGGGTGGGCACAACACAACTTAACGACACAAAAGGATGGATTACATAATTAGAATGGGGGTACAAAAGGGATTTGCACCTTAAATATACAACCACGTAGTGTATGATTATATGTATCTCAAAAATTAAGGTAGGGGACATTCCCCTCCTTTCTTATATGTGGCTCCTCCACTGCTTACAAGTCTAGCCCTATAGTATTTAAACACGTTGGCTTAAATCTTTAAGCTAATAATCAAATGTTCTTCGCATTGCTGCCACTTTGGACATAAATCTTGAGGCAATTTAGCAAGATATATGTTAGTAAGCTCTTCCCATAACTATCACAAGATTGCGAGAAAAAAAAGCATTAGTTGTACAAGGAATATGATGAAAAATGACACTAGAAAGGGTCAATAAGGAGAAGCAAAGTTTAGAGTATCAAATTCTAACACTATTGGGTACATGATTCCATACCCAACAACAAAGCAGGTGATAATATAAAAAAAAATGGTACTCTTCATGGAGACAACAACTTTTTTCTTAGTTTGCATGAGCCCCTTCCAATGGAATGAAGTTAAAAGATACAAATATGATGATTGTCAATGACAACAAGCAATGATATGAATAATAAGACTGGTTGTAAAGAAAGATTATTGAATGAAGAGCCAAAATGAATAAAGATACTGAATCTTTTGCGTATGTTGTATTTAAACATATGATTCACATGTATCCTTTTCTTTGATTACTGAAGATATAACAAAAATGCAATTTTTTTATAGAATTTCATATTCAAATTTAAAACATATTCAAGTTAACAAAATAGTTATTGGAGAATCCATATGTTTTTAATTGATGTATATATTTCTAACCAAAAGAAAACATAATGTAACAAAATTTTGTGCTCTAACATTTAAAAGGAACTTGGAAAGCATGTTTTTCTTGGAGAGACTTCCTTGGGATTCACAATTAGCGATGATAAATTTGACTCATTGACATCAACTGGGAATGATCATGTCTCCTTGAACAAGGAGGAATAGTGTTGGTACAAATATACACCTTTTAAGATATCATAGCAAATTATACATGATTCTAATTCTACTTGACAAATCACAAGTATTGAACCCTGCCTTCCTATTGTTTCATTTTATATTTGCTTCATCATGTTGCAAAGGCTTACTGTTAAGGGGTGCCTCCCCCATGAAAAACTTTACTTTCTTCACTCTCAATTGCTTTTATCTTGCTTTAACTCCCAGATGTGGGTCAACACCAGTGTTTGTATGCCCATGCAGAACTCTTACTGTACCTCATGCTTACAGGTGTTTCCATTTGTCATCATCTATTTTCAATATTTAGCATGGACCTTATATAAAAAATGATATATTCTTTCAGTATGTTACCAAAATCACAAATCAAGTTGTCCAACTAACACTCCATAGTCATGCCATGTTTCCATCCCTCACCACTTCTACCTTTTGCGCCCGTTCTCATCCATGGAGTAGTCATACTTGAACACATAGTTAATGTAGCATACAAAAGTTGCTAGAGTGCTTGAAGTCAAATGATTCCCCCTCAGGATGGGACTGAGTACCAGTGTAACATAAAAAGTGAAGATCTGGTAGTTGTTGGAGAGGATGGCACCACTATTATTTCCGCTTAGGTTCTGTTTGTCTAGTTGTTTTTCTGTACATAGTTACAAGTAACATTGTAATCAACACATATGCCTCAGTTGTATTTCTCAAGATAATATCTCTAGATAGGAGGGATAAATGACATGATCCTTCATGGGTCAATAACAATTGTTTACCTGAGTGCAATGATTAACCTACATGGTTGATGACCTTCTATTTAACATGAGCAGCAAAAAGGTAGTATAGGAAGAAGATAACACACTGACAGAGAGTTGAATCATGGTTCTCCTTCACCTGTCAAAACATTTTGAAATGGCTAATAATAGAAGCACACTTGGAGAAAATGTTAGAGACACACACCATTACTTGCGAAATATTTGCTATCCATCCTTTATTATTATGATTCTATAGGGCTATAAATATAAAAGTTGTTGAAGAACTGGTTGACTGTCAGAAACCAAAATTTAGAAACCTCCCATCTTATTATGCTTAGCTAAACCATCAGTTAGACACATCACATGTTTTAGGAAAAGGCATTAAATCATACGATTTTGAATGTCTAACTATAAAAACAAAAGTCCAATTGTAGTTGTCAATTATATTAATGTATTTAAAACAAAAAAGAGAAGGCAATCATTTGATTTTGGGTGTCAGTTGTTTATTATATTTTAACAAACTATAATAAATCATCATTCATGGCTTGAATCTAAATGATTAGACCCAGAAACAAAAAGAAGATAAAAAATATATAACTATTTTTCTGTCCTTCTAACTAAATATGGAACACATATATTGAGAAATATTGCAAGTAGGGAATGAATGTGTTCACCATTTAACGTACACATAGAAGGAAGCATTCTACAAAGACTCTCATCATGTCTCATTCCACAAGATTCCTGATTCATAGAAATATCAAACATCTATATACCCTTATCTTCAAGTTTTCATCCACTTGCAGCTTACACTAACTATCACCCTTTGCATCTCGTGGATTTCTAACAAAAACATATACCAGAAAGGTATAGACCTTGGTGGATCTACTTGAAGGGGTGAAACACATAGGTTGCAAGTGGCCCTTCAAGAAGAATATTTACATAGATGGTAATGTACAAACTTGCAATGGTTGATTGGTTGCAAAGTATTTCAAACAAGTTTAAGGTTTTGACTGTGATGAAACATTTTCTCCAGTAGCCATGGTTAAGTCCATTTGCATCATGCTTGCCATTTAAGCTTATCATGACTATAAGATTTGGCAGATGGATGTTAAAACTAAATTCCTTATTGGGAATATTCTTAAGGATGTGTACATGACACAACCTAGGGGTGTTATAAATTGAAAGAAGAAAATATAGTCTATAAATTACAAAGGTCAATCTATGGATTGAAGCATCTTAGATCTAGAATATTTGATTGATGAATCATGGATTTAGTCAAAATGAAGATAAACCATGTGTTTACAAGAAGGTTAGTGGGATCATGATTATATTCCTCATATTGTATGTGGAAGACATACTATTCTTGGGGAATGGAATCCCTACTTTACATATGGTAAAGACCTGGTTGGGAAAAACATTTTCTATGAAGGACTAAGGTGAAACATCCTATATCTCAAGAATCAAGATCCATAGATATAGATCTAGAAGGCTTCTTGATCTATGTCAAAGCACATACATTATCAAAGTGTTGAAGAGGTTCAACATGGAGAACTCAAAGAGAGGAAACCTACCCATGTATCATGGTGTTACTATATCTAGATCTCAATATCCCAATTATTGTGAAGAGAGGGAGATCATAATTAATATTGCATATGCATCTACAATTAGATCTATCATGTATGTAATGTTTTGTATTCATCTAGATGTCTCATATGCCTTGATCATGATGAACATATTTCAGTCAGATCCTCGTGAAACCCACTGAATTGCCATTAAGAGCATCCTTAAGTACTTGAGAAGAACTAAGGATCAACTTCTTGTCTATGGTGGTGAGGAAAAGTTGGTGGTAAAAGGTTACACTAATGAAAGCCTCCAAACTGACAAACATGACTATAGACCGCAATTAGTATTCATGTTTTGCCTAAACAACAAAGTTGTAAGCTGGAAGAGTTCCAAGGAAGAGACAATTGTTGATTCTACAACTCAGGTTGAGTATATTCTTGCATCCAATTAAGCAAAAGAGACTATTTGGATCAAGAGGATCATGTTAGAACTCGTCATGAATCTATGTATCAACAATGTAATTGAGCTATATCGTGACAACAATGGAGCTATTGCATAAACTAAGGAACCAAGATTGCACCAGCATTTCCAAGCATATACAAAAGATGATTCCATATCATACAAGAAATCATATAGTGAGGAGATGTGAATATTTGTAGAGTACCACTTGAGAACACTGTGGTTGACCCCTTGACAAAAGTACTTTTGCAATAGAAGTATTTGTAGAGTACCACTTGAGACAATTGTTGATTCTACAACTCAGGTTGAGTATATTCTTGCATCCAATGAAGCAAAAGAGACTATTTGGATCAAGAGGATCATGTTAGAACTTGTCATGAATCTATGTATCAACAATGTAATAGCTATATCATGACAACAATGGAGCTATTGCATAAACTAAGGAACCAAGATCACACCAACATTTCCAAGCATATACAAAAGTTGATTCCATATCATACAAGAAATCATATAGTGAGGAGATGTGAATATTTGTAGAGTACCACTTGAGAACAATGTGGTTGACCCCTTGACAAAAGTACTTTTGCAATAGAAGCATGAAGGTCATATTATATCACTTGGGATTAAGTTTAAGGGTGATCAACTCTAAGTGCAAGTGGGAGTCTTTTGGTATGTATGCCAGAGAGCAAATCATATGATGATTGTAATGGAATATAATTTGAACGATCTGATTAATAATAAATACAAACTTGAAATCTATTCTATTTTATTCAATTATGAGATAATGATGTTACATAATAAATGCCTAAAGAATGATGTTAGTCAATGATGTATGTCCTTAGGTTGAGGACCTTAATAATGATATCATATGGATGCTAAGAGTATATGCAATTTCATTATGTACCTGGTCAGTTGTAATTGTGGAAGGATGATAAAAAAAATAACACATAAAATTGGATTCAGTATTGATTGATGACATAATCCCATTAAGTCATGATATGCGATATCAAACCAAAAACAAATACTTTTTAGAGAATAGTGTATTAGACAGAATCACCTTCAGAGTAATGCATGGAAACTAGATTGGTAGTCAAAATCATATCTGATAGTGATGGTGGTGATGGTCGTACTTAGACCAATAATCACTACATTCATCACATGTCATTCGATGTACTTTGACATCATCCACTGTGATCTTGAATAAGGGTTGTCATTAAGGTGGTGCATAGGTGCACTATGACACATGGGAATGAGAATGAGTGATGCATATGGGATTCGTCCCTCCTAGATGAATTTGATATCATGGCCATTTTATAGGCAAAACTAAGAAATTCATGTCCATGCTCATGTGAGTCTATATGGCATATTGAGCTTACATATGTCTTAGACACTCTGCTCTAGTTCAAGGAACATGGATTTAACATTGAATAGTATGACAATTCTATGTCTAGAGTTCAATTTGGATATCAGAGACAAAGGAACTATATGATCACTATAACAAAAATCACAGATTGTCGGTTGAAGTTGTTCTCAAACTTTCTTATTACTTGGGTAGAAATATGTCTTATGAGATACCATTCATTGCTTGTGACATCATAAATTAGTTATGGACATCCATTTCCAATGTAACTTGGAACGTATAGGGTCACATACATAGGATACATCTGGAATAGGAGTTTATTCATGAATGATGTTTAACTTGATTATTAAAGTGTTTAAGTATTCAATTTAAATAATAATGGTTGAAAATTGGATGACAAAACTGTGATTCTACATGTTCAAGTGTCGAACTGGTCGATTTAAGGCTAGGTTAATTTTAAACCAACATTGGCAATCAAAACTCTAAAAGTACCGGTTCAACAAGTAAACCAATTGACTCATATTTGCAAATTGACCGATTCAGTTTGTGAACAGACCATTTGGATGATCACACTTGGGTTAAGGACTGATGTTGACGTGATGTTATGCATTAATCATATATTAATTTCCAATACAATTCCAAATAGGAAACATAGTCAAACTATCAGATCAAGGGTTTAACTATTCCTCTCATGTATGAACTGACCAGTTTAATAGTGAACTGACCAGTTCAAGGTTTGTAGGTTCTTGAAAATTTATGAAATTTCATCCTTCCGACTGCAACTCAGACTAGAAGTTCTAAAACTGACCATCCTATAAATAGAGGAGTAGTCAAGGATTTCTAGAGACACATAATAAGCTTTGACAATTGTTGTCTTCTCATAGTTGTGGTAGTGTGAGAACCTGAGAAAGTTTTACTAGTCAAAGGGGAAACAACAAGGGAGAGAAAATTGGGAGAGTAATTAAGCGCTAGAACATTGACTAGAAGGGAAAAATCCTTTGTCTATTCATCTAGAAGGACTAGGGTTCCTGGTGGTCCATGTGGACTAATACAAAGATGAGGAGTCTGTTACTACCCACTAGGAGGACACAGTTAGCTGTCGTCCATGGTTATCAACCAAAAGGCCATTGATGATGTTGTATAAGTGCAATTTAAAGAAAGTAAAACATTGCAACAAGGGATAGTCGATGGACTTGTTCGAAGACCATGTATATACCTTACAACATGCCTTTCCCATTACATAGTTGTTGGTGCGATAAACTATCCAAGGGGAATATGGATAGTTAAATTATTTGTTTCTTTTGTCCTATCTGATGCTATATTTTCCTACATTTAGCATGCACACTTATCTCATGTGAAACACCCACATGCGAGAACTAGGTTGACATATCCACTTGATAGTATGCTCTTTATCTCTAGTAACACTTCGACTCTCACAAGATGCAAATGGAACATGTACATTTTGGTGGCATTTTATTTATAGATTGTACTCCATGTGATGACCCCAAATCCAGCATACTACCCATGGTGAACTTCCATTGGTATGCATGCACTCTTACCAACAAGATGTCAATAAGGAAAACATGAGGAAATGTGGTTATCATCTATAAAAAAATGGAAGCTACACAATATATTATAAAAAATGGAAGCTACACATTATCATATGTCAAAAATTCCATCATGCATAAAAATGGAAAGGTAATATCTATGTTTATTCCTGTTGAAAATTATATCTATGAAAGAAATAAAGTACATAGGATATGAATTGCATCCTACATTAGTTATGAAATAGAAATGAAATCTAAACTGTGTAAAGAGAATAAAAGGGGACATCTAATCTACTACATACCCTCTAAGATAAATCATTATTTCTTTCAGGTACTTTTCTCCATTTAAAGGTTCTGTGCACCTATATGTGAAAGTGTTGATCAATACTAGTTGTTGTGTAAGTATGTGTAGATATGTACATGTCATTCTATCATACTTTAAGTTTTTTTACAAAGAAATGAAAGATAAAAATAAAACATTATATAAGGTGAAAATCAGGTAAACACATATTTCAATGACATTTCAATGAATTTGTATTACTCTGGTGGACTAATTCATAATAACATACATTATTGGACCCATTTCATGTGTACCCTGTAGTCATGGGATCTCCACCTATTCCATGTAACCTAGGGAGGCACTTTGTCAACATTAATACTTTCCCTCTCTTTAAGAGATTGAATACCATCAAAAACTGTGATTCATATTCATGTTTAGTGTTCTTAATTTCAAGGTGACATATATATTACATGCAACCAATTATCTCAAAATTAGACAATCAATACTTCATATTTATTTTTCATACTTAAGTAATCCCATATATTTGATCTTATCAGATCTTGAATTCCATATTATAATACTAAGAATGAAAGAGAGAGAGAGAATAACCCTGAAAAGGAGTTGAGGGTTTATCGTCATTATGTCCCTATAATACCAAAATTTTTAGGGTTTTTGACTTAGTCATGGTCTTTATGATCATATTATGATTAAATTAGAGTTTACTTGATGAGATTATCTCATTTTTGGGTTAGTAGGACAAATATAGGGTTAGGTGTATGTTTGTCTCATTAACTACCTTTATCTTTTAGAGAGAGAAACTATTTTTAGGGCTTCATGGATTTTTAGGTCATTATTCGTTACCTAATTAAGGTTTTATGATCTAAGTGGAACAAAGATATCATTTTAGGGTTGATGAGTCGATATATAATGTTGTATGATCAAGAACATCCATTCCCATTATTTTAAGATAAAGATTAATATGGAAATAATCAATAAGGGCTTGATTCCATGATTTTTTAATAAGAGTGAGATATAGGTAAGGATATCATTTTATTTATCTTCCTTGAATTTTTTGATAAAATTGATGTATGATGAGTATATTTATACCCATCTTTTCATACTATTTTGTTTACTTTCTAGGTGTTGATGTGTTTCTATTTCCTAGTTTTAGCCTTATATTTCTTAAACAGAATTATCTTCCCTTTTCTAAACTTTAATGTACTTTACATACTTTTAATGCAAAATTAGGAAAAAAATTTGCATTGCCTAGATGGACGATCAATCCCTCATGAAACCACACCTCAAGGGAAGGAAGGATCCAGAATCTTTCTAGTATCCACCTACAAACCATCTAGTCAAGTGACCAACTCTACCAGTTACCTGACTCATGTTGCTCTACCCGAAGCCTTCTTGATTCTTCAGCTGTGACACACGCTCTTTGCATCCAACCTACTCCAGTTAACCTCACATTGGACCACTAGAGAATTGGATACAAGGTTTAGATTGAGTAACCCATGTGGTTCTCCTGTTAGACTGAGTACGGGCCATGCAATTAGTTGCCTTCGACCACAAGTATTCAACATTAGGGTTTCTACATAGAGGAATGCATCTATAAAAGGGAACCCTTATCGTCCATTCTAAAGGGTATATGATATGTGAATAAAAGCCACATTGCCCAGTGAAAACACTAGAAATGAGTGAGGAGGCGGCGGTCGTAGTGGAGAGATTGGTCTTCATGTACCAGGCGACATGGCCCCCTCCATTACTTTTTCGAACTTTTTGTTGTTGTCTAACACTATGACCAAGGAGACATTTGTGCTGGGGTATGTGGAGTAGCCCCAACAGCTAATATTTTACACTACTTTGTATTTAAACTGAACAATACAATTTTCTAAATAGAGTATCTCTATTCTTATTTCCTTGCCTTGCAAAATTACAACTTGCTTTTCATATTTTTTATAATTTTGGATGTGTAGGTTGTTGTAATCATGATTTGAACTTCATAATGATCTTGTTATCACCCTAAAGATTCAGTCAGGGATAGTGAGGTCATTAGATTACAATCTTCTAACTTTCGAAGAATGGTCGATTGTAGTGAGGGAGTCCATTCGAAATAAACTAGGAATGTGGGAGTGGAGTTTGGTTGGTTTCAAGGGAGTTTAATCTAAGCAATGATCTTAATACCGTGAGGGTGCAATAGCTAAGCCTCTATTTAGTAAGCTATTATTTAGGAGTTAAATATTGCTAGGATAATTATGAAAGATTTAGCAAGCAAAACCCCATGTCTTGATCCTCATTATTATCATTTATTTACCCCTTTAATCATTGTTGCTTCTTCCAAAAATTCAGTTTAATCAATCAATAAATTTCTCGGTGATAAATATTACTCTTAAAACATATAAATATATAAAACTACTTAAAAAGGTTGTCCTTTGGTTTTGATCCTTGAATATGCTACAATGACACTTCGATTCATGTGGAGTGTGGAATTAGTGTACAACTTTTAGTTAAACCTAATGGTTATTCCCTTAGGGCTCTTAGTGGTGTGACATTTGGAGCCCCATAAAATTAAAATTGGTGATGTTGTTGTAACACCCATGCCCTAGGTTATGAGGTAACCGTGGATGTTTTTCCTAAGTAAGATAATTAGAACCTTGTCTTAATCTTCTGAAAAGTAAATAAGACTTAAGGAGATCTCAAGTTTCAAGTTTGAGCCTGTTTGAAGGTTGTTTGTGTTATATATGATAGTTTTGGTGTAAATTGCAATTTACCTGAACTATAGGGTTGGTGTGAAATTTACCACCTCTAGAGTTTCCCTTCTCTTTCTTAGAATAACTTATGGAAACAAAAATGAGGGGGCTCATTGTTTGATTCTTGGTTGAGTGATTGCACTCTTGGTGGTGAAAGAACCGAAGAATGTTGATCATTTTGAACCCTAGATGAGGTTGTGTCGAGTTGTGAAGAGTATATGGGAGTGCCTATCAGTTTAGAAGCCATGGAGGAGGTCTTATATTAGTTTAGAAACTTTTTGGAAGTATTCATATTGGGCTAAGCACCCCATGTAGGTGAAGCATATCGATTTAGGACTTCCTTAGAGAAGTTGTATCAGTTTGCAATAAAGTGATGTTGAGTTGTAATATCTTGCAAAGCAAGCTACCTAATGGCCGATATTCTCATCCTTGAATTATCCACAATATTTTTTTATGACAATATAATCATGGTTGACATGGTGTCACCATGCATGAACACGTGTCACCTAAGTGCATATGGCGATGACACCTTACACATACTCTCTTTCAAGAGCCTCAACTATATATACCCCTCTTTTGACCTCCTAGTAAACCTTTCTACTCCTTTACCATCTTGTGGACGACCCTAGGATCTCAAGGAGCAAGAAGAAGGTCAAGCATCTTGTATAAGGTGATGCCATTACCATCTTCAACCTTGGAGAATTATGTATCTCAAATCATAATTCTTTCTTTCTTTTCTTCTTCACCAAGTTTCTAACTATGGTTCCTTCTTCTTGATTGAGGAGAAACTATAGAGGAATCTTGGACCTTTGAATAGGTCATATTCAACCTTGGGAACGTGGATCTTTGAAGCTTGAAGCTCTAGTGGTGATCTTGAGGTGGGTTATATAACTCTATTCAATTCTATTGTTATTCACTTTCAATTGTACAATACTTGGTGATTCCTTCCCAATTTCAATTTCCCTTGATTAAACGATGATCTATGAGATCTAATTGTTATATGGGGTTGTTGTCCATGAACTAGAGTGTAACATCCCTGACCTGGGTTATGCTTTAACCCTAGGTGTTTTGTTTAAGAAAGATAATTATATGATTAATATTATCTTTTGAAAAGTAATTAAGGCTCAAGAGGAACTTATATTTCAATTTTAGTCCTTTTTGAATGATGTTGAAAATAGTGTTCTGCTTGTGTTGGACTAAAGTGAAAATTACCCAATTTGAGGGGTTAAATTGCAAATGTTACATGATAAGATGTTCCTCATGTGTTGAAGCATCATGAGAATGAAGGTGATGTAGAGGTATGGCTAGTGAAAGCCTGAGTACCAAGAAAGAGCTCATAAAGCAATGTTTGTGCATTAAAACCTAGTTTTGGTGTAATGTGCAATTTACCCAAAAACCTAGGGTTCAATATGCAAATTTACCACTTAAAAATAGTCCCTAATATTTCTTGGCATCATGTAGAACAAAGAAAATGAGAGGGGCATCTCATTTGTATCACTTTGAAGAAGAGAGAATCTTGATATTAAATAATCAAGATTTAAGCATAATTGAAACCTTAATTCAATTTAATGCAAAAATAAATAAAATAATTGAAGGGCCTTCAACTAAAAACGAGATGGTTGGATTTGCTAAAGTTTGAACGTCCTTGTGCCTTGCAAAGGCAAAGGAAATATCTACGTGAGTGGAGAACCCACTCACATTAAGAAAATAAAAAGAAATATCCACTAACTTATGGATAATAATATTATAAGGGTTAAGGTGCTTAATTTAGTTTCCCTTAATTCATGGATAATGGAAGGGAATTCGGAGGTGAGGAAGATATCTTTGCATGCAAGGAATTGAGGGGGAAAGGTGGCACCCATTTTTGAATTAAAAGACTTTTATAAGGCATTTTCTCTCTCATTGATTTTTCTTATAAAAACACCTTTTACAACTCAAACCAAAGGATTTTTTGAATCCACTTCTTCTTATTGCTTGAAAAAACGACCAAGGGAGCTAGGAGAAATAGGACGACGACCCCCAACCTGTTGGTAAGCTCCTTGACCTTCGTTCACCTTGATTTCATGGTGGAAATCACAAATCAATGCATGATTTCTTCTTATCTCAATCCCATCTTCAATTCTAACCATTCCTTTTCACTCAAAAGTTTGAGGAACGAATCTTGTGGTGTGAAAAAGCTTATTCCACCATTGTTGACGTGAATCTACAAGCTTTCAAGCTCAATTGGAGGTGGGTTATATAACTTAAACCCTTATTCATTGTTATTTAATTCAATTTCTCAATCAATTATGTTCAATTGCTCTTCTTGCAATTCCTTTGAATAGTTGATGCAACTACCATGATAATGACAGTATTTTTGATGGAATAAGGCTTGATGATGATGAAATCATCTTAGGCACACGTTCCAACAAGTTTTTATTGCAAATAGTTTCAAGACTTTGGTCCAAACAGTTTCACCAAACCGTTTGGAGACCAAACAGTTTGCAAACTGTTTGGAGGTTTGGATTCCAAACCATTTGGAAGGGTTGACCATTTGGATGGGTTGACCATTTGAGATCAGGACTCTAGTAAATGTTGGATGATGATCCAATGGATCCAATTGATTAATTCAATGTATGGACAATCCTCCAATTAGGAACCCTAATCGACTTGTTGAAAGAAAACTCAATTGATCCAAACGATTTCAAGCTGACTTGGACCAAACGGTCTTGAGACCGTTTGGGATCAAATAGTCTCAGGACTGTTTGGAGGATTAATGGTTGAATCTTGATTGATGAATCCTTCAATAGCCTAATTGATGGCCAATTCAATGGTGTAAATCTTATTCAATTTGGTTGATGAATGTCCTAAGTGACCCATTCGGTTTTGAGACTGGTTTGGCCCAAACGGTCTTGAAACCATTTGAGTCCAAACGGTCTTGAAACCATTTGGGGTAAAACGGTCTCAGGACCGTTTGGAATGAAACGGTTTCAAAACCATTTGGTGTTGAAATGTCAAAACTGATTGAATGTCAAAAGTGATCAAATCGTTTGGAAACTTAAGGTAAAGATTGATCCATTGATCCAATGGTTGATAATAATGATTATCAAAGACAGGTATAGTGGTTGAAACCCTAGAGTACCTAGATGATGAATACCTTTAGATTAATTAACCCTAAAAAGTTATGAAAGCAATGTCTTAGTACACTATGTCAATCATAGTTGTATATACCTGATTGAAGGGTTGATGTAACCTAATCAAGTTGAGAGGATGATAGAAAGGAATTCATACATGAGTACTAATAATGTAGTAATTAGGGTATGATCCTTAGTAAAGAGATCATGAAACCCTAATCGAGAAGGTTAATGAACCCTAACCCTAATTCAGGGCAATTCTGAGTGAAACCCTAATCTAGGGTAATAGTGAAACCTTAATGGAGGGTGATAACCTGAGTAATTCCTAAGTTAGGGTTATGAAAGGTAAAACCCTAATTTAGATGAATAGTAAACCCCAATTATGGATAATTGTATATGAAACCCTAATTGGGATGAATAGTAAACTGTAAACCCTAATTGTGGGATATTGAAAGTAAATCCTAATCTAGGGTGATATTATGTGGAACCCTAATTTAGGATGATGTTTTGTAAAATCCTGGTATATTAATGTGATGTGGAACTCAAATCTAGGGTGATGCTATGTAATGCTATATGAAACCCTAATCTTGGGCAATATGGTGATAAACTATAATCTTGATCTGGGTAATGGGATGAGTATCCCCAATTGACCTGAAATGGGAAACTCTAACCCTGGTAAGGGAATAGTAGTGTTATCCTTGAATAGTGATGCTATATTTGTTTTGCATGGTGCTAATATGAAATTGATGTAACTATTATCATATGTACTAACCATGCTTGTATCATGAGATGATGAACATATCCAGGTATGGACTATGATGTTTTATTTATTAAAATTGTTATTGGGCCTTATGTGCCATAATATGCCTTGTTGCCTAGTAAGAGGTAATAAGAGAATTAATGGGCCTTAAGTGCCATGAGAGATGCTTGTGTAACAAGTATCATGTTTACCTTGGTCAGATTACCTGAAGGTGATAGTTACCTAAAAAAGTGGTAACTATGCTCAGTGATGAGTTAAGGGTTTGAATACCCAGAACCATATGATTATGGCATTGAGTTGTGAAGGGATGAGTATTCCCCATATTGAAATGAGGGACTGAGATCCCAATGTCTTATAAAGATTGAGAAATAACTGATGAAAATAGTACATGTTTCCTTGTAGCATTTGTCCTAATAAGTTATGTTTGAAAACTTGACTGTTGCTAAAAGAATATGATAATGTACTTAATTAATCAAGTGAAATCTTTTCATGTAGTGCTCTGACCATAGATCCATCATCGTAAGTAGATGATGATGGTGAAATAGGTTTTCCTACGGGATCTCATGGAGTTTGCATATTTTTTAATATGTGGGGGTCAATGGGTGAAAATATCCGTACGTCCTAATGGGGGAATTGATGGAAGGTAAACAATAAACCTCTCAATCCTTCATTATATGTTCCAAGATGGATGTATCACAAATCTCCCGATGTTGTTAATGCCAGATCGATGGAGGTAAATATGAAATCTCTCAATCGTGAAGAGAGTGCAACCGCCGCTATAACTCTATAGAGAAGATGCCACTATACCCTGGCAAGCTATATAGCAGAGACACAAGATGTCCTGCATGTGATCTCACACTAACCGAGATGTGGGAGGTCATGGAAGTCAGCTCTTCCATTGACTTTGTATGGTACCGATTTTAATTTCTTAATGGTCAGTTGGAGTATGCGCGGTATACCTCATCTCCTTAGAGCTTAAGTATGTTTGTAAAATGTAATCATCCGTGTAGCGTATTTGTATAAGATTGAAATACGAGTATCACTGGTTGATGTTATCTTTCTTAGCATGTCCTTGATACATAAATGTTACTTATGTTCTCTAATTCTGTATTGATTAAGAGACATGCTACCTTATCAAGTTATAGCTGAAATAATTGAATAGGAATGTTTCTCTAATCTGCATAGATATTGATTTATCTGCTATTGAATATATGATTCTACTGTTCAGTTTATTTTCATTAAACTGCAATAATAATGTTTTCAGCGGAGAGTTATATCTCTCACTGGGGCAATTTTATAATTGTCTCACCCCTGTGGGATCTAACATTTTTAGGTAGACGCCGAAAAAGAGGTAGGAACCCTACAACTGAGGAAGAACAACAGCAACAACAACAGGGGCAAAAGTAATCCTTCAGGTGGAAATACTAGCTGTCAAGCTTTATATATAAAGTCCTATGTGTCATCTTTGTACTCTCAGGTCCTAGGAGTCAGTAGATAGTATTTTTATAATCGATAGGAGATTTTGGTTTGAATGCCTTGAGGATTTTGTTACTTGTTCTTTTTAGAAAAGCAATGATGCATATATATTCCTCGAGAAGAGATGGTACATGGAATGTACTTTGTGAACCGATATGTAAATATTATACTGTGGTTCTTGTTTAAAGAGTTTTCTTGAGAATGGATCTCTCTGTAAATGGTTTTAATTTTTAGTGATTTTTAGTAATCCTCTATTAGTAATTGCTTTCGCATTAGTTAATCTTGTTTTTGTGAGTTGGACGTCACAAGTTTAGTGGTATCTGAGCTCTAGGTTCGCTGAGTCTACAGAGACATATGATTAAGGTTGTTGAGTCTGTTCTAGTGTCTTCCAATTTATCTGATAGTGTCTTCTTCTCATACATGAGAAGAAGAACTTGAAAATATCTGGATCACATGATGAACATGCTACTGAGAGCAGCATTGGTGCACCAGGAGGAGGTGTAAGGGATCAAGCTAGGGAGGAACCCGTACCTGAGATTCCTCATCTTGATCAAGTTGCATTAGAGAATCCAGCTTTCCATGCCTTGTTTGGCCAGTTTATGGCGACCATGACACATATGACAGATAGAATGCCACTACCTGCACCAAGGGCACCAGCCCACGATGAAAGATAGAGAGATGGCAAGACCTTTGAACGGATTCAGAGGGTAGGAGCAACAGAGTATGCTGGCACAGTTGACCCAACAAATGCTGATTTATGGTTAACTGAGCTGGAGAAGGCCTTTTGAATCCTTATGATTCCTGAAGATGAGAAGGTGAGACATGTTGTCTACCTATTGAAAGGGAGTGTTGGTCATTGGTGGACCATCGAGGAAGGAAAAAGACCGGGTGTTGAAGTCAGATGGGATGAATTCTGATGAGAGTTTGGTGCTAGATACTTTCCCAAGACATATTTAGATGAAAAGATCTCTCAATTTGAGAGGTTGAGGCAAGGACAGATGAACATTATCAAGTACGAAGCTAGGTTCATGGAGCTTTTGCGGTTCTGTCCACATATGGTATCTATGGATGAGGAGAGGATTCGGCGTTTCGAGAAAGGATTGGACGCTGAATTGACAACTCCGGTGTCCGCTTTAGAGAACAGGGAGAGGTTTGCTACTTTTGTGGAGTCCGTGAGATGGATAGAGAGGTATGTGATCAAGAAGCGGCAGACTAGTGGTAAGAAAGAGTACACACAGTTTTAAGGACAAGGGTCCGAGAGCTTTAAGAAGCTGAGGTTCTATGCACCACCACCACCAAGGTTAAATACCCTGACGCAGTGGACATCAAGTAGGGGTAGGGGCCGTAGTTTTCCTCCAAGTAGATCCCCCAGTACAACACCAACATCAGTGACAGGACCACCCAGACAGAGTTTGGGAAGCTACAACTACTTCTAGTGTGAGAGGTCTGGACACTTGAGGAGAGATTGTCCTGAGAAAGTCACAACTGTAACTCAACCCTAGAGGCAGAGTCAACAAGGCTCGTAGAGGAGACAATTTTCTAGTGGTACCAGAGGATGTGGACAAGCGTCACAAGCTAGATCGTCGACACCTAACAATCGAGCACATGGTCAACAACAAGTAATGACTAGATTCTATGCTATGAATAAGCCTGAAGCAGTAATCAGCCCTCGGGTTGTGACAGGTCAGATCGAACTATTTTATTCTGATATGTCTTCATCCTGCTTCGTATCTGTGTTAACTGATCTGGGTGCTATGCATTCCTTTATCACTCGAGAAGTGATTCATGACTGCAACATAATTGTCAGTCATAGAGCATGTAGTTTAATGCTAGAAACCCCTTTACTAGGATCTGTAGTATTGCGGGAGGTGTGTTCTCCCTGCAATCTTTCCTTTTCTGATCATCACATTCGGGTGGATCTTATACCACTTGAAATGTACGGGTTCGATATAATCTTAGGGATGGACACCCTAGAGAAGTATAAGGTTGTCTTGGATTGTGGTTCCAAGCAGGATGTGTTCACAGACAATGGTGACACATGGATCTTTCAGGGAGACAGAAAGATTCTTCCAACTTGTCTTGTATCAACTATGGTAGTTGAGAAGTTGATGAGGCAGGAATGCTTTGCATTCTTGGCACATGTGGTAGATACCACAATGGAGAGCCCTCATCCTTCTGAAGTTCTGGTAATCAGGGAATTTGAAGATGTATTTCCTGAAGAACTTCCAAGTGTTCCTCCATCCCGAGAGATTGATTTTGAAATTAATATAATCCCGGGTACACAACCAATATCACAAATACCGTATAGAATGGCACCTGCTAAAATGGTAGAACTCAAGAAACAACTATAGGAGTTGCTTGAGAAGGGTTTTATCCGACCGAGCACTTCACCCTGGGGTGCTCCAGTTCTTTTTGTTAAAAAGAAATATGGGCCTATGCATTCATGCATCGACTATAGGTAGTTGAATAAAGTAAATATAAAGAACAAGTATCCTCTATCAAGGATTGATGACTTGTTTGATCAGTTGCGTGGTGCAACTATCTTTTCTAAGATAGATCTGAGGTTGGGATACCATCAATTGTGTATTAAGGAGAGTGACATACCTAAGTCTGCCTTTAGGACAATGTATGGTCACTATGAGTTCATAGTTATGTCATTTGGACTAACTAATGCACCAGCTGCATTCATGGAACTCATGAATATAATTTTTTGACCTTTTCTTGATCAGTTTGTTGTCGTCTTCATAGATGACATTTTGATCTACAGTAGTGATGCTCAATAGCATGAGCAGCACCTCCGTCAAGCTTTAACTTTGCTAAGAGAGCATAAGCTGTATGCTAAGTTTAGCAAATGTGAGTTCTGGTTACCAGAAGTTTCTTTTCTAGGACACGTAATATCTTCCTTAGGTATTCATGTTGATTGTAAGAAGGTAGAATCCGTCCTACAATGGGAACAACCTAAGACACCGACGGAGATATGCAGTTTCCTAGGACTGGCAGGCTATTACAGGAGGTTCATTAAGAACTTCAGTTCTGTAGCCTTACCCCTAACTAAGTTGACAAGGAAAGAGATTCCTTTTGTCTGGAATAACAAGTGTCAACATTTTTTCTAGTTGCTAAAAGAAAGGTTAACAAGTGCACCTGTGCTAGTGTTACCTGAGTAAGGAAAGGGGTACATAGTTTTCTGTGATGCATCTAAGAATGGCTTAGGATGTGTGTTGATGTAGGATAAGCAAGTGATTTCTTTTGCTTCTCGACAACTTAAGAAACACGAGGAGAATTATGCAACACATGATTTAGAACTAGCTACTGTGGTCCATGCTTTGAAGATCTAGAGACATTATCTCTATGGAGAGACATTCTGGATTTTCACAGACCATAAGAACCTAAAGTATATCTTCTCACTGCATGAGCTAAACATGAGGCAATGCCGCTGGATGGAGTTAATCAAGGACTACGATTGTATAATTGATTATCATCCAGGGAAAGCCAATGTAGTGGCTGATGCTTTAAGTAGAAAATTAGCAACACTATCCTTAGATAAAGCATAGTTAAACTCCTTAGTGTGATTTAAAAGAGATATGCTTATCTCCTTAAGGCAAGACAACATACAACTTAAAGTATCATTGTTAGCTGGGTTGTTAGCTGAAATGCAAGTGAAACCTACTCTGAGACAACAAATTAAAGAAGCACAACAAACTGATACTGTGATTCAACAGATCGGGTCAGAGTATGGTAGTGAAAAATGAGATGGCTTCCATCATTCAGATGATTAGGTAGTCTGTTACCATGGTAGGATGGTAGTACCTGATGTCGATAACCTAAGGAAGTTAGTTCTAGAAGAAGCTCATTATTCAATATATTCTATGCATCCAGGGAGCACCAAGATGTATCATAACTTAAAAGATATGTATTGGTGGCCTGGATTGAAGAAAGATGTTGCTGAGTTTGTTATGCGGTGTCCAGTGTGTTAGCAGGTTAAAGCTGAACATCAAAAACCCGCAGGAACAATGCAACCTCTACCTATACTGCAGTGGAAATGGGATCATGTAACCATGGACTTTGTGGTTGGTTTGCCTAGAACAGCCAAAAGTCATGATTCCATTTGGGTGATAGTTGATAGGTTGACAAAGACAACACATTTCTTACCTATCAAAACAACCTACACAGCTGAGAAGCTTGCATAGATATACATAGATGAGATAGTGTGTTTGCATGGGGTTCCAACTACTATTGTATCTGATAGAGGTCCCCAGTTCACGAGTCATTTTTGGGAGCGACTCCATAAAGATTTGGGTATGCAGTTAAGGTTTAGTATAGCTTTTCACCCTTAGACAGATGGACAATCTGAGAGGACCATACAAACTTTGGAGGACTTGCTTAGGGCATGTGTCCTTCAGTTTGTAAGAAGTTGGGATCTACACCTGAGCTTGATAGAATTTGCTTATAATAATATCTATCAGCATAGTATTGAGATGGCACCATATGAGGCATTGTATGGTAGATGTTGTAGATCTCCTTTGTATTGGTATGAAATAGGGGAGTCCCAACTTTTGGGTCCTATGTTAGTACATCAAACAACTGAGAAGATTAAAGTAATACAACAACTGTTGAAAGCTGCCCATGATAGACAAAAATATTATGTTGACAAGCATCATAGACCCTTAGAATTCCAAGTTAGAGACAGAGTATACCTCAAGGTCTCACCTTGGAAAGGTATCCTTAGATTAGGAAAGAAGGGAAAGTTGGCTCCTAGATTTATGGGGCCTTATCCAATCATTGAGAGGATGGGAAAGGTAGCCTATAAGCTGGAGTTACCACCTGAGTTGCATAGATTGCACCCAGTGTTTCATATCTCTATGCTAAGGAAGTGTCATCCTGACACAGATTTAGTTCTGCAACTTGTGGAGGTAGAACTAAATGATGATATATCTTATGTTGAAGGACCTCTGATGGTTCTTGACAGAAGAATTAAAAAGCTGAAAAAGAAAGACATTTGTCTTGTTAAAGTTCTCTGGCATCACCGTGGCATTGAAGAAGCTATGTGGGAGCTAGAGAAAGAGATGAGGAGGAAATACCCTACTCTTTTCTCTTAAATGTTTTCGTTGATAATTTCGGGGACGAAATCCTTGTAAGGGGTGGATAACTTGTAACATCCCTGTCCTGGGTTATGCTTTAATCCTAGTTGTTTTGTTTAAGAAAGATAATTACATGCTTAATATTATCTTTTGAAAAGCAATTAAGGCTCAAGAGGAACTTATATTTCAATTTTAGTTCTTTTTGAATGATGTTGAAAATAGTGTTCTGTTTGTGTTGGACTAAAGTGTAAATTACCCAAGTTGTGGGGTTAAATTGCAAATGTTACATGATAAGATGTTCCTCATGTGTTGAAGAATCATGATAATGAAGGTGATGTAGAGGTATGGCTAGTGAAAGCTTGAGTACCAAAAAAGAGCTGATAAAGCAATGTTTGTGCATTAAAACATAGTTTTGGTGTAATGTACAATTTACCCAAAAGCCTAGGGTTCAATATGTGAATTTACTACTTCAAAATAGTCCCCAATATTTCTTGGCATCATGTAGAGCAAATAAAATGAGAGGGGCGTCTAATTTGTATCACTTTGAAGGAGAGAGAATCTTGATATTAAAATAATCAATATTTAAGCATAATTGAAACCTTAATTCAATATAATGCAAAAATAAATAAAATAATTGAAGGGCCTTCAACCAAAAATGAGATGGTTGGATTTTCTCAAGTGTGAACGTCCTTGTGCCTTGCAAAGTCAAAGGAAATATCTACGTGAGTGGAGAACCCACTCACATTAAGAAAATCAAATAAAATATCCACTAACTAATGGATAATAATATTATAAGGGTTAAGGTGCTTAATTTCTTTTCCCTTAATTCATGGATAATGGAAGGGAATTCGGAGGTGAGGAATATATCTTTGAATGCAAGGAATTGAGGGGGAAAGGTGGCACCAATTTTGGAATTAAAAGACTTTTATAAGGCATTTTTTTCTCTCATTGATTTTTCTTATAAAAACACCTTTTACAACTCAAACCAAAGGCTTTTTCGAATCCACTTCTTCTTCTTGCTTGAAAAAACGACCAAGGGAGCTAGGAGAAATAGGAGGACGACCCCAACCTATTGGTAATCTTCTTGACCTTCGTTCACCTTGATTTCATGGTGGAAATCACAAATCAATGCATGATTTCTTCTTATCTCGATCCCATCTTCAATTCTAACCATTCCTTTTCACTCAAAAGCTTGAGGAACGAATCTTTTGGTGTGAAAAAGCTTCTTCCACCATTGCTGACGTGAAGCTCCAAGCTTTGAAGCTCAATTGGAGGCGGGTTATATAACTTGAACCCTTATTCATTGTTATTGAATTCAATTTCTCAATCAATTATGTTTAGTTGCTCTTCTTGCAATTCCTTTGATTAGTTTTCGATGGACTAAGGCTTGATGATGATGAAATCATTCGAGGCACACGTTCCAACAAGTTTCTATTGCAAATAGTTTCAAGACTTTGGTCCAAACGGGTTCACCAAACCGTTTGGAGACCAAACAGTTTGCAAACCGTTTGGAGGTTTGGATTCCAAACCGTTTGGAAGGGTTGGCCATTTGAGATCAGGACCCTCGTACATGTTGGATGATGATCCAATGGATCCAATTGATTAATTCAATGTATGGACAATCCTCCAATTAGAAACCCTAATCGACTTGTTGAAAGAAAACTCAATTGATCCAAACGATTTCAAGCTGACTTGGACCAAATGGTCTTGAGACCGTTTGGAGGATTAATGGTTGAATCTTGATTGATGAATCCTTCAATAGCCTAATTGATGGCCAATTCAATAGTGAAAATCTTATTGAATTTGGTTGATGAATGTCCTAATTGACCCATTCAGTTTTGAGACTGGTTTGGCCCAAATGGTCTTGAGACCGTTTGGAATCAAACAGTTTCAAAACTGTTTGGTGTTGAAACGTCAAAACCGATTGAAGGTCAAAAGTGATCAAATCATTTGGAAACTTAAGGTAAAGATTGATCCATTGATCCAATGGTTGATAATAATGATTATCAAAGCTAGGTACAGTGGCTGAAACCCTAGAGTACCTATATGATCAATACCTTTAGATTAATTAACCCTAAAAAGTTATGAAAGCAATGTCTTAGTACACTATGTCAATCATAGTTGTATATACTTGATTGAAGGGTTGATGTAACCTAATAAAGTTGAGATGATGATAGAAAGGAATTCATACATGAGTACTAATCATGTAGTAATTAGGGTATGATCCTTAGTAAAGAGATCATGAAACCCTAATCGAGAAGGTTAATGAACCCTAACACTAATTCAGGGCAATTCTGAGTGAAACCCTAATCTAGGGTAATAGTGAAACCTTAATTGAGGGTGATAACCTGAGTAATTCCTAAGTTAGGGTTATGAAAGGTAAAACCCTAATTTAGATGAATAGTAAACCCAAGTTATGGATAATTATATATGAAACCCTAATTGGGATGAATAGTAAACCCTAATTGTGGGATATTGAATGTAAATCCTAATCTAGGGTGATATTATGTGGAACCCTAATTTAGGATGATGTTTTGTAAAACCCTAGTATATTAATGTGATGTGGAACTCAAATCCAGGATGATGCTATGTAATGCTATATTAAACCCTAATCTTGGGCAATATGGTGATAAGCTATAATCCTGATCTGGGTAATGGGATGAGTATCCCCAATTGACCCGAAATGGGAAACTCTAACCCTGGTAAGGGAATAGTAGTGTTATCCTTGAATAGTGATGCTATATTTGTTTTGCATAGTGCTGATATGAAATTTATGTAATTGTTATCATATGTACTAACCATCCAGGTATCATGAGATGATGAACATAGCCAGGTATGAGCTATGATGTTTTATTTATTAAACTTGTTATTGGGCCTTATGTGCCATAATATGCCTTGTTTCCTAGTAAGAGGTAATAAGAGAATTAATGGGCCTTAAGTACCATGAGAGATGCTTGTGTAACAAGTATCATGTTTACCTTGGTCAGATGACCTGAAGGTGATAGTTACCTAAAAAAGTGGTAACAATGCTCAGTGATGAGCTTAATTGGTAAACTAGGGTTTACCTAGACAATTGCAAAGATTAATTAGAATAATCATTCTTGAAATCTAATTAATGACGATAACACAATTAGGATGTTTTAACTATGATAAGAAGTCTAAATGTTCTTTTGTCTTGAGAATTAGGGTTTGAGAAGCATAAACCCTAATCGGCCCAAAATAGGGTTTTAATGACATATGAATACAGCATTTGATAAGTAGAATGTCTCACTAAATGATTTTTAGTATTTTATGTATAACTCTGATTTACTTAAAATTTGGATATGATTTGGATATATAAAATTTTAACAACATTGGAAAATATCAGAATTTTTGAAGAATGTTCTGACCTGTTTATCGGTCGAGTTTCAAAGTCGACCGATCATATTTCCAGATTTATATAGCAGTGTGGTAATTGAATTTTATCTTTTTATTTGTATATCCAATTGATCTCAAATTTTAACTGTGCTTGAAAAACAAAGTTTTAGACACTCTGTTAAATTGGCATAATTTTTGGATGACTTTTGATCTCTACAGTAAGGGTGTCGGTCGAGTTCTGTGCAGGACAAACTTGGCCGAATATTTTGCAGACTGCAATATAGCAGTGCACTGTTCTATTTTTATTTATTTATTGGTAACTCCAAATGATTTAAAATTTTAACTGAAGCTTTATAGATCAATTATAAATAAGTGCTAAATTTCCATAATTGTTGGAGAATGTTTGATCTCTGAAATAAACGAATTATAGTAACTTTTGTATAACTGAATATTCAGCCAATATAATTAAAGTTGAGTGTTGGGTCAATATGCAATTGACCCAAGCAGCTCAATTGACTTATATGATCGACCACACACACACACAACTCTCATTCTTCGTCATCCATCCCAGAGAAACGAAAATCTAGAGAGAGAGGGAGAGTTAGGGCTTGAGTGGAGAAAGAGGAGGAATTGCTGACCTAGGGTTTTGCGGTCCGAGGAATGGTGAAATCAAGTAAGTTTGGATCCTTTGCATAGACTTTTATGGTGAATCTTCTCTCTCATGTCAAGATTCCGTCCATGCTCTGATTTGATCCAAGATGATGTCAAAATTCCCTCTTTTCTCACCCTTTCTTCATAATTCCTCATTTTCAAGGTTTCCTAGTTGAATGGAAGAAGAATTGGGAGATTTGCTAGGGATTTGATAGGAATTCGAGATTCCCTGAGTTGAGCTGTAGTTGTGAGGTGTTTTCACACCTTAGGGTGAGTGGGTTCTTCCTTCAAATAGTTTAATGCACGAATTTGATTATAGCACCTAAATCCCTAAATGCTTAGCATGTGATTCTCAATCCTGAATGTGTCCGTTTGATTTAAGTTGTTGCAAATTGATATGTTATGGATTCCTTCTCCGTTTGAATGACTCCTTAATGGTAGATTCACATCAGAAACGTATACAACACTTCCTAGTAAGAATGCCTTTTAAATTTATATCAAATGATGCAATTAGGTTTTACCCTAAGAGTAGGGTGTTGGCATGTGATGAATGAATAAGGCAAATGAAACCCTAAGGATAGGGTTTTCAATGAATCATATTATGATAATATGAAAGGTCTCAATATGAGATGTGCTGATGCTTAATTGTTGAATTGTATGTTTCTAGTGCATTTAACTTTATATGCTTGTTCTCTCTGAGATGATATCTACATACTGTAGGGCTTCTTATTTTCAATACATATCTCATAAATTGCAGGTGATGAGATATGACATGCCCTAGAAAGGGATGTTACTGAGACATGGTATATGTTGAATACATGAGCTATGATGTTTTATATGATATGATATGGCAGACCGTGTGAGCCTTGTGAGAAATGTAAAATGAGTTATGATTTCTATTTTACATGTATCTAAAATGTTAATGTTAGACTTAGGTGCCCTAAACACTGTAGAACCCCTTTGACAGATCTGCTTCTTAGGGGTGAAACTCGTGTTGCAACATCATCCGTGCTTGTGTCATGGACACACGAGGAAAGAGAGGCAGTGTCCAACAACAACCGTGCTTGTGTCACGATGGCACTTGAGGAAAAATGGGGGTTATTCAACATCATCCGTTCTTGTGTCACGTAGGTAACCCGGTGAGACTCTCCTCCTGTGTACTCATGTTAGAGGAGGAGTCTAGAGCACTCAGAGCAGTGCCTTGAGGCCGTAGAGCCTATGAGTCAGGCCGGAGAGCCTGGGGTCCTGTGGCAGAGCAGGGCTGGCGTCAGACTTAGCATTTCCCGGGTGTGTCACTAAGTCTTGTACGGTGTGGTCGTAGTGCACTGCGAGTCTCTATGCAGAGTACACTGCATAGATCAGGGCATAATCTAAAATATGATCATATAGGTTCACAGAGTTCCTTATAAATGAAAGAGTTAAGGAAGACTAGAGTATAGTCTTCTAGTAGTTATGCTTTGGATGCAATATTTACATTCTTTGTTATTTCAGTTATATTGTTTTAGAACTGCTCAGTGTAGTATTTATTGTTGTTAAATGTCATATCGTTTACTTAAAATTATATCTGTAATCTCATTAGTGCATTAGTCTGTTTCCTTGAAGTACTCATTCACTGAGCGAGTAGGCTCACCCCTCTACTCAAACATTTTTAGGGTTAACCACGTGGACTTGAAGATGGTCAGAGCATCAGTGTAGATCTGCTACAAGAGTTAAGTACAAGATTAGTTGAGTCAGTCGGTCCTTGTCACTCTAGGTCCTCAGTAAGAGTTAAGAGAGAGAGAGTTGTATTTACGATGTGTAATATTGTTCCCCTTTTGATATGTATGCTAATTAGCAAGTTTTATGTGCATAAGATGTGAGAGACATCATGAATGTTTATACATGTATCTTTTCTATTAATGTCTGATTAGTAAAAGAAATGTTCAGATTCCTTTGTTAAGATGTTATGTGGTTCAATGCGGGGAATCAAGAGTTTAAAAGAAAGAAAAAAAAGTAAAAGTTAAGGATGTTCTTTGTGTCACATATAAATCTTATCTTATGCCCTAATCTCATGATTTGAGGAAATTGTGAGATCGGGGTGTAACAGCTTGGTATCAGAGCTTAGGGTGAGTTGTCAAGGACCATTAAGTTAGTAAGTTAGAGTCCTAAGTGTGGCAGATAGGAGATGTTTGATGTTAGCTTTGGGGATTTGAGTATTTGGATATCCTGGCCCGATATCTGAGTACTTGGATCAACTAGTACAAGCTACTCTGTCTATTCTCTCACGTATACCCTGGCCAGGTATACAGTGGAAGAATGGGCTAGAGAGGAACCCTAGAAATGTTAGGGTTAGAAAACGAGAAAAGAAACAAGAATTAAGCGCATAAATGTAAAAGGAGATAGAACTTACATTTCATAATGTTGTTTTTGTTGGAAATGTACAGAAATGCTCTTATATGTTTGAATTGAAATATTCAATACTTTGAAATATGGGTCTTTAATATCTGTTGTACACTATGCAATTATAGCATTTATTGATTTTATTCTTTGTAACAAGTAGACTAGAATTGACCTTTGAATGGGCTTTTGTTTTTATAGTTTTGCCCGCTGATTCGAGTGAAATTGACATCAGCAGGTCTGTTTAGGTTTTCAGTCTGTACGCGATTCGGCCGAGTTGTATGTAATACGGCCGAGTTTCTTTTTCAGGAAATCAAACAGCAAGTTGATCGGTCGAGTTTCAAGCAGATCGGCCGAGTTGTGAAGCAATCGGCCGAGTTTCTGACCAATCGGCCGAGTTTCTGAGCTGTGAGTGGCAGTTCAGGAAGAATGTAATCCTTTGTAGTTCTTGGCTTCAGGATTTCAGGTTTGGCCTGGTCCGGTTGGCAGGATGCGTTATTAGGATCTAATGAATCCTATCAATAGCATAATAAGAATAGAATTGGAATAATTAGACCCACATCAGAGTAAGAATGTACATACAGTAAGATGCTGAAACATATGGGCAAGATCAGAACAACTAAGAATTAGTTGAAACTGATATCTGAGGTTTAACTTTGGGGTCTCAAATGTGAAACCCTTAATTGGGAATAATAGAACATGATATGAAGCTCATAATCAGTTTATTGATTAATTTTGCATGAACTATACATATGAAATATAGAAAAGATATGTGAAATGTATGTATGTATGGTTCAAGATAACAAGAATCAATCATGAAGAATGAATCATATAATAGCGTATAATGCTTTTATGAACTCTAAAGCAAAGGCTAAGTAGAAGAATAGAGTGAGCTTTCAATAGGTCCATAGAAGTAAAGAGTCTTCAAAAGAGTAAAAGTAAAGAGAATCATATGAACTTGTAATTCATAAGACTAGAACAACAAACTAGTTTCTAAGCAAAGAACATAGGTGTAGTTTAACGAATGAATAAATCATACAAAGGTAGACTGTATTCAGGAAGGAAAAACTTGATTGAAAGAGAAACTATGTTTGACCCATGCATGATCCACTTGATGTAAAAATGAAGAATATGTAATGTATTCAACATGAGTAAAAAAACTAATAGAAGGACTTTTAATTTAGAATGTTAACTTCACAATAGTATAAAGATAAAGGTGGAAATATGTGCAACATGGTATACATGACCATACATATGAATAAGCAACATGGTCATAAGAGAAAAAAAATTTAGAATTAAAGATGACGGGTTAAAGAGTAGTATATAGTAAGAGGACTATGAAACGTAGGAAAGGGTTTGAAATATGATGGAGAAGTTATAAAATAAAGAGGTTGTGAGATTCAAGCAAGTGCTAATTAATCAAATATCTCTGTTGATAACTAAGTAAATCTACATACGAGAATGTATTAAGGGAATGTTTGAATACAAGTATTCCAAGTCTTAAAATCATCTTCTCTTTCATATATTCCTTAATGAGAGTAAGGTGGGAATGAAATGATAAGAGAAAATGAATCATATACGGTGCATAACTACCTTGGTGGGGTCATCTAGTCAATGTAATAGTGACATACAATATGATGAAGTGCGATAAGAAATAAATTCTTGTGTGATAGCAAGAATGATGAATAATCTATTCCTATCTTAAATTCTTCAATGTTAATGATGTTTATTGTATATAATCATATGAAAAGGATAGGTAGCAAAAAGTAAAGAAGTAATGAATGAGAAGAGAGATATGGGAAAACACTAGCTTTGTGTAATATGTGAATTTGTTTTTACATGTATGATTTGTTGAAGGCATATTAAGGTATGAAAGTTGGTTCTACATATGATTTCAGTGTATTTGTGCAAGCTATATGTTAAATTAAAGGCGTATGATAGTTGTAGTAATTCATACCTGATATGCATCTTACTATTGTGTATTTGTGATATGGTGATACGGTTTGGATGATGTCAGAACACATGGAGAGATACCCTGAACAAGGTAGTCATACTTATTCACTCATATTAATAGAAAGGGGTGATAATCAGATTGTCTGGACAAGTAACCCTAATGAGGTGTAGCTTGTTATACCTAGCTCTAATATAACTGAGTGATGGTAATTGAGTATGATTAATGCTTGAATGACTGATACAATTGTGGATTACCTTATTACTGTTGTTGAAACCCTAAAATGATATAATATGATGGTTACACTTTGAATTGTGTGTGGGCCCATAACCCACAGGTCCCAGGATCGAAACAGGATAGTATGAAATGAGGTGGTTTTGCTTCACCTCATGCATCCATGACCCAATGGGGATGCCAAGAGTAGTATTGTGCAATTGATTGTTGAATTTAGTCTTTTAATTCAAGACTGATTTGCTATCTGAGTAACATGTTATTAAAGTTTAAAATAGCATGGTGAACTCGCTTTTGTCACTTAAAGGTGATACAGAACAATAGAACTTTCTGAGCCGCATAAGTTGAGATAGTTGTATCAGAGTATTAGAGTTGCGCAGCGAAAGCGTGGTGGTTTATCTTTGCATTCTATGTTTGTCTGTGGCATAAAGAATTTGCTTGATATCATTGAGAACTATTTGAAATATGTTGTGATTTAGTAAAGAATTAAAAGATCTAATGTTGAAAACTACATTCAGGTATGAAATACAAGAATATAATGACATGGAAGGCTTTAGAAGCTTAGAATAACCTTGAATGTATCTTTCTTGTAGGTTTATGTTTCGAGGACGAAACATTCTAAGGGGGGGGGGGGAGAGTTGTTACGACCCCATCTGAGCTTAATTGGTAAACTAGGGTTTACCTAGACAATTGCAAAGATTAATTAGAATAATCATTCTTGAAATATAATTAATGATGATAACACAATTAGGATGTTTTAACTATGATAAGAAGTCTAAATGTTCTTTTGTCTTGAGAATTAGGGTTTGAGAAGCATAAACCCTAATCGGCCCAAAATAGGGTTTTAATGACATATGAATACAGAATTTGATAAGTAGAATGTCTCACTAAATGATTTTTAGTATTTTATGTGTAACTCTTATTTACTTAAAATTTGGATATGATTTGGATATATAAAATCTGAACAACATTGGAAAATATCAGAATTTTTGAAGAATGTTCTGACCTATTTATAGGTCGAGTTTCAAAGTCGACCGATCATATTTCCAGATTTATATAGCAGTGTGGTAATTGAATTTTATCTTTTTATTGGTATATCCAATTGATCTCAAATTTTAACTGTGCTTGAAAAACACAGTTTAGACACTCTGTTAAATTGGAATAATTTTTGGATGACTTTTGATCTCTACAGTAAGGGTGTCGGTCGAGTTCTGTGCAGGACAAACTCGGCCGAATATATTGCAGACTGCAATATAGCAGTGCACTGTTCTATTTTTAATTATTTATTGGTAACTCCAACTGATCTCAAATTTTAACCGCAGCTTTATAGATCAATTATAAATAACTTTCTAAATTCCCATAGTTGTTGGAGAATGTTTGATCTCTGAAATAAACTAATTACAGTAACTTTTGTATAACTGAATATTCAGCCAATATAATTAAAGTTGAGTGTTGGGTCAATATGCAATTGACCCAAGCAGCTCAATTGACTTATATGATCGACCACACACACACACAGCTCTCATTCTTCGTCATCCATCCCAGAGAAATGAAAATCTAGAGAGAGAGGGAGAGTTAGGGCTTGAGTGGAGAAAGAGGAGGAATTGCTGACCTAGGGTTTTGCGGTCCGAGGAATGGTGAAATCAAGTAAGTTTGGATCCTTTGCATAGACTTTTATGGTGAATCTTCTCTCTCATGTCAAGATTCCGTCCATTCTCTGATTTGATCCAAGATGATGTCGAAATTCCCTCTTTTCTCACCCTTTCTTCATAATTCCTCATTTTCAAGGTTTCCTAGTTGAATGGAAGAAGAATTGGGAGATTTGCTAGGGATTTGATAGGAATTCGAGATTCCCTGAGTTGAGCTACAGTTGTGAGGTGTTTTCACACCTTAGGGTGAGTGGGTTCTTCCTTCAAACAATGTAATGCACGAATTTGATTATAGCACCTAAATCCCTAAATGCTTAGCATGTGATTCTCAATCCTGAATGTGTCCGTTTGATTTAAGTTGTTGCAAATTGATATGTTATGGATTCCTTCTCTGTTTGAATGACTCCTTAATGGTAGATTCACATCATAAACGTATACAACACTTCCTAGTAAGAATGCCTTTTAGATTTATATCAAATGATGCAATTAGGTTTTACCCTAAGAGTAGGGTGTTGGCATGTGATGAATGAATAAGGCAAATGAAACCCTAAGGATAGGGTTTTCAATGAATCATATTATGATAATATGAAAGGTCTCAATATGAGATGTGCTGATGCTTAATTGTTGAATTGTATGTTTCTAGTGCATTTAACTTTATATGCTTGTTCTCTCTGAGATGATATCTACATACTGCAGGGCTTCTTATTTTCAATACATATCTCATAAATTGCAGGTGATGAGATATGACATGCCCTAGAAAGGGATTTTACTGAGACATGGTATATGTTGAATACATGAGCTATGATGTTTTATATGATATGATATGGCAGGCCGTGTGAGCCTTGTGAGAAATGTAAAATGAGTTATGATTTCTATTTTACATGTATCTAAAATGTTAATGTTAGACTTAGGTGCCCTGAACACCGTAGAACCCCTTTGACAGATATGCTTCTTAGGGGTGAAACTCATGTTGCAACATCATCCGTGCTTGTGTCATGGACACACGAGGAAAGAGAGGCAGTGTCCAACAACAACCGTTCTTGTGTCACGATGGCACTGGAGGAAAAATGGGGGTTATTCAACATCATCTGTGCTTGTGTCACGGAGGTAACCCGGTGAGACTCTCCGCCTATGTACTCAGGTTAGAGGAGGAGTCTAGAGCACTCAGAGAAGTGCCTTGAGGCCGTAGAGCCTATGAGTCAGGCCGGAGAGCCTGGGGTCCTGTGGCAGAGCAGGGCTGGCGTCAGACTTAGCATTTCTCGGGTGTGTCGCTAAGTCTTGTACGGTGTGGTCGTAGTGCACTGCGAGTCTCTATGCAGAGTACACTGCATAGATTAGGGCATAATCTAAAATATGATCATATAGGTTCACAAAGTTCCTTATAAATGAAAGAGTTAAGGAAGACTAGAGTATAGTCTTCTAGTAGTTATGCTTTGGATGCAATATTTACATTCTTTGTTATTTCAGTTATATTGTTTTAGAACTGTTCAGTGTAGTATTTATTGTTGTTAAATGTCATATCGTTTACTTAAAATTATATCTGTAATCTCATTAGTGCATTAGTCTGTTTCCTTGAAGTACTCATTCACTGAGCGAGTAGGCTCACCCCTCTACTCAAACATTTTTAGGGTTAACCGCGTGGACTTGAAGATGGTCAGAGCATCAGTGTAGATCTGCTACAAGAGTTAAGTACAAGATTAGTTGAGTCAGTCGGTCCTTGTCACTCTAGGTCCTCAGTAAGAGTTAAGAGAGAGAGAGTTGTATTTACGATGTGTAATATTGTTCCCCTTTTGATATGTATGCTAATTAGCAAGTTTTATGTGCATAAGATGTGAGAGACATCATGAATGTTTATACATGTATCTTTTCTATTAAAGTCTGATTAGTAAAAGAAATGTTCAGATTCCTTTGTTAAGATGTTATGTGGTTCAATGCGGGGAATCAAGAGTTTAAAAGAAAGAAAAAAAAATTAAAAGTTAAGGATGTTCTTTGTGTCACATATAAATCTTATCTTATGCCCTAATCTCATGATTTGAGGAAATTGTGAGATCGGGGTGTAACATAAGGGTTTGAATACCCAGAACCATATGATTATGGCATTGAGTTGTGAAGGGATGATTATTCCCAGTATTGAAATGAGGGACTAAGATCCCAATGTCTTATAAAGACTTAGAAATAACTGATGAAAATAGTACATGTTTCCTTGTAGCATTTGTCCTAATAAGTTATGTTTGAAAACTTGATTGTTGCTAAAAGAATATGATAATGTACTTAATTAATCAAGTGAAATCTTTTCATGTAGTGCTATGACCATAGATCCATCATTGTCAGTAGCTGGTGATGGTGAAATAGGTTTTCCTATGGGATCTCCTGGAGTTCGCATATTTTTGAATATGTGGGGGTCAATGGGCAAAAATATCCATACGTCCTAATGGGGGAATTGATGGAAGGTAAATATTAAACCTCTCAATAGTTCATTATATGTTTCGAGATGGATGTATCACAAATATCCCGATGTTGTTAATGCCAGATCGATAGAGGTAAACACGAAATCTCTCGATCGCGAAGAGAGTGCAACCTCCATTGTAGCTCTATAGCGAAGATGACACTATACCCTGGCAACCTATATAGTAGAGACACAAGATGTCCTGCATGTGATCTCGCACTGACCAAGATGTGGGAGGTCATGGAAGCTGGCTCTTCCATTGACTTTGTATGGTATCAGTTTTGACTTTGCAATGGTCAGTTGGAGTATGAGAGGTATACCTCATCTCCTCAGAGCTTAAGTATGTTTGTAAAATGTAATCAACCGTGTAACGTATTTACATAAGATTGAAATATGAGAATCACTTGTTGATGTTATCTTGCTTAGCATGTCCTTGATACATAAATGTTACTTATGTTCTTTAATTCTGTATTGAATAAGAGACATGCTACCTTATCAAGTTATAGCTGAAACACTTGAATAGGAATGTTGCTCTAATCTGCATAGATATTGATTTATCTACTATTAAAATATATGATTCCACTGTTCAGTTTATTTTCATTAAACTGCAATAATAATGTTTTCGGCAGAGAGTTATATCTCTCGCTGGGGGAATTTTATAATTGTCTCACCCCCATGGGATCTAACATTTTTAGGTAGACGTCGACAAAGAGGTAGGAACCCTACAACCGAGGAACAACAACAACAACAACAACAACAGGGGTAGCAGTAATCCTTCAGGTGGAAATACTGGCTGTCAAGCTTTGTATATAAAGTCCTATGTGTTGTCTCTGTACTCTTAGGTCCTAGGAGTCAGTAGATAGTATTTTTATAATTGATCTGAGATTTTGGTTTGAATGCCTCAAGGATTTTGTTACTTGTGCTTTTTAGAAAAGCAATGATGCATATATATTCCTCGAGAAAAGGTGGTACATGGAATGTACTTTGTGAACCAGTATGTAAATATTATACTGTGGTTCTTGTTTAAAGAGTTTTCCTAAGAATGGATCTCTTTGTAAATTGTTTTAATTTTTAGTGATTTTCAGTAATCCACTGTTAGTAATCGCTTCCGCATTAGTTAATCTTGTTTTTGTGAGTTGGACGTCACATAGAGTATTAATGGATGAAGGTTTGGAGCTTGAAGATGATAGAAACTGGTATCACTTTGAAGAACCTCTAAACTATTATTACTTTAAAGCACCTCTAAACTATTATCACTTTAAAGAACCTCTAAACTGATGTCCCTTTGAAGCACCTCTAAACCGTTATCACTTTGAAGAACCTCTAAACCGGTATCACCTGAAGCACCTCAAGACTGATATCACCTTAAGCACCTTAATATCGATATCACCATAAGCACCTCAAAACCAATATCACTTGATGTTCCATAGGCAACGTAAGTGATAGTGTCATGACCGACACAAAAGATGATAGTGAGGCTGAAACCCTAGAGCATGTTATGGCCGATATACCAAGTTAGGTAAAAATGTTACACTAAAGTATGGTGCAGGTGATATACCTAAGTGAGGTGAATATATTACACCCAAGAGAGGTAAAGATGTTACACCCAAGTGAGGTGAATATGTTATACTAAAGAGAGGAAAACATGTTACACTAATGTATGGTGAAGGTGATACACCAAAAGATAAGTGAGGTCGATACCTTGATAAGTGAGGGTGTGAGTGAGATGATGATGCCTAACCCAATATCATATAACCCTCACCCTAGAAATTGATACACACCCTTAACCTGATATTAAATATTGGTGTCTAGGGTGACACATCCTTTGATGCATTGGCCGACACACACCCAAGATGATAGTGTGGCCAATACACTAGAATGTGCTTAGGATGACACAAGTGTCATGGCCGACACAAGTAAGAATGTCTAGACTGACACAAGTGATAATGTCTAGGCTGACACAAGGGTTAGTGAGTAGGTCGATACACCTTGATGAGTGTAGGACAATACACCTTCATGAGTGTAGGTTGATACACCTTGATGAGTGTAGGTTGATACACCTTGATGAGTGTAGGCTGATACATGATGAACATAATAAATTGATACACTAGGAAGTAATGAGATGGATACACTTTGATAGGTGTAGGCTAATGAACCCTAGAAAGGGTCAAGCCAATGTAATAAGTATGTTGAAATCAATATCCTAGTAAGGATGAGAGAGAAACTTATAATACTCATATGAGAAAGGTAATATTTGATGTTGATAATCAATTAATAATAATTGATGAAATTAATCAAGTATGTTTTAATACTTATGGCAAAGAGATAAGATCCTAGATGAGAGGAGTTATAAATCAGGCTTTGGTGGCTAAATATAACCCTAGACATCCTAATCGGCTGCAACAGAAACCCTAACCCTAATCATGAAAGCATTGTAACTTGATTGAGTGATTCTCTGTGATAAAATTGAATGTAAATATAATAAAATAAGCTTCTAGAAAGGAGTAATTATGGTTTAGGGTTGGTTATTGAATATAACCCTAGAATTCCTAATCAGTTGAAAAGAGAAATTCTAACCCTAATCACAAGAGGGAGTATAACATGAAATGTCATGATGATAGAATTTAATACATACAATAATATAATGAACTCTTAACCAAGAAGACATTATGAATACATCCAAATGAGGGTTGTAGTGGTTTAAATATAATAAAGCTGGAATATACCTTTTGAGGCATACAAAATACATGTATCATAGGAAAGATGTGAATATGTCTGATGACTTGGAAGAGGCATATTTCCTAGTAAGGTGATGTGGTACTCAATGATGAGTTGAAGGGATTGATATCCCATGATTGAAATAATAGAGTAACACAATGGGTGTCTCAACTATTAAAGAATTATTGGGAATATGATATACCTTTCATACTTGTAACTTAATTGATGCTATAAGATGTTTTAATGCATATAACCCATCACCTAGAAACAATCACATGATTGATGAAAGTCAATACCTGGTAGTATAATCATACGATTGATAGAGATCAATACCTGGTTGTGTAATCATAGGATTCATGAAAGTTAATACATGGCAGTATAATCACAAGATTGACATAGGTCATTACCTAGAAGTATAATCATAGGATTGATAGAGCTCAATACCAGGAAGTATATTCACATGATTTACTGATATCATACCATGTCAATATGATCACAAGATAAGCTTGAGATGTTGGTATAGCATGATTGATAAATGATATACATGTTCTTCATATATCTTTGAAAAAGATTGAATAACCTATTGGACAGTCATAGATATTTGATGTGTACATTTATGGGTATACTTTGTTAATGTTCATATTGTAATTGGAACTACCTAGCATAGATGTTGGTTTATCAATATCTCTGATTTAAAAATTATATTTGTGATAATAATAGTGTTGTTGGGAAGTTATATCTCCAGCTAGGACTTTTGTATCGCCCTGTCGGTTCCATAACTTTTTAGGTGGACGTGCACGAGGTAGCAAAGTTTGTGTAGCTGAGACTTGACAATAGTAGGAAGAAGACCTATAATTTTTAGGCAGTGTGTTGTCCATTATGTCTTGTTGTAGATATAACTCCTATGTGTCATTCCTATTGTGGCAACACATCCCACTATCACACAGACAATGAGGTGTTACGCAAAAACGTGCGGAAAACACCATAAACCACAAATTACCAAAAACACGAGTTAATTAAAACTGATTGTAGAAAGCAGATAAACTGAGAAACTTTTACATCGGTGGAACCGAACTAGACATAGGTAGTGAATTGTACCACGACAGTGGGCAATTCTGATTTCAGGCCACTACCCAAATGGAGAGATAAAATTGAGTAGCTATATAGAATTTAATACAATGAAAACCCACAGTGAAACTGCAACCCTAAAATTCTCCTTTTGAATTGATTAAATCAACATTTAATTGATTGCTTGTTTTGTTTTGTTTTTATTTTCTTTTAATTTTAACAACAACTCTCAACTTTTTAATCGGCTTAGCTGATCACGAGTAGTTAGTAGGAGTCCCCGACGATTGCATGTATCCCTGAGTTCGACTTGAGCCTCACAAAGGCATGTACTACTTTGACGCGTTCACTTGCGTTTCTGCGCACGATAAATTTGTGTCAAGTTTTTGGCACCGTTGTCGGGGATACGACAATTTGTTGGCACTTCGAGTGCTGTGAGCGGCCACTCTAGGCCACATTTTTATTTTTTTTATCATTCCAAAAATTTATAATCTATTTTCTAAATATTTGCAATCGTCAAGCACTGTACTAAATTTAATTTTTCTATTTTCAGGTAGTGTGCATGGTGCAGACGCGTAGTACTGACTACGCGGGTCGTGCACCAGAGGTTCCGCTGCCGGGACCAGAAGATGAGGGCGAGTATAATCAAGACGAGCTGGAAGATATAATTTCTAACCCGAACAAGAAGAGATGGATGAGCCACAGACAATATGGGAGAAGATCAAGGCTTCTTCCTCGTCCGCTTCCAAGGAGCCGGTAAAGAAGCAAGCGCTGAATATTCCGACATACAAGATTGATCCAGCTTTAATCCACTTGGTGAAGTCTAATGCCTTCCATGGGCTCAAAAATGAAGACCCCGCCGCGCACATAAGTCAGTTTGTGGAGAATTGTGATATGGTAAAAATCGACAGATTTCCACAAGACGTGCTCTACTTGAAGCTCTTCCCGAGTTCTCTAGCGGGAATTGCGTGTGAATGGCTACATAACTTAGACGATGAATATGTGGAGTCTTGGGACCACATGGTGGAGGTCTTCTTCGAGAGGTTATTTCCGCTCAAGAAGACCAATGACATGATCCGAAAGATCCACAACTTCACCCAACAAGCAGGAGAAACCCATTCTGAGACCTGGGAAAGATTTCAGATCATGCTCAGGCAATGCCCGCATCATGGGATGGATAAGGAGACCCAAGTCAAGATCTTCTATTTTGCTCTCTCTGAGCATGATAGAAGCAACCTCGATTCAGCCGGTTCCGGATTCTTCTTGAATAATACAGACACTAGATGTTGGGAGATCTTAAAGAACATGGCAAAGAAACAATCATGGGGCGAAAGAGGCGTTGTGGAGCAGGTTCGAGTTGTAGGTGAATTTAAAGCAATAAAGGAGCTGAATGAGAAGATGGATCTTCTCGCAAAGAAATTGCTTGCAAAGGAGGATATTGAGTTCGAGGACGAGGCTCAAGTGAAATTCATGAGGTAGCAGCCAGGTTACAGTAACAACGACTATGCATGGAGGATCCAAATAACTTCTTGCAGGATCTGGATGCTAAACCCCAGCCAGCAGTGGAGGATAAGAGCACAGAGCTACTCAATCAAGTTATAAAGCAAAACCAAGAACTCATGGCTACTTTCGGCTAGCAAATAAAACAACAAGGGGAGTTCATGAACCAATTCGGGCAGACACTGCAGAGCCATGGGGCTCAAATGAGGACAATAGAAACATCTATGGCACAGATGGCTGTGGAGATAGCCAATTTGAAGAATCCGGCACATCCAAGTTTCTCGGGAAATACTAATGTTCCAGGAGGGAACCAACAAGCGAAGGCCATATTGCTAAGAAGTGGAAAAAATTGTTAAATCCCAGGGCCGATGAAGCAAGTAAACCCCAAGCTGAAATTGAAGTTCAAGCCACTAAGGAGCTTCCCGCACCGGTCACAGAACTAGTCGATGACACAGCTGTGGATGCTACTGAAGACCCTATTGTCGAGGAGGAGGAACCTAAGAAACAGACACCCTATGTGCCACCGCATCAAAGGGCACAGGATGTACCGGTCCCTTATCCTAACAGTGCTAAGGCAAGGAAGGTAGATGATCAATTCAAAAAGTTCTTAGACAGTTTCAGGAAGCTTTCAGTCAACATCCCTCTATTGGAAGCTATTGAGCAAATCCCTTCTTACGGGAAATTTCTGAAGGACATCATCACTAAGAAGAGAAAAATTCCGGACACGGAAGTAGTTGTGCTAAAGGAGTAGGTGAGTGCCTTCATCATGGGCACATTGCCACCAAAGAGGCAAGATCCGGGTTGTTTCAACATTTCGTGCTATATAGGGAAAGTCAAATTTGGTGAAGCATTATGTGACTCAGGAGCAAGCATCAATTTAATGCCCCTTTCTACATTCAAAAAGTTGGGATTAAAGGAGTCAAGGCCAAGCAACATGATAATTCAATTGGCGGATAACTCTGTAGTGAAACCGTATGGGATTTGTGAAGACGTGCTTGTGAAAGTGGATAGATTTGTATTTCCTACAGATTTTGTCGTCATGGAGATGCAAGATGAACAAGGCAATGAGCTACTACTCGGAAGACCATTCCAAGCTACAGCCGACATGATACTCGAGATGGGGAGAGGTCGGTTGACCTTGGGTATAGCCGATGACCGATTTGAGATGGTCATGCCTTCCAGCGCCACTTCACCTAAATCCAAGGAGCAATGCCACATGGTAAAACATTTTGATAACACTATCTCACTTTGTCTAGGGAAGCCATTTCTGGATATGGCTCATGTAATGACCAAGGTGGACAAAGGGACTTTGGCTGTAGACATCATGGAGCAAACCAAAGTAGTATCCCTTTGCAAGGCTGTAGGGTTCCCGAATGATGAGAATGAGGACATTCCTCCCTCTACAGAGGATGATGCTATAGAAAATTCAGTTTCTGATGCATATCCAGAATTACCATTGGAGGCTTTTTTAGTCAACATCACTTATGATTGGATGAGAAGCAAATCACTCAAGGAGTGCACCAAGATGCTTCAGATGCTTCCATGTTTCTATGCGAGGTATTATGAAGATTTAGGTGAACTTCCCCCTCCACTTCAATCATCATTGATTAGCCCGCCGGAGTTAGAGTTAAAGCCACTGCCACCGCATCTCAAGTACGCCTTTCTAGCAGAGGAAGAAAAGTTACCTGTGATCATTTCTGCATATCTGAGTGCGGAAGAGGAGGACCAATTGTTGATAGTGCTGAAGAACCACCAGGGAGCATTTGGGTGGTGTGTCGCAGATATCAAGGGGATTTCCCCTACCTTGTGTCAGCATAAGATTCAGCTCGAGGAGGGAGCCAAGCCGGTGATCCAACCGCAACGTTGACTAAATCCGAGCATGATGGGGGTGGTGAAGAAAGAGGTGATTAAGCTTCTCTCCGCAGGTATCATCTATGCGATTTAAGACTCGACATGGGTAAGTCCCACGCAGGTAGTCCCTAAAAAGGGGGGGTATTACTGTCACTCAAAATATTTTGAATGAACCTATCACCACCCGTTTGGTAACCGGGTGGTGAGTTTGTATTGATTATCGACGTCTTAATGCCGCTACGCTGAAGGATCACTTTCCTCTACCATTTATTGATCAAATTCTAGAGTGCTTAGTCGGCCGATCTCATTTCTATTTTCTGGATGGGTATTCGGGATACAATCAGATTTCAATTGATCCTAAGGACCAAGAGAAATATACTTTCACTTGTCCCTATGGAACTTTTGCGTATCGCCGCATGCCCTTTGGATTATGCAACGCACCAGTGACTTTTCAGCGTTGTATGCTCGCCATTTTTTTTGATATGGTAGAACGCTGTCTTGATGTCTTTATGGATGATTTTTCAGTTTATGGTGCTTCGTTTTATGAATGCCTTTATAATTTGGATAAGGTATTACAGAGATGTGAGGACACACATTTGGTCCTCAACTGGGAGAAATGTCATATGATGGTGAGTGAAGGGATAGTGCTAGGACATAAAGTGTCTAGCAAAGGTTTTGAGGTAGATCCGGTGAAAATTGAAGTAATTTCTAAATTGCCCCCACCAAATTCGGTAAAAGGGGTAAGAAGCTTCTTAGGACACGCTGGATTTTATCATCAGTTCATAAAAGATTTTTCTAAAATTGCCAAACCTCTATCCGAGCTTCTCGAGAAAGATGTCATTTTTTATTTCAACGACAAATGTTTACATGCGTTCAACGTGCTGAAGGAGAAATTGATTTCCGCACCAGTTGTTCAAACACCGGATTGGACTAAGCCATTTGAACTCATGTGTGACGCATCAGATTTTGCTGTAGGAGTTGTGTTGGGACAGCGGGTGGACAATAAACCCACCTTAATTTTTTATGCTTCCAAGACTTTGAATGATGCTCAATTAAATTACACAACTACTGAAAAAGAATTGCTTGCTGTTTTTTTCGCTTTCGAAAAATTTTGGCCGTATTTAGTTGGATCGAAAGTAGTTGTTTGGACTGATCACGCCGCTATTAAATATTTGATGTAGAAAAAAGATGCTAAACCTAGATTGATTAGGTGGATCTTGCTCCTACAATAATTTGATATCGAAATTAAAGACAAGGCGGGGATTGAAAATGTTGTAGCGGATCATTTGTCTAGGTTAGAGAGGGTGGATGAAAAAGATTTACACATACCCATAGGCGAGACATTTCCGAATGAACAATTGTTGAAAGTGAATTCTAAAGATCCTTGGTTTTCATATATCGTGAATTATCTTGCTTGCAGGATCATCCCAGAAGATTGGACATATCAAGAGAAGAAGAAATTTTTTCATTCTCTACGCTATTATTTTTGGGATGACCCCATTCTTTTGAAGCAATGCAGGGATGGTGTTCTACACAGGTGTGTGCCTGAGGAGGAATATGAGAGTGTTCTTCATCACTGCCACACTCTACCTATAGGCGAACACCACACGAGCTCTCGTACGGAGGCCAAAGTGTTGGAAAGTGGCCTATATTGGCCTACCTTGTTCCGAGACACCTATGAGTTCGTGAGACAATGTGATTCCCGCCAAAGGGCGGGTAACATTTCAAAGAGACAGGAGATGCCCCTAAATGTTTTCCAAGAGGTTGAGGTATTTGACCTATGGGGTATAGATTTCATGGGACCCTTTGTGTCCTCAAATTTGAATTTATATATTCTCTTAGCTGTTGATTATGTATCGAAGTGGGTAGAAGCAATACCCACAAGGACTAATGATTCTTCTGTAGTGTGTAGATTTGTAAAAGAAAATATCTTCTGCAGGTTTGGAGTGTCCCGAATGATCATCAGTGATGGGGGTACGCACTTTAAGAATCAAAATTTCTCGGCATTGTTGAAGAAATATGGGGTAAAACATAACATAGGTACCCCGTATCACCCGCAAACTCAAGGACAGGTGGAGGTCTCCAATCACGAAATTAAGAAGATTTTGGAGCGTACGGTGGCTTCCACGAGGAAGAACTGGAGTGCCTTACTGCCGGATGCATTGTGGGCATACAGGACGGCATACAAGACACCTATAGGCACCACACCTTTTAGGTTGGCATACGACCGGGCTTGTTACTTATTGGTGGAGTTAGAGCATAAAGCACACTGGGCACTAAGAAAGCTCAATTTGAGTTATGATGAGGCGGGGAAGAAGAGATTGCTTGAATTAAATGAATTGGATGAGTTGCGCATGACTGCATATGAGAACTCTCGGATATACAAGGAGCGCACTAAGTTGATCCACGATCGCCACATTCAGATGCGCACCTTCAAAAAGGGAGATCGTGTGTTGCTGTTTAATTCAAGGCTGAAGTTGCATCCCGGGAAGCTAAAATCCCGATGGAGTGGGCCATTCACAGTGGAAGAGGTCAAACCACATGGCGCAATCTTGGTGCGCGATGGTGAGATGACATTTTTGGTGAATGGACAGAGGTTGAAGCTATATTTTGGCGAATATTACACAAGGAAGGTGAATGAGGTCAAACTCATTTCACTTTTGGATGCATGATGTGATTCAAGTCATCTAGCCTAAGACGTTAAATAAGGGCACTTGTTGGGAGGCAACCCAACCATTGGTACCTTAGATTAGTTCATTTACATTTGTAGTTTAATTTGTTTTTACTTAGTTTTTAGTGTAACAAAGATACCGTGATCGTTTGCTACATGTGCAGGGCTGAGGCAGAGTCGATACCATCGACCCTTGTGTCGATGGTATCGACCATGGTACAGGTTGGCGACTGCAAGAATCGCACTGTGTCGATACCATCGACGGCCTCGTCGATGGTATCGACATACCAATAGGCAAATCACAAGAATAAGTCGATGGTATCGACATGGGTGTCGATACTATCGAGATCTCTGAAGATTTTCAGAAAAAATTGTCTCAGGAAAGTCGTTACCATCGATGGGCGTGTCGATGGTATCGACACATTCATGCAAAGAAGGCGGCAGCCGGGCTTCGTGAGGGTTTGACCTAATCAGAGAGTCGATACTATCGACTCGCGTCGATAGTATCGACGCGCCACATCAACGATCCGTGAAGGAAGATCGACGGCGATCACATCAGCCAAGAAGTCGATCCGGGGGATGGGTCGATACTATCGACCCGCGTCGATAGTATCGACGCGTCAGCAATCTGGGCCCCGGAGATCCAGCCATCGACAACCGTCGATACTCGCGGAGGTATGGATCGTGCTACCCGAGTCGATACCATCGACCCACGTCGATGGTATCGATGGGCAGACAGTAGCACCGGCCACGGCTATATATGAGGAGTAGTTGCGTCAGATGACATCACACCTTTAGTGCAATCTTCCTCCACTTGTGTCGAGTGTGTTCCAGAGCTGTCCAAGCCCGACGACAAGTAACACCGAACTAGTTCTTCATCGAGCGGAGATTCGCTTCTCCGATCTTCACCGAGATCCCTTTCGATTCCTCCTTTTCTCACAATCATGGTGCACGTAGCTGGTGCGTCGTCTTCACGCACAGATACGATGGACATCCCGGAGTTCGTGCCACCTCTGACCGCATCAGTTGCACGCCCGTGGCTGATTCATCCATCTACGGAGGTGAAGAAGATATACGAGGATATTCTGAAGAGGAAGATAGAGCCGACCTGATATGTTGATCGGGATACAATCCGCAACCTCGGGTTCGAAGCGAACCTTGCCTACGTGTTGAAAGGACAGGCCCGACACACGGAGATATGACCTGATGAGCGGGAGTATCATTCTGATGGCCAACCGTTCTTCGGCGAGTGGCCCACGTACAAGGAGTTGGTGGCAGATTTCATGGCATCTTTGGACGTCTGCGTCATGCCCAACGACGTCATAGCCACCGACCGCGAGTGGATCAAAGGTCGGGTGTCGTTCCAGTTATACAACAATGACTACACCATCACACTTCGGCAGTTCAACGTGATCTTCAACTGGAATCACTCGCGGTCTGACTACCGGCGACCGGACAACCGCACCGACTATGATGCCATCTTTGCCGAGCTGGTTACGATGCCGCCGGGGAAGTCAATAAGCTACCATAATGTTGCGGTATCCAATTTCGAGCACCCTTTCGTCCGGGTTCTGCACCGGATGCTCAGTTCGACATTGTTTGCTCGGGGTGATTTGGCCCTCAGCAAGTTTCAGGAGACGGACTTATTCTTTTTGTATAAGCTCCTGAAGCGTCAAGAATGCAATTGGGGTGCCTTCTTTCTATAGAGAGTTTTGGTGGTGAAGAGGAGTATGAGGAAAGCACCGATTCACTTCGGCGGGCTCATCAACAAGCTGGCTTCCTACCTCGGTTTGAATTTCCAAACCCTCACTCCTCTATGTACTAGGAGCAAGGTGAACTTGCAACATCTACACCGGTCCAATCTCATTCTTCTTCGAGATGGTTTGGCGTATGCGCATTGCCACGTTAACCACACTTATCAGGAATGCTCGCTGCCCGATCTGGTCTTCAACATTGAAGGGGCGCAACACTTCTGATGGCCAATCATAGCCATCGCCGACTCCGATGAAGAAGGTAGCAACGACGGCGGCGACGACAATGATGACGAGGCTGAGGAGGAAGAGGAGGCATTTACAACTCTTCGAGCACGAGTGGCACCACGGAAGCATCCTCAGATGCACCCGGGTGCATCTTCATCATCACAGCCTACGCCGCCACCACCACTGCCCTCGCAGCCAAGCGAGGAAGCTTATTCCATGGAGGGTATGTATGCTACGCTGCAGGAGATTCAACAGACGCAGAAACATCAGATGATGATGTATGCCGGTATTCAAGACACTACAAATCGGCTACTAGACAATCAACGGGCAATGTTCGAGAATGAGCGTCTTCTCCTTGACAACCAAAAGCAAATTCATGATCGGTTGCAACAGATGGAGATGCAACAACAGCCCTTCTACGATCACTATTGGAGCCAACATTACTTTGGAGGCTATCCACAACCTCCACCTAGGGCCCAGTTTGATCCAAGCTTCCAGGGGGAGTATCCGTCTTGGGACCCTATGGCTCCGCAGTACCCGCCTTCACCACAAGAGTAGACCGATATCACTGTTCCAACCTTTGAGTTTGTTTTTGACTATGAGGCCATAGTCGAATTCAGGCTTAGGGGGGGTAGTTGGAACAGTTCTATCTTTATTTTCTCTATTTTTTTAGTTTTATTTCTTTTGTTTCTTGTCATTTGTTTCTTGCAATTTTAGTTTGTTGTAGGATCCACATTCTATCTAGTGTAATCATGGATGTCTTTAATGTTGAGTCATCTCAGTTGCATGTGCATGGGGAATTGAGGGAAACTAAAATTTTTGAGTTTTCACAAGCTTGAGTGTTGTTTAACCTTGATCACTTAACTTAGAAAATGATTAGTTTTGTCAACTTTAAAACAGAAAATCACAACTGTATATCCCTAATGATTCATGAAAGTGGACGGAAATGGTTGTTTGAGCCTAAACTGACCAAATGATAATGAGACTTTAATTTGAAGTAAGAGAGAAAAAAACCTCTTAACTACTACACAGGTCAGTAAGGAGGGACACATAATATTTTTCTAAGGTTCAGTCGACTAGTCTTGTGATCTGTCCACCTCATTGTTTTCGCAATCCACCCAAGATTTGGAAGTAAAGTACGGTTTTAACTCTTTTTGATTGCATGGCATGTAGATAGGATTTGCATTGCAATTTTTCTTATGTTTGCATGAAGAAAAAAAATAAAAAGATTAGAATAGGTATACATGCACATTACCCTTAGGTGCATGTCATGTAGTTGCACTCATAACTTTTAAGCATAAAGTATGTCATGTACCTTATTTATTCTTTAATGGTGAATTAAATTGTTCCATACCTTCGAAATAGTGCAAATATTGAGTTATGTAGGAAAAATAAGCCCAATAAGTATTCTTTGTCAATCATGGATATAAGGGTTTGAAAAAAAAAAGAAAAAAAATCTGAAATTGAAAAAACGTTATTCAGAAGCAACAAAAATAAGAAGGAGAAAGGAACATAATTTCACTTGTATTTCAAGATAAGTGAGTACATGATGTAGCTTAATTAGATATCCATCTCATTTTGAGACGAATGGTTAGTGCATGCATCATTCCACCTAATCTTAGGCATTAGGGCATTGTTCATGTGCATTTGCATCATTTAGGGCATTTTTGTTTTATGCATGTTGAAATTGTAAAATACTTCCACTTCTTCCATGAGCCACCTATTTCATCCACCCGTTGCTCGGATTGGTAGGTCACCGTGAATTTCTCCTCACTAATGAATATCAGGAGAACTGCTTCCATGTAGATGGTAGTTAGGGCGAGCAACGTAGTATAGGAGATCACAAGATGCACTAAGTCTGGACATGCAAATTTTATTATGTTAACTGCCTTATGTGATAGTGTTCATCAGTTTGAGGTTAATATCTTTTATGGACGATTATTGTCGCCTTTAGGGTAATTATCATTTTGTGGTTAGCGAGGGCCGGTATGTGAATGTCCGGTGGGAGTCATATGAGATGTCTATTGTGATGCTTTGTTCTTTAGTTGACTCTGGCAATTCTATTCTAAGGATTAGTTGCTCGAGGGCGAGCAATGTTCAAGCTTAGGGGAGTTTGATGCGATGATTTTGAGTTGCATTTATAGACTTGTTTGATATGTGTTTTATGCATTTATTAGTCATTTTCATGGTTAATGTTGCATAATTCATTCATTTTGGTCTATGCTACTTCTTTATGTCAAATTCCATTTATTTAAGCATTTTTAGCATTAATTATCGAAAGAATATATTTTGTGTGAATTTATGTGGTTCCGTGTGTTAATTTTAGGAAAAAAAGTATCTTCTGCCGTCGATACCATCGACGGTGGTTGATACCATCGACCGGACCACAGGCTGCCATCCGCAAAGAAGAAAGTCGATACTATCGACAGGGATGTCGATGGTATCGAGATACCATCAGGTTGCTGGCATCGAGATACCATCAGGTTGCTGGCGAGAAGTGCGTCGATACTATCGACCAAAATGTCGATACTATCGACTGGTGGAGCTACAGCGACACAAAATGACAAAACAGTCACTACAGGTTCGTCGATACCATCGACCTGCGTCGATGGTATCGAGATGACATCAAGCGCACATACAAAAGAAAAGAAGGATTTCCGCTATCATGCTAGGTCGATACCATCGACCCGCGTCAATGGTATTGACACCGTCAGATATGAGTTTGTTTAAGATTAATCTTAATCGGACGACTGTGGTTAATTGGCGACCTAATTCGGGAGATATACCTAATGACGGCGCCGTGGACTGGGAGTTACGTCATTAGTTGTTGCACACATCCCGGAGAGCAAAGGAGAGAAGAACAGAGCACGAGAGCACGCCCCAGCCGATCCGGACGCTGAAGAAGACAAATTCCACCACTGAAAGGCGGCAGAACGTGGATTCCACGCCAAGGATCGATTGAACCTTCTCCGTTTAGGGGTTTCACCACTCAATCTCGTTTTTCTCATGTTTCCCCTTTTCTTCCCCACATTGTACTCCGAGATGAACATACAGGGCTAATCCCCTTTGTCTTTAGGACTGGGAGTAGCCCGGGGATTCATTGTATGATGATTTTATAATAGTAATTCATATCTTATCTCTTAAATCCGTGGTATAATTTCATGTTCTCCAATATATTGTTATGCTTGATCACCATAATAATAACCTAATGCCCTTAATTGCTTTGAAAGAAGAATTAACGGTTGAAAAGAGACGGAATTTACATTAATTGACAAATCCCTTGAACAAGGCGGTGTAAGATTAATGGTGGATATCGAGAGGTCGTTTATAATGCACCTAGTTTAGGGTATAGGTTACTACGACGGTGGAACCGACCTAGACATAGGTAGTGAATTGTACCACAACAGTGGGCAATTCTGATTTCAGGCCACTACCCGGATGGAGAGATAAAATTGAGTAGCTATATAGAGTTTAATACAATGAAAACCCGCGGTGAAACTGCAACCCTAAAGATCTCCTTTTGAATTGATTAAATCAACATTTAATTGATTGCTTGTTTTGTTTTGTTTTTATTTTCTTTTAATTTTAACAAAAACTCTCAACTTTTTAATCGGCTTAGCTGATCGCGAGTAGTTAGTACGAGTCCCCGACGATTGCACGTATCCCTGAGTTTGACTCGGGCCTCACAAAGGCCTGTACTACTTCGACGCGTTCACTTGCATTTCTGCGCACGGTAAATTTGCATCATAGGCTCTTTAAAAAAGCTCTCAGTCTCTGATTGGTCGAGTTGGCAACTCGACCGATGGTCAACTTGAACCAACTTTATAAATTCTAATTTCTAGCCATTAGAGTGCTAATTAAAATTATTTTTCAAGTCCATTTTGCATTTTGAACATACATAGGAACATATTACTCATCATTGGGTACTATTTTGCGGTAAATAATTGTTTGCAAAAAATAACCAAAAGCAAGAGAGAAATAAGGCAAAAATAACATGAAAACCGATTTGTAGCATATTAACAAGCAATGGTGATCAAAACATAAGCAAATCATATAGGATAGATGACAACTAGATAGAAGGCATATCAGATTCATTCAAAGCAGTTATGAGTAGTTTGGATCTAATAAAGTTAAATTACTCTCTAGCTAGAGGTTTATTGAAAATGTCCACCAACTGGTTTTCTGTGTCCATATGTGTGATATAGATATCCTTTTTGGCAATGTGATCATGAAGAAAATGATGGCACACCTCTATATTCTTAGCTCTACTATGCAAGATAGGATTATATGACAAATTAATTGCACTAGTATTATAACCAAAGATAGGAGAAGCATTAAAATGAATGTTAAAGTCTTGGAGCATTTGCTTCATCCATAGGACCTGGGTACAACAACTCCCGGCTGCAATGTATTCAGCCTAAGTGGTTGATAATACCATTTTGCTCTATTTCTTGGAGAACTAAGACACCAATAATGGTCCTAGGAGAAAGCAAGTGCCACTTGTGCACATATCATCAATCAAGCATCCCGCGTAATCCACATCACTTTAAGAAGTAAGAGTAAAGTCCCTTGACTTGGGATACCATAGTCCAAAATTTTGGGTTTTGGCTAAGTACCTTAAAATCCTATTAACAGCTATAAGATGTGATTTCTTAGTATTTGATTGAAAGTGAGCACACAAGCCAACACTAAATAGTATATCAGGTCTAGAGGCAGTTAAGTAAAGTAAATTTCTGATCATACCCCTATCGAGCATCTCATCTACTTTTTCATCTTCTTCATCCTTATCAAGTGTAGCAGTGTTTGACATGGGTGTGTCCATTAACTTGGTGTCCTTCATCCCAAAGTGCTTAAGTATCTCAATAATGTACTTGCCTTGGTTAATGAAGTTCCCATTTTTGGTTTTCTTGATTTGAAAGCTGAGGAAGAACGTGAGCTCACCCATCATACTTATTTCAAATTCATTCTGCATAAGATCACTAAATTATTTGCAAAGATCAATGTTAATTTTGCCAAAAATGATATCATCAACATATATTTGAATGATAATAAAATTGTTAGAAGTGTCCTTTAGAAATAAGGTAGAATCTACTTTGCTCATGATATATAAGGTAGAATCTACTTTACCCATTATATATCCATGATCTAACAAAAAATTCTTTAATTTATCATACCAAGATCTAGGTTCTTGTTTGAGTCCATAGAGAGATTTTTGCCACAAATAAACATGGTTAGGTAAACTATCATGTTCAAAGCCAGGAGGTTGTGCAACATACACTTCCTCCTCAATTGTACCATTTAAAAATATACTTTTAACATCCATTTGATACAGAAGAAGGTTTTTATAACTAGTAAAGGAAAGCAACATACGAATGGACTCAAGTCTAGATATAGGTGCATATGTTTCATCAAAATCTATACCTTCATGCTGATTGTAGCCTTGAGGCACTAACCTTGCTTTGTTCCTTACCACCTTTCCAGTTTCATCAAGCTTGTTTCGGTAGACCCATTTGGTGCCAATGATATTTCTATCACTTGGTCTTGGGACGTGGGTCCATACTCTATTCTTCTCAAATTGCTCCCACTCTTCTTATATAGATAGGATCCACTCATCATCCCCAAGAAATTCTTTGATGTTCTTTGGCTCGAGTTGTGAGATGAAGGCATTATTTTCTTATTCTTTGTTGAATGCAGCCTGCGTCCACTCTTTCAAATGGATCACCAAAAATCAATTCGTTTGGATGATTCTTTGCAAATCGGGGAGTTGGATCCTTCTTCTCTTCATCTTTCTCTTCTTCTTTGATGACCATCTCGTTTCCCATTTGAGTGATGTTGAGCTCTTTAAGAATAGGAATTACCTCACATGCAACATCATCATTTGGAACAATATCTTTGGGAATAGAGGAGTTACTCTCAATAAACTTAACATTTATAGATTCTTCTACTTTAGCAAGATTAATATTAAACACTCTATAAGCCGTTCTAGTAATGCTATAGCCATGAAAGAAAGCCTTGTAAGATTTTAGATCAAACTTGTCGAGAGAATCTTTCATATTCAAAACAAAATAAGGACATCTGAAGACATGGAAATACTCGATAGTAGGCTTTCTACCACACCATAGCACATAGGGGGTTTTATTCAAAGAAGGATGTGTAAAAATCCAATTTTACACAAAGCATTAGGCACTAATAGCTTCGACCCAAAATTTCTTTGGAGTATCATACTCTAAAAGCATGGTCCTAGCCATCTCCTATAGTGACATATTATTACTCTCTACAACCCCATTTTGTTGAGGTGTTTGAGGTGAAGAAAAGTTATGTGCATAACCAGATTCTTGACAAAAATGTTCAAAAAGATCATTTTAAAATTCTCCCCCATGATCACTACAGATGGAAATGATGCAGCAAGAAGCTTCATTCTCAACTCATTTATAAAAGCTTGAGAAAACATCAAGCGTATCACTCTTAGAAACAAGAAAGAAAGTCCAAGTATATCTAGAGAAATCATCAATAATAACAAGGAAATAATTGGAACCACGAAGTGATTGAGTTCTCATTGGTCCAAGTAGATCAATGTGAAAAAGTTCAACAACTCTCTTGGTACTAAGGACTCCTTTGGATTTAAAGGAGGACTTGATTTGGTTTCCTTGGGTACAAGGTTGGCATTTCTCATCTTTTCAAAATCCAATTTGGGAAGTCCCTTTACCAAGTCCTTTTTTCTCAGCTTCTTCAACTAATGCATATCTACATGACTAAGCCAATGATGTCAAAGAGAAATATCATTCCAGTTTACTACTAGGCATCTATCAACAACAAGATTAATAGAGTCAAGCACAATGACATAAAGATTTCCACTTCTAGTTCCCTTATATATAACTTGATAGGTGAGGGAATCTAGAATTAAACATTCAAAGGAAGTAAACAACACAAGGTAACCATTGTCACATAATTGAATAACAATAGTTAAATTGTGATGTAGTCCATCCACAAAAAGAACATTCTAGATCATAAGGATTCACCTACATCACCCTCACCTTTGACCTTACCTTTCCTGATGTCCCCAAAGGTATCCAAACCTCATTTCTTTTTGGTGAAGTTGTTGAAATGGCTTATATCACCTATCATATGCTTAGTACTACCACTATCAACAATCCATCTTCCTTTTTCCTACAAGAAATAAAAGTGTCAATTCCCAACTCAAACTTTGGGATCCCGAGTCAGCTTGGGGACCCATTTTATCTTTAGGTTTGTCCCCTTAGTCTTGTAAGGACAATAAGTAGAGTAATGATCATCACACTTGCAATATGAACAAACCATAGTATTTTAGTGCCGAAAGACTCTCCAACAAAGAAAGAGGTTTCCTTTCTCTTTTTCTTACCTTTGGCTTTGTTCTTCCCCTTTGGTGCCCCTGTACAAATCCCAAACCACTAGTACCACTTTGTTTGGTAGAATGGTCAAGGATTTCATTTAGGGTGTTTTTCTCTTTGATGAACTTCTATAGAGAGGCCCTAAGTCTATGATTATCATAAATTAGATATATGATAGTAGAAGACAAACTCACAATATCATCTCTAGCATGAACAAGATCAACCTCTAGACAGAGGGATTTAGTCAAATAAGAATCTTTCTCAAGAGAAACAGAAGCAATATCATTACTAGGTCTAGAAGATAAATTATTAACTTGACCAAGAAACCTAGAATTTTCAGATTTAAGAACTTAAATTTCCTTAAGATAAACATCTCTTTCATTCTTATGAGCATCAACAAGAAGCTTAAATTCAACATTTTAGTTTTAAGAGTTTCAAGATCCTTTGGGCACTTTTGGTTATCTTCCTTAAGAGTTTCACTATTCCTAAGATAGACACCATTATCTACCTCAACTCCATTGTATTGGAGCTTAAGATCAAGATATTGGCCTTGCAAGTTATCAATGCTCTGAAGATGAGTTTTCTCATTAAGCTGAAGAATTTCAAGTTTAGCACACAAATCATCAATAGTTTTTCCTAACTTTTTCTTTTAGATTTACACTTAGCAAAAGAAGAACGGGTAGAAATAAGAATATCAATAATAGTTTCTTTATATAACTCATGCAATATTACCTCACATACCTCACTTACCTCACCAATTTCTTCACTAGTAGGGGCCATAGTGTAAGGTGTCTCTCTCCATCTTCTTCGGAGCTACAACCACTTGAGGATGATACCTCCCAAGCAGCATAAGCTACATTCTTGTGTCTTTTCTCATTCTTATCCTTCCTCTTTTACTTGCTTCTTGTACTCTTCCTCCTTCTTAGAGATGCCCTTCTGGTGTGACTTTCTCAACTTGGGACATTCACTCTTGTAGTGTCCCTTTTATCCACACTTGTAGCATCTAGCAGTAGAGGAGGAGGATTGCTTTCCCTTGAAGTGATTTCCCTTGATGTAGTTGGTGCTCACTAGGGCCATCATATTTACTATAGAATGAAGGAGAAGTCTAACAAACAAGCTGCTATTGAAGGATGACTTCCTCCACTTGTTATTTGAAAGCACTATCTTTGAGCTTCTTGGATTCCTTATCTTCTTGCTTGACTTCTTCTTCTTGCTTGTCAAGCCTTGGCTCATGAGCTTGGAGATTGCCAATAAGATCTTTGGTTATGATGTTACCAAGGCTCCTCACTTCTTCAATGGAGGTCACTTTTCACTCCCATCTCTTTGGTAGAGTCCTAAAGATCTTAAAGTTGATTAAACCTCTATCCAAAGTGTTGCCCAAAGCAGTTAGGCCATTGATTATGACATTTATCCTAGAGTACATGTCTGAAATCCCTTCTTTCTTGTCCATCTTGAAGTTCTCTTGAAGGATGTTCAACATGTAGATCTTAGCCTCCTTGATTTGCTTTCTTCCCTCATAGGTAATGTATGATTTATCCCAAATCTCATAGGAAGTGTCCCAGGATGAGATGCGGTTGAACTCCTTTGGGGTAAGGGATGCATAAAGGATGCTTATGGCTTTGGCATTGAGGTGGGATTCTTTAAGTGCAACTTCATTTCATGTTGCAACAGCTCTGGTTGGCTCCTTTTATGGTGTGACCATCACCTTCCACATATTAAAGTTCATGCCGTGAATGTAGAACTACAAACGCCTCTTCTAATAGAGGAATTTGGTGTTGTCAAAGATCAGAGGAGGCATGGAGAAGCCTACGTCTATCTTGACTAAACCAAGTATGTTGTTGCCCATCTTCTCATCTCATGGGATATTGTTGGAGAAGATCATATGCTCTAATACCACTTGTTGGATGTATGGCTCTAGAGGGGGGTGAACATGGCTTCAAAAATTATCACAAGATAAGTTAGACCTTCAAATTATATCAATTAAAACCAATATCTTAAGTGCAATTTGAAGTCCTAACTAATAAGCATAGCAAGGATGAGAGAAAGTGAAACAAGCACTTGGGCAAGGTTGTTTAGAGTGGTTCCACTCATAGTACTAGGAGAGTGTAAATCCACTACCTAGAGAGGTCAAACACCAGGACTTTGTAAGCACTTTCCTCTATATATTCACCTATAAGAGTTACAACAGAAGACCCACCAAAGGACTTACCCATCCATTACAAAGAGTCTTCAACCTTACCAAGGACTTACCCACTTTGTAAAGAGTCTTCCGCCTTCTTCCAAGGACTTACCTACTCTTACACAAGTCTTCAACCTCCAAGGAAATACCCCCTCTTCTTGGATCTTTAGCATGTGCCTTATCCTTCACTTGGAGAAGTTCTTCACCTCTTCTTCAACCTTGAAGAAGAACAACAAAAACTTCACCATCACTCGAAGTAGCTTGCTTCACTTTTTCTTCTTTGAGAAAAGGGGTAGGGAAGATGGAATGGAATGAGAGCTTTACAAGTACAAGGAAGTAGCTCTCTCTTACAACTGGCCTAACACACTTATAATCACAAAATTCTATGAAAATGAGAGAGAGAGAAAGGGGCTCAAGCAGTTTCAACACACTCAACTATAGCAAGGACTTAGAATACCATGAATGAGAAAAATTGGAATGAACTCCAAGGGGTCCTATTTATAGTTGGGGGTGTTCCCTTTCTGTAGGACCACTTAAGGGCAAAATATAGTTGTTTTCCAAGTTTTCTCATTCAAAACAACTCACCAATGGTTATAATCACTTTTTATGTGTTTTTCGTACAGTACATTCAATTCAATTTCAATAAAGGTAACTCGACCGATCCACTAAGAGACAAAGCCAATTTTCAAACTATCGATCGATTTTGTTATGGGAAACTCCACCAATGAGTTAAAATCAGTTTTTCTCAGTGAGTTAGTTGGTTGAGTTCTATGAGTATACAACTCGACCGATTGATCTCTTCAGAAAACCCATCACTGGATCGGTCAAGTTTCCAACTTGGCCAATAAACAGGCCATGACAAAGTTTCTAAATTGACTTTTGAGTGATCAAACATTGGAATTAAGTGTCCCTAATTTTATTCTCATCTTATTTACAAGTCATATCATCAATACAATTGATTACAAAAATCATCTAATGTCATTTGGAGTGATTTCCCAAAACCCACACTTGCATTGCTTTTGACTTGAACTTGAACAAACCAGGGCTTGTGTAATTTGATCCTTTTCATGTACCTAAAGCCTGAAATCAATATTGAACAAACATATTAGATACATAGGAATGGAATCGTTAATCATTATCAAAATATTGGAAATGTGTAACTCTCAAAGTCAACAAAGAACATATCCAACAGGTAGATTATGACATATATCTATACATCACCAAAAGAATCAACACCACATACATTATTATTGTCTAAATTTATGGAAAATATTGAGTTATATTTAGTCAAAGTTCCAAAATAGAGTCCAAAAAGGGGCACTCAGTTGGAAGATATTTGGTCGTTACTAAGAAGTCTTAGGTTCAAGTCATGATAATGGCATGATTAGAATAACTAATTTTTTTAGAAAAAAAGTTCAAAAAATAGAGCTAACCATGAATATAATGTAAATCTTCTAATAAGCTACTTTTCTTGATTAAAATCTAAACATTTTAGTTACTTAAAAGGATAATGTATTATTTTAATCAAGATTTTTTTTAGACATCTTATAGATATACTAATAGACCTTAATATATATTTTTACTTTATATTGTGGATACTATATTTTTTGTTGAATATTGATGAATGCTCTTTGGCAAACAAAATACATATTTTACATATAAGTGTATATAGTGTTAGATATATTACATATAATTTTGAGTTGATTCTTCAAATACCTTCTTATTCAAATTGTATATTATATTTTATATGATAGTGTTTTGAGAGATATTAAATAATTTACCTATACACAAACTCAAAAGTTAATAAATATAAGTCTTAGTTATGATTGTTAATTAGAACAAAAACATAATACAAATATAAGTACATACTATAACACAATCAACCAGGAGAACTAACTTAAAATGTAGAATTGCCATTTCAAAGAAAGAGATGGTGGTATTGTATATGTATATGCATACCATTTTATAAAATCAACATAAAAGTCAATAAAAGTAACTAAATTCATTCAACAGAAGTCATTTTCTTGTAGTCTAATTACTATTCTCATAGAGTGACCTATCATGGGTGTTATGTAATGGGTTTTATGAGATACATATGCTAATTATCATGAAATAAATCATTTCTCCAATAATTCATGTTTTAACTAAAGAAAGCCTTTATTTACATAAGATAAATAGTATGTGTGTTTTCTATTTTGATATTAGATACTGGCCCAGAGGAATGCATTCTTATGTCTTTTCATCTTAGGCATTGTTCATAATTTATATATATCTTTGATATAATTGTATGTGATGTATAAAATATAACTAAAAATGAAATGTATGTAACCATTCATTGCTATATAACAAAAAGTTAGTCTCATTTTCTAGAAGTAGTTTGTGACCTATTGCTAGATCACCATTATGAAAATTCAAATTAAAAATTGATGAAATATCATAACCATATGAGGATGTAATATACAAGAATATATTTTAAAAAATATTAGAAACAATAATTATGATAAATAAAGTATGTAGTTTGATATCTTGTTAATATTATGAGTACTTGAGATACACATAAGAAAAACAAAGAAAATTCCAAAATTGTCAATGTAATTCAATTATGTTTTGGATGGAGTATCATATGCAAGATAAAAATGAAGTCAATTGTCACATTGAAAAACTATGAAAGATATATAGCTGAAAGTCAATAGTAAAAGTTGTCAATTTGATTCTTTTTCATTTTTTCAAAAGTGATATCTACATTGTAACGTGGAATAAAATTATTTTCATTGGTGTTAGATATGTGTTAAGAGTCTTGCATTATATTAACATCATTGTTAATATTATCCAACATTTAATATCAAACAAAAAATAAAGGCATGTGCATAACATTATATTTATATGCTGGTAACTGGAGGGAAGGAAAGAAAATAAATTTGCACTTTAGGTACAACCAATAAGTTGGTTAATGTATTATTTTAGAAAGCATTTCGATAGTGTCTCTGAGAGGTGGAAAATTTTAGGAAGAAAATGGGCGATCAAGTAACCCCAATTAATCCATCGCTTGGTCAAATATTTATTTCTATATTGTCCAATGTTCTACATCATTCAAAACCACTCAATCTTTATTGTGGAAATTTCACGTAGTGGGAAGAGGAAACTCTTGTTGCACTACCAAATGGTACAAAATTATAAAAAAAATTGGAGAAAAAAATGTTGCATTATCATCATCATTTTCACATCAATGCCATTAATTAACATTTTGATAGCACTTTGAATGACCTTCTAGATGTTGAAAAACTACATTACTATAAAACTAATCATTTTAAAATTATTTCATATTTCTTGTAATGGATCTAAATTAAATGTCAATCTACTAATTGTCTATCGAGAATTGTTTTATATACTACATGCCTATCCCTTACATGTTTAGCCCTCCAGTATGTAAACATGTTGGCTTATATCTGTAAGCTATTAATCAAATGTTCTTTGCATTGCTGCCACTTTGGAAATAAATCTTGAGGTAACTTACCAAGCTAGTTGCCAAGGGAATATAATGAAAAATGACATTAGAAAAGGTTAATAAGGAGAAGCAAAGTTTAGAGTATCGAATTATAACTTGATAGATACATGATTCCATAAACCAACAAACAAGCAGGTTCTCAAGAAAGATTATTGAAAGAAGAGCAAAAACAAACAAAGATACTAAATCTTTTGCATATGTTGTATTTAAACATATGATTTACATGCATGCTTTCCATGGATTATTGAAAAAATAATCAAATTGCCACTTTTATTCAATTTCATATTCAAATTTAAAACATTCAAGTTAACAAAATAGTTATGTTGGTGTCTTATTAGGAATACCATATGCGGGCATTGATATAGTGCAAATCAAGAACTCAGAGGTAGTTAGGAAGGTTGGGGAGGAGATGTTTGGGGAGGAAAAGTTTTCCAAGATGACAAACAAGGAAAAGAGGAAGCAGGCATTTCAAGAGAAAAGGATGAAGGAACTTGAGCTGCTTCACAAGGAAAACATTGCCACGACATGGCAAAGAATGATGACTAGTGATATTGATCTTGATTGCCAAAATATGTGTAGGTGTTGGATGTTGTACCTCATGGTCACATTCCTTTTACCAGACACATGGTACAATGCACCACTATATAACTTGCATTATCTCAATGATGTAACAACAACTCCATCCCTAAATTGGGCAAAGCTGGTACACAAGCAAATTTTCCAGCGGATGGAGTTCATGAAAGGACAGATTAGGACAAGGAGATCAGGTGAAATGACGACGAAGAAGACTCTTTATGCCACCGGTTGTATGGGGTGCTTATATGTAAGTATTAAAACCATATTTACTTTTTAGTTTTTCCTTCGTAAGTAAGACAATCAAATTGAAAATGTACTAACTACAAAAGATTGAGTGTAGGTTTGGGCACTGGAGATGACAAACATTGCCAAACCCAAATATAAGAATGGAAGCTGAGGATTAAGAAATGGGAAGCTCCAGTGAATAGGACAAAATAAATGTCAGCAATAGGAAAAGATGAGGTAAAAAGTTCATATTACATAACCTCTGTCTCCATTAAAAACTATGTTCTTGTATTACTGAACCCCTGTCGTCATTACAAACTACGTTTTTGTATTACTGAACCATTGTCTCTGTTACAATCGTCATGTTTACAATTACATAACCTCTGTCTCCATTACAAACTACGTTCTTGTATTACTGAGCCATTGTCTCTGTTATAGTCTTCATGTGTACAATTACATAACCTCTATCTTCATTAAAAACTACGTTCTTGTATTGCCAAAACATTGTCTCTGTTACAATTTTCATGTTTCGAATTACATAAGCTTTGTCTTCATTACATAAACTACAAAAGTATTACTGAAACATTGTCTTTGTTATAGTCCATACATGTTCTAAAAAAGATGAAGGTGGACAACAGTGATGACTGGGAAGTGATTAAAGAGTTAAAAGATATCCCATTTTACATCACATGGAAAAAAGTTCCCACACTTCAAGTCCAAATGCATGCACCAAGGGAGGACGAATGTGGAGTCAAAGGAAAAAAGAAAACAGTTAGATGAAGAGCCTGACACAAGATATGATAACTTGGTAGATGGAGTCAAGTGCCTTGAGGATGATCTAGCAAAGAACAAGGAGATGTGCTCAATGAATGCCTTCACAAGTTTTGCTGAGGTAATGGAGGAAAACAAGAAGTTGAAAGTAAGGGTTCATGAATTGGAGGAAGAGAAAAAAAAATTTTAAGAGACAATTCAGTTCTACAGAGGAATCACCATAGTACACTCCACTGCATTTCATCTCTGTAGAACATACACCTCCATCAATAAAAGAAGCTCCAATAGCAGGGAAACAAGAAACACCTGCACCAGAAAAGAAGGAAATGAAGATGTTTTACAAGAAGAAAAAGAAACTAAATTCAAGACTTGGAAGCATTGAACAAAATGTAAAGATTAGAAGGGAGCCAGTGGTAAGCTAAATTCATCTTTCCTTGTTCTACAGGAAGTGCAAACAAATATTTATAATCCTTGTAATCTAACATATATACAGGAAAGGAATGCAAACTTCATTGGATATGAACACTTCAAGGGTGATCAGTGGAAAGAAGAAGTAAAGAACTTCAAGGAAAACATCGATGAAGTGTAAGAGAACACAAGAGAAGAATTATGTGATACATAAATATGCTCAACCTTATTTAATATATTGGGCTAACTTTTGTTCTACAGGTCAAGAAGGGAATGACACTTCGGAAATGAAACATGGTGCACAGGAAAACAACTATCAAGGCTGCTTTTCAAGAACCAAATGATCGAATCCCCTATAACATTGACACCTCAAGATCTAATATAGATACAAAGTTTCCATGTAAATTATGTACTAATGTTCAGTTATAATGAATAGGTGATTGACAGCTTTGTGGACATGCTCAAAGAAAATTCAAGTAAGAAAAGAAACAAATCAATCAAATGGCATTGCTTGAAAACATATGTCCCGGTAAGAATGAACTACAAGCAGATTTTATGTAATAATGTAAATTTATAGACTAATGGCATTGCTTGTGTAAATTATGTACTGATGTAAATTTATGTTTCTTGCAGCAAAAAATACACATGGGTGTGCAGAGCATTACAGTGGACATAATAAGTGAACTACCAGGTCTGTTCAACATCAGACCAAGTGATTTTGATAAGATGGATTCATTGTTCACTATTCTGAACAATGACACGCATTGGCATCTACTGGAAGCTAATTTCATACAACAAAAATTCATAGCATTTAACTCTCTTTCTAGAAACTCATCTTACAAGAGAGAGGTGCAAAGATGGGTAAGTATCAAGCATTTTTTGAAGAAAATTATCCACAATATTGTAAAGTAAATACATTTTATGACATAGATATGTTATTTTGTTTTAGGTTGGATGGCTATTGGAATACTTAAGAGGGTTGTCTGATAGAGGGAGTCAGATGTCTAAATGGGAAGTTGAATATGTTGATTTCCCACAATAGGAAGAAAATGCGGTGGATTGTGGCGTGTTTGTTATGAAATATTTGGAATGCTTAGTTAATGGACATAGTATGACCTTTACAAACCAAGACATGCCGGAAATACGAGGTGATATATTTCACAAGATGATGACATTTGGGAAATTAAAGAGCATTGAAGTAATGCAAGAGTCAAAGGGGAGTATTGAAGAAATGAAAGTGTCAAAGGGAAGCAGTGAAGACATGCAAGAGTCAAAGGGGATCATTGAAGAAATGAAAGTGCCAAAGGGCAGCAGTGAAGACATGCAAGAGTCAAAGGGAGAAGAGTAGAAATGATCTCTTTTGTGATGTTTGATGTACATATGAAACTAACTGTGATTTGACCAAAGTTCAGCTGTAGCTTATGTAATGATCTGATTTTTAGCTTCAAGAAGATAGGAACTTAGTTGTCTTCTAGAAGAACCTTAGTTTTCTATAATCATTTGATGTACATATGAATCTATTAAACATGTTACTTTGGTAATCATCTGAGTTTTAGCTGCCTTCTGTACAAAAAGATAGGAACTCAGTTATCTTCTAACAGAACCTTAGTTTTCTGTAATCATCTGATGTACATATGAATCTATCAAACCAGTTACTTTGGTAATCATCTGAGTTTCAACTGTAGATTCTGGTGTAATACTTTGTTACTGTCAGGAAAAGGATTTTTGACTTCGATCCAAAAATTCTGCAGATTCTTGTACAAATGGGTACATGTACGACTATCATTTCTTTTCTTTATGTAATATAGTATTTGTCATCCTTTGCCTCTGATCAAGTCGGTCATCTCTCCTAAGCTTGTTAATCCTTCTTGTCCTTTAAAATGCCGATCTTGGTAGTAATAGCAGTTATTTAGATGGCAGTTATACATATGATCATCTGAATGATCTATAAGAAAAAAATTTTATTGATCTATATGTTAATGCAATAAAACTTAATCATCATACAGATGATAACAAGTCTAAATGTGCAAATCACTACAATTTTCTTATAGATTTTCATTATGTTTTGAGGCCTCAAATCATTATAGATCTTCCAAGAAGAGCTAACCCATCCGTTCAGGTACACATATGAATCCATCAGTTTTATTACAAACCCAACAACACAATTACAAACCCAACAACACAATTACAAACCCAACAACACCATTGCAAAGCCAACAACTCCATTACAAACCCAACAACACAATGATAAACCCAATAACACCATTACGAATCCAACAACTCCCATTGCAAACCCAATAGAACATTACAAATGTAGCAGGCCATCCAACACAGTTGAATTTGATACAAACACAAACAAAAGGAAGAAGTATATAAGTCAAGCACATAAGAACCCAGGGCACATATGTCATTATAAAATTGAAGAAGTATATAAGTATCACTCAACACGGTTACATTATATTTAAAATCCGTAAGCACCAGTACAAATCCAGAAAGGACCATTGCAAATCCAGCAGTTCCATTACAAATCCATAAGAACCAGTACAAATCCAGAAAGGACCATTACAAATCCAACAGTTCCATTACAAATCCAGAAGCACCAGTATAAATGCAGAAAGGACCATTACAAATCCAACAGTTGCATTACAAATCCAGAAGCACCGGTACAAATGCAGAAAGGACCATTACAAATCCAACAGTTCCATTACAAATCCAGAAGTACGAGTACAAATCCAGAAAGGACCATTACAAATCCAGCAGTTCCATTACAAATCCAGAATCACTAGTACAAATGCAGAAAGGACCATTACAAATCCAGCAGTTCCATTACAAATCCAGAACACCAATACAAATGCAGCAAGGACCATTACAAATCCAGCAGTTCCATTACAAATCCAGAAGCACCAGTACAAATGCAGAAAGGACCATTACAAATCCAGCAGTTCCATTACAAATCCAAAAGCACCAGTACAAATGTAGAAATGACCATTACAAATCCAGCAATTCCATTACAAATCCAGAAACACCAGTACAAATCCAGAAAGGACCATTACAAATCCAACAGTTCCATTACAAATCCAGAAGCACCAGTACAAATGCAGCAAGGACCATTACAAATCCAGCAGTTCCATTACAAATACGTAAGCACCAGTACAAATCCAGAAAGGACCATTACAAATCCAGCAGTTCCGCACCTATTTCTTTAAAGGACAGTTTCTGCTATCATGATTGACACCGTATTGTAAGCAATTCTTACACTGCCTTGATTTAGACTGGGAAATTTACTCCAGATTTATACCGCACATCGGTCGCTCTAGGTCTGCCTTTTGTTTTGCAAATACTAGGAATATGGACATTGACAACAGACAAAGAAGTTGTATTAGAACCAGTTACACCAATATCATCACTATCCAATTCTGATAACTCCTTTTGCAAAGAAATAAGCTTTTCATGACAAAGGTCTATGGTATAGTTCCTACAAGCCATGTTGACAACTGAATTACAAGCAGAAACAAGCTGAAGTGACCTCCCTGTGGATGAATGCATAGATGATTTGCTAAAAACCAAAGGGGGATCTCTATATCCTTTGCTCCACCTCATTAATATGTATGGCTCAGGAAGAGTGCAAAAATCACGACTCTTTAGATAAGCAAGAATGTGCCTACATGGAATTCCTTTGAATTCTAACATGAAACAATTACAAGATAACATATACGTAGATGAATCTTTTTTCAAAACACGAGGACAACTAGAACCACCAACACGATAGACCTCAAACACACCTTCATCAGAAGTTTCTTTCACATTATACACCATACTTTGATGAAGTTTGGATTAAAAGATCTTGAAAATAGACTTTGTGTATATACCTCTCATTTGCTCCTCCAAAGGCCACAATGAAGCCAAAGGCAGATTGTTGCACTCGTCATCGAAATCCTTGAAGTTTTTTATCTCCCGTATATGAGAATAAGAAACCTCCAAGCTACAAACAAGTTCAAATAGAGTTTTCCTACTGTTGACATGGTTTCTAATGAATGCATTAAGACTATCACTTCTTTGCATTCTCCTCATGCAAGCAAAGAAGGAATCCTACATAAAACATGGCACCCACTGACACCGAATAGCATACACATCACAAAACCAACTAATGGACAATAAACCATTCTCTTCAACTACAAAACTCCATTTCTCTTCAAAATTGTCTATATCATCTACATTCCAGACACAATCATTCAACACACTAATGATTTGATCCTTGTTAGGAACTCCACCAAGTTGAGATGGGAGTTTATGTACAATGTGCCAGCTGCAGAAACGATGCTTACAAGTTGAAAAAATAGTAATAATAGCAGCAGTCATTGCTGGGTCTTGATCTGTTATGATGGAGTTAGGCTCTTTGCCAAAACACAGTAAATATTGTTTGAAAACCCATATAAAAGAATCGTACTTCTCATCCGCCAACAAGGCTAAGGAAAATAAAACTGTCTTGTGATGGTGATCCACACCACCAAACATGCCAAAAACAATGGAATACTTATTGGTACGATAAGTGGTATAAAATACAATCGCATCACCAAAAAATGCAGAGTCATCAATAGAGATCGGATCAGACCAAAACAAGTGCATCAAACAACCATTAGAATCTTTTTGATACTCATAAAAGAATTTAGAATCCAAGACTTTGAAGTTTGCAAAACGATCCAAAACCATATCCACATCATGATCAGCAGACTCTTTTCTCTTCCTATTGAGGTGTCCATGAGCTTGTCTACTGTAAATGTCAACTTGTCATAACCACCAGACTCAGATGTTATTAATGCAAGCTTCTTAGATGCAAGTATATTGGCTTGACTCATAGAAGAAATCATGTCTTTTTTAATCTGGTCAAGTGATGAATTACACTTCAAATAGCGCAAATGAGAGGTATCAACAAGATCATGATTGTGATCCTCAACAAATGCACTAACAACACATATGGAGGAGGATGTGTCCAATGTCAGTCGGATCTTGGCTTTGCACCCACACATTTTCACTGAACGTTTATATTTTTTGGAAAGCTTCTCATGTAGATCACCAACATCATTGCAAATAGGACTCAATAGACCACTAGATCTCTTAGAACGCCTATTTTCTCCTTATTTATCACAAACCAAATATTTTTCCAGTAAAACCTTAGTACGACCTTGATAATGATTATCATCTCTCCTTACATTAAAACCAATCAAACCATCATATCTACAATAAAAAGCTATACCATCATCTAAACTTCCAAAACTAAGTCCAATCCTAGGGATATCAGCTACAGAAAGGACCTCACAGTCAACAGATGAAGAAGAATGCATATTATCACCATCGTCAGTTATAGCATTGCTAGCATTAGTATTAAGGCTGGGATCCATAACAGTAATAGCCTCACAAACAAAAACCTGCATAAAATGTGAGGGTGACACACTTTCAGTAAACCAAGGCAGAAAACTATAATGCAGACAAGCCTTGAGTAAAACCAAGGCAGCAAACTGTAATGCAGATAAGCCTTGAGTAAAACCAAGGCAGCAAACTGTAATGGATACACACATTATGTAAATGAAAGTAGTTCATTATAATAGGACACATAGACAGTAATCAAAACAGAGCAATGTGGTAGTACCACACAAAGAGTAAATAGAAAAAATGTACTGCAATGAGAACACACATACAATAAAACCAAGGCAGAAAACTATAATGCAGACACATATTTTGTAAATGAAAGCAGTGCATTATAATAGGACACAAAGACAACAATAGAAATCAGCGTATTGTGGTAGAGAATTCTTAAGTAGGTAATGTGAAGTTCTGAAGTATGTGCATTGTAGCATTAAGATATATAAGCAGAGGAACTACATTGGACATCAAGTTTCCAAGTAGAGAGAGAAATAAGGTTGCACAAGCTGGCTAAGCACCAAGTTTAAAGCCCTAGAAGTCATGGATTGGGGCTTGGTCGTGTGGACAACCGGTGACTACTGACCTCATCGGACACACAACAGGTTGAACGATGATTTGCGGCAAACAGAGCCCAGACGACGATGGTACAGATCAAATGGACCTCTTTACAGTGGGTAGTTGAGAGATTGCTAAGGTTGGAAGCAATGTTTAATGCCAGATCATCAACG